>JAPXFQ010001528.1:0-690248 GCA_028564705.1 Apricaphanius iberus | reverse complement strand
AGTCATTGTTAAAGTAAAGAGACCAAGCCCTGAGTAATGAAATGTGTTTTTTTATTTCACAATCATTCATCGTGTAGGTGATGCATTGTAGATATTTCAGTGTTCAAATGTATTTAATAGAATATAGTGTGAGCTTTTCTTGTTCAAACTTTGAGGTAAGACAGCAACGGTACCTTTTTGAAATGACAGGATACGCTACTAAAACAGGGTAGGACCTGTTTTTTCTTTTGGACAAAACATGTTTTTCTTTACGGCATCTATGTCCAAACGCTGGTGCTCCTGGCCGCTGTTACAATGTTTCAGCAGAAAAGCCATGCAGGCATGAGCCATAAACTTGTCTAAAGCAGCTTTCATAGCGCTGCTTAGAGCTGAAGATAACCAGTCCGTTTCATTCTCTTGTTCCAAGGCTGGACTCGGAGTTTCACTTAGAAGAGTAGAGTCCTTTGCAAAACCCAAGGTGGGATTTTGGTCCAGAGTTGTAGAAGTGAATTTATCACACGTTGTTGTGGTAGGAATCCCATCAGGTGCTTTAGATAACAGAGTAGATCTTTTCTGATCTTCATCTTGAAATGGAACTCTCGTTTTATCTTCGATTGATGGCGTATTCCTCCTTGACCGCATTGTATTTTGCTGCTACTTAAGGCGATGGAATCCTTAATCGGATTCAATGAATGATGCAGACGAGGTGATAGGACTTTAGTTTCTTTCACGGCGTCTGGGGAAAGGAACAGCCTTCAGGATTTCAGACTAGTGGTCATGTAAGACAGGAAACCGTGGTTGGGAACCCAAAGATGTTAAAGAGACGGATTTTAAATGGGGGGAGATGTGCTTACCTGTAGCTATGGTTCAGTTTAGATGGGTATCTCAGACCAATGCCAGGATGATTAGCGCTGGATGGAAACCCAACTAGGTTGTGTGTGTATGTGTGTCTGTGCGCGCATAACACCCTGCACCAGCCGCTGATGGTAACTTGGGCCTAGATGGGTCGTGAGAATATGTTTTTGAGACAGACAGAGTGCTTATTAATATTCAGTTACAACCGAGGGTGGAGTCTTTGGCATAGAGGTGGGGACTTGAGAAAGTAGTTTGTTCAGCCTGCCTTTAAACTTCATTCTTGCATCAGCAGCTCTTTCAGACGTTTTGAAAAATGAACCATAGCCTGGAAATATTTTTTCCATCGGAACGATTTTAGAATGTACCGGAATTCAACCTTTCAACTAGTGTTTACATTTTTAAGCAGAGTTTTGCATGTTCTAACCATGTTTTTTTTCTTTTCTTCTTCCTCTAAAATAGACAGAACCTTTCTTTCTAAACCACAAATCCTTCCAGAAACCATATTTTTTAAAAACAGTAGGATTTGTTCTCCTCATTATTCACTCTGTTTAACCATTTCTTTATCCTTTTTTTTTTGAGAACAACATAACATAAATGCTTTGTAAAGAAGGCTCTCTATAATTCTACTTTCTCTGCAGAGGTGCGTAGCAAATCATTTTTTGAGGTTAGAGAAAGTCTAATTCTATGTTTTAATTTAAGTGTCAAGTAGAGAATCGTGCGCACACTGAGGAAGTGCGCTTTTCAAAATAAACCACATAGAAATGTTTTTTTTTTTCACCATAGATAACACCCAGAAAGTAGTTGATTTAGTATTTAAAACCCTAAAGGGTTGCGTTTAAAGTTATTTTCAAAGTTGTTTTTAAAGGTATTAATAGTTTAATCATTATGCATTGGGAGATGTGCTTAAAGTTGCTTAAACTTTAGAGTTTAAACAAAGTTTAATTATCATGCATTGGGGGAATTTAGTATTTAGAGTCTATTGTTTAGAATAAAATAGACGCGCTATGAGGAATTTGTTTACAATTGTCATGCATTGTGGAACTTTTGCTTAAAGTTAAGATTAAAAAATAAAACATGCTATATGTAGGGAATTTGTTTAAAGTTACTTAGAGTTTAGAAATTTTATTTTAAGGATAGATGGGTTGTCACCTTTTTTAGGCCGATCACAGATGAATCACAACACCGTCCGACTGGCTCTGTCTCTTTTCTAAAAGAAAAGAGTCCCGATGGTTCTTTTTCTCTATTTAAAAGCAGAAAATCATCGACTCCACCTTTCCTAGCAAAACCACGCCTCAATACCAGTTTGACGAATGTTTGACATAAAGTTTTTGCCCTGGGGGTGAACCCTAACCCCCCTTCCTCCTCTGGAGGTCCCCCCTCCCTCTCCCACCTGTTAACCCCCTCTCAATACCAGTGTATATTGCTTTATATTGCTAGGACAGTTTATCTAATATGTTCTTTCGGTGATTTGAACGCCAAGAGGTGTAGAGAAACAACAACACAGACTGCGGAGTTTGTTTCTACCTGTTTTTAGAATATTCTATGAGCTGTGCTTCTAGTAAAAAGCTTTCCAGCTCAACCGAAACTCGCTCTCTGTCAGCCATTGTTCCTAGAGTGGATGTGTGTTTGCAAGCTGAAGGAAATAAACTCTAGTTGACCACCGAAGTGGTGGGCAGACCTGCCAGGAAAGGTCAGCAACCCCTGGTGTCCTGGTTGGGAATTGCTCTGCAACACTGACACACCAACGGAGAAGTAGAAAAGGAAAATATCTCCGTCAGTACATGTGCGTCTGGGTGCAAACACCCTGACGCAGAAGTATAAACTAGGCTTTATGAATAATTTATATATATATATATATAATATATTTTACTCCATCTGCTTCACTGCTGTCAACATTTGTTCACTATCTGTTAGGGCTGGACGATAAAAAAACGAGCATATCATATAAAAGAACAGTCATGTTGATCGATATCGATAATTATTGTGATGTCTGACCGCGACGATGGTTCACTTAGGGACTATTAAAAAATTCTGTTTCATCCTTTTCGTGGTTTGAAAGGAGAGAGGGGTGGCTGACAGAGCTGCGTGGGTCATTGTTAATGTTTCGTTTGGAGGAAGTAATGATTGTTGTATTAAGCTACATGATAGGCTATAATTAAAAAAATAGGGGAAACTTTCTTTTCTAACTTTTTAACAACCCATTTTTTTTCTATCGCACCACACATCTATCGATCGATATATACTGTTATCGAATTATTGTCCAGCCCTACTATCTGTGTCACTCTCAGGATGTGCCAGGTGGGCCAGGGGTCTCCCAAAGACGATCCTCAATGGCCGTTTTCCTGCATGTTTTACATCTCTCCCTGGTTCATCCCACTGAATCAAATGATGGTTGTTAGCAGGCCTCTACAGACCTTTGCCATGCTGAGGAGGTAGTTGGAACATACACACTCCAAACTCCGCTATGGAAAAGAACAAAGAGCTGTCAAAGGACACCAGAAACAAGATTGTAGACGTGCACCATGCTGGGACTCTGCGACCATAGATGGCGATATGCACTCCTGCGTTTTAGCCTTCTAGCGGTTAGCTTCCAGCTGTACTCACGCTGTAAACAGAGGCTGGTAGGAGTGAAGCAGACGAAGTTAAAGCAGGATATTCACAATCACAATCCACCGTCTTTTCGTCTGTCCAAACATGCACTGATCTTTGTCTTAGCTGCTTTATTCTTCTTAAACCACTACTGTGTTGTTGGTGAGTTGCACTTGTGCGCCTCTTCACTTACCGAGGGGGTACGTGAGAACAGGCGGGGGGGGGGGTTGGTTGCAGAGTAGTCCGGTTCTCAATCGCGTTATCTGGGTAGCTTAGTCAGGCTTCTAAAACTCGAGTTTGGTTTGATTTAAGCCGGACTAAGGTAACAATTTGACTTTCTCTTGCTGCATTTAAACATACGGTGTGTGTGAAACCCTGGGGAAGACTTACAGAAAACATGTGACCTCTGTTATTGCCAACAAAGCGTATGTAGGTACAAAGGTATTGAGATGAACTTTTGTTATTGATCAAAAACTTATTTTCCACAATAATTTATAATAACTTATAATAAACTCTTTAAAAATTCAGACCATATGATTTTCAGGATTTTCTTTTTCTCATTGTCTCTCATAGTTGAGGTATACCAAGGATGAAAATTTACAGGCCAATTAAAATGATCGCTGGTTCAACATTTAGGCAAGGCATTTTTATTTTTATAGCACACTTTCAGCACAAGGCAATTCATGCTAAAAAAAAATGTGAAAATTAAAACAATTACTAAAATAAAGCATAAACAAACATTTATAAAAGACAATTTATGTAAAATTATGAACATTTAAAAAACTGATTAAACAAGAATCAGTTAAAACATTTAGCAATAACAGTAATTAAAATAAAACATTTAGTGATTACAACATAAGAGAATGTTTATGTAAAATTATGAAAATTAAAAAAGAAAAAGAAAACTTTTAGCGATTCACAAAAGCGATACCAGTAATTAAAAAGAATGAACGCAAACGTCATATCAGTTACTCATAAGCAAATCTAAATAGATACCTTTTTTAATTTTTGATTTATGAACTAATTATAAAAAACAGTGCTATAACAGACACATGACGTGCTAAGGGAAATAAAATCACCATCACTACTGTTAATGCACAGATATCAATGCAAGTATTTAACATAATTATTCAAATTTTTATATATTAACTCTCCCTTTGTTCAGCCTTTTCATAGTTTTTGCATCCATGAGATGCTGTCTGGGCTGCCACCATAAACAGAAATAAATGAGCCAGCTATGTGCACTCCTTTACAATTGTTGCAACCATACACCTATGCTTTGATTTCTTGTAGACAGCAGCAACGCTACGCTGTTTCCTTTAAACAGAACCAGCCACCATCCAGGTGCTTGTAACATGAGAGAACAGCTGTGATAAATATAAAAACCCGCACATTTATATCGATCCATCAATGCCCCAGACAGAACGCGCAAAGCCGACAAGTCAGAGTAAAAGAGGATGTTCATTCAGCCTACTGTTAGCAGCTAATGCGCTAACTAGCTTAGCGAGCCAACCTTCCCTCTTTGTAGTCAGCAGCACTGGGCTTCCTGTTAGGATGCTGGAGTGTCACTGTCCTCCTGCCACTGTTAGCAGGTTCTACTTTGTGGATTTTGGATTACACATGCTTCTTTAGAATTTTTATAAACCGCTCCTAAACATTAGAGCTTTGTTTTCGGCTCGCCATGACAGTTTGGGTTTTTCTGGTGTTACACCAGAACCGATTCGGAGTCCCGCTGCTGCACATGTGCGTCGGGGGAGGGAGGCAGACCAAACCATAGACATACAGCATATAGAGTGAGCGATACTTCTGCAGTTTAAAGAGACAAACGTATCCTTTAAAAAAAAAGAAGAAAAAAAAAGATGACGTTGACAAATACATTTATTATCAACAATTTTGGTTGTTGACATTGTTGTGACGAATCGATTAATCGTGGCAGCCCTACTGTAGATGCACATGTACACATTTACTGTTTTTAGGTTTAGCAACATATGTACCTAGAAAGGTCAGTGTTAGTGTTTAGAGTTGGTGATCAGCAAAACTAACGAGTGACTAATCCGACTTTTTTTTATTTTAATTTTATTTTTATGTTACTGTTTCATGGATGCAGAGCAGGATTAGAGAGCAGATAGAGGAGGAGGAAGTTCAAACCATCTTCTCCATCCATCCTAATTACCATGATCATATCCCCTACTCTAACGTCTCTCTACCTTTCTGACCATACGGCCAGACAGAGAGAGGAACTGCAAAATCAAATGAGTTGGAGTAGCAGAGCTCATGTCTAATCCTAGTCTTTGCTGCCTGGATATTGAGCTGTAAACATTTCATGACATTCAGGACACTGTCCTACACCAACAGCTGTCAGTCAGAGGTCTCTTCAGATTTAATGGAAGGCTGACTGCTGCTGGAGGTCCTTCCTGTACACAACATCACCATCCACAACTACTACTGTCATGTTTTAATCAGAATAGACACTTAAAGGTCCCAGCCCATGCTGAAAGTTCTCATTTTGGATCTCTTTTCCAGACCACACGCAGTGAGTTTGACTCCAGTGAGTATGAAGTACGGCGGCGGTACCAGGACTTTGTGTGGCTCAAAAGCAGACTGGAAGAAAACTACCCAACACTAATCGTACATGTATGTATCACAGCCACACCAAAAGGAAATGCTGAGGTTCTTATTAGTTTTCTGACCCGGAACAAATGATGAGAAACAATAACTTCTGCTGTTCTTTCTTTTTAATCCTAGAATAGCTCTTTTCTTCCTCACAACTACCTGTGTATTTTAAGGATTTTGTTCTGAAGCTCCATGTTTTCCCCTAATCTCATTGGTATTGGCCCAGGTGGCGGTAAATGGTCGACACCATCTCCTGCAGGTAGATGGTGTCTGATAGCTGCTGGTGAAGCTAGAATCAAAGAAGATTCAGCATCACTTAGTGGAGTCACAGAGGGGCTGTAGACTGAAGGTGGGAGATGAATAGAGTTAATAAAGAAGCCACACTTCTCCTCAGGACTTCATGTTTGTTATAAGATGTTTGGCGTCATGGTAACAGCGTTCCTACCCCTCAGGAGAAACACTAGAACAATAGAGAGTTGGACTGAGTCTGGGCTTTCTGCTGTGTTTGGAAGTGGAATCTAGGAGCATCTTCACATAATTTGAATATACGTGAAATTCATTATTCATAGAGTGAAATATTTCAAGCCACTATATTTAGTAATTTTGATGATTATGGCTTAGGAATCATTTACAACTCCCAAATTAAGTGTCACCATCATATTAAAATATTATAACCTGAAAAATATATTTTAATCAGTTTATCTGAGTCGTGGATATTATCGGCTATCAGTAAAAAAATTCCAGATATTTTTTTTTTTTTTGAGGGATACGGCAAATCATGCAATTGAGATGGTGCACACTTTAACTACTCCCTTGAGTCATATGTGCAGTAAAGTAACCGTGAGACTGAAGCAGAGTATCATAAATATTAAAATGATCCATGTTGGTTTCGTGAAGTTTGAGTGACAGCAGTAAAAAGTAATCCACCATAGCGACTTTGTCACCATTTTAAATCTACTGTCATAAACCGACTGCGTGTCACATAAGTGCTGTAACGGTTTGCGACGCTTAAAGAAAAACCTCAGAAAGAGCGCAGAGCCCAGTTCTTAAATGAGAATAGGTTAGAAGTCGGTGGCGGCGTGCTTTTTCCTTTACCAGGGTTTTCAGCTCAGCAGCCGCTGTCTTCATTGCCACCATGATAGAGACTGTCTGCTGGGTCTATGTGCTCAGTGGTCGGGATTTAACTGCAGTTAGACAAACGCAGCAACAGTACTGGTTATTCGCTGTTTCAGCATCGCAACATTTTTCCTTAAGCGTCTACCAACAAATCTGGTAACATTTCTGACCGTTTGCTACTTTCTGTGAAACTTGTCGCTGATATTCCCTCTAGAGTAGAACGTGGACTTGTTCTTAATGTTGGCAGAAGCTTGTCTGCACTAAGGTGCATGCACACCTGGTGCATCCACGGAACGTTGTGTGTTCTGTGTTGTTTATGAAAATCATTGCTGAATAAATCTTATTTGGAATCCACAGTGGATTACTGAGACTGTTATTTGGTGTGTAGAATAGAACAATCCTTTATTATCCTACAAGGGGAAATTCTGTTGGAACAGCATCAAAAGCAAGAAAAGAACACAATTTAAGAGTCCAGAAAAAATATATTATGGACATGGACTGTGCAATTATTAAGATAAAAAAAACAGATTAAGAGACACAACCAGGTTGTAATGTGCAACAGAGCAGGGTACTTAAAATGATTAAAACCATTTAGCAATCTGTACAGAATGTGCAGAATAAACCAGGGAGAAATATGTGAGCATCAAAATGGGTAGAGAAGGCAGGGTTTAAGCTTGAGGTACTTTTTTTTTTTTTTTTGGATTGGATTGGAATTTATTGGCCATTATATCGGATATCGGCCTTTACTACTGTTTTATATCGGTATCGTATTGGACACCAAAAAAACATATCGGTCGGACCCTAGTTTTCAGCCCACTGCTCTACTCCTTCTGCACATAGGACCGTCCATCCATCCACCCAACAATCATAATAATAAAGCTTACTATGAGGCAACAGTGGTTGGACAAACTGACTACAACGAGAGTTCCTGCAGAAAGGAAGTCAGCCAGTTAACAGGCTGGTCCCATTAAATCAACTTGCCTCTGAATGTCAAAACTCCCTAAATAAATCAAATGCCCCTTTTCCACTAGGATCATCTCAGCCCAGACCATGTTGGGTCAGATCGGACCAGAAGGGTCTGGTTGTGTTTTCATTGCCATCTCAGGAACACAGCAGTGTGAGGACCTGGGTGGGCTCACCACAGCAACGTTCCAGTAAAAATCCCTCACCGACATTCCAGATGCCGATGCTGCAGCTGGTATCTAGCACACTCTCTCCTGTTGCTCTCCGGCGTCACACCAGAAATGCCGTCCAGTGCTTGCGGTCTGCCCCACTCTGGTCGTTGTGGTCCTTCACGGTGTGATAGTTTCCCACAACAATGTTTTGAACTGTCTAGAACATTCATCTTCTTTTTCCTCATTTTCCTCCAAATGTGTCAGTAGATGACCGACTTCTTCTAAAGCACGTTTTATTCTTGTCTTTCTCTCTTTCGTTTATAAAAACCGCCTTTTTTTCCCCTCCTCCTTTTTCGATTCTCCCTCTGTTATTCCCACTGTGTGGTGATGGACAGTGGAGCTGAAGTGCTGAATTATGGGGGTGGGGCATGATGGAGTCCACATTTGTGCCTTGGGAACTGTCAAGGCCGGATTACCCAATGGGCCTTATGGGCACGGGCCCATGCAAGCAATCTTAAGGTTGACAAAAAAAATGGCATCAAATTTCAGATATTTTAGATATAACCAAAAAGATGAATTGACATTTTTTTAAACCAATAGCATTACATAATTCGTAAGGTGCAATTCTGGTAACCATAGTAACAAACCCTGCCCCTGCATTAGACTCTATAAAAAAGTAACTGTGCTGTGTAGATTGTGGGAGTAGTTAGTAGTAGAGGTAGAGATGAGCGAAAACAGAAGAAGCGGTTACTTTAGATGAAAGAGGAAAAGAGACAAAGATGAGAAGGAGGCATGTTTAATAAGAAGCATGCCAGCCATTTTTTTCAAAACGCAATGAGGAAGGAGGAAGGCGAGCTAATTAACGGTCCAGACAAGATAACCTAGGAGGATGAGGCTGCCGCTAGCTGCTCAGCACCTGAAGCTAGCTGTACCAGCAACGAGTCAGAGTGGATTTATCAGGTACGTGACCCAGCAGCACTCCCGGGGGAAATTAATGAAAAAACTTGCGCTATCCTGATTGATCGTGGAGCTGCTGCTTTTCAAAATTGGGCGAGCAGATATCCGGCTTCAACAAGAGGTGGGGGCTTGGGCGATAAAGTGCGCTCTCTCAAATAGTCTCCTGTTCTGTCACCTCCCAAATGGAGAAAGTGTTTCTCGTGACTGGATCACATATTCACCGACAACCAGTAATATCTTCTGTTTTCCTTGCATGCTGTTTGGAACTAGGAAAACCAGTTCATTAACGGTTTCTCTGACTGGAAACATCCTGAACGCATGCATGACCATGAGAAAAGTGCAGATCATTGCAGCAGCCTGCTACCGTTGCTTTGGCGCTCATCAGCCTCTAGGAGCGGAACAATGACGGCTAAACTACTGCAACAGCTGGAGGAGGAGAAGCGGTATTGGCGGGAGATACTCAGACGGGTCTTTGCTGTTATTCAGTTTTTAGGTAAAAGAGGTCTGCCTTTCCATGATGATGAATACTTGGATCACCACACGATGGAAACTTTCTTGGTATTTTGGAGCTAATTTCCCAGTTTGATCCTTTTCTTAGTGAGCACATTAAAGGTTCGGACAAAAGGACAGGAGCAGCACAACCTATCTTTCATCCACCAAAAGCGAGGACTTAATTCAGCAAATGGGTAACAAAGTCAAAGCTACTATTGCTGCAGAGATACAACAAGCAAAGTACTTCTCTGTCACTGTGGATGCCACACCGGATCTGTCACACACTGACCAGCTGACATTCCTTTTTAAATTTGTGAGTAAAGACGGTAGAAATAATTAAAAAATTTGTTGGCTTTGAACCAATTGAAAGTCACACAGGAGAGAGTCTGGCTGATACAGTTCTGGCCATGCTTGACAGCTTAAACCTGCATATTTCAAACTGCAGAGGCCAGGCATATGATAATGCAAGCAATATGTCTGGTCAGTATAACGGGTTGCAGGCTCACTTGAAAAAGAGAAATCCCTTATCCATTACGTGCCATGTGCTGCACATTCTCTCAATCTTGTAGGTGTCAGCAGTATAGAACCCAGTTGCCAAGATGCAAGTCACTTTTTTTACCTAGTGCAGTCCTTATATGCCTTTAAGTGCTGGTTCAACTCATAGGTGGAATAGATTTTTTAATAATGCTGACATCAAGGTGGATTTGACTCTGAAATTTCTGTCATCCAAACGTTGGAGTTGCCATGCAGATGCATGTAAAGCCCTATGTGGGAGTTATGCACAAATAAGGGACATACTTGAGAGGAAATCATCTGATCCTGGAGAAAAACTTGACACACAGAATGAGGCATCAGCACTGAGCAAAAAATTGGGCAGTCTTGAAATGTCATTTCTGAAACAGTTTTGGAACTGTGTCTTAAGCAGATTCAAAGCAACCAGTGAATCATTACAGAAGGCAGACATTGATCTCACAACTGCCATTCGTCTAGTTGAGTCGTTGAAATTATTTCTATTATCAACACGTGACTGATTTGACCATTTTGAAATGTCTGCAAAGAATGTTCCTGGAATCTGCCAGTCATATAAGGATGAACTGCAGCGGACCAAGAAACGGAAAATATTTTCACATGAATCTACTGAACATGAAATAACATTGAAAGGTCGAGAGAGATTTCAAATTAAAACATTTAGTGTCATCATTGACAGCCTAGTTAACTCTTTGGAGCACAGAATGAATGCATACAGCAAAATTAGTGAAAAGTTTGCCGTTCTACTGAACATGGATTCCAAGGACCTGGCTGCTGTACGCAAACAAGCTGATGTACTCACCACATTGTACCCTTCGGTTCTAGATGAGAACCTGGCAGATGAAATCATCCAGTTTAGGTGTTTCATACAGACTGAGCAAGAGAAGTCTCCTCCAAAACTACTGCAGGTCCTTTTAAAACACAGTCTACAGTCCATCTTCCCTACTGTGTTTGTGGCCCTGCGGATGTTTCTGACTCTACCAGTTACAAATTGTGAAGGGGAACGATCATTTTCACAAATGACAAGAACACAAAAATGAACTCAGAACAACACAAACTCAACAGCGGCTCAGCGCATTGTCACTGATGGCCTCTGAATCTCAGCTTGTCAGGAATTTGGACTTTGATGACATTGTAAACGAATTTAGAAACAGGAAAGCAAGAAGGCAGTCTTTCTAAAGGCAGAAGAGGAGACAGACAGGAAGTAAGACGTTAAACAGGATAGGATTATGTTAAAGAGAGGAGGAAGGAGCCAGAACGAGGAGGAAGGAGCCAGAACGAGGAGGAAGGAGACAGAACGAGGAGAAAGGAGACAGAAAGAGGAAGGAGACAGGAGACAGAAAGTGGAGAAAGGAGCCAGAAAGAGGAGGAAGGAGACAGAAAGTGGAGGAAGGAGCCAGAAAGAGGAGGAAGGAGATAGGAGACAAAAAGAGGAAAGAGACAAAAAAGGAGGAAGGAGACAAAAGGAGGAGGAAGTAGACAGGAGTCAAAAAAGGAGGAAGGAGACAGAAAGAGGAGGAAGGAGACAAAAAGAGGAAAGAGACAGGAGTCAAAAAAGGAAGGAGATAAAAAGAGGAGAAAGGAGACAGAAAGAGGAAAGAGACAGGAGTCAAAAAGTGGAAGAAGGAGACAACGTGGAGGAAGGAGACAAAAAGAGGAAGAAGGAGACAGAAAGAGGAAGGAGACAGGTGTCAAAAAAGGAGGAAGGAGACAAAAAGAGGAGAAAGGAGACAGAAAGAGGAAAGAGACAAAAAGAGGAAGAATGAGACAAAGTGGAGGAAGGAGACAGGAGTCAAAAAGAGGAAGGAGACGAAAAGAGGAGAAAGGAGACAGGGTCCTTTAGAGATGGAAAGGCAGGAGAGAAGAGAGAAAGAAAAGGACACATACAGGTATGTGCGTCTCAAAATATACATGAGTCTCTGTAATATATTATTATTGACAGTGGCGTCTCTGGCATGATAGTGGGGCACAGCAACTCAGCACATAATACTAGCTACACATTTTCATTGTATTGATTGCTATTTTATGTGAATAATTTAATAGTCAAGCTTCCAAATTAAATGGGCCACAGAATAGCACACATTTATACACTACAAATGCCATTTTATATTAATATAATCGAAGAATAAAACATTTTTATACATTAAAAGTATAAAAAAATGTAGATCTCTTACCACTGCAAACTTTTTAATAATGGTATAATCTTTAAATCAATCCTCTTTAAGCCATAATAACCTCTAAGATTCCTTGAACAATGTTAAAATCCACAGGTAGATGACATCCCATATGTTTAATCTCTAGTTTTTTTGTTTACAATCAGTGCGCCAAATTAAGATTTCATAAAAAATAAACACA
Organism: Apricaphanius iberus; assembly: GCA_028564705.1. Classification (NCBI taxonomy): domain Eukaryota; kingdom Metazoa; phylum Chordata; class Actinopteri; order Cyprinodontiformes; family Aphaniidae; genus Apricaphanius; species Apricaphanius iberus. The sequence continues at coordinate 677,649 of JAPXFQ010001528.1, read as the reverse complement.
TTCTGCCCAGGGGTCCCTGCAATGATAATTCAGTTAAGTTTTGCAGTTGGGGCTAAGAGGTAAACTGTGTTTGTGTCGGCGGATCTGCCAACTTTTTGTATATGTGAACCATTTTGTGTAATGTTACTTTCACTGTGTGGAGACATTTGAGTCGAGGTTTCAGTGAAAACAAGAAAAATAAAGATTTGCCAGGTGTTTTTCTTCTTTCTTAGCAAATCTATGGATCATGTACAGCAGCAGAGCTGACAAACTAATAAGGCATGAAATAATTATGGGTGGACATGTTACTGTGCTGTAGAGCTGGCTGTTCTTCATCGTACTGCGGGACCCGTCCAGAAGCTTCATGGTGCGTTCAGACCGCACACTTTGGTTGAACTAGACATGTCACCTTACAAACGTGATGGAGGCAAATTTTATAATTCATTTGATGATGTTTTCTGAATTTTCCCAAGGAGTAAATTTGGCATAATTCATTTGTGTTTTTAATTTTCTTTCTAGCCATCTCCACTATTTCTAAGCCATCATCACAAAAATAAAGGATGTAAATATTTTACCGTGTAACAAATCTATATAATTTAAGCTTCACTTTATGAAATGAGGGACAGACGTATTGAATCTTTTCACCTTAAATACCCTGTGAAGTGAAGCTGAAGTGGTGCACTTCTTCCAAGCAAACACTGGAGACTAGCGCTGGATCTAGAAACACATTTAACTCGCAATGAAGGCAAACACTAGTGGAGCTACTGTCAGTCTGCTGATTCAGTGACGTACAGAAAGATCATCTACCAGGAAGGAACAACCCCAGATGTAAGACATACTCGTCTCAGAGCTTTTTCCCACACTACATGACCAATGACACCAAGTTCCCACTGATAGAACTCCATCATAGTCATCCCACTAGTTGCTTGTGTGAAATCTAATGTTCTGTGTTACCATATCTGCAGCCTCTCCCAGAGAAGTTTGTGATGAAAAGCATGGTGGATCGCTTCAATGATGACTTTATAGAGACCAGAAGGAGGGCGCTGCAACGCTTCCTCAACAGGATCTCTGAGCATCCCATCCTGTCCTACAGCCACCACTTCAAAGTCTTTCTCTCTGAAGAGGTTCCTCTCATTCTCACACACACACACACACACACACGGAGGGATTGTGAGGAATTTTCTTATATATATATATATATATATATATATATATATATATATATATATATATATATATATATATAATTAGGGCTGGGCGGTATACCGAAAATTTACCGATACTGTTACCAACGTTATTTTGTCCGTGCTAGAAAAAGAAAAGATGTGTTTTAGTTTAGCGGTGCTCCTGCCCCTTCAAGAAATTAGCGTTTCCTTGAGTCACATGACTGCGCACAATCATGTGAGAGCAGGAAGTGCTGCTAATGAAGCTGATTTGTAGCTCTATTTAGACAGAGTTTAGACTCGTCTACCGACTTTTTTTTCCAGAAAAATGCGTCTAGCACCAAATGAATTGACTTTTTATGGTGTGATTGGATACTTGGACTCAAAAGTGGAGCACATATGTTTGTTACTGCAGCAACGGAGCAACCAGAGCATTTCTAGCACAACAGCTCCGCCCGCACAGGTCCGGCTCAGATGGACCAGAGATTAACCCCTGGCGTGTTGCTGCTTGAAGCCGTCGCGTATTAACACCTGTGCTCCCATATTAAATATTTTCTAAAATAAGAATGCTCAACCCATGAACCAACCCATGCCGTACCACTCAGTGGAAACAAAGCATATGTTCTTAGTACATTCAGTAAAAACTGGGGAAACTGGTCTCGGATTTACCACCAACACAAATCTCAATAAATTAGATATTTAGAGTAAAGAGCTTTAAAATGAACAATAAAAGGCATGAGAGGGAGGAGAAAACAAGGGTGGTGTGCTTACATGTGGATGTGTCCATTAAAAGACCTGCAGCAGGAATGCAGTGCTGATTATGTAGCCTTGTCAAGTTTGTTTAAGGAATTATTTGGTTGATCTAAAGTAAGCTGGTAAAAGCTTGATTTGACTCCTGAAACCCTTAACAAAAATCACAACCAGATTTGTTTCTGATACTGACCTGAAAATATTGTAGTCATAGTGTTAATATTAATGGTGGCATACAAACCAAACCAAAAGATATATTCAGTCTTTGTTCATTCCTGAACAAGAGATATTCGTTTATGGTGGTTTAATCCCTGCTTTCATGCAGAGATCCCATCAGGGAGGAAGTTATGAATGTGATTATTACCTAGTTTTAAAGGCAAGTAAATCTGAAGAATATCTACATAACAGTTAAAAGTAGAAATAGATGGAGAGTTAAAATCTCTCTGAGTAGTAGCAGAAAGAAGAAGAGGACCAGCAATAGAACCCTGTGGCACTCCACAGTACAGTGAAGCACTGGAAGTGGATCCATTATTAATCAGAACTGAGACATGCTTCTGTCAAATAAGACCTAATACATTTAAGTTTATATCAAATACACGTGTACTGAGCAACATGGATACATTAAAGTGGTATTGGGATTTGGGGTTAAGAATTAAGTATTTTTTTGGTCAGAATAAGCATGGGCTATAGATGATCTGTACATTTGCTGACTCTATTACATCAACAAAATCATTTGAAGCGTTCTGATGTCATGCAGGAGCTGGCCCCTCACCGCAAACAGGGTCCAGGCTTTCTGAGCAGGATGGGTGAGACCATGAGGGCCATGGCCAACTCTGTGCGAGGCCTGAGGAACAAGCTGGAGGAGTTCGCTGACATGCAGGAGTATGTTGAAGACTTTGGGACCAAAATTAGCTCTGTGGACAAAGTCACCCAAAGGATCATCAAGGAGCAGAGAGGTACCAGCTGTAGAGGAGATGGAAGAGAAAATGGTTCTAAATGAAAAGCTTCTTTGTTTTGTTTAGTTGGAAGGGTCCCCCCCCCGTTAATCACTAAAATATCAGATATAAAAAGTCAAAGCAACAACATGATCACAAAAGTCTTGTTTACTTCAGTTTTAGACACACTTTGTTACAGAGTTAAACTTCTCGGTTTGAGCTTTAAATTCCTAAAATATTTGATGAACTTGAAATTTTAAAACAGACTAGAGGTGGCGACACAGTGGTTCTATAAAGTGTTCAGACCCCCAGTAAAATTCTAGACTTAAGCTGAGACCATGAGGTATTATTTGTATAATTAATGAGACACGTAAAAGCAAATTTGATTAATTACTGCATGGTCATTAATAAGTCAAAGCTGATATTAATATTAGTACAACACCGAACCTGAGCATTTATGAATGAACAAAGGCTCCCTGAAGTCGCACAGCGGAGCCGACATCAGGGAGCCTTTGGGTTTTTTAGGCTTAAATGAAGCACATTACATAGATTAATTCCACACAGCCTGAAGCCTGTTCTCTATTAATTTAGATGATTTTCTGCTTTCAAGACATTTAAGATTATAATATTGTTGGGTTTCTTAAAAAGAAAGTTATGGCCTATCTGGTTATAATGGGAATAATAAATGAATAATTCATGAATTATTCATTTATTATTCCTTTACATTATTTATTTAACAGTGCAGCAATGGATCTAAAATGGTAAATATATTTTTGTTTAAGTTAACTCTATCGAACAGCCATTTTATTGTTAATTGTTAAGTTTACCAGATGCTATTCGTCTGAAGGGTAAGCCCTTTTACAATGAATCAAACACACACAGTCAAATAAAAGAAACAAAGATTTGATCCAGTTTATTAAGGAACTCTCACGTCAAATAGCAACTTGAAAATTCACTCTCCGCTAATTCGGTTCAGCTAACTGCTAAGCTAAAAGCTAAAGCTACCTGCTACGTAACCAAATGGACTACAAGATGGCGACCGGAAACTGTGGAGCCCACGTCACTGGGAGCTTCCTGGACGTGTGTATGTCGTAACACACACGCATGCGTGGGGGCGACATACGCACATAGACGGGCGAAATACTGAATGGGGGGTTTATTACCTGGGCCATGTACCTCGTGGTCTCTTTAAACAAAGACCGCCTGTCGCTTATCAATGAAACTAGCCTTCGGCTGACAAAGAGCTCTGAATTGAATGATCATAGATTGAACAAAAGGTTAACAGAGAATACCTTCGGCTTTGCAAGTCACATAAAAGCGCTCCGGTTCGCGGCTCAAAACCAAGTCAAAAATAGAAACACACACAATCAAACACTGCTTGTTTACTAATGAAGAAAAACGCAGTAACTTCAACAGAAATCGTACACCATCAAACTCAGCTTACTCAAGAAAACACAGTAAACTTCAAACACACATCTGATTAATGGAACGTTTACAGCTGCTTGCATGCATAAAATGAAGAAAAGAAATCTTAGTTTTCTCCACCCAGACTTTAAACAAATTGGATCGATCTTACTTGAGTCTGTCCGATGGTTGATCGCAGCACAAGTAAATCCTTTCAGGCATGGTGGAAAAAACGCAACGCGGAAAAAGGGGAGAGCGGTTCAGTCCGTTAGTTGGATGAACAAAAAAAGGAGACGAACTTCGATGGCCAGTCGAAGCTTAGGGAAGGTTTGCTACCGGGAAGAAAAAGTTATGATACATGTATCCAGCACCGTATCAGGACTTTGGTCACCCAAGGTTAAACGGTCAATATGAGCATCCCTATTAAAAACGCCACACTACAGTTTGCAGCTGAACATTGAGACAAAAATCTGTGTTTCTGGAGACGTGTCCTGTGGCCTGAGGAAACCAAACTGAACTGTTCGGTCATGATGAGAAATGGTGCATTTGGAGGAAAACAGGTGTAGCTTTAAAGCCTCAGAACACTACCCCTACTGTGGGGTATGGTGGTTGCAGTATCATGCTGTGGGGCTGTAGAAGGAACTGGTGTACTTCAGCAAAATAGAACACATCATGAGAAAAGAAAATGATGTTGGCTTGTTGATGCTCTAAATGTGAAGATGGCTGCTGACCCCAGCTGACCTCCACATTAGTTCGAATCGCTGCATTTCCACTTTTCTGGAACAGAAAGCCTGACAGGGTAAATCAGCCGGCTCTGTCCTCTCAGCTGGCAGGCCTCTGTACAAAATTGGTCCTTTAAGTAATTTGGGAAGACGTGGGCTTATCTTGACCGTTTTGGCAGTGAGTGACATCACTGATCAGAAAATAACTAGAGCTTGACATGAAGCAGGGATGGTTGTCATGGTTTTGTTTGCTATGTTGTTATAAACTGCTTCACCAGCAACTCTGACAATTTTACAATGCCAGCTGGTGATTTCTGCTGATATGTCCCTCTGCGTTACAACCAATCAGAATGAGTTTGACTACAGATCCCGCCCAGCGCCTCTACTGGACCGTTTTTCTTGGCTGTTGTAGTGGCGACACATGGGTACCGTGAGTTCTGATGGTGGAAATGAGCCTAAAGTGGCTTATGGACAGCAAAGAGTAGTTAATTATAATGTCTGCTCTATTATGTGAGTTTATTGAAATTACTTCCCACTGTGGTTTTAATCGGATTCAGTTGTAGTTAAGGATAGTGTAAGCGTTCTAGTTGAATTGTAAAAGGAAGTACACATTCTTCTGTGGAACGTTACTCTACATTACTTGGTGAAAATTCTGCCATTTCAGGTTTTCTTGTGGAGGTTCAGTCTGTTCTTTGTGCTTTTAGAATACATGGATGAACTGAAGCAGTACAGTCCTACCTACTTGCAGTGGGCAGAGTCAGAGGAGCAGCTAGCAGAAACACTGAAGGGCGTTGGCAGCTGTGTGGAGGGGTGCAGTAAGGAGACAGAGGAGCAGATCCAGCACCTGTCCGAGGTCCTCGTCCCTGTCCTGCATGAGTACGTCATCTGTGCTGATACTCTGAAGGTGAGAACACATGCATGGATGACATCTCACGATCATACGTGATCAAAGCACTTAACGGAACAAAATCTGAACCATAGATAGGCTCAGGCCTGCTCCAGCCTGGCACAGTTTAGGGATCAACTGAGGAAAAATAAAAGAAAATACACAACCAAAGAGTAATCAGGAAGTTTTTTTATCCTAAGCGATTTATTTCAGCCTAGACACATCCTTTACTTTAGGTGTTCTTAAGAATAGAGATCCCTGGTGGACAGTGAGGTGCATGGCGGCAGACAAAGCCATGGGGGATCGTTTGCAGTTGTCGCTGAGCTAGTATAGAGGCAGGGCTGCAGTTCAGCCATTACTCAAATCAGTTAAAAAGTTTTCAGTCTAAGGAAACCATGCAGGTTGCATCAACTCATTGACTGGTAGCATTCACTCCTCCTGGAGTTGCCCAGGTAGACAATTACTTGCATTGTGTTGTTAAAAAAAGATTTTGTAGCAAGTAGCTACAGTGGCCTTTATTAAAGTGGAGAGCAAAGAAGTGGGGAGACACATTCGGGAAATGTCATGGGCTGCTCAGTTGGTTAAGACAACAGACTGGCAAGCAGGAGACACAGGTTCAATTCTCACCTGGGGCAAGGAGCTATGAACAGCATCCAGTGCGGTTCCTTGGGCAAAACCCTTCACGCTACTGCCTACCTCATACCATGATGAGAGACGATGAAATGCATGAGATGCCGGTGTTCTGTCTATCTGTGCTACCTGGTCAGAATGTCCTACCGTAGCACGCATTGATAGCTATGTCTATCAGTCGGTGCTACTCCTCGGAATGTGCTACCATCATGTTTACATCCCGAACAACAAAAACTGTTAGCTTTGATGTTAAATATAATAACTGGAAAAGATTTAAAAAATGACTGAAGTGGCAGTTTAGCAGTAACATGGTAACAACTTATATGAATAACGAAAACTTTTCTTTCAATCCACAGAACATGCTACATATAAAGCTGAAACTGGCATATAGAAGCACCAAAAACCGTGATCAGAATATCCTATCTTTAAATATAAGTGGGTAGCACATATAACTGGACTAAAAACCGTAATCAGAATATCCTGATATCCAGGTCCTGAGTCAGCAAAGCCTTTTTGATCAGTGTGTCCAAACGTCTGCAGTCTTTGTCCGCAGTGCTACTTACCAAGCAGGCAACGGCAGCACAATTCTGAGGACTGTGGTAGAACATGTGTAGCATGTTATTGCAGACTCTGAAGGATCGTAGCCGTCCGAGGAAGATGATGTGACTCTGTCTCTTCCTGTATGCTGCGTCTTTTTGTGGCCCACCCTAGTTCCTGGTCCAAAACTACCCCCAGATTTCTGTAGGACTCCAGTCTCCATTTCCTCCCTATCGATGCAGACTGACTGTGATTTAGATCTCCTGAAATCCACCAGCAGCTCCTTAGTATTTGTGGTAATCAGGAGAAGACACAAAACAACAGCATTGATCTGCTAAATATAAAGGTTTTTAGTGCATCCATGTTTTACCCACATATAAAAACATGTAGCGTAGTCAAAATGTTCCCACCAAACCTGAGAGGTCCCTATGGAGCTAAAAAGATCAATAGTTTCTGATAACAAATCTTTTAACATCACTGATCTCAGAGAATCTGTAACATTATGATGGTGATTAAAATAATCTAATATTGTTACAAAGACATTATACACATTTCAATGGAAACTTCCTACTACAGATTTAGAGAATTTATTGCCCAATTTATGCTGAACATCACAGTGATTTTTTTTTAATTTATTTTTTTATATGAAGGTGATAGTATGGAAAAGCTCAAGCTGCTTCTACTTTAAGGTTTTAATGACTGACAGGTCAGCTCATCATTTGTTTCACCCTGAGCAAGATTCTGTAGCTGTCAGCATGCTAAAAACAATCAATAAATATCATGATATTAAACACAAGACAATACTGAATTCTTACTATTAAAGTCTTTATGCTATCAACATTAAATCTACCAACTATTCCATCAGCTTTCTTTGCTTTGCTCTGGATCCATTAGAACAGTAAACTTCTGTAAAGTGCCGATGGTCTCAAATGTCTTGAATCTTCACAGATAAATACATATTTAAATCATACATTGATATACTTGGTTTTTCCAAAACTCATACCAGAAGCCTCCAACAGCCCAAAGTTTAAGGACACAACCAAACCTCTTCAGCTGACATCCTCATTAGTTGGTTTGTTTAAAATAATGAGATGAAAAAACAGCTTCTTGGTTGGTTCACTTTTTTCACATCTCTGTTACTGTCCTGTAAACGGCTTACTGGACATCTCTGCTGAGACCAGGTGGACACGATTCTGTAAAAAAACAAAAAAACATGAGTTTAAATACATGCAAAATAAAGCACGCGTCCAAAACACTCCACAGGAATTAAATTGTCCGATTTTTATGTTGATGAACTGACATTAGAGCTGATGACATTAATCGTATTGTTTTAGAGGCTCCAGGAGGGCTCGGAAAATAAAACATGCATTTATAAATTAGCAATCTTGATGTGTGTGGGCAACAAATAGCACAGCATCTATCTCTCTCAGTTGAGCAACAGGTGTGTCTTTGATTCACCAGATCTTCGCTCTTATTCCAATGACCCACACATCAGAATCAACAGTTACCTCTGAAATTGTTCTGTACAAAATATTAACACTGATTTTCTCAGCAATATAACACAAATTATTGAAAAGTCATGCAACATGATTTTCTGAATTTCAAAAAAAATGCTCTCTCACAGTGGAGAAGCTCCAACAAATTTTGGACCCCTCCATAATTTCTGGGTGGGAGAACTTGGAAAATCCCAGGTTTTTCAGATACTTATGTTCCTCACTATATAGATTAAGAGAAGAAATAAAAAATAATAATGTTAGGAAACCATTAGATTAGTTATTTAGAGGTGCTAAACAGCTTGCATCACATCATAACTGCTTCTACCACTTGAAACCCAGAACTTCATGACTGTGCGCCAGCATCATATTCAATACTTGCACTGATATAGCGCGAATTCACAACAGATCTCATCTCAATATAAAGATAGTTACTTGCTAACACAATAAACGGTGATATTATTTATCTGGTATTTATCTGTAGATGGCGGATAAACTCTGGAAATATGTTAAGATAAAAAGTTAATAAATATTTCCCATACCAAGCAATTAAAATGTGATGCACACAGGACAGCTGAAACCTTTTTTCACTTTGTTTCCAAAGCTTAAAAGAAAATGTGCTTCTAAATAATGAACGCACACGACGCCACATTACGCAACACAACAGCCAGCTTATGTCTTCTCAAAGGGCTCCTTCTAGCATATATTTAGGATGGTCTAAGAAAAGGTATTATGACTCTAAAATATTGAATAGTTGTATTAGGATAGGCACAAATAGCCCACAAAATAGACCGTAATTGTCGCAATTCACGCAGTCGACTCTAAATAATGGGGAGAGTTTAGTTATTTACATGCAATTTAACACTATTACAGATGTGAAACTAAATTACATACCTACAGGGTTGGCATATAAACTAGTAGTGATATAATATCTTAAAGAAGGCCAGTTATAAAATAATTTGAATAAAACTTAACCTTAATCCCCCCTGAAATAAAAGACGAAACGCAGGTAGGATGATCTGATGATAGTTTTGCTTAGTCAGCAGTCTGTGACTTAAAATCAAAAGTGCGCAGTGTGACAGGGTAGCATGGAATGTGGGGTAGCACAGAAAGTCCGAACACCGGCTCAGACGTCGCCTGTTAACCCTAGTTCAGAGGGATTACACAAAACGGGGCAGTGACCCCGAAACTGGAGGAAGGGCTCCAGCAGATCCCTGGAAGAACCTCAGACATTTCAGTCCAGAAATGTGCAGTACTTGGAACAGGAAAGATACTGATGAGGACCCTCACGATCCCAGGCCTCTGGTAGACGACCCGAGCTTAGAATAGGTGGGAATTTTCCTTAACCCTAAAAAAGAATCGGTCCAAGCACAGAACCCTGTGGTACTCCACCAGTAACCAAAGAGTGTGAGGAATATTTATCATTGACATGAACAAACTGGAATCTGTTGGTCAGATATGATTTAAACCAGCCTAGTACTGTTCCTTTGATCCCTACAACATGTTCAAGCCTTTCTAAGAGAACTAAGAGAATATTATATGATCGACTGTGTCAAAAGCAGCACTGAGATCTAACAAGACCAGAACAGTCACAAATCCATTATCTGAGGCTATGAGAATATCATTAGTAACTTTTACCAGTGCAGTTTCAGTGCTATAATGAGCACTAAAACCTGACTGAAATTCCTCAAACAGGTTGTTGCTGTTTAGATGCTCACATACTTGATTAGCAACTATTTTCTGTAGAATATTGGATAAGAAAGGAAGGTTAGATATAGGTCTGTAGTTAGCTAAATCATCTTGATCCATGGAGGGTTTCTTAAGTAAAGGTTTAGTTACAGCAACCTTAAATTCCTGTGGCACATATCCATTTATTAAATATAGATTCATCATGTCTAGAATAGGGCCAGTAACCAGAGGGAACACTTCCTTAAATAATTTGGTTGGTTTTGGGTCTAACATACAAGTTAAGGATTTATATTAAGCTAATATTTGTGATAATGCAGAATGTTCAACAGAATCAAAACGGTACAGACATAAACATGGTTCTACAGTTCTCTCTGACACTGCCTCATTTACTGAAAGAGAGTTAAGCATGTTCGGGAGAATGCCAATGATTTTATTTTTAATAGAATTTTTTTTCATATAAAATCCTTCAGTTATTGCTGCTGATAGCTGGGTGAATAGTTGGCTCAACACAGCTATGACTCTTAAGTTTGTACTTAAAGAAACCTAGGATTAATACAGTGGACCATTTTTCCAGGTTAACTAGATCTCTGCTAGATTTTTCCCCCTCAATTAACCAGCATTTGCTTTAAAGTTTGCAGGTCTAAATTTAACCCAGGAGCTGAACTTCTATTAATAATTATTATGAGGTAGACTGTAAAAAAAATTGTAAAAAAAGAAAGATGGCATAGAATTTTTTGCTTTGTGCACGTGGACACGGGAATGTGTGGGGGCGTGTGTTGAAAAAAGATTAGTATTTAAAATAATCACTTGGGTTACAACTTTTTTGTTAAGGACTGAATATAAAGCACATAACTGTGTAACACTACTCAGGTGTCGTCCTTTTAACTTAAAAGCATGAATCTTGGGTTGATCTTTTTCTTCTTGTCACTTGATTGGTCAGTGTTCTGTATATTGGTGTCTATTGAACATTTAATGCAACCACACTGTTTTCTTGATAGCTAGTATCATAAAAAAAGCATTACTTATATTTTTCTAAGTCTTTTATCTTTCTTATCACTACAACTTTGGCCTGCTCTGATCTCTCATTCAGCTTGATGAACACTTTGCAATCAGATGTCCAGGTTGACTATTTTCATTCTACTTCCTCAATAATCTTGCTTGCCAAGCAATACAGCATTTTTCTTTGTCAGATATTCATCTACATAAACATATTTTCCCTTGATCTTAGACCCCTGTTTTAAAAGTTCAATCTTGTTTTTTCTGCTTGTAAAGCAGATAATAGCTGGTTTCTGAATTATTTTTTATTGGAAGAGGGTTACATCTTTCAATATCCTTGCTTTCCAAATGAATACCTTTACTGTCAAGGAAAGCACGTACCTGTTGCTCTAGTGTGTAGAGGTCTTGCTTTTGTGGGCCCCCACTCTGCTGCTGTCACCCTGTCATAAGTCTTTTGCCCCGTTACCAGTCCAGTGACTACTACCTCATTTATTCTGGTATATTGTTCCAGGTCGGATATTCGTCCATCCAAAAAAGCAATTCTTTTATATATTTTTTCATTTTGTCTTCTATGGTCTTTGATCTCTTCCATCAGGTCCTATATTACTTTTTGTTGTTTGGAGATGTTTAATATTTCTTCAGACATGAAATTTAGTTACTTCTTTATCTGATCAAGTTAATCTTCAGTCATTATATTACTCCTTTTTGGTGGCATCTTTCTCAAATCCTTCAACCTCTCTTGAGCTTTAGGCTGCTGAATCCTTGGTCTAGTGGTTGAAGATAGAGCCTGGGATTGCTGTAGGAGCCTGAGCCCAAAGGCTTATGTTGTAGCCTTGAGCCTTTTGGTGAATTCTGTCGCCTTGCCCCAGGGGCTGGTGGTGTATCCTGGGCCTACAGCAGGGGTCCCCAAGTCCAGGCCTCAAGGGCCAATGCACTACCAGTTTTGATGCGTCTCAACTCCAACGCAACTGATTTAAATTATCCGTCTTCCTCCTCAGCACAGCAAAGTTCTGCAGAGGCCTGCTAATGAGACATCCTTTGATTCTGGTGCGTTGAACCAGGGAAAGAACTAAAACCTGCAGGATACGGGCCCTCGAGGCCTGGGTTTGGGGATCCCTGGCCTACAGGCTGTTAGTAGAGGCTGGAGGTCTGTTGAAGAATCCTGGGACCAGAGGCTGCTGTACTTCTTTTTATTTTTGATATGCTTAATAGAAGGTTGGAGTCTACTGTACACTACTGGCTTGTTTTCCACCGCTGCCTTCGTAGCGGTGCCTGAGCTTTTGTAACCACTCTAAAACTGCTGAAATAACTGGTCCTGGTCATTAGGACCTCTACCTCATTAAACATATTTAAACACCATTACAGTCAGTGGTTTTAAACAACCAGGGACTTGCTTAATGGTTAATCCGTGTGGTATCATTTTATCGTCTCATAGTGTTTCAGGAGCTTTACAAAGCTTTGGTCAACTGAAGTTTAAATGTTCTTTCTTAAGAAATTTGAACTGATTTGTGGTTGGAAACATGTTTTGTGTGCTTACACTAGTTGGCCAGCAGATGGCCTTCCATGGCTCAATATATGAAAGTCCAGTAAATGTTTGTGTTTCTTACAGGCTGTGATGAGACGGAGGGACAACATCCAGGCTGAGTTTGAAGCAAAGAATGAGGCCCTGGCATCCAGGAAAACTGACCAAGAACTCGTAAGTATGATGGAGATTCTCATGGTTCATCAGACTCAACGTTGCCATGTTTATCTGTCCTCTGCTGTTCAGCCCTGCTCTGTGTTTAGATGTTATAATGAGGTACCACTGTACCATCCTGGGTCTATATTGTGGAGGGAAGCCAGCTCCCACAGAAGATTTCCCTGTAAGCCTTGTGTCGCTCCTCTGTCCAATAGGAAACAGTTTTCACACTGGAACACATTAACAGTGAGACATTCACACCTGTCAGCATGCTGAGCTGTATGTGTTTGTGTAGATCCACAGTGTGTCTCCTCTCACCAACAGCAAACATTAAATTCATTAGAAGTTCAGTCTGAGACCCCCCCCCCCCCCCCCCCCCCCCCCCCCCCACACACACACACACACACACCGCTGGTGAGAGCAGAGCTGCTCTAATTCAGCCTTTAAGCCAGTTTGGGCTTGGAATGCTCCACTGTAATAAGGAAGTGAATGTCACCTGGACACGTCTTCTTGCCGTTCCCTGGGGGTCCTCACACGTTCAGCCCAATCCTCCATTCATTTATTATATATAAGCCGTCAGCATTTTGCTTTAGTTTCTACATCCTTCAGCAGGATCCTTCATCTTAGAAAAGCAGAAAGCATTGTTGGAGCGTTGCTATACTCCACAACACGTCCCTCTCTGATGGATCTGGAGGGAGGCTTGTCCACAGACGCCTCTACCTGAAAGAATCTCAGCACCAGGCGGGTCTCCGTCATCCAAAGCCTGATTTGTCCCAACTCTTAGGGGACTCTGGGGGTTGTTGGGTCCATCTTGGTTTCACTGAACTCAGCAGCTATGAAGTGGCTATGTGCAGGGCTTGCTGCTCATGTGACTGCTCTGTGTTTGTCCAGCAGCTGCAGCAGGAGGTGGATGAGCTGGCAGACCGAGTGGAACAGGCCAACAATGCTTTACGGGGAGACTGGGCGCGCTGGAGGACCAGGATGAGAGCTGACCTCAAATCTGCTTTTATCTCCACTGCTGCCAAGAATGTGGATTATTATGAAAAAGTGAGTTCAGCCTTTTCTTCCTTCTCCCTCACTCCACCAGAACATCAGCTGTCACTTCTTAGCAGCTTTCTTGCTCTTACCCCAGAGGTGTTTCTTTTCTACTTCTAGAAGGATCTGTGTGTTCTTGAAAGGAAACACTGTAGTTGTAAAAATGATATGTAAGTCTTACTTGGTATCGTTTTTTCAGCATTCATAGGGGAAATACATTCCTACTGTAGGCAAATACCACAGGAAGTGAAGTCCAGGGTTGCTGTGTGAAGTGGTCACCTATAGTTGTAAAATAGTTTGTACAAAAGGGGAGTATCTAAGATAGCACAGGCAGACAATCATCCCCACCCCGAGACCCCACAGCGGTGTGAGGAGAGGAGAGGGGTGGGTGGGTGTCGACCTGTCGCCCTGTGTTCCCAACATTTAATGAGAAAAATATTAGACGATATAGGAAGGCATCAGAGACAGCAGGGGAATCCCACAGCCGATAACAGTACAGCATGTAAACAACACAATAATACAGTTTATGGAGTACCTAACATTTCTTATATTAAGTTTTCAATGAGTGAAATATGCTGCAGTGTAGAAGGCTGCATCTCTGCCAGCAGAGGGCAGCAACACCTCAATTTTTTCCCTCCTCCTTCTGTTCTGTCTAAGCTGTTTAAAGGCCAGAGAGATTCAGTTCCTCTCTGCTAAATACCACTGATCAGTTTTCCCACATGGACAGATTTCCCTATATGTAGGTAGTGGGCGAACGAGGCTTTCACTGTGACTAGCTGGGAGTTGATCAACAGGTAAAGATAATGGTCAAATGTGCTAGGCTTGATAAGGTAGAGGACTGTATTATTAGCTTTTTTTAATAGTCCCACAGCTGAATTACGTGCTTGGTTCCAGACACTGTTAGGATGAGTTCAGCAGTGCCCTAAATACTTTTCCAACCTTCTGTAGCAGTAGATCAAGGCTGGTTAACACTTTAAATTCTTGATATCCATAAAGACACCATCCTGAAGTTATTCATTAGTTCTAATGCGTTTACCAGAGTTAAGTAATGGCACTTAGATTGATGGGGGAAGGTTGAAACTAAAGCCCAATCTCTAATCCTCCTTCTGGATTTACCACTTAGTCCCACAGCTTTCTCTTGCATGGATTACACTCTGCTTTGCTGTTGTCCAACAGGTAAATGCAGCAACTATTTTGATCATGAAAAAAGGGCAGACTAATCCAGGCAGAAAGGAAGCAGTTGGGTTTATGGGTGAACATTGGTGTTTGCCTGTTGTTGAGATCTTATGTTACTGAAAAATAGCCTGAACTATCTGTTGTGTCGTCTCAATGTACTTTATAAGAAAAGTCATTTCAGTAAAATTATATAAGCATTCCAATCAGTACAGTTGTTTTTATTTAGGGAATCCCAGTAGATTGCATTAAGTCATTGACATGAGGTTATACTCGGTTGATGCAGACTCCAACCACAGCTATTCTTCAGCAATCCCTCATACTGAGCAAGCATGCAGCGACAGTGGAGAGGAAAACTCTCCACTGTCAAGAAACCTCCAGCAGAACCAGAACCGGGCTCAGTATGTCTTTCTAAGACCACGGCCGTCTGGGGATTTGAGAAGACAGAGCAGAGACAGAAAGAACAAAAGGAGCTGATGTAAGAGTACGTTCCATATAAACGAAAGAAAAAAGTTGATTAAAGGACATGAAGAATGTTTGGTTATTGGGAGCATCATCTGAGTCAATGACGTCCTCCAACAAGGCATCACAGCTAAGCCCGGCACCAGACCAGCTCTGACCAACACTTCTACAGTGTATGGAGGGGCATAAACCTAAACTCTAATTGTTGCTGCAGAAATTACACTTAATAAGTTATATAAAGTGACTCCAACGTTTATGGAAACTCTGAGTAAATGTAAGAACAGAGATCTCTGCATCAGTAAAGTGTTTTTTTTCTTTTGATTGCCATTCAAAAATTGTGACACCTGCACATTCACTGAAATGATCTTGTACATGCCGTTTTTGGTTAGAAAAAATTTCAATACAAGCAAATGTCCTGAGAGTAATGTCCTACACATAAAACGGAGACTTTGTTCATTAGGCATGTGAATCTTACATCTCCCGATTCAATTCGATTCCGATTCTTAGGGTGGCGATTCTATGCAGAAGCGATTCTCGACTCAAATACATGTTTTTCCTAATCAATACTCTTTCTTGCATCATTCGTGTTTGTAATATACACAACTCGATCTACCAAGTTTCTGTGATGTAGTGAGCAGTAAACTTAACAGTGTTGTTAAGTTTTTCAGCTTATGAGTCATTCCATAATTAGGGGTACATTTCATATCAACCTATAAGTGAAGAAATTAGTTTGCTTTTATGCTGAATATTATACTTGTTTCCATAATATATCACTAGAATGTGCTAAATTCATTAATTGGCAAGCTTAAGCTCAAATTATTACTTAAATATTTCAATCAAAATAAACATCTGATTCATTATTTTGTCAACTGTGTTACAGACAAAAGGTGTCATAGAAGACATGGATGAAATACTAAACATTTGATAAAACATTTGTTCACAAGTTCTTTATCCTATTCTTCAGTGTTTTTGTGGTTGTTTGTCTAACAGCCAACATTTAAACAAATTATGGCACAAAAATCGCATGTAACGCACAAAGTAACACAATTGACAACAAAGTAACACAGTTGACGGGACGCATTATGAAAAGAAGAGAGAACAACTGTGTTACACTTGATGGGTAACATAGTTGACGTTTCCTCCATTTTAGACCCATTTTAGGCCATATGAACCTTAAACATGTCACTATATGACCTTGATCAACTCATATTTCTATGTATTTTCTTTACATTTTGTTGATTATAATATCTAAGATAAATACACAAGAAAATGTTGATAACATAGTTGATGAACAATTAAGCCACTCCATATGCAGACAATCATTTTGATAAAATATTCAACAGGAGTAGTAGAAACTTACCACACTGTCTTCAGAATTCCCTCCAAAAAGGGCGTGGCATGTATTGCTTTGTTGCTTATTTGAATTTGGAGCAAACCATTGCTGATTTATAGGGGTGATATTAATGGGTAACATAGTTGACAAAGATTTCTCGGACTAATGATTCAAATAATTTTAAAAACACCTTTTTTTTAATGATTATTTTTAACAAATAATGCTGAAAATAATACACACAAAAATGTCTTCTAGGCTTAATTTTCTTATTTTATTTTCTAAAAAAAAAAAAAAGGGCGACTGTGGCTCAGTGGTAGAGTAGTTGGCTTGCAATCGGAGGGTCGTAGGTTCGATTCCAGCTTCCTCCAGTCACATGTCATTGTGCCCCCTCGTCGTACCGAGCCAACGTGTGCGAGTGTGAATGGGTGAATGTGGCTTCAATGTAAAGCGCTTTGAATGGTCAGTAAGACTAGAAAAGCGCTATATAAGTTCAGTCTATTTACCAATTTTGAAGAGCAAACTTGAAATGTATGCAATCGGACAGCACAAAAACTGCAAATTCCAGTATATAATTTGCATTTTTTGCTAAATAAATTAAAGAACTTGCTAACTTTCTGTATTAAAAGAAAGATAAATATCACCCAATATAAAATTGGTCTTTGCTTGAAATTAATATTTAGTCAAATTGATAAATACACCCCATTAACATGGTATGTACCCGTAATTATAGAATCACTCTTATAGCACTGGTGCCACAGAGGTTGTTAATTTAGTAGCACAGACAAACAAGTTCTAGCATCAACACAAAATGTATTTTACAATCTCTCTTGAGAGAAGGAAGTTGGTTCAAAATGTACAAGATATTAAATTGCAACCGGATATCCAATACCTTTTAAACAAGATTTCTAGTCCTGAATAAAAAAATAATGCTGAGATATTTTCAATTCAATTCGCTTTTATTTATTTAGCGCCAATTCACAACAAATTTCATTTCCAGGCACTTTACAACAAAAATCATTTCAATATAATTATACAAACATTCCAATCAGTTAAAAGTTTTCTATGTAAGGAATCCCAGCAGATTGCATTAAGTCATTGACATGAGGTTGTACCCGGATCATGCAGACTCCAACCACAGCAATTCCTCAGCAATCTCTCATACTGAGCAAGCATGTAGCGACAGTGGAGAGGAAAAACTCCCCTTTAACAGGAAGAAACCTCCAGCAGAACCAGAACCTGGATCAGTACAAGCGGTCATCTGCCACGACCGTCTGGGGGTCTGAGAAGACAGAGAAGAGACAGCATGGAGGATGCTCGGTGACTTTGAGCATCATCTGGACCGAGGTTCCCCATCCAGCAGGGGGCATTATAGCTGAGAGGGGTACCAGACAATGTGGAGCTTCTATGGGGTGAAAAATACTGAGAGAAAACTAGGTTAACAATCACAATTACAGCAGAAAATATATATCTGGAGAGTAGTAGAGGAAAATTAATAAAAAGCATATAGCTTTTGTTTGTTCTTTGGTACGTAATAGAAATTAAGTTGTACATATTTAGTATGCACCAAACCTTGCTTATCAACCTCAATTACAGAAAATTATGGCTTATGTTATGATTTTGTCAGAAGTTTTAAAAGTCCTAGCATTATTGAACTCAGAACTATTTTGGACTTTCTTGTAAGCGCCACAATTGTGTAGCTCTGCCGGATGTTTGTGTTTGGCTTATATAAAAGAAAGATGGCTTTTATAAACTTTCAGATTTATAAAAAAGTAATAAAGTAGCTAAAGGTGTCATTAGCATGGAGAAGATCTTTCACATGGCCCAAACATTTTCCTTCAACAGGACGGGGCAGGCTATTTTTCTCTTTAGTCTTTAGCAGCTACAGCTAAGTAGCGCTAGCAGCTTCAGCTAGTTAGCTAACACGCTGGTAGCGCTTCAGACCGGACCCTTGATCAAACGACACTAGGACTTCCAGACTAACACTACGCACAGCAGTTAAATCAGCTGTAAATGTTTTGAAAAGGTCTTTTTAAGAATTGAAACTGTAACATGTGGATCTGGATCGATCCAGAATCTTGTTAAATAGAAATCGAGATTCGGACGTGAATTTAATTTTTTTCGGCACCCCTGTTGTTCATCTTGGTTTAGTTCAAAGATTATAATCATCATGTATTATGTTTTTTCAGCTACCTGGTGCTTGATGTCAAACAGCTTATCCTGTTTTATGCCGATGTGTCCTGCTGGTAGTTGGGATAGGTCAACATTTCCTCTGTTGATAAGAAATAGATTTTCAAAATGCAAAATAAACTACGGTGTTTTTTAAGCTTGTAGAATGTCAGAGCTGTCAAACAGTGGAAAGCGCCAGAAAAAGGAAGTCGCATTGCTGAAGGAGAAGCGTAAATCAGGGCAGTTCTTTTATGGGACATACTTCCTCAGCAAAACTAATAGTACAGAATGGTATGATTAATCAAAATAAAGTGTCCAGCGTTGCAGTCTCTGCGGTGCTTTATGAGCGTTGGCTCCATCAACTTTTCAGGCTTTTCCTGCGTTTCAAGCTTTAAAGCGCATAATGCTAGCAACGCAGAAGTTCGGCTTGTTTAACTTTTGACTTTCTTAACGCTCTTGATGCAGCACGGAAACCAATCAGAGCGTTTCAGTGTAGTGATGTTGCCCGAGGTCGACGCTGCCCAGCCAAAAAAAGAATAACCAATAAAGCGAAGCTACATTAACTAATAAAACCAAATAAAATGAACTAAGAACTACACATTCACAACACAAAAAATGGGCACATACATACAACAACGTCACTTAAAAGCTCTTGGCACCAGTTATCTATTGATGATAACCTCAAACCTAAGAATGTATCTGTAGAAACCAATGTCCCCACACCTAAGCCAAAAAAGCCTGGTTTGCTTTTTGAAATTAGATACAGTTTAGTGCTGATGTCCCATTCACACCAATTCTAAAGGCTCAATGATACTGTTAAAGTACCATGGAGTATGTGCCAGTTTAACAGACATGAGCCTAGCAGCATAAGGACGAGGTATTTCAGTGGAAATGTAGTTGCCTTTCTCTTGTGTAGTTGAGTGCTACTGAGAACTTTACAGCCGTTGCCCAAGGGATGAAGCTGTTGTTTGTTCAGGATTCAGTGTTTTTGTGTTGTCGTCTGTATGTCAGGAGATAAGGCAACAAAGAGGGAAGTCATAGTAGTCACTTTTAATGAGACCAACATACATGAAGGCCCTCAAGCTTTGAGTGCTCTGTGTACTGTCATGGAAAATTTCAATTGGATGAGCCTTTAGTCTCATTTGAGTTTTAAAAATATTTATTATGGCCAGTAGAAGAGCCCTTCTCCAGAAGCCTTTGCACTCCCATGTCTAACATGTCATTTCTTCCTGCCTTTGTGAGTTGCTAGAGTCTTCTATATGAGGAGTCCTTCAGTTAAAGTAAGTGAAAAGTTTATAAATCTTCTTCAATGTCAGTCTTTTCAAAGACTCTCAAGAATTATGCCATATTCCCCTCAGAGAATATTCTTCTTAATCTGCCTTTTGTTTTAAGAGCCCAACCCACCACCCCTCTTCCTTTACTGATGAGCCAAGCCAATATGCACATTGACTCATGCACAACATGCCAAGAACCAGAATCTTGTTAATGTATTTAATTTAAATACTCCAGATGTTTATTTTATGTTTATTTTGAGTTTTTTGAAGAAACACCCTACTTGTTGTTTCATACGCCTGTCCAGAGATACAGTTTCCATGCCTCGCTGTCAATTATTTGACTGCAGTGGAACAATTTTTGCGAAATGTGAACCAAGATGCACACACCAAAAGGCATTATAGGTACTGGCCCAGGGGCCCAAGTCCACTGGTGGAAGCCCGGTTGAGATGTTTAAGGGGAAAAAATAGTCTCCAAATTTCAAATACGGCAGAGATTGGTACTGGCGGAGATGACCAATAAGATATGCACTATTTTCTTTTATCTTTACATACTTGCATAGTTTCTGAATAGTGAAATTCTGTAAACAATGTTAACATGCCCCACCCTGACTACTGCAAGTATAGAAGTCCACGGACCGTCAACAATCAGTGGAAGAGTAGTCCTAAAAGAGGAGGAGAAAATTAGGAAAAAGAAGACATGATGAAGAATAGATGATGGTGATCTGAGCAGATTATTGGCTATACAACACAACCTAAAGCTAGCTGTAGCAGCGGGAGCTCAGAGTGGGTTTATCCAATGTGTAACACAGCTTTGTGGAGGAAAGTTAACCAAAAACTTGAGCTGTTATTATTTGAATGTGCAGCTGTTGCTTTTCATTATTAGGTGACCAGATATCCTGCTGCATCCAAAGGTTGAGTTTGGGCAGTAAAGTACACTCTTATTAATTATGTGCTGTGACTTCCCACAGAGAAAAAGGGTTTTCAGACTGGATAGCATGTTCAAGGACCACAGGTAGGCTAATATCTGTGGTTTTCCCTGCATCTTATTTGGAGGAAATAAAGAACAGTTTATTGGTGGTTTCTCTGACTGGAAAGCTCTGACCATTGTGTCAGCATCAGCCCCTCTGGTAGTGGACAAAAAGCTAAACTGCAACAGCTGGAGAGAGAGACACGGTTCTGGTGGGTGCTGCTCAGGCAGATTTGATCATGTTTGTGCACCAAAAGCTCTTTTGAGAATTGATAAAGGTGGAAGTTGTTCAAATGAAGAGTTGTAGACTAAGAATTAAAAAAAAAGAATACAGAGGTCTGTCACTTTCAGTACAGTTACGCCTCGACTTTGAGAGACAATGGCTACGTTTACATCAGACCCGGCGCCAAGGCATTTAAGATGGGTGGGCACAATTTTATTTAACCCCTTCACGTTTTTATCTCCCGTCTGCAGTGTGTTACATATTTCCGTGTCAAAACGTCCTTTTTTTACACCCTTTCTATACGTCAGTTAAAGGGCTGAGTTTCTTTTAGAGGCGGGCTGGACGAGTTAGGTTTTTTTGCTGAACCATCGGTTTGTTCTAGATCAGTGATCAGAAAGTTTGTTTTCGTACTCTAGAAGCAGCCGTGGATGAGACGCTGACATGCTGTATGTTTGCTTGTGTAGCTGATTGAGCCATCTTCCTCTATAGATTATTTGGGGTATATATATTTGGAAATGGGCAAAACTACCCAAAGATAGGTGTGCCAAGCTTGTGGCATCATATTCATATTCATCAAGTACTGAGCAAAGGCTGTGAATACTTATGTACATGTGATTTCTCAGGATTTTTTATTATTTTTAATAAATTCGCAACAATGTTAACTTTTTTTTTTACATTGTCATTATGGGGTGTGGTGTGTTGAGTTTCAAAGAATAAAAATTTATTTAATTCATTTTGGTATAAGGCTGTAACATTAAAAAATGTGGAAAAAGTGAAGCGCTGTGAATACTTTCCGGATGCACTGTAAGAATGAAGGCTTGTGGATGTAAAACCGTGACCAGAAAAAAAATAAAATAAAAGCACGCTCTGAAGAACATCGTAGTCCTCCATTTCGATTGGGAACTGCCATGTTTGTTTACAACGGAAGTCCATATCTTCTCATACGGCCGTTTCTGGTGTTTTAGATAGTTCTGTGTGGTTCTGCGCATGTCAAAATGATTTATTCTGTTCAGACATATAGCGTTTTATTAAATAGCATTTATTAATATATTACTGTTTGTTGCATGAAATAAGTATTTGATACACAAGAAAAATAGACCTTAAAATTTGGTACAGAAAGCTTTCTTTACAGCTCCAGAGTTCAGATATTTCTATACTGTTTCTATACTGCAGCAGGGTTTCTGGTCCACTCCGCCATTCTGATCTCCAGATCTTTCAATTTTCAGGGCTGTTGCTAGGTGAAATAATTTCAGCTTTCTCCAAAGGATTCTGGCCATAGACCAGCTAGGCCGCGCCATGACCTTCAGATGCTTCTAGGAGCCCCTGCTTAGTTATCCTGTCTGTGTGTTTGGGGTCATCACCATGATAGAGAACCCAGCCATGACCAATCTCCAGTGGTCTGACTGAAGGAAGGTTGTTGTTGGTCGAAATCTGAAGATAAGATTCCCTCCATCCTGTCCTTGATACAGTGCTGTCATTCTGCCCCCTTTGTATAAAAGCACCCACATTGGCCTTGATGGCATGATGCTTCCACCCCCATTTTTAAGGTTCAGATGCTGTTCTTGGCATTATACATAATCCATAAGCATTATGCATAATCCCATCTGCAGATGGATCACGGACTTCCTGTCAGACCGGAAGCAGCATGTGAGGCTGGGGAAGAATGTCTTGGACTCCTGGACCAGCAGCAGGGCTGTGTTCTTTCTCCTCTGCTCTTCTCCCTGTACACCAACTGCTGCATCTCCAGCCACCACTCTGTCAGTCTACTCATCTTTGACAGGGATGAGTCTGCCTACAGACTGGAGCCTGAATGTCTGGTGTCCTGGTGTAACCGCAACAATCTGGGGCTGAACACCCAGAAAAGAGTGGAGGTGATTCTGGACTTCAGAAGTCACACAGCCCACCCCCCATCATCCTGACTGACACCCCCATCACTACTGTGGGCTCATTCTGCTTCCTGGGTACCACCGTCACCTCCGTCAGAAAAAAGACCCAGCAGAGGATGTACTTCCTAAGGCTGCTGAAGACAACCTGCCAATACGGATGATGATGCAATTTTATACTGCAGTCATCAAGTCCATCCTCAACTCACCACCGTGTGGTATACTGGCACCACCATCAGGGACAGCACGTATTGAGCTTTGCCCAGAAATTGATTGGCATCTCTACAGGACCTGTACACCTCCAGGACACTAGGGGGCCTGCAGGTTTGATCACAGCTGACCCTTTTCACCCTGTACACAGACTATTTAAACTGCTCCCCTCAGGCAGGAGGCTCCGGTCTAATTGGACCAGAACCTCTCACCATGAGAACAGTTTCTTCCCCTCTGCTGTCGGACCCATGAATGGTAATCCCTAAGTCCGTTCCCACCACCTGCTCTGTATCAGTCACATGACCCATATTGTGTTTTTCTACACCCGTCTGATTTGCACTGAACGTTATCTTCACTATGTGTATGTCAATCTGTTTAGCAAATTTTATTTCTATTCCTATTTCTATTCCTATTTTATTCCTATGTTTCCACAAAGTACCGCAGCAATTTCCTAATGTTGTAAACCTGCCCAACATTTGGCAATAAACCTTTTCTGATTCGGATACTCGTTCTACAAACACGGCAGGTGGAGTTTATACTAACAAGTTCTATTTTGGTCTCATCTGACTTTGTGACCTCTTCCATGCCTCCTCTGAACCACCTAGACCAGGGGTGTCCAGCTTGAGTCCTCAAGGGCTGGTGTCCTACAAGTCTTACATGTATCTCTGCTCCAACGCAGCTGATTCAAATGTTCCAACTACCTCCTCAGCATGGCAATGTTCTGCAGAGGCCTGCTAACCAGCCATCATTTGATTCATGCCTTTGAGGACCACTTTGGCACCCCTGATCTAGCCGGTTGGTGGCAAGCTTCAGACAGACCTGGACATGTGCTGGTTAGAGTAGAGGGACCTTGCATGTGCTGCAGGATCACGAACCATTACAGTGTTTTGAGTTACTGTAGTAATGCCTGAGACTTTGAGCCCAGCGTTCCTATCCCAACTTTGTGCAGGTCATCTCTTCTGTCCTGCTTTCTTTAGAGAGCTCTTTAGCGTCATCTGTGGTAAAGACTTCGGAGTCTGACTGATTGGGTGGAATCCAGGTAATGAGTGGAGGACAGAATGGCTTCTTAAAGACCAGCTAAGGTCTGTGAGAGCAAGAGTTGTTGGTAGGAGTTTGTCCCATATCCAGTGGGTTGCTGGTTCTCTCTGTCTCGATTGTTGTGTCCTTTGACAAGACACTTCACCTGCCTTGCCTGTGTGTGGCACTAAGGGAGTCTGGTAGTGTTGATCAAAAGGCAACATCACTTCTGTCAGTCTGCTCCAGTGAAGCTCTGGCTAAAATGTAGCCGACCATCATCATTGGGTGATTGTAGTGTCAATGACTGACTGTATTGTGAAGAGCTTTGCGCTCCCTTGGACCAGATAAGGTGCTCTAAAAGGACTGACTCTTTACCATTTATATCATGCAATAAGATGCAAATTATTAAAAAAAATTATACAATGTGATTTTCTGAAAATTTATTTTAGATAGTGTCTCACGCCTAAGGTATACCTTAGACGTAATTTTCAGACTACTACATTCTTTATAAGTGGAGTAACTTGAGTGTGATGTGAGGCCTTCTAGAAAAAAAAACATTTCTGTAAGTCTGAGGGTCTGTCTTCAAAGATTGTTGGCCAGTGAAACCCTGATTAGTACATATTTGACATTTATCCATAATAAATCTGTATTTAGATGGAATAAATTAAAAAACTTCAACCCTCACGTGGGCAATGACAGTGAGACCTGGAGAGATGTGGTTGGGAGGAATGGACCCCCGATCTGAACCCCAGCATTTTTTTGTCATTGCACTTCTGTGCTCGTTATGGATTGTCCATAATGAACACCATGTTCACACATAAGGGTGTCCATGTTTGCACTTGGCACCAGGACACCCTAGGCCGCGGCTCAATGATTGACTCTGGTCTTCAGCCGCATGGGGCAGCGGTACACCATCAACACTTCCTACAGTGGGAATGGTGTGCTGCTGACCTCGAGATGGGATGTCTTGGATCGGTGGATGGAGTACCAGGAAGACATCCTCAATCCCACTGACACGCCTTCCAGCTTGGTGCAGGGCCTGGAGACTTTTGGCGGGCTCTCTAATCTCTGGTGCTGAGGCCACTGAGGTTGTTCAAAAGTTCCTCGGTGGCAGGGAGTGGATGAGAGTTCCTCAAAGCTCTGATATTATAGCTGTATTGTTTACCGTGGCTCTGCAATATTACGTGGACATTGGGGGCAGTTCCCTTGGTTTGGCAGACCGAGGTGGTGGTGGTCCCCCTGTTTAAAAAGGAGGACCCAAGAGTACCAACTACTGTATCAACTAGAGGGGGATCTCTGAGTTTCCATGTTAAGGTCTATCAGGGCAGTCTTTCTCAACTGCTTTCATGAATGTGTATATATATATATATATATATATATATATATATATTATATTATATTTCAAGATCCTCTGACATTTATAGAAATATATTATTAATTTTAATTCGGATGTGACCAAAATATTTATCTACCTAAACTACAGAAGGTAACATGACCTTCTTTTTCTCTTTCACAAGTTTTATTCATTGTACAGGTGCTGCTCATAAAATTAGAATATAATGAAAAAGATTATTTATTTCAGTATTTGCATTGAAAAAGTGAAACTTATATTTTAGATTAGTTCATTACACACAGACTTATATATTTCAATGTTTTTTTATTTTATTTTAATTTTCATGATTATAACTGACATCTAAAATCCCAAAATTCAGTATTTTAGAAAATTAGAATATTGCACTATTGTACTATATATTGTATTGAATATTGATTAGAATACTCTAATCAGCTCATAATTAATCAGCTCTGAGACACGTAAAGACCAGAAGGACAAACAGACTTCTAGAAAGTCACAGGGATGCAGGACAGAGACACAATGTTAGAGAGCGATGGCCCAAGAGGGCTTCGTGTACCGTTGTAATAAATATGTTAAAACGCCAATGGACACTGAATCATCTTTATCCTCCTCTCCATCTCCATGGAATTCTGCCAAAACACATGCAAATAAAGGGGAAAATTCTGTTTTGTACACATATATTTCTATATATTGGGGCTGGACAATATGGCCTCAAGTCTATATTGCATAATCTAAAACATATGTAGCAACAATATGTATTGTGATATATTATTTTTGATTAATTTATGTCAAAATTAGTGCTTATGAACATGATCACTTTTCAGATACATTGTAGCAAAAATGTCATATGAAAGCTCATATTTGCCTCAAAGAGTGAATAAATGCCACAATGCAATTTAAAAAGTAGTTTCTGCTGGACAGGATATCTAGGCACAGACAGTGTGATGAGGGGATCCATTTCGTTGGCCTCAGGATTGGGTCTCTGCTTTTTGCAGATGATGTGGTTCTGCTGGCTTCAAAGATTTCATTGCAGCGGTTTACAGCAGAGTGTGAAGTGACTGGGATGAGAATCAGCACCTCCAAATTCGAATTCATGGTCTTGAGCCGGAAAAGGGTAGGGTGCCTTCTCCAGCTCGGGAACAAGGTCGTTCCCCAAGTGGGGGTTTTTAAATACTTTATCTGGGGGTCCTGTGTACAAATGAGGAAAAAATGGGGTGGAGATCAATGGCTAGGGTACTGCACCAGGGTCTGTCATGCTGAAGAGAGAGCTGAGCCGAAAGGCAAAACACTTGATTTACCGGTCAGTATACATTCCTACCCTCATCTATGGTAACAAGCTCTGGGCAGTGACTGAAAGAATGAAATCGCAGATAAAAGCAGATGAAATGAGTTTCCTCCGTAGGGGGACTGGGCTCTACCTTAGAAATAGGGTGAGAAGCTCAGTAATCCGGAGGGGGCTCAGAGTAGAGCCACTGCTCCTCCACATCGAGAGGAGACAGTTGAGGTGGCTCGGTCATCTGTTCAGGATGACTTCTGGACATCACCCTGGTGAGGTGCTCTGAGCAAGGCCCAACTGGAGGAGACCCAGAGAAAGACCCAGGATACATCGGAGGGACTAGGTCTTTTTGCTTGCCTGTGAATCCGTTGGATTCTTCCCGAGGAGCTGGACCAAGTGGACCAAGAAAACCTGGTGACGGAAAGGTCTATATGTTGGAGGTTTTGGTGTCTGTTTGATATCAGCCTGAAAGATCAATAACATGGACGACAGCTGAGAATGTTGTTTTTCTTAAGCTTCGCTATCTCTACTTTTGAATTCTCCAGTGTCCGTAGCTTCCTGTTGGTTTGCCAAGATGCAGAAAATGTGGCTGTTAAATGGAGGGTTGGCAGGCCATGGTACTGACTTAATGACTCTCTTAACAAACTTCTATTACCTTGAAGAAACTGACTGTTCTATTGATGTGCTCTGACACAATGGCATGCAGGTTCACACAGAGGGTCCCCCTGGATGCATTTGTGTTTATTGGTGTGTGCTTGTCATTTTCACTCCATGGCTGGATAATTTCCTGCCTCCCAGACAACTAACTCATAAAAGTGTGATTTGCTTTGTCAGTCCTTTCACTACCCATGCACACACACACACGCATATTCATATAAAGGAAAGCGTAGCAGCCATGTTGATGAGATTGCAAAGAAGTTCTACAAAGAACAAATAAATGGAAAAGTGTGAGAAGTGCTGAGATGGACCTTTAGAGGTGTACTGCTGCATGCTATAATCTTGCCATGTTTCTAACCTTTAGCTCATGATTGGCTACAGTCTGGAAACACATCAGCTCATGTCTGAATAAACTGCAGAGGAAATATGTCAAACTGAAAATTTTATTCAATAATAAATCAACCTCCACTGTTCCTATTTTCTTCCTATAATCTTCGAAATATTAAATATTCCTATGGCGCTGGTCGGTCCGGTCTGTAGAACCAGGGTGCGAAACACGGGGGAGCTGGGGGAGCTATAGCTCTCCTTAATGAGACATGAGCTCCCTTAGAAACGTGATTTATGATATGTTGGGGGGTCTCTATAATACTGACGATAAAGTTTATGTTGATTGCTCACAAATTCACTGTAGCCTGCCCTATAAGACTATGGAAGCTGCAAGTAAAACTTCTGTTAGGCCTACGTTAAATACGAAATAAAGGAAACAAACAAGCGGTAAATACACCTAGCTAATAATGTCCAAAAGAAAGCAAGTAACCTTAACAACGTTAGGGTTTAGTGAAGGCCATGAAGGTGAGTGGAGGTAAATCGGCGCTGAAGGCCGAGCAGCGCATTTCACAACGGCTGTTTAAGGATGTTGAACTTGTCGGGACCAGCAGAAACTGAAACACTCTGGGAATCTGCCAGAGAAGCAGTTTAGGAGTTCCGTGACTGGAAATTACAAGATGTGGGACTCGGCAAAACGCTGGAGAAACTACTTACAGCAAGCAGGACGTATATACCCACCTCATCTGAGTGTGAGGGAGGCTTTTCAGCTGTTAATGACACCGACAGCAAGACCCGCAATAGGTTGCGTGAAACCAGCCTCTCATCTCTGCTCTTTGTCGATCTCAATGGACCTCCGTTAGTGAGATTCGACCCAGCACCCTTCATTACGTCCTGGATTGAATCCGGTCATTGTTACTCTACATGGGCTGGTGGACGAGCATCAAAAACAGCTGATTCGCAGTGTTACACCAGAATCTGTAACCCATCAGAATCTGTGACCCTAGCGTGTCTGAGCATTCTGAGTTGAGTTACCAAATGTGAATTTTATGCCCTTACCCGGAGTCTATTACCTAATCATAACTTCCTGGCCTGCTAAAGCTAAATATACCTAAACATGAGCATGCCAAAAGCCAAGATTGGCTAAACCTAAGATTGCCTAAAGCTCACCGAAGCCTAGGGTCACAGATTCTGGTGTAACACCGGCCTCTGTGGTCGCTTTTCTGCTAAGGTTAGACCTGCTTTAAGTAATTACATTAGGCTATAAGTCAGGCTATAAGTCAGTTGGCATCATAATTTCAACTTGCAGAGCTATTCCCTCGCACACTGTGTAGAACCAGTCTTTTTTCTGTCCCATAAAGCTGCTTAAGCACAAAACGGTGTGAAAACTGTTTAAGCTTTTGAAAGTTTTGAATTTATTTTTTTAAATGTGGTGGAAAAATATACGCAAGTTTAAGAACACTAAGGACCATTGTTATGAATTTTTTTGGACATGGAGGACACTGGTATCATAGCCTGTGAGATGGCAAAATCGTGAATTTAAGCCACATTTTCAGAGTTGTAGAATTTCGCACACACAGAAACACTGAACACTTAGCAACTACCCCTGTTTCTGAACTGAGAAATAAAAAATATGTTGCATTTAGGAAATATAACACAGTATGTTCTAGGGCTTTGACTCTGAACTTGGTTATTCAAATATAATTCGAATGCTTTAAAAATTAAATATATTTGAGGGATCTCTTAATATTGAAACCTTTTATCGGAATAATCTTTTGTAAATGTGTTTGTAAACGTCTTCAATTCAGCTTCCGAGCAAACGAGTGAGTATTAGGCATAAAAACAGACGTACTGCGCCATCATTTTGCCGGATGTTTGTTATGTAAGGTCGACTGTGTTCCCGTTAAACAACTTATCAACTTTAATTGTTTTTTGAAAACTGATTAAACATTTAAGTAATCAGTAGCATCGCTACACTTTTACATTTATACGCCGAAATTGCAATGGTTTACAGTTCCTCATTAGCCAAGGTCACTCTTCTTCTACGATTTTGGGGCTTGCGCTGCATTGTGGGATAGCCTAGCGTCTACTGGCTGCTTACTGTGGCAGTAGTACACCTCCAGGAACTTTATGCCTACTATTACGTTTCATACTGGAGATTCAGATCTACTCCATTGCTCGCTTAGTCCTTTTCACCTACTACGTAGCAAGCGTAGTAAAGGTATTCGGATACCATCAGCCTTTCGTGCATGTAGTCTATTAACATTGACTGACACTGCCCTCTGGTGGACAGATCATATAGAACTTAAGTTTGATACCAATATCAGTCTTACTGAAGACATTTAATAGTCAAAATGTAATTAAATATTAAAATATATTTGAATTTTATTATTAAAAAACAAACTAACTTTGAATATGATTTTTGGACAAAAGTCAGAGCCCTAGTATGTTTAAATGTATGTCTTTAGATTAAATAGTGCATAATTGTATGAACAACAGTATATAATATGTTTTATAGTGGTATCTACAAATATACTGCAGTGCAACTCCTACATAATGCTAATGCTACATAGAGATGTCCTCGCCAACAATAGCTGCGTTTACATGGACATAAGTAATCAGACTAAATGCCTGATCAGAATAAAAATGCTTCATGTAAACATGCCATTCAGGTTACTCTGACTCATTCGGATCAAAATTTCATTCCGATTGAGAATGGTGGGTTATGCCGATAGTTAATCTGCTCGTGGTGGATGTAAACTCTTATTCTGAATTTAGGTCATTACTGTGCCTGTCTGTTACATCATGCATTGACGTACCTTATGTTGGCGTTGATGGAAGCTGGATGAAAGCATGGCGGGCGTGAAACAACGCTAAAAACGCTTATATTGTTTGGCTTGTAAAATTGTTTCCAGAAAAAATAAAAGCACACTAAGAAGATGATTGTACCTCTGCATTTTAATGTTGAAATGTTTCCTGACCCGTGTTATCTTGTGTCTTGCTGCTCCATGAGGCACCAGGCTGAGCAGCGGGAGGTGCATGGTGAGCTTTAGACTTTGCCAGGGGAACAACTTGGTCATGAGCCAGCTCCGCGGCTCTGATGCTCTTACTTTCCTTACCCCTGATTTAGGGGTGTGCGATTTGACGATTTAAGACCATGAAGCGATCTACACGTGTGACAATCTGTCATTTTTGGGAGATCGTTTTATCCCGATTCAGTTCTGCTGCTGTATTTCTGCTTTTGTGTGCGACTAAAATCCCCCGCTCTCTCCCGGCTCTAAGCGAATTACCCCCCGCCCCTCTCCTCCCTGTCCCTGTGCATGTGCGCTACCTGTAAACAAGCATGGCGTTTCCACAACTGAGAGCGTTAATGAAATTTTTTTCGTTCCGAAGTCAAAGTCCTCATCCGTTGAATGGAACATTGGTTTTATTTGCAAAGTTTGCAAGGAGAGCGTCAAGGCAAGTGATTGCAACACCTTAAACTTGTTTAATCACTTGAAGAGAAGGTATCCCAAAAAAATACAATGAGCCGTCTGGCAGCTAAAGGTTTAAAGCCGCCTGCAGCAGCAGTGGCTAGCGCTTGCTGAACTAAGAAGAAGTAATAATAATAAAACGTACCCCCTACGACACAGACGGCAAACTATCCGTGCAGTTGTCCGGCTGCCTTTTTTCACCTAAACACCACCATTCCACACATGTACGCTGAATGCACAGAGAGTTGCAGGGAATATTAACAATATGTTTGGATGGACTGCTTACACTACTGTCTACCTTCATTATCTTAATTAGCAGCAGCACTTTGTATACCATTGTTTTTACACTAAACTGTTATCACTTACGTTTTTATTAGGCAGCTTTATGTGTGCCTGTTTATAATATCAGCATTCTGTAAACATTTGAGCCAATTAAAGCTGCATTTACCCCGTTGTATGAGGATTATTAATTGGCGTATTGTAGATTGCACAATACATATTGCGCTTATTTGCAGCTGCATGTTAGTCTTTTATTTTAAAAGATAAGAATTTATTCTATTTTCTGAATATCATATTTTTAAACTAAAGTATGTTAATGTTTGCTTTCTGTTTCAGTAGACGAGTCAAGATTAAAATTTTATATAATACATTTAAATACGTTTATGATTTAGATGTATTTTTCAATAAGGTTATTTGAAAAATGAAATATCTATATATATATATATATATATATATATATTTATTAATGTGTGTGTGTGTGTGTGTGTATATATATGTATGTATGTATGTATGTATATATATATATATTTATGTGTGTGTGTGTGTGTGTATATATGTGTGTGTGTGTGTGTGTATATATGTGTGTGTGTGTGTGTGTATATATGTGTGTGTGTGTGTATATATGTGTGTGTGTGTGTGTGTGTGTGTGTATATGTATATATGTGTGTGTGTGTGTGTGTGTGTGTGTGTGTGTATATGTATGTGTGTGTGTATATATATATATATATATATATATATACACACACATACATATACACACACATCCACACACACACATATACACATATATATATATATATATATATACATATATATATATATATATATATATATATATATATATATATATACATACAGTGTATGTACAGTTTCATTCAGAACTTTCTTTGCATTTCTATGATCTTTGGTGTGGGAAAGACATATCAGTATTTTAGCCCTGTGTTGGTTATCCCTTATTTGATTGAATTTATTTATTTAATGTTTATCTTCTTTAATGTGTAATTTAACATGTTTTGGTGATTATTTAAAAAAAATCGTGATTAAAATCGAAATTGTGATAATATAATTGAAAAATCGTGAAAATGGTCTCTTGCTCTATCGCTTCTTATTTTAGGGTTAGTGTACTGCCGTAAATCGAAATTCAGTCAGTACATCCGCCAAGCGATCTGCGGGAGAAATGTTGTGTGGTGCGGTTTTCAACAGCGGGACACTCACAGTTTGTGTTATTTTCTGCTTAATATGATAAAACTGAAACAAAATGATCGCAGTTTGATAAATACAAAATTATATCTAGCAAATTCTATAGCATAAAGATCATAGTTTATAGAACTTATATAGAATTTATTTGATAGTAAAAATTTGCAGTTAAAATGCCTACAAATCAGAAGTCTCATAAATGAAGCTACACACCTTGTGCGAGCTAGCACTAGCTAAAACACTCACCTAGAGCTTGTAGAGCTTCTCCTCCATGCTGGCTCTCACCCCACCGACTGCTTTAACCCCGACATAACTGCTACTTTCCGTTAATAATTTTTTTCAAAGTTAATTGGTTACAACTACTTTATTACATTAACTTTAACTGTTTTTAATTTTGTGGCGCAGCTCCCCTCACAGCTAGAAGTTTCTGGGTTCGATTCCTGCTGGCACCCACACTCTAGGTGGGGTTGGGAAAGGGCCTTTCTATGTGGAGTTTGCATGTTCTCCCCGTGTTCCCATGGGTAGCTAATGTAAGCTCCTCCCACAAAAACATGCAACAGTCCTGGGCTGAATACTGCCTTCTCCTGGCTGGCCGGGGCGCCCAAGGGGGAGGGGAGCATCTGGCTGAAATAGCGTGATCCTTCCATGCGCTATGTCCAGCCATAAACCCCACCCCGTTGGGAGGAAAGAAGGGCCTGTGTTCCCCATGTATGCAGTGTCTTATGGTTTCCCTCACTTTCCTCCTCCTTACCTGGAAAAATAGTTTACGAATTGCACCCTGCTTGCAATTGGCTGAGGAGCAAATCCAGACAGCGCTGCTCTCCTCTCCTGCCAGGTCCCTCTTCATTTGAGGGCAATCAGAAACATCACGCAAACTGTATGCCTGCTGAAATATCCCCCTGCTGTCACAGAGATAACACATCCCAAGCTGTCTGAGAAAGAGGGAGGAAAAGGCAGAGGTGTCGCAGCTGCATTCGGGTATTATTGGAGGTGTGCCTAAAATAGCGTAGAAAAAAAACCGAAACACAATATGTGACTGTCGGTAGCAGGCTTAAGTCTGAATATGAGGCTGAATGTTCATTCGGCACTTTGCTTTGAATGTTTATGGCAGAAAGTGGGTGTGTAGGAGGCAGGATATGATCCAAAAACACCTTAGCACTTTTCTGGGGAGAGTGGGATTTAGAAGGTGGAGATTGCATGCAGCTGTTTGATGGATCAAAAACTTACTAGGCGTAAGTATAAAAAAAAATTGCTGAACTTAAGTATGGTTTTAGTGAGGATTCCACGCAAAGTTTTATAAACAAGACCCCTGATCTCTAAACGTGTTAACTTGTGGCTCCACTATGGCTTTACAGTAACCGTTTGACTGTGCTGATTTTCACATGGTTCACAAAAGTTGAACTCTTTTTACCTTTCTGGATTTTGAGAACTTTAAAGAAGTTTATTGATTCCTTTTGCAATATTTTGTACTTTTTATGTAACCATTTAATGACCGTTTGAAAAGGAAAGTGGTTTAACAGTACAGGAATTCTACAGTTGGTGGCAGCATCTTTGATTACCTATGTTATGGTAGTTCTAGAGTTTTACTTTTGAAAGATTTTTGTTCACATTTTGTTGATTCATTGGTTGTTAGACCAGTTATTCCCCTCTGGTTTTGGATTCCTCACAACTAGAAGCATTTTTGCTTTTATTTTTATTTTTTTTAACCATCAGACAGTTGTGTAACTATGGCAGCAGGGTATTGTTTTTATGACCGTGAGCACCTGGTTAGCATCTCAGAAGCTCACATAATACCTTAAAAAATTCAATTCAAATTCAAAAGTACTTTATTGATCCCATTTTCTGTAGCGGTCTGTGTTGCAGCGAAACTGAAGAAGCCTCTGACTGAAGATACTCTGTTGCTGTAGGATAATCTGATGAAGAGGATGCTCAGGGTTGTTCATAATCTTTTTAATTCATGAAGAATCATTCTTTGCATCATTATCTCCAGTTGTTCCACAGTCGTCCCCAGAATAGAACCAGAACAGAACCAGCCTTCTTTATCAGGTTGTTGAGCCGTTTTAAGTCCCTGGCTCTGATGCTGCTACCCCAACAGATGGACGAAGAGAGAACACTCTCCACCACAGACCTGTAGAAGATTTGCAGCATCTTGATGCAAACCTTGAAGGACCTCATCTTCCTCAGAAAGTACAGTCTGCTCTGTCCCTTTTTGTAGACGTCTTCACTGTTGATTCTCCAGTCCAGTCTGTTGTTCAGGTGGACTCCGGTATCTGTACTCTTCAGCTGATTGTTGAGGCCTCCACCTGTGTCTTCAGGAGTTTCTGACCAAGCAAAACAATTGTGTTGTGAATGCATTGGAGAAACCATGAACATGATTCTCACAGTGCTGCCTGCTTTGTCCAAATGACAGTGATTTGGTTGAAGCAGGTTGATGATGGCATCTTCAACACCAACTCCATGGCGATAAACAAACTGCAGGATGTCCTGATAGTTTTTAGTTTGCTTAGTCTTGTGGGGCAACAGGAGTCTCTCCAGGACCTTCATGATGTGGGATGTCAGGGCAACAGGTCTGTAGTCATTGATGACTGATAGGTGAGTTGTTTTTGGTACTGGAACAAGGCAGGATGTCTTCCACAACACTGGAACCTTCTCCTGGGTCAGGCTAAGGTTGAAGAGGTGCTGCAGAATCCCACAGAGCTGCTCTGCACAGGTCTTCAGGACTCTGGGGCTGATACCATCTGGACCTGCAGCCTTGTTCCGGTTCAGTTTCTCCAACTGCCTCTTCACCTGATTTCTAGAGACCAGTCCTTCCTGTGCTTAAAGCCTGTGATCTTTTTCATTCCAGACCAGACATCTCTGATATCGTTCCTCTGTAGTTTGTTTTCCAGCTTTTTCCTGTAAGCCTCTTTTCTGTATCTGATCTTGACTTTTAGTTGCTTCTGATACTCCTTAATAAGTCCCATTTGTTCAGAAGTTCCTTCAGCTCACCGGTGATCCAGAGTTTGTTATTTGCGAAGCATCTCACTGTTCTGGAGGGGATGATGTTCTCCACACAGAAGTTTATGTAGTCAGTCACACACTCAGTCATGGCATTGATGTCCTTTCCATGTGGCTGGCAAAGAGTCGTTCAGTTTGTGGACTCAAAACATTTTTGATAACTATGTTACCTATGGATGCAGACGACAGAAAGAGGACGAAGTTAAAACCATCTCTTCCTTCCATCATATATGGTGATGATCATATCCCCTACTCCAACATATCTCTGTTCATACGGCCAGACAGATTTATAGTGGAACAGCAAGAGCAAATGAGGTGGATTATCAGTGCTTGCAAACTGTTGCTGTCATCCAGGACATGTTACTGTGGAATATGGTCTCTTATGCCCAGATATTGCATTGTATCATGTCATGAGTCATGTATGACTAGTTTAGTGGTTTTAAATTGATTTTTAAAGGGACTATGTACTGGAGTTTTAATCAAAACAATTGATGAAATATGGTTTGTATCATACTTTAGGTCTTGGAGTTAATTTCCACCTTCAGATCCTCAAACAAGCCCCAACTTTATACTTACAAACATATAGCTATGTTATTCATGCTATTGATAGATGGTTATAAGCCTGTGATAAAGCAGCAGTGTCTTCAGTTGGAGGCCCCTCAGATTTATGTAAAGCATACTGTTACTGGACATCCCTCCTGCCAACAGCATCACCATCAGCAAGGATTCTTTGCAGATGACCGCAACAGTTACACAAACATTTAATTTCCTTATGGGTAAATAAAGTATGATTGAATTGAATCGATAGATTGAGCTGAATAGCTGAAGTAGTGTGCTTTGGGCTGAGGCTTGCCTCTTTAAGGAAAAAATCATTTTTCCTGGGATTTGGGGTGTTATTGTGTGTCTCTGGTGCATATACATGCATACAAATTAGGGGAAAAAAATTCAGGCTGTTTTGAGTGAGATATGGGTTTCTTAATTAATCCTACATTCAGTCTCTGAGCTGTTTAAAATCTGTCTGGCTTTCTACATCACAAGCCGAAATATTGGAATATCCACACCTCCTCAGAGCGCTGTCTCCACCCACCAGGTACAGCCGTAAACAAAAGTTACCATTCAGATTATGGAACACCATGTTGAAGCTCCACGCAAAATGCTCCGTTTTTGGCTGGTCAAAAGAGCTCAAAACACTTAATAGGGTCCCAGTCGAAGAGGACAGAAGAGCTGCATGGGTTTAATTTAATTTTGTATTGTACGAAGCTGGCGGTAAGGGCAGGGAAGACGAGAGTTCTGCCGCCATACTGAGCTGCTCAAAACTTGGAAAAAGACAAGAGATCTGCTGCCGAACTGCGCTGTTCAGAACTGGGAAAAAGACGGGAGATCTGCCGCAGAACAACGACATAGGTTGGTTTTATTTTTTATGGTAAGATGCTGGCGATAAGGTCGGGGAAGGCTGAGGACCTGCCGCCACATAGGGCCACTCAAATTCCGGGCGGAAGACTGCAAACGAGCTGCCGATCGGAGCTACTACAACAACCTGGGGGAAGACTGAGGATATGCAGCCGCACGGAGCTCAAAGAGCAGGGTCTCCACGGTGCTAGAGAGCTGGAGTCGGCTGGATCAAGCTGGAAGGCTTTAGAGTCAGTGTTTCAGGAAGATATCTGAATGCCAGGTAAGCCGTTAAATATATTCTTTTAACTTTAAGTAATTTCTTCAACAACCATTCAGAAGTATCCTGCTGAATTCTCAGAGTATTGTGTTCTCAGGAGATTACCCTCTTATGGGAGCAGGTTCTGGTTCAAACATGTATCGTGGACCTACTTTTTTTTTTTTTTTTTGGTGGAATAATTTGTATGATTGAATAATTTGTTTGTATGGTTGAGCTACTGCAGCAGCCATGTCCTTAACTTTCACACATAGCGGTAACAGTCACTATGTAAGTGGTGGGCGTGAGCAAAGATTGTAAAAGTGTTGGTCATGGCCAAGTTATCAGCAGCTCATGTAATATGTAATTAGCTGTAGAATCAGCACGATCTGCAAGGGGCTGAAACAGAGGGAAATACAGGTTGGTAACAATTGTTTCCTGCAAGTTATTTCCAGCAAACAACTTCAGAAACATGTTTTCTGGAACTCGTAGACTTATTTTAAATAGTGGAAAAAAAGTCCCATGTCTCCTTTAAATGAGAATTTTTCCTCTCCACTGTCGCTACATGCTTGCTCCGTATGAGGGATTGCTATAGTTGGAGTCTGCATGTGCAGGGTAAAACTTCATGTCAACGAATTAATGCAATCTCCTTGGATTCCTTAAAAAGAAAACTTTAAGGGGGGTGGCACATTCTTCTTAGTTATACAGAGCAATTATGTGGTACAGGACAGCTGTAATATTACTGTAAGTTGATCTTTAAGTTCAATAAGTGATATATAATACCTATTTGGAATATTGCACTCAACATGTCCGAACATAATGCCTTGAAATTAGCTGCATGTCTCTTTAAGAGCCTCGGACATTCCCCCTTCGACACGCTGTCTTCAACGTCATCACAACATTCTCTGAGCGCCAGCTGTTTATGGCTCACTTCTTGGCGGAGGGAGCGGGGCCTTTGCAGCTACAACGGCTATTTTAAGAGCCACTGACAAACGTCTTAAGAGCATTCCTGTCCATAGAGTTTAATTTCTTTATAATAATTTTTTTATTCTTGTATATATATTGTGAGTGAGGAGTCACGTGCCTATTTGGGCGGGGTCTGAGTTGGTCGGCCATAATGTAAGGAGACCCTATCGGTTGCCAGGGAGCTCTTTCATTTTTGCGCGTGTATTATTTCGGCGGGACAGATCTGCAAATGGACGGAAAGTAAGAAAGTAGAGCAATGGAGAGACTAAAGGCAAAAGAAAATGGACCTTACAGGGACAAGCTTATACTTACGGCAAAACAGCGGTATTTGGAGAAGCTTTCAGACATTAAACATATGGACCCATCGAACTCCCCTGCACCGAAGGGCACAGAGACCTGAACCATTTTCCTCCTTGCACGTATATGGATATACAGTGGGGATAAAAAGGATTTAGTCAGCCACCGATTGTGCAAGTTCTCCCACTTAAAATAATGACAGAGGTCAGTAATTTTCATCATAGGTACACTTCAACTGTGAGAGACAGAATGTGAAAAAAAAATCCAGGAATTCACATTGTAGGATTTTTAAAGAATTTATTTGTAAATTATGGTGGAAAATAAGTATTTGGTCAATAACAAAAATTCAACTCAATACTTTGTAATATAACCTTTGTTGGCAATAACAGAGGTCAAACGATTACTATAGGTCTTTACCAGGTTTGCACACACAGTAGCTGGTATTTTGGCCCATTCCTCCATGCAGATCTTCTCGAGAGCAGTGATGTTTTGGGGCTGTCGCCGAGCAACACGGACTTTCAACTCCCTCCACAGATTTTCTATGGGGTTGAGGTCTGGAGACTGGCTAGGCCACTCCAGGACTTTCAAATGCTTCTTACGAGCCACTCCTTCGTTGCCCGGGCGATGTGTTTGTGATCATTGTCATGTTGGAAGACCCAGCCACGTTTCATCTTCAAAGCTCTCACTGATGGAAGGAGGTTTTGGCTCAAAATCTCACGATACATGGCCCCATTCATTCTTTCCTTAACACGGATCAGTCGTCCTGTCCCCTTAGCAGAAAAACAGCCCCAAAGCATGATGTTTCCACCCCCATGCTTCACAGTAGGTATGGTGTTCTTGGGATGCAACTCAGTATTCTTCTTCCTCCAAACACGACGAGTTGAGTTTATACCAAAAAGTTCTACTTTGGTTTCATCTGACCACATGACATTCTCCCAATCCTCTGCTGTATCATCCATGTGCTCTCTGGCAAACTTCAGACGGGCCTGGACATGCACTGGCTTAAGCAGGGGGACACGTCTGGCACTGCAGGATTTGATTCCCTGTCGTTGTAGTGTGTTACTGATGGTAACCTTTGTTACTTTGGTCCCAGCTCTCTGCAGGTCATTCACCAGGTCCCCCCGTGTGGTTCTGGGATTTTTGCTCACCGTTCTCATGATCATTTTGACCCCACTGGATGAGATCTTGCGTGGAGCCCCAGATCGACGGAGATTATCAGTTGTCTTGTATGTCTTCCATTTTCTGATAATTGCTCCCACAGTTGATTTTTTTCACACCAAGCTGCTTGCCTATTGTAGATTCACTCTTCCCAGTCAGGTGCAGGTCTACAATTATTTTCCTGGTAACCTTTAAAAGCTCTTTGGTCTTGGCCATAGTGGAGTTTGGAGTCTGACTGTTTGAGGCTGTGGACAGGTGTCTTTTATACAGATAACGAGTTCAAACAGGTACCAATAATACAGGTAACGAGTGAAGGACAGAAGAGCTTCTTAAAGAAGAAGTTAAAGGTCTGTGAGAGCCAGAGATCTTCCCTGTTTGAAGTGACCAAATACTTATTTTCCACCATAATTTACTAATTAATTCTTTAAAAATCCTACAATGTGAATTCCTGGATTTTTTTTTTCAAATTCTGTCTCTCACAGTTGAAGTGTACCTATGATGAAAATTACTGACCTCTATAATTATTTTAAGTGGGAGAACTTGCACAATCGGTGGCTGACTAGTGTGTAAATTGAGGTCACATATCTTTGCGCATGCGTCGGCGTCCTGTTGCCTCCTGCTAACTGCGGCTCGTTAACACGGTTTTAACTAGTTTTAAATTCTTTTTTAACTGTTTGTTTTTCGTTTTTTAATAATTTCTGTTGACTAGTTTTAACCGTTTTAAACTTTTAGCGACATATCTTTTATCGGACGCGTTTTTAATCAGAGCACGGACCGCTGTTACTTCCGCCATGCCTCCACTCACCTGTAGCTCCGGGTGTGATGGTTGTGCCAGGCTAACCAAGAAAATCCAGGAACTTGAGCAGAGGATCACCAATTTACACCTGATCCAGGACCACGAGCGCGACGTGGACACCATCTTTGGCCGAACTTTCGCTGCTGCCACCAGCGCCCAGCTGGCCGACACAATCCCCTGCCAGCCCGGTGAAGCTGCAGAGGGGGAATCCATCGCTGGGTCTCCAGGCGGACTCGGACAGACGAACGCCGGCGGAGGTAC
Source organism: Apricaphanius iberus (assembly GCA_028564705.1). NCBI lineage: Eukaryota > Metazoa > Chordata > Actinopteri > Cyprinodontiformes > Aphaniidae > Apricaphanius > Apricaphanius iberus. Next base: position 636,364 of record JAPXFQ010001528.1, on the reverse strand, counting down.
AACATTTAATGCAGAGGAGGAGTGCTGGATCCAGCAGGGGGCTAAGCCAAAAGCCCCCCTCAGCTCCACTCCGGTGCCCCAGGGTGCGTGGTCGACGGTCGGGCCTGGTCGCAGTGGGGGCGCCCGGAGCGGCTTTCACCGTTCTCCTCCACCCGGCCTTCCGCTGTCGAACCGCTTCGGTGCCCTGGGGGACGACTTCCCTCCTCTGACCATCCCTCCGACCGCGCCGAAGACCAGCAGCTCCGCAGGACCGCCGCCCATCCCCTCCCAGCAGCCAGAGCAGCAGTCAGACTCCGGTATCCACCCACGTCGCGCCAGACCCAGGACTACAGCCGGGACCCGCCGAGGAGTGCTTCACTACACCCCGAATCCGTAAACAGCAGTCTGAGTTTTTAAAGCAGGATTTTATTCATCTTTTTAATCTTTTAAAAGACAAGCCCCTATCTGTTTTTATTTCTGGCCTCACTCCAACCATCAGCAGAGGAATAAATCGCTTCAGCAGGTTACTCTCTCTCAACACTTGGCTTTCCTCTGTTACCGTGATGCACAACATTGGTTTTATAGACAATTTTAACATTTTCTGGGGTAGGAGTCAATTATTTGGGGCAGATGGACTACATCTTAACAGACAAGGTACCCGCATGTTGGCATTAAGCCTGGCATACCCTCGCCCACCCCTGTCCCCTGCACCGGCTCCAGCTGCTCCTATCCTCTCTGCCCCATCCACAACATCCTGATGTGCAGCTGGTCCTTGTTCCTATGAACTCAATCCTGATTTTAACAGTAACTCACATATCGGACTTGGACCTTACCCTACTTCATTCATACCTGTTATTGTCTGCAGAGAGCGAAGAAATAATCATAAACTAAGAAAATACAACCCAAATAATAAACAGTTACTAAAAATCCCACCTACAGTCAGTCATACAGTCACTCCATCACCAACCACTATTACTACGGCTCTTTTAAATGTTCGCTCTCTGCTGAATAAAACTTTTATAATAAATGACTTGATTTTAGATAAGAACCTTCAGTGTTTATTTTTAACAGACATGGCTGAGTGCAGATGCCCCTGCTGTTCTTACAGAGGCCTCTCCACCTAATTATAACTTTTCTTATTCTACGAGGAGTAGCCAGAGGGGAGGCGGAACTGCTTTTATTAGTTCATCAACTCTTTCCGCCAAACCTGTTTTATTTAATAATTTTACCACGTTTGAATACACTGCCTCTGTTTTTAGCACTCCTCAGATTTTATGTGTCACAGTTTATAGCCTCCGAAAAGGAATGCACTTTTTATTCCAGAATTTTCAGAGTTTTTTTCAATTTTACACAACTCTTATGAGAAGATAATTTTAGCTGGTGGTTTTAATCTACATATAGATAACCTTTTAGATCCTTTATCAACAGATTTTTTAAATATTTTAAATTATATGGATTTTAGCCAACATGTCATGCAGCCGACTCACAACAGAGGACACAACCTGGACCTGGTCATCACGTATGGCCTGTCCACCGGTGTGTCCTCTGTTGTTGACTTGGCTGTCTCTGACCACTACTGTGTGTTTTTTAATATCACCAGTTTTATCCAATCAGGGACCTCTGTGAGAACTGTCAGGAAGCGTCATCTAACCCCTGAAGTTGAAGTTTTTAAAAAATGTCCTCCTATACCTTTACCTGCCCCCTGTGATTTTATCGTTAATGATTTTAACAGTAGGCTTAAATCTGCTCTCAACCTGCTGGCTCCAATTAAAGTTATAGACCCTCATTCAAAACGTACAGTACCGTGGAGAAATGCAGCTATTAGAAAATTAAAGAGGAGCTGCAGGGTGGCAGAAAGGAAATGGAGGAAAAATAAAATCACAATAAATCATCAGATATACATAGAATATCTCAGACTATATAATAACGCTTTAAGAAATTCCAGAAATACATACTTTTCCAGAATCATCTCAGAACATAAAAATAATCCCAAAATTCTGTTTTCCACCATTGACAACATTTTACATCATAATTCTAATACTTTTCAGAAAACCCCCTCAAACACTCTTTGTGAGGAGTATGCAGACCACTTCAGAGGGAAGGTAGACACCATCAGATGTAATATTTTATCCTCTCAAACAAACATGGTTTTAGACAAATCTGAGTGTCTGCCTTCACCAGAGGAAACACTGGACAGTTTTGTCCTGGTAGAAGCTGGGACCCTTGATAAAGTTTTCTCCTCAGTGAGGCCCACCACAAGCGCTTTGGACCCGATTCCCACCAGGTTTTTTAAGCAATTTTATGGCTCTTTTAAAGATGAGATTTTAAACTTTATGAATTGCTCCCTTCAGACGGGGGTTTTTCCTGCTGCCTTTAAAGCGGCGGTAGTGAGGCCCCTGCTGAAGAAGAGCAATTTAGATTTTAATGATTTAAACAACTACCGACCGGTATCTAACTTACCGTTTTTAAGAAAAGTCTTAGAAAAACTTGTTTTTATTCAACTTAATGATTTTATTAACGCTCATAATGTCCTAGAGAAATTTCAGTCTGGTTTTAGGATGAACCACAGCACAGAGACGGCGCTTTTAAAGATTTTAAATGATTAGATTAAACTATGATGCTAAAAAGGTGACAGTGTTGGTTCTTCTGGATCTAAGCGCTGCCTTTGATACAGTAGACCACACTATTCTTTTAACTCGTTTAAAACAGATCGGCCTCTCTGGTACTGTTCACAAATGGTTCACATCCTACCTCACAGACAGGACTTTTATGGTAAGTTTAGATACCTGTTTCTCTAAGGTCCATAAGATCACTTGTGGTGTTCCCCAGGGTTCAGTTTTAGGCCCAGTGCTTTTTAACATGTATATGCTCCCTCTTTAAAATAGTTTTTTAATCATCTAAAAACCATAGCCAGAGTCCACCCCATTCTCTCTCGGCCCAATATGGAAACGCTAATGCATGCTTTTATCAGCAGTTGACATGGTGTTATTTTGGGTTAGGGAAGGGGAGGAGTTGTGGCGTCATTTTTATCTGTAAAGCACTTTGAGACACTTTCTAGTTTGAAAGTACTTTATAAAGTTATTTTGATTGATAATGGGAAATTACGTATGGTGTCGTTCAAGTTTCAAATACGCTTGTGTACTTTGCATGCAGACAGAAGAGAACTATCACACAAATTCTTAGAAACAAGGATTAATATACACAACTAAAATGATGCAAACATTTCCTTGCCATGTGGCAGATAGCGGTCCAAATTTTGTCTCGTATAACTGAAAATTTGCTTGCATTTGGCTAGTTAATCTCCATGTCTCCTGATGACACACGGCCAATGGATGCACTTTTTAACTGCATTTTAGGCATTAAATCCTGGATGGCAGAAAACTTTCTCCAGCTCAACCAGGACAAAACTGAGGTTTTAGTTATCGGTCCTGAGGCTCAGAGAGAGAAACTTTTACCAAAACTACAATCATTGTCTTTTAATTCTTCTTTACAAGTGAAGAACCTGGGTGTGATTTTTGACTCTGAGCTGACTTTTATCCCTCACATTAAAAACATCACCAAAATAGGTTTTTATCACCTAAAGAACATTGCCAGAGTCCGCCCCATTCTCTCTCGGGCCAATACGGAGACGCTAATGCATGCTTTTATCACCAGTAGAATTGATTATTGTAATGCCCTGCTTTCTGGTCTTCCCAAAAAGACTACCTCAGGTTTACAGCTTTTACAGAATTCAGCAGCTCGTGTCCTGATGAAGACTAGGAGGCGGGAGCACATTACACCGGTCTTAGAATCACTGCATTGGCTCCCCGTATGTTTTAGGATCGATTTTAAGGTTCTTTTAATGGTTTTTAAGTGTCTTAATGGTCTTGGGCCTTCGTATCTGTCAGAAATGCTTTTACCGTATGAACCCTCGCGGTCTCTGCGCTCCTCTGGCAGCCGTCTCCTTGTCATCCCCAAAGTCAGGACACAGACTCATGGTGAGGCGTCTTTCCATTATTATGGCCCTCACCTCTGGAACAGGCTGCCAGAGGACCTCAGGGCCGCAGAGAATGTTAATGTTTTTAAGAGCAGACTCAAGACTCACCTTTTTAGCTTAGCCTTTAACTAATTATTATTTATTAATATATTTTTAATCGCTCAGCATGTTTTACCTGATTTAATTTTTAGTTCAGCTTTTAACTGTTTATTTATTAATCTGCTTTGCATTTTTATTATTTGTTTTACACTTATTGTTTTATACTTTATATACTTTATATTTTATTAACTTTATATTTTAATGTATTTTAATCTTTCTTGCCAGTGTTTCCTCTCTGGGGAGCCCCCTGCATCGGGGGCGGTGGTCGGCTGTGGCTGCCTGGGTGCCCCCCAGGTAGCGCTTGGGTGGAGGTGGGGGTACCAGCCCTCCCTCCTCTGGGCGCCCTGGGTCGGAGCCTTGGCTGCTGCTGTTGATCTGCTGCTGCTGATGCAGATGGCTCCCATGATGGCATTTCCTGGCTCATCTGTACTCAGCCCACTTTTTGTAGCTTCTAAGTGTGTGTGTGTGTGAGTGAGTATGGCTGATGGGTTGGGTTGGGAGGGGGTTGTATTTGCACTGATGATTTTATTTTTGAAGGGGGGGGAGGGGGGGGGGTTGTGGGGTTATTTTAAATCTGTAAAGCACTTTGAGTAACTTTCTTTGTTTGAAAAGCGCTTTATAAATAAAGTTTGATTTGATTTGACTAAATACTTTTTTGCCCCACTGTAGTAAATTACCTTGTTTTTGGTTTGAGTTACTATACAATACAGGAGTTTAAAAGCCACAAGTTTTTGGAAAGTTAAGAGGCTTTCTGCTGTGGCTGGGTGCAGGACTTGGCCATCTACAAGCCTCCAGGTGGCAAAAACAGCGTGGTACTGGTGTCACGTCACACTGGCACAGGTACTTTTTCTTAACATGCGTTTTAGTGTGTCGTTATTACATTGCATTTAGCAGACACTTCTTGACCAAAATGACAAAGTAATTTACTGCGACTGCTTCGCAAACACTAAATTGTGACGAGATGTTCAATGTACACAAATGTTTCCAACATGTTTTGATGTAGGCTAAAGCTGTGTACCGTATGTTTAGGTATTTACCAGATATAGACTCTATGGCACCACGATTTTGTGTTTGGGGTGATCACCCGGTTCTGGGTTGGCTAGGGTAGTTAAATGTGTGGTACTAGAGCAATTTTTAATGAAGCAGTGAGTTCCAGGCATGATAACATGGTGCAGAATTGCGAGAACCTCCTCTGCTACAGAGTTAAAAATACTCAGTTTGCCGCTGGAAGGAAGCCAAAATAGCAGAGACTGAGGATCGAGGGGAGGGGCTCTGTACCATGACGACAACTCCTCACTCTCAATAGAAAACGGTTGGTGTCATGTAGCTGGGGTTGATTAGCCACGGTAGCTTCTTCAGTGCGGCAGACTTTTTTTTTTTTTTTTCAAGAAGGCATTGCACAATTGGGAAAAATAAGGTATATACTAATTTCCACAGGTGATAGCTGATTGCAGTTGATGTGTGTGTGTGTGTGTGTGTGTGTGTATATATATATATATATATAATTTCAATTCAGTTTATTTATATAGTGCCATTTCAAAACAGATGTCATCTCAAGGCACTTTACAAGAAGAGTTATTATAATACAATGTTTAATTTAGAAATTAGAGAACCAAAGAACATTGTGTCGTGACTTCTCAGCAATCCCTCTCACTGAGCAAGAATGAAGCAACAGTTGAGAGGAAAAACTCCCTTTTAACAGGAAGAAACCTACAGCAGAACCAGGCTCAGCATAAGCGGTCATCTGCAGAGACCGTCTGGGGTTTGGAGAATACAGCAGAGACACAGAAATAGCAACAGAACTGATGCAGAAGCAGAAGTTGGTAGCATGACGTGGAGAACGTTCCTCCACTGGAATGCCATCTTAGTCAGGGTCATCAAGCAGGGCGGGTCAGGAGCACCTACTGTAGGAAGAGACTAAGAGAAAACAGGTTAGCGCTTGAATTGACAGCACATCATGCAGTTTGGGAGAAGTAGGAGAGAAAGTAGGAACAGACTCTGATAATGTCCTCCAACAGTCTAGCCTAAAGCAGCATAGCTACTAACATGAACCTGTCTCCTAGCTACTAGGAGACCTAGCTACTAACACTCTCTACCTGGCTTACATTAATCTATCTCTACCTAGCTACTCTACCTCTTACTATCTCTTCCTAGCTTTTGACACTCTACCTGACTACTAACATTAACCTGTCTCTTCCTACCTACCTGTTAACCTGTCTCTAACTGTAAGCTCTCTTAGGAACATATGGAACAATCAGGTCTCTTATGTATAATGGAGCTGATTATTAAGAGCTTTATATGTCAGAAGGAGGATCTTGAATTCTATTCTAGATTTTACTGGGAGCCAGTGAAGAGAAGCTAAAACAGGGGAAATGTGATCTCTTCTTTTAATATTCATCAGAATCCTAGCAGCAGCATTTTGAACTAACTGAAGACTTTTAATTGTATTCTGTGGACTACCTGATAATAGACAGTTACAGTAATCCAGCCTTGAAGTAACAAAGGCATGGACTAGTTTTTCAGCATCACTCCTGGACAGGATGGTTCTAATTTTTGTAATATTCCTAAGGTGAAAAAAGGAAATCCTACAGACTTCTTTAATGTGAGATCTAAATGACATATCTTGGTCAAAAATGACACCGAGGTTTTTTGCTTTATTACTGGAGGCTAATTTAATGCCGTCCAGGTGAAGGGGCTGACTAAGTAGTTTCTTTTTCAGAGCTTCTGGTCCAAAGACGACAACTTCTGTTTTATCAGAATTTAGAAGCAAGAAGTTTAGAGTCATCCAAGTTTTTATGTCTTCCAGACATGCCTGTAGTCTACCTAACTGATTGGATTCATCAGGATTTATGGATAGATATAGCTGTGTATCATCTGCGTAACTATGGAATTTTATCCCATGCTGCCTAATTATTTTACCAATAGGAAGCATATATATAGTAAAGAGAATCGGCCCAAGCACTGAACCCTGTGGTACTCCGCAAGTAACTATTGAGGTTGAGGAAGATCTATTGTTTACCTGAACAAACTGAAATCTGTTAGACAAATAAGATTTAAACCAACCTAGTGCTGTTCCTATTATACCGACACTTTGAAGCCTTTCTATGAGAATATTGTGATCAACAGTGTCAAAGGCAGCACTGAGATCTAACAGGACCAGAATGGTCACCAGTCCATTGTCTGAGGCTATGAGAATATCATTAGTAACCTTCACCAGAGCTGTTTCAGTGCTGTTATGAGCTCTAAAGCCTGACTGAAACTTCTCAAACAGCTCATTATTGTTTAAATGCTCACATATCTGGTGTGCAACTATTTTCTCAAGAATTTTAGATAAGAAGGGAAGATTAGATATCGGTCTATAGTTAATTAAGTCGTTTTGATCGAGAGAGGGTTTCTTAAGTAGAGGTTTAATTACAGCAATCTTAAACTCCTGTGGTACATATACTTTGATTAAGGAAAGATTTATTATACTGTATAAACTCTGCTGTGGTGACAGAACGTTTATGCTGCCGCAATCAATTTTTGAAGCTGAGGAACCACTGATAATCGAGAACAACAGGTTTTGTTGTTAAAAATATTTTAACTTGGGCCAACGGTCTCTCCATTTCATACAGGAGGAATCCCTGCACAACAAGGCAAAATGAGGCCGCAGTTGTCAGCGAGCCCCACAAGCCACTGGCAGAAGGGAGAGGACTTATGTGGAAAGAGCAGGGACATTGATATCAGGGAGTGTGTGTTTGTCATTGAATTTGGTGTGAACGTTCATGCAAGTGTGCGTTATTATTAGTGAGTCCGTGAACTCAGTCCCAGCTGATACAGAGAGCTTGCAAGCCCACGTAAGGATCTGGGGGATTGTGTGTACAGAGCATCTGTCTGCATCTGTAGACCAGGGGAGCTCGAGATTGTCTGACTTTCAAAGCCAACATGGGGGAGCCAGATTCAGATAATGGAGACACGCTTCAGATAGACTTGACAAGACAAAGAAGTAGATGAACAAGACTGGGAACGGGAGATGAGAAAATGGTGGCCATCCTCACAAAGTGCAGGAAGTATACTCATATCCTCCAGCACTCAGAGATACTTTAATCATCCTGAAGGAAGGGTTAGGGTAGATATACACATCCTGCTGGTCCTCACAGTTGCCTTTGATTCCATTGGACATTTGATTCTTCTCTCCCGTCTTCAAAATTCTATTCACATCTTTGGTTCTGCACTGTCCTAGTAAAAGTCCTACCTCATAAACCGTCATCAATTAATTCACATAAATAACTCTTCCTCCTCCAAAGCATCCTATCCGCCCCCCCACCACCCCCTCCCCCAGTCCCAAGGTATCCCCCGATTCCACTGCCACGCTAATGAAATCCAGACTTACCCTGACTACGCCCGGCTTTTTCTGTGCTGGCCATTGATTACTACCATTTCTAGAGCCGTTAAGAGTTTGACCAACCCCAAGATACACAAGCCTTAAGTTGAGCACGCTGAACCCACAATTATTGCATGACTAAACTTAGTTGGGATTTTTTTAATTTTTTTTTCTTTCTCCCTTAGATGATTCATACTAATGACAGTGACCCTCTTTCTTTCAGTGTCTAGCTGTGTGGGAGTCATTCCTCCTTTCTCAGAAAGGTAGGTCAATGGAGCAAAGAAATGGGGGAGATGCTTCCTAAAGGATCCATGCTGCAACTGAAGACATAACCACTGTTCAATAAAAAGTAAAAGTTAATTATTCACACAACAAGCAAACTCTTTATATGAAACATTTTCTTTCTGTGAACAAAGAGAGCTACTCTTCCCACAACAGTGATAGTTATACAGAACCAAGACAAAGCTGATTAAAACAAGTACATCGCTGGCTATTTCCATACATATAGATGACCAGAAATGGATGTTCTACTCGTGACACTATGCAGCTTTATGTCGGATGACTTTCCATGGTGTAATGTGATGATTGAGAATGAATTCTAGACTATTTGACTATTTTTTTACACCTGCTCTATCATGACATGTCTGATTTTGTTCTAAGTATCTCTAAACCAAAAAGACATGCTTGTGGGATTTAAGCACTCATTCATCCTAATTATGGACCAATACTTTCTGTTTGGCAACAGACAGTCAGGCATCCACTCGATAAATTTATGCCATTGCTGTTTTCAGCCCACTCAGTAAAGCCATTGATCAACTGAGTTGATGTTCAGTTTACTTTGAAAGGATTTTCCTGTTTGACTAGAAATTGCATTTAATTTGTGTATTTGTAATTTTTTTTAGATCACTCATTAAAAGTCAACTCAAGCTTGTAATTTTTAAGACTGGAACTTCATCAAACATTTCTTCAGTAATTCACAATGATCAACTTTATCTTAAATTTGCAATGCCATGTTGTGCTGGAAGGAATTAAAACTGACTTACATATTTTTCTGCTTAAAAAAATGTTTGAATAATGTTTTTGTACTTGTGCAAATTGTAATAAAGAAAATTAAATGATAAAGTGCTATTTTACCATAATAAAGATTATAATCACTTGAAATAGTTTTGGCTTCTTTGGAGACACATGCAGTAAAAGGAAGCGACAGAAAATAGCTTTTGTTTTTTTCTCAGGATGGCCAGGTTTGGCAGCTAAAGAAGATAATTTTATCCCTTTCCTTGACTCAGTTTTCTCAAGGATGTTGTGGAGTGCATTATTGTCTGAGTTAAAGTCAAATATCTTCTAGGGGGGTTTTCTTCCACTGTTCGTGAGCTCTTTCCAACAGTAACAACTCAGATACAATCTTTAGTTAGACCCTCTTCAGGTTAAAAGTTTACACTGTTCTTGAATTTGAGTTGTTGCTACTGGCTCCGCTTGCATTTCTGACAACAGCCATCTCGCTAACGTGGAGTTTAAAACAAGTTTAGTCTTGGCCACACCTTCATAGCGAATTGGCAACTCACGAGCCATCGGCTTCTCCTAGGGATGTCCCGATCTGGTTTTTTGGCCTCGAGTCTGAGTCCGAGTCATTTGAAAGGAAGTATCGGCCAATACTTCTGATACATAAAAAAAAAGAATAAAGAAGATCAAAGAAACAAATCCAGGATGTTCCTTTTTTATTCACCTTAATTTACGATTTAACACTTCTGTTAACCAACAGAGCACTTCATTGAGGTAACTTGGACAATGAAGTAATAAATAACAGTCACTTTTGGACTTTAGTATATATATAAAAACAAATAGCATCTCAGCTTAAATAAACTTAATGAGAATGTATGTACATATCAGAAGTCACATTAACTGAATGTTCTCTGTATTTGACCGGTTTATTAGACGGTGACAGACATTTTTACTATAACACTGACTTGTTGCAAATGCGCAGACACTTTCGATTTTACACACAGAAAGGAAAAGAATGAATGGGGCCATATAATATGGCATTTTGAGTGAAATCCTTCCATCAACAAGGGCACAGAAGATGAAACATGGCCGGGTCTTTCAGTGTGACAAACATCCCAAAGACATCGCCCGGGTAACAAAGCAGTGACTTTGAAAGAAACATTTCAAGATCCTGGAATGGCCTAACCAGAGAACGAAATTAACTAGCCAAATGCAAGCAAATTTTCAGTTATACGAGACAAAATTTGGACCGCTATCTGCCACATGGCAAGGAAATGTTTGCATCATTTTAGTTGTGTATATTAATCCTTGTTTCTAAGAATTTGTGTGATAGTTCTCTTCTGTCTGCATGCAAAGTACACAAGCGTATTTGAAACTTGAACGACACCATACGTAATTTCCCATTATCAATCAAAATAACTTTATAAAGTACTTTCAAACTAGAAAGTGTCTCAAAGTGCTTTACAGATAAAAATGACGCCACAACTCCTACCCTTCCCTAACCCAAAATAACACCATGTCAACTGCTGATAAAAGCATGCATTAGCGTTTCCATATTGGGCCGAGAGAGAATGGGGTGGACTCTGGCTATGGTCTTTAGATGATTAAAAAACTATTTTAGTTATGTTTTTAATGTGAGGGCTAAAAGTCAGCTCAGAGTCAAAAATCACCGAAGTTTATCACTTGTAAAGAAGGATTAAAAGACAGTGACTTTAGTTTTGGTAAAAGTTCCTCTGAGCCTCAAGAATGATAATTAAAACTTCAGTTTTGTCCTGGTTGAGCTGGAGAAAGTTTTCTGCCATCCAGGATCTGATGTCTAAAATGCAGTTAAAAAAAGGATCCATTGGCTGTGTGTCATCAGGAGACATGGAGATGTACAACTGTGTATCATCAGCATAACTGTGAAAGCTAACTCCATGTCTTCTGATGACAAATACAGGTTAAAAAGCACTGGGCCTAAATTGAACCAGGGGCACACCACATGTGATCTTATGGACTTTAGAGGAACAGGTATCTAAACTTACCATAAAAGTCCTGTCTGTGAGATATGATGTGAACCAGAGAGGCCGATCTGTTTTAAGTGGGTTTAAAGGATAGTCCGGTCTACTGTATCAAAGCTTAGATCCAGTAGAACCAACACTGTCGCCTGAGCATCATAGTTTAATCTAAAATCATTTAAAATCTTTTAAAGAGCCATCTCAGTGTTGTGGTTCACCCTAAAACCAGACTGAAATGTCTCTAGGACATTATGGGCGTTAATTAAATCATTAAGTTGAATAAAGTTTATCTAAAACTGCTTAAAAATGTTACGTTAGATACCGGTCAGAAACTGTTTAATTCATTAAAATCTAAATTGCTCTTCTTCAGCAGGGGCCTCACTACCACATCTTTAAAGGCGGCAGGAAAAACCCCGGTCCAAAGGGAGTAATTCATCATGGTTAAAATCTCGTCTTTAAAAGAGTCATAAAATTACTTTAAAAAACGGGTGAGAATCTCTTCCAAAGCACTTGTAGTGGGCCTCACTGAGGAGAAAACTTTATCAAGGGTCCCAGCTTCTACCAGGACAAAACTGACTAGTGTTTCCTCTGGTAAAGGCCGACACTCAGGTTTGTCTAAAACCATGTTAGTTTGAGAGGATAAAATATTGCATCTGATGGTGTCTACCTGCAAACTCCTCACAGAGTGTTTGAGGGGGTTTTCTGAAATGTATTAGAGATATGATTTAGCATATTGTCTATGGTCGAAAACAAAATTTTGGGATAATTTGTATATATTTGTATATTATATGTTCTGAGATCATTCTGGAAAAGTATGCATTTCTGGAATTTTTTACAAAGTTGTATAATTTGAGATGTTCTATATATATCTGATGATTTATTGTGATTTTGTTTTTTTCTCCATTTCCTTTCTGCCACCCTGCAGCTCCTTTTTATTTTTTTTTGAGATCTTCATTTCTCCATGATATCATACGTTTTGAATGAGTCTTCGCAACTTCAAGTGGTGCCAGCAGGTCAAAAGCGGATTGAAGCCTACTGTTAAAATCATTCACGATAAAATCACAGGGGGCAGGTAAAGGTACAGGAAAAAACTTTTTAAAAACTTCAAGAAAACCTGCTGCCACCTCAGGGGTCAGGCAATGCTTCCTGACAGTTCACACAGAGGTCTCTAGTTGGATAGAAATAGTGATTTTAAAAAATACAGTAGTGGTCAGAGACAGCCAAGTCAACAACAGATGACACACTGGTGGACAGGCCATACGTGATGACTAAGTCCAAGGTGTATCCTCTGTTGTGTGTTGGCTGCATGACATGTTGACTAAATCCGTATAGTTCAAAATATTTAAGAAATCTGTTGAAAAAGGATCTAAAAGGTTATCTATATGTAGATTAAAATCAGCAGCTATTCAGTGTTCTGACTATGAGAGGAGGGGTAGCTCTCTCTGAGCTCTCCTGATATGTCAGATTTTTGCCTTATTTTCGCCCTATTCTCCCCTTTAAGATTTTGGTTTAGATTCAGTTTTTTCAGTTTTCTTCTTAATTTATGTATCGAGCCTCTGGAAGTAAACTATTAGATGGGATTTTACCCAGCTGAAGACCTGTGCTCATGTACCTGCTAGACTGAATCCCCTTTTCTGGACACCTTTGAAAGATGGTGAAAAACTGTGGATTAACAACATGGCACACTGCTCAGCCGAGAACTTTGATAAGCTACTCCAAAGACAAAACGCCTTGGAGGAACAGCTCCGGAATATGGAAGCAAAACCTCAAAGACAGAACACCTTGGAGGAACAGCTCCGGAGTATGGAAGCAAAACTCCAAAGAAGGAACGCCTTGGAGGAACAGCTCTGGAATATAGAAGCAAAACTACGCCTTCTGGAAATAAACTTTGAGGTTAATGCTTGATATAACAACGAGACGACATTACAGACAAAGGAACAACAACAACAAAAAAAACTGACAGCTCCGTGCTTCAGTCTACCCTCAGTCAGAAAGCACTGAAAAACACTATTCCCTCACCGAGGCATGGAACGGAGCACCAGACAGAACACCAACTTGAATTTCGAGGAGAACTGGCCGCCTCTGAAACGAAGCTCTGAAAATACCTCAACACCCGTTCCCAAGAAAAACAAAAGGCAGAAAAAGAAGCTCAAGTTAAGGCAAGTTCATCATCTTCTCCCCCTGGAATTCCCCCTAAAAAATAGATTTACAGTCTTAGACTCTCTGCAAGACACAGCCAGCACGACCGATAAAGGCCACCTGGAGAAATCAAGAAGCCCCCCTATGAATGAAAAGACAGCACCAAAGAGCAAGAGCAAAGGGAAAAATCCATCAGTTTGATTCGACCACACAAGACCGTCCCCAGGTAAGTTCTGATAATTCATCATGGCTCTTTAAATGGGATTGAAAACTTCAGCAAAAACACTAGTGTTCACGGATGCCCAAAGAGCACAATCAGACAAATTATGGAGATTTCCTCTATCCTTGCTTTTCATCCTGGAATACACACACTCATTATACATGCTGGCTCTTATGATATCAGCCTACGCCAGAACGAAATCCTCAGAGCTGACGTGTCACAACTGCTCATGGCTCTTAATCTGCTCAATATCTCAAACACTTGGATGTCTGGCAAGTCTGGCCGTCAAGCAGGGTGCATCAGGAGCAACTACTGTAGGAAGAGACTAAGAGAAAACAGGTTAGCGCTTGAATTGACAGCACATCATGTAGTTGGGGAGAAGTAGGAGAGAAAGCAGGAACTGACTCTGATAATGTCCTCCAACAGCCTAAAGCAGCATAGCTACTAACATTAACCTGTCTCCTAGCTACTAGGAGACCTAGCTACTAACACTCTCTACCTGGCTTACATTAACCTGTCTCTTCCTGGCTACCTGTCTAACCTGTCTCTACCTACCTGTTAACCTGTCTCTAACTGTAAGCTTTGTCAAAGAGGAAGGTTTTAAGCCTAGTTTTGAAGACAGGCAAGTTGTCTGTTTCATGAACCAACCCTGGGAGCTGGTTCCATGGGAGGGGAGCCTGATAGCTGAAAGATCTGCCACCCATTCTACTTTTAGAAATCCTTGGAACTACCAGTAAACCTGCAGTCTGAGAGCGAAGTGCCCTGTTAGGAACATATGGAACAACCAGGTCTCTTATGTATGATGGAGCTTTATTATTAAGAGCTTTATATGTCAGAAGGAGGATCTTGAATTCTATTCTAGATCTCACTGGGAGCCAGTGAAGAGAAGCTAAAACAGGGGAAATGTGATCTCTTCTTCTTTTATTCATTAGAACCCTTGCAGCAGCGTTTTGGACTAAGTGAAGACTTTTTATTGCATTCTGTGGACTACCTGATAATAAAGAGTTACAGTAATCCAGCCTTGAACTAACAAAGGCATGGACTAGTTTTTCAGCATCACTCCTGGACAGGATGGTTCTATTTTTTTCAATATTCTTAAGGTGAAAAAAGGAAATCCTAGAGACTTCTTTAATGTGAGATCTAAATGACATGTCTTGGTCAAAAATAACACCGAGGTTCTTTGGTTTATTACTGGAGGCTAATTTAATGCCATCCAGGTGAAGGGGTTGACTAAGTGGTTTCTTTTTCAGAGCTTCTGGTCCAAAGATGACAACTTCTGTTTTATCAAGATTCAGAAGCAAGAAGTTTAGAGTCATCCAAGTTTTTATATCTTCCAGACATGCCTGTAGTCTACCTAACTGATTGGATTCATCAGGATTTATGGATAGATATACAGACATGGACAAAATTGTTGGTACCCTTCATTAAATAAAAGAAAAACTCATAATGGTCACAGAAATAACTTTAATCTGACAAAAGTAATAATAAATAAAAATTATATAAATGTTGACCAATGAAAGTCCGACATTGCTTTTCATCCATGCTTCAACAGAATTATTTAAAAAATAAATGCATGAAACAGGCCTGGACAAAAATGATGGTACCCCTAGAAAAGAATGAAAATAATGTGACCAAAGGGACATGTTAATCCAAGGTATGTCCACTAATCAGCATCCTAGGTGTATACAATCCTGTAATCACTCAGTGGGCCTATATATAGGACTCCAGGTAGTCACTGTGTTGTTTGGTGACGTGGTGTGTACCACACTCAATATAAACCAGAGGAAGCAAAGGAAAGAGTTGTCTCAGGAGATGAGAAAGAAAATCATAGACAAGCATGTTAACTGTAAAGGCTATAAGACCATCTCCAAGCAGCTAGATGTTTCTGTGACTACAGCTGCACATGTCATTCAGTAATGTACGATCCATGGGACTGTAGCCAACCTCCCTGGACGTGGCTGCAGGAGGAAAATTGATGACAGATCAAAGAGACGGATAATCCAAATGGTAACAAAAGAGCCTAGAAAGACTTCAAAATAGATCCAAGCTGAACTTTATGCTCAAGGAACATCAGTGTCAGATCGGAAAATCCTTCGCTGTTTGAGCCAGAGGACAAATCATTAAAAAAACAGACTGGAGTATGCCAAACTACATGCTGACGAGCCACAAAGCTTCTGGGAGAATGTCCTGTGGACAGATGAGACAAAAATGTAACTTTTTGCCAAGGCACATCAGCTCTATGTTCACAGACGGAAAAATGAAGCATATCTAGAAAAGAACACGGTCCCTACTGTGAAACATGGGGGAGGCTCGGTTATGTTCTGGGGCTGATTTGCTGCATCTGACACAGGGTGTCTTGAATCTGTGCAGGGTACAATGAAATCTCAAGACTATCAGGGGATTCTAGAGAGAAATGTGCTGGCCAGTGTCAGAAAGCATGGTCTCAGTCGCAGGTCACGGGTCTTACAACAGGAAAATGACCCAAAACACACAGCTAAAAACACACAAGAAGGGCTAAGAGGAAAACACTGGCCTTCTATGAGCCCTGATCTCAATCCTATTGAGCATCTTTGGAAGGAGCTGAAACGTGCTGTCTGGAAAAGGCGCCCTTCAAACCGGAAACAACTAGAACAGTTTGCTCATGAGGAGTGGGCCAAAATACCTGCTGAGAGGTGCAGAAGTCTCATTGACAGTTACAGGAATCATTTGATTGCAGTGATTGCCTCAAAAGGTTGTGCAACCAAATATTAAGTTGTGGGTACCATCATTTTTGTCCAGGCCTGTTTCATGCATTTATTTTTTAAATAATTCCGTTGAAGCATGGATGAAAAGCAATATCTGACTTTCATTGGTCAACATTTATATAATTTTATTTATTATTACTTTTGTCAGATTAAAGTTATTTCTGTGACCATTATGAGTTTTTCTTTGATTTAATGAAGAGTACCTACAATTTTGTCCACGTCTGTAGCTGTGTATCATTTGCGTAGCTATGGAAATTTATCCCATGCTGCCTAATTATTTTACCAATAGGAAGCATATATATAGTAAACTTCTCAAACAGCTCATTATTGTTTAAATGCTCACACATCTGATGTGCAACTACTTTCTCAAGAATTTTAGATAAGAAGGGAAGATTAGATATCGGTCTATAGTTAATTAAGTCGTTTTGATCAAGAGAGGGTTTCTTAAGTAGAGGTTTATTTACAGCTACCTAAAACTCCTGTGGTACATATCCATTGATTAAGGATAGATTCATTATATCTAAAATTGGAGCAGCAATCAAAGGGAAACCTCTTTTAAAAGTTTAGTAGGGACTGGGTCCAACATGCAAGTTGAAGGTTTTGATGAAGCTAATAATTTTAGTAGATCTGAAAGTTCAGCTGCATTAAAGCAGTTCAAGGATGTATTAGGTTCAACCATGTTTGATGCTGCCTCACTAACTAAGGAAGAAGCATCATATTGGGAATGTTCCCATTTATCTTATTTTTTATAGAGTATTTTATTTTTAAAAAAATTGCATGAAGTCGTCACTACTAAGAGCTGGGGAAATGGTTGGCTCGACAGAGCCATTAAGCCTGTGTGAGTTTGGCAACTTTATTAAAAAGAAACCTAGGATTGTTTTTATTCTCCTCGATTAAAGATGAATAATATGCTGTTCTGGCTGTTCGAAGGCTCTTTTTATATAGCAATAGACTCTTTTTCCACACTAAATAAGAATCCTGTAAATGCGTGGAGCGCCATTTTGTCTCTAGTTTTCTAACAGGCTGCTTTAGGGTACGTAGCTCTAAATTAAACCAGGGGAGCGAATCTTCTATGGCTATCCACCTTCCTTTTCAGTGGGGCAACTTTGTCTATTGCCAGACGCAGGGAGGAATTAACGCTATGAACTAGAACATCAAGTTGTGAGGGGTCAGGAGGTAAATCAATATTTTCTGTTGTACTTTTATTTACTGAGGAAACTAAAGTTGGAAGAGCTTATTTAAAACTTGCTACAGCATTGTCTGATAACGTTCTGGTATAATAAAGTTTTCTTTCAGGTTTGATATGATCTGTTAGAGTAAGTTTAAAAGTGATGAGGAAATGATCAGACAGGATAGGGTTATGTGGAAAGACTGTTATTTCTTCACAGTCAATGCCATAAGTCAGCACAAGATCTAAGGTGTGGTGACAAGAGCTGATTGGTCCCTGCACATTTTGAGTAAAGACCATTGAGTTTAAGATAATGTTAAAAGCTGTGTTTAGACTATCAGTTTCACTCTCAACATGAATTTTGAAGTCTCCAACAATAATAACTTTTATCAGTGTTTAAAACTAAGTCAGATAGAAAATCTGAGATCTGATCTAAAAATTGAGAATAAGGACCTGGTGGACGATACAGAACCAGGAATAAAAGGCTTTACTGCTTTGTTATGTGTATGAGGAAGGCTAAAGATGAAATGCTCAAAGGAACTGCAACTATTATTTTTGGGGGATTAATTAGTAAATCTGAATGAAAGATGGTTGCTACCATGTCTCTGCAAGACAAAACAGATCAATATTATTATCACAAATTAAGTAATTTACCAAGAGTGTTTTTGATGGGAGAGATCTTATGTTTGGTGAACCACTCCATTTCCCATGTCGCCGACACTCGAGACTCAAGTTCCCTCGTTGCCAGTCTCCATGTCACCAGTTTCCACATCAGTGGCCTCTATGTCACATGTTTCTATATCGTCAATCTCAACGTCACCTGTTTCCACATCGTCGGACTCCACGTCACCTGTTTCCACGTTTTTTTTTTTGGGGACGCTTTGTTGGACTTTTTGTTGAGTTTGTGTGTCTGACACAAGGACACTATTTGCTACAGTGGAGAGATTAACTACCACTTCTGTGGCAGTAGACCCCGAACTAAGCTTCACCAGGTCATGCAATTAATTTTCCAGATTCTTTACTGAAAAGATCTTGAACATCAGAATGTTAATTAGTACATCACTTTCAACCCCATTACCAATGTTAAGCCCAGTTAACACCCCCACAGAGAAAATGAGTGCTATCCAAACAATAACTCAATCAAGCTTTGATTAAATTATTGAGAAACTAAGCTCCGCCACCTGCTGTTTCGGAATCCATTTCCCAGTGCACAAAGATAAATTATGTTTTTAAAATGTTTGCATTTGGATAATGATTGAACCCCGCAACTGTAATAGACTACAGAAGGACTACAAACAAAACCATTTCCGTTTCCTCCCACAGAGTGATACCATTCCACACAGTACTTCTAATGCAAGTCAATGAAGTCGGACAAGAACTACGATAAAACCTGTTGGAAAACATCTTTTGCACCAACTTTAGTGTGAGTGTATCAGTAAACACCCATGACCACACGGTGAGTTTCACGTCTTTGTAAACGAAACGTTAATGCGTTTTAGGAAGGACTGTTTGAGTTCACCTATGGTCCCATTGTGAGGGTGGTGGTGGTGGTGGGGGTGTTAGCAAAGAAACCTAAATTTATCGGGACAGGAGCATTTGTCCAAATTTATATCAAAACTGTTCTATTCCATCATAAAAAGTCTGAACACAGGGCTTTACGTTCAAAATACCGAACATTTCCTTCAAGAGAAATTAGAAGATAACATTCAGGACAAGTGTCTACATTTTAATAGCATCTGCTGTTCAAACAGGAACAGGCTCTTACAGTTTGTCACTATTCTTACATCATTAATTTGTATGTGATTGTGTTATGTCCCATAGTAATGTAGCAGCTATCTTTACATTCATTGCATATTAATCTTGTTTCAGTCTCCCTCCATCCTACAGCTATCAGCAGCCTTGTGTTCCTCTCCTCTATAACAGCTTACACGAATTTCTTCAACAGTAGGAAGAAATGAAAGGCTGTCTGGGTGAATAGCAGACTGATTACTTACCGCCAATGTCAGTAATCTACCTCCTGAGACTTCAGCCTCTTACCGGGTGTGCTGCTTTCATCCCTTAGAGAGAATAACGAGGAGAAAAAACAAAATCAAGTGGATGGGAGATGGTGTGTATGGGAAATAGGGAATTGGAGGTTTAGAAGAATGAATCCCAACTCCCACAGCCTATTTCAATTGCTCTGTCAATAACACTGAGAGCACCATCTGCTGGGAACTAGGCAGGATTTAACAGGTGGATATGACTGACAATCAGCCTCATGGGATCCCGTTAATGAGGCAAATGTTGACTTGGTTTTATCAGATGAAGTCTACAAGAATTGCAGGAAAGTAAACAGAATGTGTAGCATTTTTTTAAAAGTCATCTTTTTCTCAAAGGATGTAAACAGGTTGGTATTTCACTCAGTGGAATTATCAACAGATTTTACCATGACTAAAAAACAAAGCTTGATTTTTTATTTTCGATAAGTGCAAAGTTGATGTGAATCCTTTTTTAACACCCACTTTGGACCAGCGGCCATTCAAATTACTTTCTAAAACATTTTTAAAAAAGTACGATTTATAATTAGGTTTTATTTCCGAGGAGTATCACTTGAAGTCATAAAATAAAGCAAAATAAAACTGGAGGTGAGATATGCATCTTTACAAGACTTGCTGTCATTCACTATTTTGAATATGTTTTAATATATACTTGTGGGATAAGATTTGTCTGGTTTACATAAACAGCAATAGTTGTGAATGATAACTTAATATTAACATGACTATTAACGAGATTCAGTGACGTAATTAAATCTAAGCCGGGGTACTACACCTTATAATTGAGGTTAATGTTAATATAAAATTCAGCCTCTTTGTCTAGGATTAGTTCAAACCCTGTGACAGCAATTCAGTCAAGCAATGAATTAAAACTGAGAAACTTCCTTTAAAAATATCACAGGGTTTATTGACAAAATATATTTACATTAAAGACAAAATATTTCACTAATAAATTCCACCTATTCTAAAAACTACTATAAGGAAATGGACAATATCTGGAACCAAGCAAACAACTAACACTAAAAGAATTGTTTTCCCCTTTTCCTCTCATGTCGGTACAGTATGGACTAGAATGGGATGGTTGTGTTTCCATTACCATCTCTGAAGAATGGTAGTGGGTGAGGACATGGGTGGCATTAGTTTAACAAAACCTCAAGCAAAAATCTGTCACAAAGTCATCAAGACCACACAGATCCTCTCAAAAGTTAAAAGACTTGTGATTCACCTCACATCTCTCAGACATCAATCTGTTGATGAATCCAGCTCCTGAACTGTGTTCCTCACTGATCTAACCAGTGATCATCCAATCTGTGGAGACTCTGAATCTGCTGCCTTCCAGCCCGATCCGGCCGACTCCAGCTCCCTAATCACCATGCAGACCTCCTGCTTCTCTTCTGCTCTACCAGCTACCAACCTTCTTCCTCCCCAACACTGCAGGTTTCTCTGTTCTATCACATGATTACTTCCCTACTTCACCACATGTGGAAGGCAGTAACAGCCCTGAACCCAGCTTCATTCCTCTTGGCACGCTTCGGTCCAAGGGAGAGGTATTCCAAAAAAAGGGGTTGGCTCGACCCCGACACAGGTAATGGAACCCTAACCCTTTTTGAAAAAGTTTGAAGTGACTCAGGTTGTCCTGAGCTATTTTCATAGTTTTGCTGCTATAGGCTTAAGCTTGGTTTACGCTTGACGCATGTACATTCCCTGCGGAAATGAGATGTGCAGAACCGGCCGAGATGCCTTCTAGCAGCATTTATACCTTTTGCAACTTTGAGCCAATATTCTTGAAGACTGTAGGGTGCAGCAGAGGGCTCTATGGCATGCATACAACTCTACACCATAGTAGTAGTAGAAATCACTGTTGTTTACAACATGGCGACACCTGTGAGCTTAAACAAAGGGGAAGAACTTTTATGCGGAAGAAAAAGGAGATGGCCCACTCGTTCATTAAAACACAGTTGATCACAGTGATCTCTATGGGCCGAATCATAAAGATGTCTTTATTTACGAACCTCTTCTACTACTCTTCAGATGTATTTTTTTGCTGTTTTCTCTCAGTGTATTTGTCACCATAGAAGCTCCACCTGGTCTGGTATCCTGCTCAGCTACAACGCCCCCTGCTGGATGGGGAGCATCGATTCAGATGATGAACTTCGTCCATGTCCTGTTATCAACTTTTTACTTTCTTTAACACAGAAAGTACTCTTACATCAGTTCCTTTGTTCTGTCTGTGTCTCTTCTCTGTCTTCTCAGACCACCAGACGGTCGTGGCAGATGGCCTCTTATACAGAGCCAGGTTCTGTTTCTGGTTCTGCTGGAAGTGTCTTTCTGTTAAAGAGGAGTTTTTCCTCTCCACTGTTGCTACATGCTTGCTCAGTATGAGGGATTGCTGAGGAATTGCTGTGGTTGGAGTCTGTATGTGCCGGGCACAACCTCACATTGATGACTCAACACAATCTGCTGGGATTCCTTACATAGAAAACGTTTAACTGATTGGAATGTTTGTTTAACTGTATTGAAATGACTTTTCTTGTAAAGTGCCTTCAGATAATATCTGTCCTTAATTGCTGTTATATAAATAAACTGAGCTGAATTGAATATAAAGACAAATCTGAAGCAATGGTGCAACAGAGAAAATAAATTCATTTGGACATTTATTTGGCCCATCCCTTTTTTGCTAGGCCCATCCAAAAACCTATCTCTGGCTACGCCAATCGTTGAGACCCCCACTAAAAACATTTCTAAATGCCTATTTTAATAGTACAGACATAAATATATACTTTAATACACACAGGGAAAACCTTTTTAGCACTAGAGAAGCATCTACAGTCTCCCTTATATTCTCTTTATTAGCATTTAAAATAGTGAAAGCTGTTTTATAACAACATGTCCCTTATAAGCTGTTAAGCAATTTTCCAATCATTCCATATCACTAACTGCATTGAATCTAACAAGGGTTGTGAAAATGTTGCGCTTTGCAGAGATTGTGTGGGATCCACATTCGTCCAGGATACTGGGCTTGAGTAAACGACCAGAATGGTTGAATCTGGACCCTGATGAACCAGCTTGGACTTCTTACACCAAAGGCGAAGTTTTGCATCCCTTTTATGTGTATTTATTAAATAGCTGTTTTAACATTTCAAATGTTTACTTTTGTTAACACTGCTTAGCTGCTTCACTACTAGCCCACTTATGTCAGCTGATAAAAGCTATACCTTATCAGCACAAGGAAAATAAATGGTGGTCCCTTTACTCCTCAACCAGCTCCACTTCTTCTCGCATGATTCAAACAATGTTTGACTTAACCCCCTATTTCTCAAATCTACAGTTATTTTCTTTGTTTTGTTCACATTCAAGATAAGCTGATTGTTTCTACACTGTGCCACCATGTATTGATCCATGTGCCTGTTTATCTTAGCTGCCTGACAGGAGCTGCCATGTTCTGGAGAGAAGATTAAAGAAGATGTACTGGAAAGATAAAACTGATAAAATGCTTTTTAAGATGTTAGCTACAAGTGCTGGGTAAAGAATGCATCAGACGTGTTTTCATTAAATACCTTAAAGGCCTTTTAGAATTTGGTTTCATGCAATTTTTAAAAATACGATATATTTTCAGCTAATACAATACTGTTCTGTTTCATTTCTCTTTACTGGGGGCATTTTCTTGACTTTTTCATAAACCTGATGTATTAATTAAGTTACTTTAAATTTATATATCTATCTTTGTTACTTATTAAGATATTTTTACACACTGGCCAGAATATAGATGTAGAGAATGGATTTTAAATATGTTGCAACATTTCGGATTTACAAATGTTTGTTGCATTATCAATTACTATTCACTGGATCAAGGAGAAAGAAATATAAATGCAATGATAAATAAGTTGGATTAATACAATCCAGCAATACAATAATAACATGAATGCTGGGTTAAAAACATATCTCTTACAATTATTCACAATCAACCCAAGGGTTTTGTTAAGGTTGGGTTATGCACTAACTAATATGATTTCCTGGATATTTTTTAGATTCTGTCTCTGACAGTTGAAGTCAACCTATGATGAAGATTACAGACCTCTCTCGTCTTTTTGAGTGGGACATCTTAAACAGTCGGTGGCAGGCAAGTACGTTTTTGCCCCTCTGAATGCTGCTAATCACCATGAGCACTTTGGGCTGTTCCTGTAATATTTTAAGCAAGACACATTTAGACTTGGTCTACATTAAAAGGTCTAGAACAAAAAAGTGGAAGGGAGAATAGACATATTTGCTTAGGAACAAAAGAGACCCATTGAAAGGTAGAATCTAAACTTCAAGCCCATACTGTCAGTGACAATAAAGTGATTTGGAGCATTCATCAAAGCTCCCATTAACACTGTATCTGTGAGAACGATCAGACTTTCTGTCTCCTGCATATATCAAAAAGCTAACCATGTTTTAAGTTTTCTGCAGGTGAGCAGTAGAAAAAAAAGATGTCTGACATTCTGAGCAAAATGTGTTTGACATGGTGACAAATGTTTTATATAACATAGTGATCATTTATTCTAAAAACACTGTTGCACATTAGAGGACTAGAGGAAATTTAGTATTTTTTGTCTCTCTCCAGATTTGTAGCAGCTGATAGGTTATTAACTCTTTACACATGTGAATGAGTCATTAAATGTCCAGTCCTCCAGAAAGGCTCTCTACAACAGAAAAGTCACATTTACTTGAATTCTACAGTTTTCCTTCTGAATAGACAGAATCCACAAATAACACTGAACTTTGAACAATATTCACTCAGGGTCAGAGAAGGCAAACGAAACAGAAATGAGGAGATAACATGGTGAAAGTGCAGCATCAGACTTGGACACAGTCATTAAGTCCTATTATGTTGCGCTTGCTATCAGTCTGAATCTGTGTTAGCCTGGAGGCTTTGGGTGTCGGATGCAGTCCTTTCATGATTCTACAAATAGAGCAATGTAGGCCATCAGTATTTTCAAGAAAATTACATAATTTATTTTTTTCAAACATTGTCCTTTGGTTTAGAAAGAGTTGCAATGGAAGTAAAATATGCCTTTATGTTTATGTCAGATAGCAGCATTATTTCAAACTTGAACTGCATTTGCATCATTTAGGCAAATGTTATCCTCCTGAGAGCAGACACAGACAGTTGGTAGACTTTATCTTCTTGTGACAGTGTGAGGGTCCTGTCACTGTGACTCTGACTGAGGCTGGCTGCTTGGCCACAGGGATATCCTTTTGGCTGACTGGTTAGCATGTATGACTCTCAGCTGGAAATTGTGTATTAAGAAAGGCACAAATTAGTTTTTTACAAATACTTATTTTGAACAAATACTTTTAAAAAAACTGTATCCCGGAGCAAGAAAATCTTCATATCAAAAAGCTGCATATCCTCATGTGACTGCAGTTTATGCCCTCTGGGTGAGTGAGTGACATTCAGGATTCAGGGATGCGAGGGTAAAAGACGTGACTGACAGAGAGAAGGGAGTAAGAAGCAAAAAAACTTAACTGCATGACTTTTTTTGTTGAATAGATTTTTGTAACTTAACTGGGTTCCAGAGGCAGATCGGGAGATTAATCCATTAAGATACATTAGTATTAATGTCGGCAGTGGGGTGCTGTCATGGTCGCTCTGTTTATGTAGCTCTGTTAGCCCGGTAATTTAAACAATAGGATGTTGACAGAATAACCGTAACTTTCGGTTAAAAAGGTTAAAACAAGGCTCCCATCATTTTGGTACTGTCTACCTTTGGCTGACTGGTTAGCATGCATGACACTCACCTGGAAATGGTGGGGTTGAATCCTGCCTGGGCCCTTGCTGTGCGCCTTTCCACATTATTTTGCTATAGTTTCATTTAATTATTATTCAGAAAAGAATAAAAAAATATTACTTAACATTCCTAAAATTAGAACTAAACAGGGAGAAGCAGCTTTCAGCTTCTATGCTCCACAAACCTGGAACAAACTTCCAGAAGAATACAAAAATGCTGAATCGTTAGGCTCTTTTAAATCAAAGATTAAAACTCTACTATTCAGAGCTGCCTTTGAGCCCTAAATTGCGCTTTCTGATTACTATTTGATTCTCGTGGTTTCATTTTTATCCTTATTTTTTTATTTCCTTTTTAATATATTGTGTTTTATCTGTTTTTATTCTATATTGCATACATTTTTGTTTTATCTGTTTTTAATCTATATTGCATAAATTTGTGTTTGATCTGTTTTTAATCTATATTGCATACATTTGTTCCTTACATCATCTTTTCTTATTGATTGTTTCTGTTTTTCTCTAATCATGTATTTGGTTTCATTATCACTGAATCATGTAAAGCACCTTGAATTGCCTTGTGTTGAAAGTGTGCTATAGAAATAAAATTGCCTTGCCTTGCTCATAGTCGAAAACCAGCTTTATAGCAAAAACTGCAGCATATACAAAAATGTTTATTAATGTGAATTGTCCCTGTTCAAATAAACTAATTAAATAAATAAGTAAAACATTAAATCAACATTTTCAGTCATATCAAGTCCTACAGTATAGAAAACCAAAATGTTCTCAATTCAATAAATAAAACTTTGTGAATTAATAAGAACATGAATAAATAATAAATAAATATATTATATGACAATGAAACTTAAAAAACTGATTTCATTTGAGATTCTTAATTCATTAGTGTAACATATTTTTCATTTTCACCTGAATGCCCATTGACTGTTTTCTTAACCTTAAATCTTGCTGGATGGCTGTTCTCACTCGCTGCGAGCAGCCTGTACAAAATGATATGTCAAAGGTCTGAGGTACAGAAACTCCGTTCAGCTCTGGTTCATCTAGTGAGGTAAGAGTTTCATATGAATCAATTTTTTTTCCACTAATGTCATTATCACTCTGTTTATTATTATATATTGTTATTCATACAGACATTTACAGTTCTGAGCAAAAGTTTAAGGCAGATGTGAAAAAATGCAGTAAAAAAATGCTTTCCAAAGTGAGAAATGCAAGTTGAGCAAACAAAATAAAAAATGTTAATCAAATCAATACTTTGTGTTACCACTGGGGATGCAGCGATATCTCTTTTTTCAAACCAATACAATACCGATATCTGGATCTGAGTATTTACAGATGCTGAGTACCAATTATGATACTTCCATCAGTAAAAAGAATGCAATGAATTGGAAGGCAGGTTTTATTTACTTCTCTGCTTGTTACAAAAACATATTGTGAATTATATAAAACAATTAAAATATTAATATTGGGGATGGCATCCGTTCAAGCCTAAATTTACCCTTTCGTTCTTTGCAGCCTACCTACGGGGGTACAGGACAATAGCAGCAGGTGCTCTGGAATGATGAGCCAAAATGTTAAATACTTGGCTGTAGCAGAATGTCTTTGTTTATCGAAGGGGTGGAGAGCAGTACAATAATAAGTGTCTGCAAGCAACAGCGAAGCCTGGTGGAAATTCCTTGATTATCTGGGGCTGCATTTCAGCATATAAAATATGATATATATTAAATATGATATATATATATATATATATATATATATATATATATATATATATATATATATATATATATATATATATATATATATATATACTGATTTAACCACACCCTATCAGATCTGTTGCTGGTCGGTTGATTCCTCAGCTCTGAAAGAACAAATAATGTCATACATGATTATACATATAAAACTGCTGAGTGAAAGGAAAATTAGTTTCAGCAGTCAAACAGGATGTGTCGTTGGACAATCAGAAGATAGAGAGGATAAGGAACACTTTGTATAATGTGTCAGAAAGACAGTCACAGGGTATGTCACAAGTCAACACCAGATAATCACAAAATCTGTCATAACGCAACATGAGGTGTTTGAAATGAGATAACTTGCTTCTTGCAGCAGATGTGTCAAATCAGAACAGCTAAGCAATACTTTTACCTAGGCACTGAATAACAGAATCAAACTTAAAAATGCATCAGCATAACTAATAATAACTCAGCACCAATTCAACATAATTAAGCAATGTTCAGTTAACTAATGTTTTATTTAGGTACTGTGAGTAATGAATAAAAAACTTTATAACTGCAATAATAATTCCTATAACACATTCAAACCAAGATGGCCGTCTTTCTGTGCATTTGGGACCATGATGTTTTGAGGCTTTTTGGTAGGTTTTGTGAAGTTCTACCACTGTGCCAAACTGCATATCTCTATGACAAACTAAGGTCAATGAGAATGCCATTTTAAATGATTCTAGCCATTTCTGCTGTGATTTCTTTTCAGAACCCTTACAATATGTAAATTTAATGCAAGCCTGATGGTCATGTAGGAAATCTTGAGCTTTCATATATGTTTAGGCCTCCAAAAAGCCAATTCATTTGACAGAAGAAAAATAAGAAACAATACAGCTAACAGTTTCACATATGTATAGATCAATTTGGGGAAGTTTTAATTTATCGAATTGTGGTGTGTGTTGCTTTCCATGCCGGCTTTGGTCTGAATAGTTGGTACAGTTGGCTGGTTTCAGCTACTGTTAATGTGACATTGTTTAGATGTGAGCTGTTAAGAATGTGGGCCCAATGTTTCTAGTTGAGAGTCTACAGCAGTAACTTGGCTGCTCACCTCCAGCTCAGCTCCAGCGTGCAGGAGTGAGGACGCACCTGGTAATATTACAGTAGGTGAAAGGAGCAGAGAGCAAACTCGAGGTAGGATGTAGCTGACCTTTGAGGTGCATTCCTCAAGTGAAAGTCCCGTCTCTTTATCTCAAGGTGGAGGCTGCCTGAATCATAGCGGAGGAACTGACTGAGGATGCAGAGTTTTTTCTAGTAATCTAGTAACAAAATACAGTGTATAAAGTAAGATGAAGTCATGTAGCTATTATCATGTGCACCATACTTACCACGGTATCATTCACAAAGCTCAGAAGCTGAGGAGTGGAGGCAGAGGCCCAATGAGCATTGGTTAATGGCCATCATGTCATTGACAGCAGCCAGATCATTTTATTTAGCTAAATTAATAGTTAACTGTTGATGTTGAGGCAGGCTTCCGCATGCATGCACACTACAGAAAAATAATATAAAATAAAAAAAGGGCACTTGGGGGCAGGGCCGCTGCTAGGCTTTTGGAAGCCCTAAGCTTGATTGGCCGGTGACCACCCCAAATTGAAATGCACCCAAAATGTATTTAAACTCTTGCTATTTTTAAAAAAATTGGAATTAAATAAACATATAGAATACAAAGGATGTATTACATAATTTATAGCTCAAGGCGAAAACAAAATAATACCAGCAAGAGCAGAAACATATACAGACGTGGACAAAATTGTTGGTACCCTTCATTAAATAAAAGAAAAACTCATAATGGTCACAGAAATAACTTTAATCTGACAAAAGTAATAATAAATACAAATTATATAAATGTTGACCAATGAAAGTCAGACATTGATTTTCATCCATGCTTCAACAGAATTATTTAAAAAATAAATGCATGAAACAGACCTGGACAAAAATGATGGTACCCCTAGAAAAGAATGAAAATAATGTGACCAAAGGGACATGTTAATCCAAGGTATGTCCACTAATCAGCATCCTAGGTGTCTACAATCCTGTAATCACTCAGTGGGCCTATATATAGGACTCCAGGTAGTCACTGTGTTGTTTGGTGACGTGGTGTGTACCACACTCAATATAAACCAGAGGAAGCAAAGGAAAGAGTTGTCTCAGGAGATGAGAAAGAAAATCATAGACAAGCATGTTAACTGTAAAGGCTATAAGACCATCTCCAAGCAGCTAGATGTTTCTGTGACTACAGCTGCACATGTCATTCAGTAATGTACGATCCATGGGACTGTAGCCAACCTCCCTGGACGTGGCTGCAGGAGGAAAATTGATGACAGATCAAAGAGACGGATAATCCAAATGGTAACAAAAGAGCCTAGAAAGACTTCAAAATAGATCCAAGCTGAACTTTATGCTCAAGGAACATCAGTGTCAGATCGGTACATCCTTCGCTGTTTGAGCCAGAGGACAAATCATTAAAAAAAACAGACTGGAGTATGCCAAACTACATGCTGACGAGCCACAAAGCTTCTGGGAGAATGTCCTGTGGACAGATGAGACAAAAATTTAACTTTTTGCCAAGGCACATCAGCTCTATGTTCACAGACGGAAAAATGAAGCATATCTAGAAAAGAACACGGTCCCTACTGTGAAACATGGGGGAGGCTCGGTTATGTTCTGGGGCTGATTTGCTGCATCTGACACAGGGTGTCTTGAATCTGTGCAGGGTACAATGAAATCTCAAGACTATCAGGGGATTCTAGAGAGAAATGTGCTGGCCAGTGTCAGAAAGCATGGTCTCAGTCGCAGGTCACGGGTCTTACAACAGGAAAATGACCCAAAACACACAGCTAAAAACACCCAAGAAGGGCTAAGAGGAAAACACTGGCCTTCTATGAGCCCTGATCTCAATCCTATTGAGCATCTTTGGAAGGAGCTGAAATGTGCTGTCTGGAAAAGGCGCCCTTCAAACCGGAAACAACTAGAACAGTTTGCTCATGAGGAGTGGGCCAAAATACCTGCTGAGAGGTGCAGAAGTCTCATTGACAGTTACAGGAATCATTTGATTGCAGTGATTGCCTCAAAAGGTTGTGCAACCAAATATTAAGTTGTGGGTACTGTTGGCTCCTAGTTACCATGCGATCGGCCACTCGCTTCCGGAGAGTGTAGGGGCGCCAACATTCAAACCCCGGCGGGAAGATTTTCACAATAAAAGTCAGAGCTGAGAGACAGAGAGAGTAAATATGCACAGACACAGAATTTCTGTTTCACACTTGTACGCACCTGCAGATGGGGTTCAGTCAGAACTGAACCATGGTCTGCGGGGTTGTACCATTTTTATTAAAGAAGAACAAAGAAAAGTATTCACATGACTTATTCTCCTCCCACCAGACTTTTTATTACCAAGGTCCCCCTGAGTTATAGCTTATTAGTTATGGGCCCCATCCTCCCCAGGCTGTTTTTATATAATCATTCCTGCTTTTACAACACTGCCATAAACTTTCAGCCAAAGTTTTACGACCTTAAAAAGCTTAGCCCCATAAAAAATACTGACAAACATACTTTACCATTTCAATTTCAATCATTCAGTTTATTTATATAGCGCCATTTCACAAAGATGTCCATCTCAAGGCACTTTACAAACAGAGTTATTACCAATACAATGTTTAGTGTAGAAATTTCAGAACCACATAAGATTGCGTCGTGGAATTACTCAGCAATACTCATAATCGATCAAGCATGCAGGCGGACATGTGGGAAGGTGAAAAAAAACTCCCTTTTAACAGGAAGAAACCTCCCGGGCAGAACCAGGACTCAGAACAGCGGTTATCTGCCAGCGACCGTCTGTGGCTTGGAGAAATACTTAAAGAGTACAGAAAGAGCAATAGAAATGATGATGCAGAAAGTTTGTTGCAGGAGTGGAGATTTTTCCGTCACTGCAATGCATCTTGAGTCCAGGGTCGTCATGCAGGGCTAAATCCGGAGCACCTATATAATAGAAAAACAGGGTTAGGCCGTGAAATGACGACATCATGCAGTTGGGGAGAAGTAGGAGAGGACAAGTAGTCATCAGCCCCTAATATGTCCCTCCCAACAGACTCAGCCTAAAGCAGCATAGATACCTAACATTAAATTCATGTCCCACGCTATAGGAGCCCTGGGCTACCAACACTCTGTCTTAGTCCTACTGAACGTGGACGGTTGTAAGGGCCGCGGGGTACGGCCCCGTCATGCCGGGGGGTCTTCTCGGAGTAGCGGTTGTTTGAGATGTTTTCAGACCAAAAGTGGGTGGTAAACTCCATCTAAGGCAAATACCGGCACTGAGACCGATAGAGTCGACAACTATCTTAAGGAAAAATAGACTGAAACTGATGAGGACTGAGTGAAGAGGGCGAGGGAGAGAAACGTTTAAGTGAAATTAAACGGAGGGTGGGGAGTACCGCACTGGTCCTGCCCAGGGGATTCAACCCGGCAAGTAATGGGCGGGCCGCACTGTGACGGGAGGATCCCCTTGAGGTACCCTCTCTCCGGCGCTCGGTGGACCCTTGGGCAACATTTTCTTCCGCGGCGAGGTAAAGCCCACGCGACCGGCTCCGGTATCTTTACCTGGCTTACATTTATCTATCTCTCACCTAGTTCTCTACTTCTTCCTTCTACTACCTAAACTTTTGTCACTCATTGCCTGACTACTAACCTTAACCTGTCTCGTCTATCTACATGTCTGACCGGACTCTAAATACACTATAAACATATCTCTAACTGTATGCTTTGTCAAGAGGAAAGTTTTTTGAATAGTTTTAAAGATAGGAAATTGTCTGCTTCAGAACCAACCACTGGGAGACGGCTTCCATAGGAGGGGAGGAGCTGATAGATGAACAGACTGCCAACCCATGCTACATTTTAGAAATCCTTGGAATACCAGTAAACCTGCAGTCTGAGATGCGAAGGTTCTCTGTTGGGAATCATATGAACATTCAGGTCTCTTATGTATGATGGAGCTTGATTATTATGGGCCTTTATATGTCAGAAGGAGGATCTTGAATTCTATTCTAGATTTTAATGGGAGCCAGTGAAGAAGAAGCTCTAAAAACAGGGGAAATGTGATCTTCTATTTTAATATCTCATCAGAATTTTCCTAGAGCAGCAGCCATTTTGAAACTAAACTGAAGACTTTTATTGTAATTCTGTGGACTACATGATATTAGGACAGTTACAGTAAATCCAGCCTTGAGTAACAAAGGCATGGATAGTTTTTCAGCATCACTCCTGGAACAGGGATGGTTCTAAATTTTTGTATATTCATAAGGTGAAATAAGGACAAAATCCTACAGACTTCTAAATGTAAGTTCTAAAATGACATAATTTGGTCAAAAATGGCCACCCGAGGTTTTTTGCTTTATTATGGAGGCTAATTTAATGACGTCAAGGGTGAAGGTGGCTGACTATGTAGTTTCTTTCTTTTCAGCGCTTCTGGTCCAAAAGACGACCAACTTCTGGTTTTAATCAGAATTTAGAAGCAAGAAGTATTGAGTCATCAATTTTTTATGTCTTCCCAGACATGCCTGCTAGGTCTACCTTAAATGATTGGATTCATCAGGATTTATGGATAGATATAGCTGTGTATCAATACTGAGTAAACTATGGAAAATTTTTATCCATGCTGCCACTAATTATTTTACCAATAGGGAAGCATCATATATATAGTTAAGAGGAAATCGGCCCCCCAAGCACGACCCCTGTTGGGTATCCGCAAGTAACTATTGTAAGGTTGAGGAAGGCGAAGATCTATTGTTTACCTGAACAAACTGTAATCTGTTAGACAAAAAAGAAATTTAAACCCAACCTAGTGATTGTTAACTATTTATACCGTACATTTGAAGCTTTCTCATGGAGAAATATTGTGTTGTCAAAGTGTCAACAGGGCCTGCACTGAGATCTAAACAGGACAGAATGGTCACCAGTCCATTGTCTGAGGCTATGAAGGAATATCATTAGTACACTCACCAGAGCTGTTTACAGTGCCTGTTGAGAAGCCTCGCTCTAAAGCCTGACGGAAACTTCTCAAACAGCTCAATTATTGTTTAAATGCTCACATATCTGGTGTGCAAACTATTTTCTCAAGAATTTTAGATATAGAAGGGAAGATTAGATATCGGTCTATAGTTAATTAAGTCCGTTTTGATCAAGAGAGGGTTTTCTTATGTAGAAGTTTAATTCAGCATTCTTAAAAACTCCCTGTCGGTACATATCCATTGACTAAGGATAGCCATTCATTATTAATATTTAAAAATTGGAGCAGCGATCAGAGGGGAAAACTTCTTTTAAGAGTTATAGGTTGGATTGGGTCTACTAAACGCAAGTTGAAGGTTAGAGTTGAAGCTAATAATTTTTAGTACATCACAAAGTTCGGCTGCATTAAAGCAGTTTATGCTTTTTATTAGGGTTCAACCATTTTTGAGGCTGTCATTAACTAAGGAGGAAGCAAGCATATTGGGAAGGTTCCCAATTATCTTATTCTTTATGGAGTCTATTTTATTTATAAAGAATTGCATGAAGTCGTCACTGCTTAGAGCTTGGGGAATGGTTGGCTCGATAGAGCTATGATCCTGTGTGAGTTTGGCAACTGTATTAAAAAGAAACCTAGGATTATTTTTATTCTCCTCGATTAAAGATGAATAATATGCTGTTCTAGCTGTGTGAAGGCTCTTTTTATATAGCAATAAACTATTTTTCCATATTAAAAAGGAATCATGTAAATGCGTGGAGCGCCATTTTCTCTCTAGTTTTCTAACATTCTGCTTTAGGGTACGTAGCTCTAAATTAAACCAGGGAGTTAATCTTCTATGGCTAGCCACCTTCCTTTTCAAGGGGGCAACTTTGTCTATTGCCCGACGCAGGGAGGAATTAACGCTATGAACTAAAATGTCAAGTTGTGAGGGGTCACGAGTTAAATCACTGTTTTCTGTTCTGCATTTATAAACTGAGGAAATTAAATCATGCAAGCTAATTAAAACAGACTTTTACTTTCTGAATACTAACTAAAGATTATATAAACATATTTAATACGAGACTGTTATATAAAGTAGCCCCAAAAAAATATGAGTTACGACAGTACCATCATTTTTGTCCAGGCCTGCTTCATGCATTTATTTTTTTAAATAATTCCGTTGAAGCATGGATGAAAAGCAATGTCTGACTTTCATTGGTCAACATTTATATAATTTTTATTTATTATTACTTTTGTCAGATTAAAGTTATTTCTGTGACCATTATGAGTTTTTCTTTGATTTAATGAAGGGTACCAACAATTTTGTCCACGTCTGTAAATACTATATAAGAAATATATAACACTTTCTTAAGAGCAGCATAACATATATAAATTATTGTCAGTTTTCTCAAAGATGACTTTAATACATGTAAAGCCTCCTCTGTATCATTAGATTAGACACTATCATTCAACAATTGAACAAAATAATATATTTTATAGACTTCTCCAGAGGTAATTCAATATGCTTACTGTGCCTAACATAATCTTTTCAATAAGTCAATAGTACAAAAAAACCCCAAAGAAAACAAAAATCTTGAATAGTTCTAGAAATTATGTCATTTATGTAATATAAAGTATTTACTGATTTATTATCAGGATTGTTTCAAGTTTTACATTTGAAACATTTTATGATTCACCATTTTGTTAACACTATATGACAGAAAAGGACATTTTGACCCCCTGCCAGTGCAGTACAAAATAATAAAGAGGCCCTTAACAGAGGCTAATAATTTGTCAGAGCTTTTTTTTTAAATCATACAGAAATAAACATCATAGACATAATAATTGTTTAATTAGCAGTGTTTAGTTAATTAACACGGTCACTGTGAACTACAAAACATGGATGTTTGCTGACAGACAGCTGATAAGTTACATGGAAACAGCCAACAACATGGTTAAAAAGATTGTTGAAAGATGAGTAATACTTAAAGAACATTGGATTTATGACTCACTTCATCCAATAAATAGATGTTCTGACTGACTTGTAAAGAGGCGGACACTGGCTAAGCTCCGATTTCTCTCCAAAGCTCAAATAAGATGCATGTAAACGTACTGAGTAACCTGCCGTTGTACTAGAGATAGCCTCTGCTAGCACCCGAATATTTAAAAGCAGGGGGCGGACTGGGACAATAATTCAGGCTGGGAATTTTATTCTAATCAAGGCCACCAACCAAATAACGCAAACCGCCTAAAGTGAGTTAGGTTGATTACATTTTAAATAAAATAATAAAACAAAGGCTGCCCATGCGCCAACAGTTTTTTTCTTTTTCTTTCCTGAACAAAATGAATATTTGTTTTCTGCTAAAATAACCTGTAATTAAATTGCACAATTCTAGGTCATCTACACCTATACTACTAAATGTTAAGCCAGCACATATAACAAACTGTTTATGTAGTCAAAAGAGATTTTGGAGTGGGAATGAGAGACATTCTGAAGTATCAGTTAAAACCTCTCCTGATTCCTGCCTGGTTTCTCCAACCAATTAATCTTTTTTTTCTTAGAAAGTTCTAATTTCTCCTTTCCTGGATCATCTTCCTGCTAATGGCCTCTCGTCCTAAATCGCCTCCCTGGTTCTGATTTTTCTATTGTAACCATAAAAATTTGAAAATGAGGAAAGCAACATTTTAAAACAGAATTAGGATGAGTAGTAGTTCAATTACTCTGATTATTAGCCTCAAGTCCCTTTTGTGCTTATATTATCTTTTCATTTGTACAGACCCTCCCTACTCTACTTCTCTGTCTCTTAAAAATATTTATTTTTTCAAATATATGGACAGCAATAGTGAGCAAAATTCAACACATGAATGAAAGAGGTT
Organism: Apricaphanius iberus; assembly: GCA_028564705.1. Taxonomy (NCBI): domain Eukaryota; kingdom Metazoa; phylum Chordata; class Actinopteri; order Cyprinodontiformes; family Aphaniidae; genus Apricaphanius; species Apricaphanius iberus. The sequence continues at coordinate 600,236 of JAPXFQ010001528.1, read as the reverse complement.
TGGGATTATTCCCAGCATGTACTAACTAGTAAAGGATGTAAAAAAGGCAACATTAGTATTGTTAACTAGCTTGACATTATATGTTGATGTGTATTAGTTTTCATTTAGCTACATTATCTGAAACATAACTTTCAGCTTGTCAGCCTTTTAGTGAAACTGGATCAGTTGTTGAACCTGCTCTGTTGATCATCAGCGCCGCGGGTTATCAAATAAAAACCTTGGTGATGCTACGCCAAACCTTTGGGCTGTATCATTATGGTGAGTGTGTGTGGGGGGGCAAAATAGCTATTTTACACAATTTTGACTGATAGGTTACATAATTAAGAAAGCAACTCAACGGTGGGCAACTAATTTATGTAATTTCTGATCGGCTTCTGTAATATCTCAACTCGGTAATATTTTTTTTGGGCCCCACCCACAGGTACTGAGGCCCTATGCACTCTACGCATGGACAGCGGCGGCCCTCCTTGGGGGATCATGGAGGAAAGGAGCGGATGCCAAGGGTTTGTGGTAGGGGTTATAGCCATACTTGCCAACCCTCACGATTTTCCTGGGAGACTCCCGAATTTCAGTGCCCCTCCCAAAAATCTCCCAGGGTCACCATTCTCCCGAATTTCTCCCAATATTTGACGGTGTCGCATATCATGTATACTCCCTGTATCTAATGTGAGAAGGATCGAGAATAAAACGTGTTACATTTTAAATACGTTAACAGTTTCTTCATTCCGGACATGAAAATCCATCACATGTTTGGCGAAAGTTGCCGTTTTGAATCAAAAACAGGTCACCTACGTGGCCTCATAGACGTAAGAATTTACGTCTATGAGGAAAACAATCAGCGACGCACGGCGCAGGAGCGAGCCGCAAGTTTTCAGAGGTGTTTGTATTTGGTCTGGCAAAAACCAATGTAAGTGTCAAAATTAAAAGACTCAATACTATGACTTTTTGGTATCATTAATAGTGACCATTCCTTATTTTTTATTTATTTATTTATTTATATTTTTTCTTCTTCCTCTTTTTTTAACGTGTCCTGTCTAGCAGTTTGCCACTCAGAATTGGTGTCTGAGTACCAGGTACAAGCCCAACAGATTTACTTTCCCAAGCAGAGTATTACAGCTTCGCTGTAACACTCCACTTGATGTATATGTATGAAAAAATCTTTATTAGTGATTACTGAGGGTTCAATTTCCTGAAGTCATGGACACGAAACCGAGACAAGAAGGAAGAAAGGAAGAACGTGAAGAAAAGAAACAGGACCAGCAGAGGCGCGAACCGATGACACAAGACAAGAAGGCAAACAAAGAACACAAGAAAACATCCCAGTCCTCCGCCTCTGCCATCAGCCAGAGGCGGAGGCGCGGAAAAACAAAACAAACAAAAACAACAAACTAAACAGAACCACACCAATAGTTGAGATCCAGTAATATAAACTAAGAATTACACATTTGCTACCAACAATCATGAATTAATTAACACAACTCTAATGTTTCTGGTAAACTCCTGGTAACAACTAACTAATGACGATAACCACAGCTCAAGATTATGTCCGTCCACACCAATATACCCACACCTATGTGTGTGCGAGCATGCAGGTCTGAATAAGGTTTCCTCATGCAAGTGATTGATAGCTGGTGTAAGGAACCGTCAATCCGTCCTACAGGAATCGACACAGACATGAAGGAGGCAGGAGACGCCCGAGAGATCGCAGGGACGAGCCCACGGGCTCCGCCGGAAACCGGCTACGCCAGGGAGGGCCCGACCAGGGACCCGCCGAATGGGGTCCCCGCAGCTGACCAATACCCACCGCCAACAACCCGCCCCCCCACACACCCACACGACACGGAGCCACAGTAAAAGCCACAGCGGATGTACGCCCTCCCCAGGCCGCGTCCAGCCAGCACCTGGACATCCAGATCTACCAGCTCCGGGGTCCAGATCCCGCCCCACGCAGAGCACCAAGATCTGGGGTCCAGCCAATGCCGGACAGCCCCCCCAGATGAACCGCCCAGGCAATAGAACTCATGGAACTTGCAGGAGCTTGGGCGCTGGGCACGGTCCCCACCAATCCACCGGACGGCACCAACCTACTTTCAACCCGGCACCCAACCTATACAACCCCGCACCCCCATAAGAGGTGCCCCAGTCAATCCAAGGAGGACGTCGGCCCGAAACAGCGGCCGCCCGACACACCGGCCCACCCAGGACCAGCCAGGCATGCACCAGGACAGAGCCGGGCCGCATCCGGGACCCCCGGCCCCAGGCATCGAGAGCCATCATCGACCAGCGGGCAGGAGCATCCATCACCGACGGGGAGTGACGGAGGGGAAGAAGATGCACCAGGCCAGAGGCAGCCAAACACCCAACCTGACAAGTAGACATAGACAGACAGAGACACTCATACGTACCCTCCCTCTCTTGCGTACTCATTCTTACATATACAGCACACACGAAAAAAGGACGCTGTACACTCATTCATACACCCCATACATACTCTATACTCCCAGGCCCAGGGACAGACGCCCCGATAGAGCACCCTGCCCTTGCACCCTAGAGACGGACCCCTTGCCCACCAGGACGGGGACAAGCAGACCGCCAAGGCCCCCACCCCGGCAAGAGTAGCCCACCAGCCATGGTCCCCGACCAGACAGCCTGATAATCCACCCGGGCTCCAACCCCTGATGGTCCAACAAACAGGGGTGTGGAAAGACCCCCAGCCTCTCTCCCCCTGCTCAATTTTGGTGTTGTTCTAATGTGCACTTAAAACAGAGGGGTGGGACATGGGAATACTGCCGGGTACCCCCATCTCTAGTGACCATTCCTAACCTCCTCAACTCCTCAGTGCTGCTGAGCAGGGGCGTATCCAGGACTTTAATAAAGAGGGGCTAAAGGGCCCAGGATGGAACTGTAGCACCAAAATAAAAGCAGAGGTTTTCTTGTAGTGGGGACCCAATCTGAGCAGTCGTCATGTTAAAATTACAATTAAAGGTTATTTTATTTTGCTAAGATTTATGTGACAATGTGATATGAAAGCATATTAAGAAACATTGCAACCTTTTTACACAAAAGTTTTTTCACCAAAAAGTGGAGGGACTGTTTACAGTTTTTGCATATTGCTTACACACGTTTTGCTAAATTTGGATCATTGTGTCAAAACTCTACACACAAGCAAATAAGACAAAACACTGGGAAATAAACAATTAACATCTAAGTCAAATTGAAACTCTGCTATCAAAACCTAACAATCCTTTGTCAAAATGTCACTCTGATGACAAAATGATATCCACTTGCATCATATGAATAGACTTTGAGATTAGCAGCAACACACTAGTCTACTTTATATAAAAAAATCCATTCTTTTGTTTTCAGTGTTTTTATTCAGTTCCACAGGGGACATGTTTTCCCAACCAAAAAAATCAGTTAAATCAAAAATTAAAAAAAACAATATACTACTGTAAACACAAAAACACAATTGTGCGCAAGTGGGCTTATGGATCCTGCTGTCTGTTGGGGTCTGGCCACAGGATCTCATCAACATCACAAGCAATGTCTTCTCTCGCTAAGCATTGGGGAAAATATCCCCTTGTGTGCCGAATCCATCCCTGGATTGACCTCACTTTGTCTCCGCAGGCCTGTTCCATTGCCTGCAGAAGAGGCATACGCCCATGTGGTTGGTGGTCATATACGCGCCATCTCCAAGCCGAAAAAAATTCCTCTATAGGATTTAGAAATGGCAAGTAAGGGGGGCAAGTACAGAACTTCAAACTGATCATGGTTGGTGAACCAGTTCTGGACCAGAGCAGCCCGATGGAAACTAACATTATCCCAGACAACAGCAAACCTGGGCTGCTCTGGTCCATCCTGTACAACTGCATGATGAAGTGTATCTAGAAATGTGATTATGTGTTGCACATTATAGGGACCCAGTTTGGCATGATGGTGCAGTAACCCTCGAAGACTTATGGCAGCACACAGTGTGATGTTTCCCCCGCGCTGCCCCGGGACGTGCAAAATTGCCCTTTGGCCAATTATATTACATCCCCGTCGTCTGTTTTTGAAAAGGTTGAATCCAGCGTCGTCAATGTAAATACATTTATGCGGCTGTGCAGCTCCATCCATGTCCAAGATTCTCTGTAAAAGAAAAATACATATTGTGGATGGCTTTACTCAAAGCACACGCATACACTACACAGAACCGACCCATCCCACCACACAGGTACCTGTGTAGCTTTCTGAATGCATCTATATGGTTCTAATCCAATGGTACATATTCATCTCTTACTGGACTGCACCCATTCTTTATTGTAAATGTAAAGGACTGAAACACTTACCTGTACATATTCATGTCGAAGTTCTTTGACCCTGACACTGTTCCTCTCAAATGGGACCCTGTAAAGTTGCTTCATGGTCATGTTGTGATTTACCAAGATCCGTCTGATAGTTGTGATGCTTACTCGATTTATGTTGTTGAATACTTGCCTATCTGCAAGTATTTGTTGCTGTAGCCGGTGGAGACGGATTGCCTTGTTTGCTCTGACTAGGTTCACTATAGCAAGTTCCTGCTGTTGGGTGAACAGGCGTTGGCGTCCACCCCCAGTAGGTCTTCTAGCCATTTTGTAGAAAAACGCAACCACAAATTGTTATCGTCTGCTTCTTTTTTACAGTACGGTGTATACTGAACTTTACTGTACTTACCATACACAGTACTGAAACATCTCAACACTTTACTGTACCAAGTTATGTTTAAAAAAACTACCACTTTTGTTGAAAACGGAGCATTAGCCACCCTGGAATACAAAACATGTGATACAGTAATGTGATATGGTACAGTACTGTAAATACTCTATACAGTCTGAGTAGAGAGTTGAAGACATACCTGTTCTCCAGCCGGAATGTCCTTATTATGGATGCAACTGTGAAGCGGCTTAGATTAGGATGGACTCTCTGCCCAGCTTCCCTCATAGTCAGGCCATGGTTTATGACATGGTCCACCAAAGTTGCCCTTATGTCATCCGAAATAATGGTCCTTGCATGGCCTCTTCGACCACGTCTTCCTCTGCCTCTGCCTCTAGCTCTAGCTCTCCCTGCCTCCATGCTTGCAAAGTTCTCAAAATTGCTTAACTGGGGCCTTTTTGTAGCTGGCTGATTGGTGTTCAGTTTTGTTAGTAAGTGTTTTCAGGTGTGTGTCTATGCCTTTTCAATTAACCAATGTGTGTTGTATTTTGAATTGATGTGTTTTCCCAATGGTACCCTGAGATCTCATTTTTGAACTAAGTGTCTTATGTATGAAATAGTGTGTAGTGTCTAGGAGCAAGTGTGTTGCAGAAAGGATCAAGTGTGTTACCGAATTGCAACTAAAGTGCAAAGCAGCGCTTTTGTTTAAGGTATGGTTGCTGTTTGTTTAAGGTATAGTAACAACAACTTCAAGTTATGTTACTTTGGTTTAAGCATGTGTCTATAGTGTTCAAGAAATGGGCAAAAACTGTAATTTCTTAACTTACATTATTACTGTGGACTGTTATTTTGTCAAATAAATAAATAAATACTCACGATACATGGTAATAAGTAATATAGATTCGGGTATTCTTAATAATATAAGGATATATATAATTTTCTGCCCCCCCCCCCGCTTTTGAAAGCCTCCCTAATTCTACGCTCTCAAGGTTTGCAAGTATGGTTACAGTAGCGTAACTACATAGATTGCTCAGGATAACCTAAGCCAGTCTAACTATAAGCTTTATCAAAAAGGAAGGTTTAAAGCCTAGTCAGACAGACGGACTAAAACTCCCAAAGCAAATTCTGGCTGTGGAATGCCCCTTTCTCTTTTTTTCCCACCTTCTTTCGAATGAAGGTGCTGCAATAACATTGTGTCACTGGCAGCTCTTCTGTTAAGTTGTGACCTTCAAATAATAATTTCACACATACTACTTTTTAAAAGTAGACTTTAAGTACCTAGGATTGCTGAAACATATTACGTTCTGTGGTAATTTGGTTTTTATTTGTTTTATTAGCCCTGAGCAGCAAAATCTCTGTGACAGCCTGTTTTAACTATATTGTTTAGTATTCTGTCCGAACAGCTATATACAGTATTGCGAAGGCCACTCTTTTTCTTATTATTCTACCATCAAATGAAATGGCTTTTTGGAGGCCTAAACATATATATGAAAACTCAAGATTTTTCTGCTGACACATCAGCTATGCTTACGTTTGTGATACATTTATGTTCTTTACTTAGCTGAATGTGTTGACAACAAAATCACACAAATTTATCAGTGGAAATCAAATTTATGTACACATTGAGGTCTGGATTTGGAGACATACTCAAAACTAAAGTAGAAAAAACAGGCTGATCCAACTCTGATGTAATGTCCTTAAAACAGTTAAAAATGAGACGCGATAGTGTGTGCACTCTCTGTGTGCCGTTATGACCTCCCTACAACGCCTGGGCATGCTTCTGATGGTCAATGGCCTCCTGAGGAATCTACTCCCAGACCTGGACTAAACTCAGTCTATGTTGCAGTGTAACATTGATGAATAGAGTGAGACGTGATGTCCTAGATGTCCTTAGTTGAATCCAGGTCTATGCACAGGGTGTCAATGGCGATTTTTTCAATATCGGTGATTTCTGGCCAATGCCAAATGTCCTGCAAGGTGTTGGGCTGTAAGAACAATCCCCACCTGTGGATGTCGGGCCATCATACCACCCTCATGGAATCTGCTTATGGTCATTTGACCAGACTCATTTTGCAGGGCTCTTGCAGTGCTCTCCTGTTCCTCCTTGCACAAAGGCAGAGGTAGCGGTCCTGCTGCTGGGTTGTTGACCTCCTACGGTCTCCTCCACATCTCCTGATGTTCTGGCCTGTCTCCTGGTAGCACCTCCACACTCTGGACACTATGCTGCCAGACACAGCAAACCTTATTGTCATAGCTCACACTGATGTACTGAACTTGCCCAGAATTTCCATCTGTTGTCTATTCTATTTATACAAGAGCATGTGAAATTGATTGTCAATCAGTGTTGCTTCTGATTTCCCAGAAATGTTTCTGACTTGGAGTTACATTGTGTTGTTTATGTCTTCCCTTTATTTTTTAGCAGTGTAGATCAATTGTTGGACCAATTGTTAGAAAATGGACGAGGCTAAAGAGAACTTTCTGTCTCCCTGGAACTGGGGCACCATGAAAATCTCACCTGGTGGGGTATCACTGATGATACGTAATCAGCCCAGAATGACACGGGAGGAGCTGGTCTTTGACATGAAGAGATTTGGGACCACAGTTTCAAAGGTTACTGCAAAATTATGCATTGCATGGAAGGTCCCCCCACTTAAGTCCCCCTTCTAATGTCCAGGCCCATCTGAAGTTTGCCATTGACCATCTGGATGAGTCATGGGAGAAAGTCATGTGGTTAGATGAGACCACATGATGCCATACAAGGAGGAAAAAGAAGAATTAGTTGCATCCCAGGAACGCCATCCCTACGGTGGAAACAGCATGGTTTGGGGTGCTTTTCTGTGATTTGGGACAGGATGACTGCACTGACTTAAGGAGAGGATGAATGGGACCATGTATCGGGAGATTTTGATTAACACCCTCCTTCGCTTAGTCAAAGCATTAAAGATGAGTTGAGGCTGGGTGTTTTAACATGACAATGACCTGCAGCACACAGCCTGGATAACCGTAAGAAGCAGATCCAGCTTATGGAGGGACCTAGCCCATCTCCAGACTTAAAATCCCATAGAAAATCTTTGGAGGGAACTGAAACTCAGTGTTGCTCGGCGACAGCAATGAAACCTGACAGATCTAGAATAGATCTGTCTGGAAGAGTGGGCCAAAATCCCTTGACCTCTGGAATTGCAAACAAAGGCTTCTGTACCAAATATTAACACTGATTTTCTCAAATGTTTAAATAGGCTACTTATATGCAGCAGTAACGTACAAATACATTCTTTAAAAATCATACAATGTGATTTCCTGATTTCTTTTAACTGCTGTCTCACAGTGGAAATACACCTACAATGTTAGTAGCTATGCTGCTTTAGGCTAGGCTGTTGGAGGACATTATTAGGGTCTGTTCCTACTTTCTCTCCTACTTCTCCCCAACTGCATGATGTTCTGTCAATTCAAGCACTAACCTGTTTTCTATTATAGTAGGTGCTCCGGATTAGCCCTGCTTGACGACCCTGACTAAGATGGCATTGCAGTGACGGAAAATTCTCCACGTCCTGCAACAAACTTCTGCATCAGTTCTATTGCTCTTTCTGTGTCTCTGTTATGTATTCTCCAAGCCACAGACGGTCGCGGCAGATAACCGCTTGTGCTGAGCCTGGTTCTGCCGGAGGTTTCTTCCTGTTAAAAGGGAGTTTTTCCTTCCCACTGTCGCTGCATGCTTGCTCAGTATGAGGGATTGCTGAGAATTCCACGACGCAATCTTCTGTGGTTCTGTAATTTCTACACTAAACATTGTATTGTAATAACTCTTTTTGTAAAGTGCCTTGAGATGACATCTGTTGTGAAATGGCGCTATATAAATAAACTGAATTGAATTGAAATTTAATTGAATGAGAACCTGGAAAATCACAGGCTGTTCAAATGCAGATGTTACTCACTGTATGACATATGGCAACTGGACTAAGGAATTCTTGACTTAATCACTATGTATCAAAGCCAGGCACAACTAAAAGTAGATTACCTGAAAGAAGTAAATATTAACTATGTAGTATGTGAAATTATTTAAATGTAATGCTGATTCATAAGTAATTTGATCATTCCTAAACAAACGTCAAATAGTTTTTGTAGATGCCCATGGCTGTGGGCAGGTAAGATCTCCTGTAGCAATCTGTATTACAGCGGTTCTAAATAGTTTTTTTTTTTACACTCTGTTTCTTACAGTTATTGTGTACCTATGATAAAAATAACAGACCTAACATATTTCTAATTGGGACAACTTACACCTCTGTGTTCATATGTTTCTTATTGTTAAAACATGGCTGTTCTCCATGCTTACCTCATACTTGCATTGAATAAGGAAACTTATTTGTTTGATCACCAATAAAGATTTGATTTAATCATCAAATAAATAACTTCCTACCATTATTGCAATAAACTGTGAAGAACTGGAGTGCATCATGAACTGTCTTGTCTTATTTATGCAGTCCTAGACCTACAGCAATCCCTGCTTTTTAACACTGAATGTGACTACATTGTTTTCTAATTAGGGTTGACTGTGTGTCACTGAATCTAATCACCAAAGTTAAATCATTTCCATTCAGTATTTTTGTAACAGGACATTTATACATTAAATGTAATATAACTCCTTCGAAGAAAAGTAAACCAGGACTTAAAATATATATTGTTTTATTTAAAAGGTTTTTATTGATCATTATTTGCAGTGTGAAAGGTCACAATTTAAATACAAGAAAGAGAAATAAAAAAGTAAAGGACAAATAAAAATTATGTAAGGAAAGGAGCAGCCACAACAGGTAGAAAAGGAAAGAAACTTCTTTGTAAACCCAGAGGATTGTGGAAAATTGTTGAAATCTAGCCAAATCAAATATATGGATCAAGCAGGGCAATATGAATGGGAAAAAAAGCAGTAAAAGTACTCACTAAATATAACTGTCACTACTTCCACAACAAAGTATGAAACATATCTGATTGTGATCAAAAACATGAAACATAGCAAATGGAATGACACGAGGAAAACAATAAGTTACCACCAGAAGAAACAGTGCACAGTCTTAGGAAAATAGACAACAATAATGCTTCTGTATATACTTATGTTGACATAGACATCTTTACAGGTTCTTTTTCTTGGAATTGTACAAGGACATTATTGACCTTTAGGATATACTGTACGTTTGATCAGCTTTAATAACTCTGAGTGAGGTTATTGTTTGTGAGGTTTGTTCCCAAGCAGCGGTGACATGAGTGCTCAATTGATTAGCAATGAGAGAGCTCCTGCTGCTGTTGGCATGGCGCTCACTGCAGTCTGTCCACAAATGTTACAGTTATCGGTACAAAAATAGAGATCTGAATGGAGGAGAAGAATTTATCCTTTCATCCCTTTCTTCCTGTCCTCCAATGAAAGACTTCTACTGCTACAACAGAACTAAAAGGCTGAATGGAAGCAAAAACACAACACAGAGCAGCATCCTGTTTGAGTAAAAACTGGATATTCATTTTCCTTCAATACATGGTTCTCTGTCCTGTGTGTCTCTGTGCTGTCCCTGTGATGGACTGACAAGTCCCAGTCTTCCCCCAGAAAAACAGGGAAGGACGATGGATGGATTCATTTCCCCTCAATCACTGGTTTGGTCTTAAAGTCCTGAGAATAATTGTTACGTTTATCATGTTCTGCAGAAGTTACATTATATATCCACACATCTGAACATTTAGCACCCTATCTCCTTCAACAAAAAAATTAGGATTCTATACTCTATACATTATCTAATTCTTTCAACAAAGTAACAAATAAAGCACAATATGTTAAGAAAAAGCTACACGTGTTTGAGATGTTTCATGGTCTAGGATTTAGATTATTGACCACTAACACCAACACTAGAGTTTCCATTTTTTTTTTATTTCGGACACATTATGTCCTCCCTGTTTTACATATTGTGCAATAGAGCTCATTTCATGTGGACCAATGTGTTTTTTTCATCAAGCTTGTAAAACATAAAGAAAACATGATTTTATCCTTTGGGCAAAATCTATTTATATCCTCCTTCCTGAACCATGTGGAGCTCCTTCCTGATGAACCATAAATCAAACCAACCAGAACAGCCACTTCAGGGTCAACCTGAACAAATGTATGAACAATGTTCAAACCTTTTAGCTCAACAAAGATGATTGCCATCGCTAACAGAATTATGATTAGGTATAGAGATCAAGAAGCAATTAAAAGGAAGTCATTAACAATGGCTCACAAAGCTGTGATGTCGGTGCCAAAAATCATCGAAAAGTACAAAGAAGACTAAATAGTTTGTAATGCCCTGGAACCCTTTGTTGTATGTTAGATTTTCGTGGTTCCATCTTGTACGTTTTTTAATTTAGCTGTTTATTTATGGGGTTAGAACGATACCAGCTTGAGATGAAACTGAAAATAAATATTGGCTTTTAAAATACAATTTGGCATTGAAAAATGTAATTGTAACTGAACATCTGAAATAAATGTAGTGAAAGTTTCTGTATTAAAAGTGAAATAAAAATTGGTTAAAAAAAAGGAAATGAAACTCAAAATATATGCATTAAAACAATTAACTCACAATCAAATGTTTACATTTTCATATTTTTTTTTCAATAACAATCTTTTTTTTTCAATGCCAATCTTTTTTCACTTCTGCTGTTCTTCAGTTTCATTCTGCTGATACTCATTTTGACGTCTTGCACATGTGCGGGGGGGGGGCGGAGCTTAAGAGCAGCAGGGGCTTGCTATCAGGTATCAGTGAGTCAGGCCGTTTTATACCCATTAAACCCAGTAAAGGTCACTTGTAGTTCTTTTATATATATATATATATATATATATATATATATATATATATATATATATATATATATATATATATATATATATATATTTAACCCTAAAATGTCCACATATTACAACAAAATCCACTGCTATAGCTTCTGTAATGTTCATTTTGATATAACTTTTAAGTCAATCACCGTTTGCGTCCTTTCATTTAGTGTAAATGACACACAGGTAGAGTGAAGCATAACTTAGCTCTTAGTCTCTTCCTACAGTAGGTGCTCCTGACCCACCCTGCTTGACGACCCTGACTAAGATGGCGAAACGTTCTCCACGTCCTGCTACCAACTTCTGCATCAGTTCTGTTGCTCTTTCTGTGTCTCTGCTGAATGTGTGTGAAGTGAGTTAATTGTTTTAAAACATATAGTTTGAGTTTCATTTCCATTTTTTTCACTTAAAATTTTTATTTCACTTTTAATACAGAAGTTTCACTACATTTATTTCAGATTCAAGATTAAGATTTTCAGTTACAATTATATTTTTCAATGCCAAATTTTATTTTCAGAGCCAATATTTCTTTTCAGTTTCATCTCAAGCTGGTATTGTTATAACCCGATACTTATTGTAATGAGGACACCATTAAAATACTAAAGATGACAACAGTCAAACAACATTCTCTTTTTCATATCTGGGTGAATATCTTCCCCAGAGGGAAATTTTCCCTTTATAACCCTGCGATGGACTGGTGACCTGTCCAGGGTGGACCCTGCCTTTCGACCAATGACTGCTGGAGATAGGCACCAGCGCCCCCATGACCCTTCGAGGAACAACAGCATAGATAATGGATGGATGGTAGTACAACCATTCCAGGAATAATGCACATCAACGATTGCTTCACTAAAGATATTGCTCATTCATTTTCCTCCCCACCTTCATGCTCCAAATAAGCAAGCTTACATAATGTTATTTTCATATTAAGGCAATCAAATGTGAAGAGTATTACCACCACTGACGAACTTATGTTTTTGCCACAGTCTGTTTGTCAGTTGGCAAAATAACTCAAAAGGTTATGGACAGATTTTGATGACATTTTCCGGAAATGTCCGTAGTGGGACCAGGAACAACAGATTCGATTTTGGGGGTGATGCGGATCACCGCCTTGGGAGGGGTTGGGCTGAGCTGCCTTGGTAGAGGTCTGCTCTCTCCCAGTGCTTTTCTAGTTTTTCTTGCAGCTTTCACATTGTTTCCCATTGTGAGATTTTTGCAGGTATTTTGAAATACATGTGCTAGTAGTATGGGTATAATGTTACAGGTGTTGAAAAAAAATCTATTACGTCTTGACAGTATGGCATACATATGTAGAATGTTTATGTGTGGAGCTGAGTGCACGATGCAATGATAGTTAAAAAGTGATGCTACAACAAAATGAGATGACTCCCAGCTATCACTAAACAATGCTTTGTGGGAAGGATTCTTCAGTGGTGAAAGAAAGGTGGACTTTGTCAGTCTTTTTGATCTGGTATGTAGCTTGCCCTACACTGAACCACCAATTGAATCATCTGTAACAACGTCAAACTGACAGTAAACATCTATAGTATTGGAGAAGAATCAGTTAACATCCAAATGCTACTTATTTGAGTCCGAACATGAACACATGATGTGTGCTGCTTTTAACATACTTCCATTTTCAGGCATGCTACTTTTATATCACGTCACCTTCTTGTTTAATGTTGGATCCCAAAATCAACTGACCTTCATGGAATTACAAGTAATCAGATATTCATTAACTAATGAATCAGACAGCAAATAAAGCTACAGAAAGTTTAATTTTCAGTGACAACTCCGGATAGAGTAGATTTACAGTAGGTCATGTATTGTTATTACAGTACCATTTTTCTACTGGGGTTGGCTTGGTCTGGAACAGTTAGATTCAGCCCCTATTTAGCCAGGTTCTTCTACCTTCGTATGGGTCCAGCTGACAGCTTTTATTGGACTACCCAACCAGGCCAAGGCGAACCATCACGAACAACTAAGGACTGATTGGTCTGGGAAACTGATGTCACTCCCACCTCTACCTAGCAGTGGTAGCCACTGATCGGCCTGATGGTGTTTATTTGAAGGTATGTAACAGAAGCATGTCTTCCAGCGAGTTCAAAACATTGCTGGGGGAAACTGCAGAAATGAAACTGCAAATAACGAGCTGTGAAGGATGATACAGGCTGGAGAGGGGCAGACTGTAAGCACTGGAAGTGCCTTGTATAAATGGACGGCATTTACGTATAAAGGCCAGCAGGCAGCAGGAGAGAGAGTGGGCTAGATACCAGCTGCAGCATTGGTAGCTGGAATGTGGAAAACTGACTGATTTTCATTAGGTTGCAGAGAGGAATGGAGCTGTGATCAGAGCTGTTACTGGGTACTCCACACACAGGTTGGAGCAGGCTCCCGACAGGAAGTGGTACAGCAAGGAAAGTTGGTGTATGACAGGTCGGAGGAGCCATGGAAAGCCCTACGGCGTCGGAGAGAGGAGGCTGGTAGCCCGCTAAGAGCAAAGGCCCAGGATGTCTCTATGGTGATCAGACAATGGGAGTGAGAGTGTGCAGCAGGAGTCGGATAGACTGGAAGATCGCTGGTTAGATCAGTACTGGCATGAAGAACATTGGTCAGGAGCTGGAGGCGTTATCGGTGCAATGACTGAAAGCTGTGAGGTGGATGGGTGTTGGGTGTGATGACCTCCTGACTGATTTTTCCTGGAGCTTTTGCTACGCTAAACCTGCCCATGTCCTCGCCTATTACTGTGGTCCTGATGGAATGGAAACACAACCAGACCGTTGTGTACTGAGCTAACCTGACCTGGTCCAGACCAAACCAACCATAGTGGAAAAAGGAATATAAGTCACAGTGGCGCCTATGTTCGGTATACATATGTATACATATACTCTATGTGCAGTATACATATATGTGAGAGATAAAAAAAATTCCAGAATTTTTGAGATGATTAAAAGGTTTAAAAAAAAACTTGAAAAAAGATAAGCTTTGATCTCATTTTTTGTGTTTATTTTCCTTTTATGTATTTTATATAAGAAAAAATAATAATAATTAACCAGATATAAAAGGAGTTCAGGGTGCAACTAATATCATGTTCCATCAGTATGCCTACAGTAAGAGACCAGTTGTCGGAGCTAATCCTCACAGTAAATTATAGTTTCTATGTGCTGTAAGAGGAACTTGACTGACTTTTAAACAAATCATTTCTCCTTAAGAAACTGAGTTAAATCCATGAGGGACAGCGGAGAATAAAACTCTGAGCTCTGTATCCAAAACAAGAAATCTTTGTCTCCAGCATTCAGAACTCATGTCCAGACCGGTGGACTGATCAAACTACAGAACCCGTCTTTCTCTCTGGTACTGAGGACAAGTCTCATCAACACTTTCACTGAGGAGAAAAGAGACAGTTTAGTCCTGGTAGAAGGTCTACTGTCCCTAACTCACACAAAAGAAGGAGCGCATAAGAACAGAAGGAATTAGGTGATGATTGTCTTGTGCAGCTGATAAAGGCTTTGTTACAATACAGTCCCACCAAAATCAGCCTTACACATTCATACCCAGAAACAGGCAACTGTCTACTGTAACTACATGTTGGTCCAGGAGTGAATGCTGCCAGGCAATGACTCAATGCAATCTGCTAGGATTCCTTAGATAGAAAACTCTTTCATTGAGAAGAAATTATTAATGATTGAACTAAAATAACTTTTCTTGAAAAGTGCCTTGCGATGTCGTGTTGTGAATTGAAGTGTTTGATGTTTTCAATGTGTTTTTCTGACTTATTTGTATGCATTGAACTCCTCTGGTTCTGAAATTCTTAATAACGCGTCGATAACTGCTTTAATTTGATGGTACCTTAAAGTTTTTAAAGGGTTTTCAATCATATTGTAAGATAAAGACGGTAATTTGAACCATTTACCCCAGTAGAATTTCTAAATGACGTGGTGTCCTCTGGCAGACAACTTCTCCTAAACTGTAATCATTTTTGTTCATGAAACTTTCAGCAAATGTCAGATTTCTTACGTTAGTCTAAAGTTTAAAAAGTTTGCTAAATACACCTTCTACAGCCAGTGTAATAGTTCCATAAATGTGAATGTTATATCATTATTGTAATGTTAACACTCATGTTGTAATGTTCACTTTATATGTCTACAATTAACAAAAAGTGAATTTATACATTGGACAAAAAGTAGGGAAAGCTGTATTTGGTTGATTGTTGCTAATGAATATGTGTATAAGCTGTCGATATTCAGGTTATGGTTGGGTTCTGAAATATTCAGAATAACCTGTTAATATGTGTGAGCAGAGAGAGGTACTCCTGCATACATGGAGTAGGACACAAGAAGTTCCTCTAATCAAAAGGCGTAGATTCCTTGGGAATAGAAAATGCTGAGAACAAAAACCAAAGTTCCTTTTGATGGGGATATGCCGATACGTGTTTACATGACCAATGATTCAGGTTAAAAAAGAGTCACCCAGGGATCAGATTCTGGGTCTGGAAAACCAAAATATATTAGGGAATATTCAAATATATATGCACTATTATTATTTTGTAGTTTTTCTGTTTCCTGTGTCCAGAGCCTGTTTCTCTTGGAGGTGACATCACTTCCTCAAGCTCCACTCGTGGCATTATTTGGAAGCTGCAGCTGCACCAGTGAGTCTGTGTAGCACTGAGCAGCATGAAAGAGAAAGGGTACAATAACAGGTGTTATGCCAAGAACGGTGTTGCATCCCCTGCTGTGGGAACACGCATCATTGTAAACTCACTGATAACCAGTGTTGGGATTAACGGCGTTACTGACTGTGTTCCTTTTTTTGTAACGGAGTAAATAATTCATTACTTTTCCCACCATTACAACACAGTTACTGTTACTGGGGATGTAGTGGCGCGTTACGACAACGTGCTCAATGAAACGCAGCGACGTAAGGCTTTCTGACTGTTTCTCAGATGTATTTTTCGGTGCTCTGCTGTTTATGTGTCACATTCTTCCCTTACTAATAGCATGATAGTTTAAGCATTTTATAACATCTAAACATTTTAAAGTAGGCATTAAAGGCTGATATGGGCACAAACAGGAGACAGTATGAGTAAGAAAATGTTATATCAGCTTGTACAGTGCATGATGTCATTGGTTTGTCTAAAAACTTAAATATTAGTCTTCATAAAGACTCTTGTTGGGGGAGGGGTTCTGGAATTGTTGTTATTATGAAGTTTATTATGTTGATGCAGTATTTTAATTATCTAGAGAGTACAAAAAACTCCTACCTGTGGTTTGTTTGTGTGTACCCCTCTTTTAAAACTAAAAAAGATGGCACAGGTTTTAAAGGAAATGATCGGGTTATGAATGATGCATTATTCTGAAGATAATTCCTTGAGCTTCTGGTGTGAATCCCAGCTCTGTCTGAACATATTTCGGCTTTAAAAAAGAAGGGATCCATATGTCGGCAACTTTACATTTAACTGCATGCCGTTCGCTGCATAACACCTGCCAGCCGGGGGTCTTTGGGAAAATAAAGACATTTGGGAAAAAAAATGATCCATTGAAGTGGAAAATAAAACGTGTTGTGGTGAAAGATGATAAGTTTGGCTACAAAATTGCAAGGAAGAACACAACAAACTGAGACATTCCAAGGCAGTACATTAAGAAATTTAGGTAAGTCGAGACTAAGGTTACAATAATATATTAAGAACCTTGTTTGAAATAGATTTGGCTAAAAGAAAATATTGGTTTTGTCTATTCTACAAGGTACTTATACTATACTGACTGGGTTAAATAGAACTGCATTACTAAAAAGAGACTAAAATACAATTTTCATTAACTAAAACTAGACTAAATGTCATTAGTTGTCGTCTGACTAAAATGCTCAGCCTTGTAGTTGACTGGACTAAAAAGAGTATGAACATGACTAAAACTAATAAAAACTAAAATGACAGCTTGACACAAAGACTAGGATAAAACTAACTAGAGTCCACAAACTCTGTCAGTTGCTGCAGATATCCAGGCTTTCTCTGGAGCATCCAGGTTTAATCTCTTTTTTTTTTTTTTTACTTTTATCCGGGCCCCCAGTACGTTGAGGTCACACGTCTTATAGGTGACACACTTGGCCTTGTATTTCTGTCATTGAACAAGTTTGTTGGTTTGAACCTGTTAGCTACAGCTCTAACAAACTACATGAGTGTGTCCTTCCTTCCATGTATTTTAATAATGGCTTAGTGGATTAATGGATTAGTTGTGTTGCTAATCTATATAAATCCATTAAATGAGCTAGTACTGTCATTACCTTTATTTGATTCTTTAACATAGAAGGAACAGAAGGATCAATGCTTCGGTGGTTTTTGTCTGTATTCTCTGTCTTCACTAGCCATTTATGCTGAGCCAGGTTCTGGTTCTGCAATAGATCCTTTCTGTCCAAATGGAGAGTTTCTTTCCACTGTCACTTCATGCTTGCTCTGTGTATTGCAAAGGTCAAAATGAACAACTCCAGGCAATCAACTGTCCAGTTCTGCTACATACCATATAAGGAGGCAGGATTGCTCAAACAGTCAATAGAAGTGTTTCCTTAGGTTCCTTTAAATAACTGGCCTTATAAACAGAACCCGACTCCATTGTTTTACTAGTGCTGTATTATAATGTATTTGATTTTAAATCTCTACATGCTTGGATTGAATTGACTTTATTTCTCTGTATATAAAGATTGGATCTGTTTGTTTGCAAAGGATTATGGGGCAGGATTTCTAAAAAGACTAAACATGAATGTCCAATTTTTTAATGCTATTGGGTGATGAAGTGTTATTAACCAAAAAGAATAAGGTGATTTACATATCTTCCATTTTTTTAACAGGATGTGTGCTGGAAAATGTCCTGCAATTTGGGCCATAATTTCCTGCTGTGTCTGACTGATGTGACATCAGTCGACACTGCTTGTGCGTTCTCAAAAGCTTTGAAACAGGAAGAAAATGGTCACAGCTGATTCAGCTGTTGGGATGAATTCTACCGCAACCGTTTAACAACCAAGAACCACTCAAAGCCCACAAAAAGCGGCAGTAAAGGAAGAAGGTTTCATCCACAGCATCAAGTGATTCAAAAGCAAAATATGCTAAAAGTCAGGCAGGCACCTGGATATATATCTAATATGTGATCAATGAATGGAGGCTGCTTTATGTAGATCTGGGAGTGAAAACAGATGCTGACATGGCTCATTTTCTAGTGACCAGGTAAGAAACATTATACAGACGTGGACAAAATTGTTGGTACCCTTCATTAAATCAAAGAAAAACTCATAATGGTCACAGAAATAACTTTAATCTGACAAAAGTAATAATAAATAAAAATTATATAAATGTTGACCAATGAAAGTCAGACATTGCTTTTCATCCATGCTTCAACGGAATTATTTAAAAAATAAATGCATGAAACAGGCCTGGACAAAAATGATGGTACCCACAACTTAATATTTGGTTGCACAACCTTTTGAGGCAATCACTGCAATCAAATGATTCCTGTAACTGTCAATGAGACTTCTGCACCTCTCAGCAGGTATTTTGGCCCACTCCTCATGAGCAAACTGTTCTAGTTGTTTCCGGTTTGAAGGGCGCCTTTTCCAGACAGCACGTTTCAGCTCCTTCCAAAGATGCTCAATAGGATTGAGATCAGGGCTCATAGAAGGCCAGTGTTTTCCTCTTAGCCCTTCTTGGGTGTTTTTAGCTGTGTGTTTTGGGTCATTTTCCTGTTGTAAGACCCGTGACCTGCGACTGAGACCATGCTTTCTGACACTGGCCAGCACATTTCTCTCTAGAATCCCCTGATAGTCTTGAGATTTCATTGTACCCTGCACAGATTCAAGACACCCTGTGTCAGATGCAGCAAATCAGCCCCAGAACATAACCGAGCCTCCCCCATGTTTCACAGTAGGGACCGTGTTCTTTTCTAGATATGCTTCATTTTTCCGTCTGTGAACATAGAGCTGATGTGCCTTGGCAAAAAGTTAAATTTTTGTCTCATCTGTCCACAGGACATTCTCCCAGAAGCTTTGTGGCTCGTCAGCATGTAGTTTGGCATACTCCAGTCTGTTTTTTTTAATGATTTGTCCTCTGGCTCAAACAGTGAAGGATGTTCCGATCTGACACTGATGTTCCTTGAGCATAAAGTTCAGCTTGGATCTATTTTGAAGTCTTTCTAGGCTCTTTTGTTACCATTTGGATTATCCGTCTCTTTGATCTGTCATCAATTTTCCTCCTGCAGCCACGTCCAGGGAGGTTGGCTACAGTTCCATGGATCGTACATTACTGAATGACATGTGCAGCTGTAGTCACAGAAACATCTAGCTGCTTGGAGATGGTCTTATAGCCTTTACAGTTAACATGCTTGTCTATGATTTTCTTTCTCATCTCCTGAGACAACTCTTTCCTTTGCTTCCTCTGGTTTATATTGAGTGTGGTACACACCACGTCACCAAACAACACAGTGACTACCTGGAGTCCTATATATAGGCCCACTGAGTGATTACAGGATTGTAGACACCTAGGATGCTGATTAGTGGACATACCTTGAATTAACTTGTCCCTTTGGTCACATTATTTTCATTCTTTTCTAGGGGTACCATAATTTTTGTCCAGCCCTGTTTCATGCATTTATTTTTTTAAATAATTCTGTTAAAGCATGGATGAAAAGCAATGTCTGACTTTCATTGGTCAACTTTTATATAATTTTTATTTATTATTACTTTTGTCAGATTAAAGTTATTTCTGTGAAAATTATGAGTTTTTCTTTTATTTAATGAAGGGTACCAACAATTTTGTCCACGTCTGTAGGTCATGTTTAGAGCTTGATATGAAAATAATATGACCTCAGTTATTACTTGAGAGACCTAATGTACTGTAGCATTAGCTATGACCATGACAACAGCTTCTGTGTACCGCTGAATGTTAGAGACCGGACATTTTACAAAGTCAGCTCCGGGATTGTTAGAATGATGTCATAATGGACCTACAGCCCAACCTTTAGGCAGAGATACTACTTTAGCAGGTAATGATATTGTCTGTTTTTGTGTAGAAACAGAGATCTGATTCGGTTCCCCATTGGAATGTCTGTTCACCACGCAGTGTTTCTGCCCACCTGGACCAAAGGAAGATTTTACTCACTCTGTGGCTCTACATGGTGCTTGTTTTCATAATACCAGTATATGTGCATTGGTCTTTGTTGGTTTTTTTCTGTGTGAAGAGTTTTTGCAAGCTCTGCTACCAGTGTCTGTAGTTACTTGCAGCGCTGACAGCATCACTCATAAGTTTCATTTTGTCTTCCTGCCCCATGCTCCTTTAAAGTGTGTTGAGATTACATGTGTTGTGACTAAGTGCCATGTGAAGAAACAGACTGGAAGTGATGAGACAGTGTGTGTGTGTGTGCGTGTGTGTGTGTGTGTGTGGGGGGGGGGGGGGTGTTATCAGAGATAACCTACAGAATCTGAGTGGAGAGGATGAAAAGGCCTGGCTGCAGTTCACACCTGAACTAAACAAAATCTAAAACATGTTGGCTTCAATAAGGTGATCTAAAGAACCACGGACGCCATCCCACAGCAGTGTGTAACCCAGCTAGTGACCAGCATGAGGACAAACAGTCAGAATACTCTGGCTTGAATTTCCCCTCGTAAATAAAGTATTTTTGATTTGATTTGATTGATTGAGATAAACCTGCACTTCTGCGAATGAAGATATCTCATGGATGCAACCCACTCTGCTGCTCAACCCACAATCGTACTTTCCTTACAAATCTTTCTGCATTTAAAAGGAAATAATTAGACTTTCCACTAGATTTATTACAAATAAATACTGATACCACATAGAAATAAGCAACCAAACTGTTAGAATTCAAATGGGGGGGGGGCACTTTTCTATACCGTGACTGTATTGTATCATAACTGTTCCCCTAATATGCAAACGTTTTCTTTACTTTTTCTAGTTGTTGGAGCCTTTAGAATTCTTAGCACTAATATTCCATATTTGGTAGGAAAGAGTCTAGCAAGAATTGGGAATAAATGCATAGATGGAGATAGCAGAAGCAGCCTGTCTCACTGAGTTATTGACCCCCCCCCCCATGTCCAGTAATGGATGAGAATAAGAGCCTGATAGAGACAACATAGAACAACAGCACAGTAGACAAACACACACAGTATGGGTTTAGTGCTGCATTCTGGTTAATAAGACTGGACTGTAAAGAGCGTGGACGTCCAATGGGTCTGCCATACAGCCGATTCCACGTCATGTGACCTCAGCGAAGGTGATGTGATTCTATAAAAGAGGCAGAAGCAAAAAGACAAAATTAGCATTTGTAAGAAGCAATTTCACTTTAAATCACATTTTGAAGTTTTCGGTCTGATTTGTATCTGGAGACTCAGAATCACACTTAAAAAACACAGGAGAAAAATGGTGCTTTGTCAATGAACATGAAGAAGGGAAAAAAGTCAAATAACAACCCAGTTGATCAAATTTAAAACTTTTTGAAAGGTTTCATACAAAATTCCTATTACATACCCAATAAACCCACTAGGTTCTGAAGTCCAGAATTTTTCCCTGACGACAGCAACTTTATTGCACAGCAACACAATGAGTGTCAATCTCAAGACAAGCCAGGCATGCAATAGTGGGATAAAATAGTTTCAACATCCCTGATATTGGTCAAAAATTCATTCATTCATTTTCTCTCTCTCTCTGTAGCCTGGGGTCCCTTTGCTGCAAAGCTGAGCCAGCATCAGGGAGCCTTTGGTCATTCATAAGTTCACAAGTTTGGTGTTTTAAAATTGATAACATTGCTCTTAAGCTTGGTGGCATGAATGGAAGAATATTTTCAACTCGCCATGCCGCCATGGTGCATTCAAAGGACACACGGTGGCGGCAGTGTTACCCTCACTTGCTGACACAGTGTGTCTCTCTCCCTCTTTCTCCGCTAACCGGCAGGTGTCAATAAGTTATAACAGATCTGCACTTTGAATTACTGATCTTCACGAGAGGGAATGCAGACTGCCACAAATAGGTGGAACCAATAGGGAAGATGGCAATGAAAAGGAGAAGAATCAATCAATCAAGCTTTATTTATAAAGCACATTTCATTCAAGAAAATGCAGTTCAAAGTGCTTTCCAGAGTAAAAATTACCCCCCATATGTCACCCCCCCAATTAAATCCCCATGTGCAGACATACTCAAGAGCAACATTAAAAAGACATTAAAATGGACAATAAAAAACACACCGGACACTAAATAAATGAATAAAAAGGACGCATGGACACTAGGCAGAGTACATGATGAGATGAGGCAGGTTAGATAAGGAAACACCATCATGGAGCCATCTGCACTGGCAGCAGCAGATCAACAGCAACAGCCAGGGCACTTACCCAGGGTGCTTAGAGGAGGGGAGGTGAGAGTACCCACGTAGCCACACTTTGGGAATGATAAAGAGACGGTTGCTAGAGGAGCGCAGAGACAGCGAAGGGTTCATACGGTAAAAGCATTTCTGACAGATAAGAAGGCCCAAGACCATTAAGACACTTAAAAACCATTAAAAGAACCTAAAAATGAATCCTTAAACTTATGGGGAGCCAATGCAATCACTCAGCTCAAAATATTCCCGTTATTCTAGCCTGCTGACTCCAAATCTTCCAAGTCTCCTGGTTTGAATTGAATAATCCTTTATTGTCCCACGAGGGGAAATTCAGTTTTACAGTACAACCTGTCCAAGATCATTACAAACAGACACTCAACAAGCAGATCCAGGTCACTGTTGGGCAGTGCAGCCTCTTCTACGCAGCGCTCCCATGTATTCAGGAAAGAGTAACACATCGGGGGGGGGGGTTCACGGTGATGGGCAAAAAAACGCTCAACTGTGTTGTCGGTCCGTTTAGAAAAAAACCACACCAAAAACATAGAGTAGCACATATTTCAACGTTCACAATGATGACATGAAAGACGGTTAGGTGGGTTCAGGAGCCCCTGGTCGACAATCTGCATGCAGCGCTCAACTCTAAGTGCACAGCCAGACCTGCCACCCGGGGGGGCAGGAGAGCTTGGGAGACAGCGAGACATTGTATGTGTCTGATCCCTGTGAGTGTGTGTTAGTTTTTGCACGTGTGCGGGGTGGAGGATACTTTGTTTACATTTTTCTTCACAGGCATTGATAACGGACCAAGTTGAAGGTCTACATGAAGCCAAAACAATTTTTATTTGGATAGCAAGGAGAGACAAAAAAATTTCCTCTCTACCCTTTCAGTCTGTCAGTGGTTTCTTTTATAGTCTATTTCAACCAAATTAAATTTCAGATTACTCCATTAATTTCCAGTTGCACCAATCCGCACTGGCAGTTTTTCCAAGTCCGATGACAATCGCGAGTCAGTCCCAGAGCGCCAGCTAGATCGCCTCTTGCAGCGTCTAGCCTGTGCTCGAGCTCACCAAGCGAGAGGTTCTGAGTTCCATCAGCACAAATTGGCGCTTCAGACTGCTCCTTCAGCCTTCCAATCGCTTCCAGAGCTGTCTCCAATTTCGGTATTTGTTGCTCCATTTTGTGGCAGATCCAGTACATGCCCGTTCCAATCAGCAGGAACCCGTCCACATAAATCCAAATAGCCAGGTATCTTCCACACAACCCGGATACCCTTTTCCGGTGCTTTGTAGAGTTGAGTAGATTTTATCAATAGCATTCAGAGACCATCTGACCTTTTCCATCTTTAATTTATTCAGATTTGGTTGGGGGAAAAATGCAAAAAAGACACTCCAGATAGAGGCACGGGACATAGAGCAGTGGGATAAGACACAGGAGGAGGAGGGAGACAAAAATCGTGCGTCCTCGCTGAGAGCCAGAAGAGAGAAGCAGAAGCAGCCTGTTTCAGGTTTTCAGAATGCCTTCTTGGTCCCACGAGTTCTCCTGGTGGCTCCAAGTCTCTTGTGAGTTTCTTTGCCACCAGCCTCTGGACTTGCTATGGAAACACTATGGTTTCTGCTGACCCTGCAAATGCCCCCCTAAACTTGGTGCTGGGTTCCTCCAGCCCCACAGCCTTTGAAGCTCCTCTCATGGTCTCTCTGGCCACATGACATTTTATTTGCCTTTGGAACATTTTTGGATTCCTTGTTTCTGGAACATTTTTAGACTCCTTGTGTTTTTGAACACAGATTTTTTTTGTTTTTGATTTCCTCATTCTACCCGCCGTCTGGTGGCCCCTCCTCCCACCCTGGGCTGGTTGTTCTTCATTTGTGTGCCAGGTGGAGCACCTTAAAGGAGCAGTAAAGTCACGGTATGACTTTTTCCCTTTCTTCGTCTGTTCCTACGCCATTGATTGTCCCCAAATGTCAGTAGTTTCCCTTATTGTCTGCCTGAGTGCTTCCCTTGACTATTCATACCCTTGTGTATATCCTGTCCTTCGTTGGATCCTTCTTGTTGTTGTCTTCTGCTGTCACCCTCTCAGCAAGCTTTACATAAACAGTGCCCATTTGGATTCTACATTCACAACCTTGTCCAGAAAAGTAAATACTCATTCCTGGAGTTCTTCAACTTGTAACTTCAGAACAATTTCTCTCTGGATCTTCACCTGACACTTTCCAGACAGAAGTCCTCCTGTGGGGGTGAGGTGAAGAGTTCCTGAAAAGGTTCCTCAACCAGAATTCCCAACTAATCCTTACCACTTCCGTTGGGTTTCCACAGCAGCCCCCTTCCACCACATCCATCCCACCATCAGGTGGTGATCAGGTTACAGCTCTGGCATGCTTTTGCTGTGGTACATAAAGCTGAAGGTCTGATAAGCAACAGCAATTACAAAACTGTTTATTGATGTCAGGCCCAAGGTGCTCTGGAACCACTTGTACTGTAAACCACCTTGTGCTCACATATTATGGTATTTGCTATGGACAAGCCAGGCCTAGCACAAAATGCAATCACAAAACTCTGATCAAAAAGGCCATTCCTCCCAAACAAGACCCTTAAATTTATACCATTTTTGGGGATTGAAGGCCTTGAGCAGCACAACAGAAGACTAGTTAGCACCCTTTCCAGAACATCAATCAAATGCCCCAAAACAGCTGAGTAATCTGTGCAAACTGTTAATAGCATTTTGGGTAATTCTGCTGCATTCCAACTCATGCAAGGAAGACAATTTTATTTGTATAACATACACTCAACAAAAATATAAACGCAACACTTTTGTTTCTGCTCCCATTTTTCATGAGATGGACTTAAAGATCTTAAATTCATTCCAGATACACAATATTACCATTTCTCTCAAACATTGTTCACAAATCAGTCTAAATGTGTGATAGTGAGCACTTCTGCTTTGCTGAGATAATCCATCCCACCTCACAGGTGTGCCACATCAAGATGCTGATCTGACATCATGATTAGTGCACAGGTGTACCTTATACTGCCCACAATAAAAGGTTGTTCTTATTTACTAGTGGTTTAATGACTGCTAACACCTTAAAGGAGGGATGAATTAACTTTTGGAATCAGATCGGACTCTGATAGGGAAAACTTTAAGAAAAAATGGTAAGATATCAAGGCGGCAAGAGGGCAAGCTTAACTGGTTATGATTTCATCAAGGTTTTTTTTGGGTGAAATTTATGAAATTCAGACATTTAATCTACATTGCTAATAACTGGAGATGGCCTTTGTAATGGGTTTGTTACTGATGTAAAGAGTAATTGTCTTATTGAAGGAACTAAGCTTCTTCAGAAGCTCATTCTTCATTCCAACCCACTTGGGTTGTCTGGATCCAGTCTACTCTGCATCCACAGAGTCAGAACAGAAAATGGAAAAGCAGCATTTATTTTTTTGTTCCTCTAATCTTGAACAAACTTCACAAAAATTCCTTAAACTCTAAATTCCTTTAAATCAAGGCTAAAACCCATCTGTTTAGAGCTTTTTTCGATTAATAATCTCTGGAACATCATTAGTACTAGTCTGGGTTGCAGCTTTTCATTACCTCTTTTTATTTTGCCACTATAGTATGATATTGTTTGTGTACTACGTTGGATTTAAAGTACTTTGAGCTGCCTTGTTACTGAAATGTGCTACACAAATAATCTTTAATTACCCAATGTAGCTTTAATAAAATGATCTGATTAGAATACAACAGACATTCAGTATAATTTCCCATACTGAGGAAATTAAGGCATTGTTGTGAATCTGTCACAGCAGCAAAATGACAGATTGACACCAAAATAACAATATAAAAACTGAATTAGGATACTATGCTGTACAGTAAAGTAAAATTGCAACCCTAACATGCTTTCAGATGTTAAAAATATTATACTTTAGTTAAAGAAATATGCAGCTGAGCAGGGTAAATTTATACTTACAAATGGGCATAATAACTTGTGCATTACAGAATAATAATATTTTCAAATAGTGACAAAGAAAAGTAATTCAAACAACAGAGATGTGCAATAGCATCAGAAATGTAAATATTCATTGAGTTTTGTATGGGGAAGTGATTACTGTACAGTCTAACAGCTGCTGTGAGGAATGACCTATGATAATGTTCCTTTAATGAACCTAGGATGCAGCAGACTATCACTGACAGAGCTGTCCAGTTCAGCAACATGGGGTGGGAGACATCCTTCTGTCTCCCACCACCAAGACTGGGTCAAAGGAGCATCCTAGCACATAACTGGCTTTCCTGATGTTATCTAACCGCTTCATCTCAGCTGTAGATAGGCTGCTGCTATCACAACATGGGCTATAAGATGGCTGATTCCACCACAGCCAAAGAAATGCCTTTAGGAGCACTCCCTGTACTGCAGAAAAAAACGGTAGGTCTGACCCTCCAGGTAGAGAGCATTAAGCCGTTTTGAGATAGACATTCTGATATATTCGTGGACAATTTCATTCGGTCTTTAACAACCCAGTTCAGAATACTTTTAGTGTGGCTCCTTGTTCGGGAGAGAACTGAGGATGAGAGATCCCATGTTGATGGATGGGATGATGGACCTGTACCTTCTTTCCCTGCAGTGACACCAGAGCCTCGTCCATTCCCCCTCAGCTCACAGACAATATTGGCTCCCTCAGTTGGGTGCAGTTCAGCAGAGCTACCGAGAGCTAGCAGCTGATCCCTGGTGTAAAGATAGTCCAATCAGGCGCTAACACCTTCTCTAGACACAAATACTGTGAAAGGTGCAATAAAAACACAATTTTCCACAAATATGTTGATTCCACTGGCTGGCTCCCTGTAGCTCAGAGAATAGATATCTCTGTGTGTGTATATATATATATATATATATATATATATATATATATATATATATATATATATATATATATATATACAGAGAGACAGAAAGGGATAGATAGATGGATGGATGGATGGATGGATGATAGATAGATAGATAGATAGATAGATAGATAGATAGATAGATAGATAGACAGACAGACAGACAGACAGACAGACAGATAGATAGATAGATAGATAGATAGATAGATAGCCCTTTACAGGAAGGGTCAGAGGTCAGATTATTTCTATCTGCTGAGGAGACAGAGGTCATTTGGATTCCAGGGAGCGCTGTTAAAGACATTTTTTGACTGTTGTGGCATCAGCCATCTTTTATACTGTTGTATGTTGGAGCAGCAGTTTATCGACAGCTGAAAGGAACAGGTTGGATAAACTCATCAGGAAGGCTAGCTTTATTCTAGAGCGCCCCCTGGATCCAGAGTAGATGGTAGGAGACAGAAAGACTCTTGCCAAAATAACATCTCTGATGTACAGTCTCCCCCCGCCCCAAATGCATGGAGATGCTGCTGAACAGTAGAGCCCGCAACACATTAGTTCTCCTTCCTAAGCAGCAAAACTGCAGATTGTTGTGCAGCAGCATGCGTATGTCATCCGAAATTACATGTGAGTATAATCTTAATGACATATTGGCTTTGTGGTGATTTGATAAGTTCATAAGTTGTCTGTGAGAATTATCTCACTGCTTCGGATGTCAGCTTGTTATGTGCGGTGAAGAGTTTGCTGTGTGTGCAGTGCAGAGTTTAAATGCTCCGTATTTATGTTGATTTTTGCCTGTTGGCTCTCTGTATAGCTACAGTACATTTCATAGTGAGATACCGCTGGCTTGAAAATACAAAATTATTCAGTTAAAGTGACGTTTTCGGACTTAAATTAGTGCTAACTATTAGGTGAAGTAGGTGTGTAGACCTTCACAATAAGAGCGTTTATTTCCTGTTGTGATGAACTGGAGAATCTGCTGAGTGTTTACTTTTGGAAAATGATTTATGTGATTTTTTAACACAGACTGCTGATAGCCAAATGTTAAGTTTATTCATATATTTTGGTTAGTTCTACCTCTATTTGTTATTATTTTTCATTAGACCACACATACATTGTGAATGTGATTATGGAGTTCAAAACAAAAACTTAATTGGTTTCTCCTGTATTTAATTTTTAAAAATAGCAACTGTATCTAGATTTGTCCTTTTTTTTTTTACACAGAAAATGTTAGTTTTTTGGTCATATTTAGGAATGGTGATTAATTTACAGCTACCCTGTGAATAATTAGATCAACATTTTTTTATCGACAGCCCTACTAAAAACAACTAAATAAGAGGGTTTTTGGACGAAGTATGTATGTTTTCCTTTCTTGAAGCACCGTTTAAGCATTGGCACTATTTCAAAACTACCGGTTTGACACCGGTATTGGATAAAACCTAAATAGTACCCACCCCTAATCCTAGATGCATGAAGGAGCATTTCTGCAGCTCCTTCCTCCTGCAGCTGTTAGACTTTACAACCAGATCTGCTCCGAACAAACATTCTGCTCTGTAAATTGCACAAATTCACCAATTAACATTTCTGTTGCTGTAATTTGAACATTATGTCTTGTATATATGGTCATTTTTGGAAAAAATGTGTTTTAAACGCACACGTACAATACAAATTCTGTAGATATTTCAAAATATTTTTTATCATTTAAACATTTTTAAGTATCCTGCTCTGTTGCATATAACAACCGGGGTATGCCACTTTATATTTTTATGTTTAATAACTGCACAGTACTCTCTTTTTTTGTAACTAAGTCCATAATGTACGTGTTTTTCAGAACTCCAGAACATTGTGTTCTGTTCTTGCTTTGCTGCTGTTCCAAATGAATTTCCTCTTGTGGGACAGTTAAGGATTGTTCTAATAAAAGAAGAAAAGCCTCAGCCACGCCTCCGTTGCGACTTGGAGTTGGAATACTAAGGAAGTGTTGACACACCCCTACCACCTGCATTCCTTGGCAGCATCTTTCAAACAAGAAATACAGGTGGAGTTACAGATAGGACCCAAACACAGATAATGTGAAGCTAAAAGACATTATGTAATTGACAGATTACATAAACAGAGGAAACTTACAATCACAAAGTGATGTGACTTGGGACAAAAAAAAAAGACAAGGGGAGGGGGAAAATGAGGGTAGAGTGTCAAACGACAAAGGAAACAGAGAAAGACTTCATCAAAAAGACCAGATACAGGTGAGTGGGTGACGGAGTGAACAGAGGGAGATTGGATATGTAATGTAGGTAGGATGGGAAGCACAACAGCAGGGAGGAAACATAGAGGAACAAAAATTAAACAGAAGAAAAAGGCCAGACAGAGAAGTCAAAGAAACAAAGGGATGACAAGAAGCAAGAAAAAACCAGAACATGCAGAAGTTAAATATCAAAACAACAATGCTGAATGTGAAAAAATCAACACACAAGAACTAACATAGGAATAATAAAACTGAATAGAGAAATGATTGAAATCCCAAACACAGATACATATGAGACCAATAAAAGTATTTTATTTAATAAAACGTATTTTAAATTACATTACTCATTCATCCACTAATCATCCGCTCTACTACTGTTTAGGTTGTACATGTTGGATGTCTGAAAGTGCCCTCATGCCATGGCGTTTTGTTTACTGTGGCCTGTTTAGCTCTCAGTCATCTTTAGGCCCTGCTATTTTTAGATCATGCAATTTTCCTCCAAGCTCCTCATAACCGAGGTAAGCGTGAAATGTTCTTCACTTTATCAGGCCACTGAGCACACACTGCAGGAAAACAGTCAGATATCTGCCATGTATTTTATACATGTTGCAGTTACATTTTCCTCTGAGTAAAACGTAAATGCAGAGACATGCCAAACACATATGGGGATTAAAAGATGACGAAAAGATCATGAAGATTAAAGGAAATAGTAGTAAAACAAACCAAAAGACTGAGTCTGGTGTTACTGGAATCACTAACAGGGAGCTCTAACTGGGAATTTAAATTCATATTACACGATTTGAGACTGAACTTCTACATTTCTTTTAGTCTTTTTCTGAGTATCAGCTTATCTCTTCAAAGTAAAAAAAAATGGGAAAGGCCAATTTACTTCTCCCTTAAATGTGAAAATATACAGATGTTGGGTCACACACAGCCACTGCGTTGTAGCTAGGGTTGTCAACCGTCCCTCAAAATACGGAATTTTCCCGTATTTGACAATTAAATGTGCCGTCCCGTTTTGAACTAATAAGGGATGCTATTTGTTCTGTATTTTCATAAATGTCTGATATGTGTGTCGGTCATAGGCTTCATATTGCCTTATTCTAACTATGTAGCCTATCTATCTAAAAATAAAATACCCTGACTACACTCAGTAAAACTGTTCTCACGGCGGGATCTAAAAGGACTGCAAATTGTTTGTGTTTGTTGCTCGCGAGTGTTTAGCACTCAGTATTGATCAGGTAGACACACACAACACACTGGGGCTTCCCCCGCAGCGCCTTTAAAAATGTCCCAAAAACGCTACAAAGATATACAGTATGCTAGACGAGTGGGAAAAGCTCCATCCTTGGCTGGACAGGGTCAGTAAAGACAATGCACAGAGAAGACTCGCTGCACTGCACAGCCGGCACACAAGAACGCAGAAAACACACGTCTGTGAGGCTTATGGGACAAGTAGGCTAAAATATTCTGAACAGATTACATTTATTATGAACTTTCAAAGATGTCTCGTCCATGTGCAATTTTATTTTTGCTGGATTAATTGTGGAGGATTTTGGTTTTTTAAAGCCAGTAGGCTGAGACATACGATATTATCCAATCAATATAAAAGACAACTTAAAGAACAAATCATGGTAACTGATTAATTGTTATGCCTATAAATAGATTAAAATTAAACTTCTGGTTTCTGGCTGTTGAAACTTTATATTTTAGAGAAATAGCCAAAACATTTTAAGTGAACATTGCATTAAATCTCTTAGTGTGGTTTGATTTTTTAGACAAGCCATAAAAGCCAGTTTAATTAACTATTTATCATCCCACTCCTAAAATTTTATTTAAATGAGCAGATAAAAAAGTTTAAAGGTGTTTAGGGTTCATCTGCAATATCCCCATACAGTCACTTTAGAAAACAATATTGAAAATACATTGTTGGACGCTCAACAAACCTCATGTTGTTCTCAGCATCGTCGTTGTGTTAGATCACACTGCATCTTGTTAAGGCAAGGCAAGGTAATTTCATTGTATAGCACACTTTCAACACAATGCAATTCAAGAGCATAAATCACTTTGAAGATTAAAATACAAAAAAGCATTTACAATCAAACAATAATCAAGACAATACTTTGAATGAAAATTAAAAACAAGAAAGTAAAAAGCAATAATAGGATCAGTTACACAAGTTAACACAGGTTGTATACACTTTATTATTTCCTTTTTTATGTGGATGCATTACATTGCATCTTTTTGTAGCATAACTTACAGAAATAATGCATTAATGTTTTTATTGTGAATAAAGCACTTTAAGCTTAACCTATGACCATTCTGGATGTCCCCCTCACCAAAAGAACCACACCCCCATGCAAGTCGGACGGCTCGGCCCGTGGTGAGCAACGCCCTGTATCCCTCGTTTTAATTTATAAAAGTTGGGAACCCTAGTTGTAGCTAATCCGCATCCCAGCTCCAACAGAAGAACAAGAGAACCAGAGATTTTATAAGGGCCCTTTCCGCCCGCCCTGTTCCATTCATACCGCACTGAAAGTCCGATCGGGGAGACCCTAGTTCTCTTCCAGCTTAGCCTGTGGCAAGTGCTTGGTCAAGGAGAGAACTTCCCTACTTCACCCTTCCTTCGCTGGCATGGGAAAAAGGAGCGAATTTCAGGGAGAAACGCTCTCCAAGGAAGACAAAGACTGCTGATATATCAATTAAATTGCAAACCACGTTGCCTTTCACCTAACGTTGCTTGAACTTCCCCCATCCATGGAGAAACCTGGAGAACCATAATCGTTGAATAAGGTCTGTCTGGGCAGAGGCAAGATTAGTTTAGGATAAATAAGATTTAATTTTTGTTTTTCACTGTGATTTGTTACCTTGTGTGAGATTTCAGTTGCTATTGTTTAAGTACAAACAGGCCGTTTGGCCTGGAGGTTTAATCATTGTTTTTCAAAGTTTTTCCGACAGAGTCGTTTTAAATCCTGCAGTCTGAGTTACTCAACCCGACAGGAGTTTTCCTTTCCTTTGTTTAATACTTGATAAATTGATCAAATTGGATTTTACTGAAACCACAGGGGTTACCTGTTGCTATTTAAAATAGAGATCAGCTTTAATAGATTGTTTAAACACAGAAAACTAATCTTATTAGCCGTGCTAAACATTGTATTGTAATAACTCTTTTTGTAAAGTGCCTTGAGATGACATCTGTTGTGAAATGGCGCTATATAAATAAACTGAATTGAATTGCTTGAAACCCCCCTAATGTATCAAAATACTTAAATTAGATCGATCACTGCCATGACGAATCTAAAAAAAGAATACATTTTCCAAAGGTATTAATTTCTAAATGAAACATGACTGCCTCCAAATAATGTTTTATTTTTGTTTGAATTGTTTATTGTTTCTGGCATAAACCAATGATGCTAATTCGTTTAAACTAATTTAGCTTTACTTCCAGCATGTCAATATAATCCTTGGTCTTTAAGCATCTAGATTCATTCTGAACTATGATATCAGGATCTATTGCTTCTATTTATTAACATATTTATCAATTCATCGCATTCTTTACTTTTGGTAGTTAGTTTGTTTATTATCTTTAATTAATAGTGTGTGTTACTAGGTAGGTTGATTTAAATGTTTGACTTAATGTAAATAAACTCTTGTATTTTGTAAAGTTGTTGTTTGTCTATTATTCCACATACATGTGTAGTAATTTGCTGTTCAATGAACATCTAGAGCTCACTCCTTCATGTTTGTTTAATTACCTCAGCTTAGGGCAGGGCGATACAAGCTAAAATTAATATCACGGTATATTGAGCATCTCACCTCAATGACGGTAAGTGGATGATAACAATGACCACATCACCCCTTAACAAACATACGTGCTCCTCGTTAGAGTCTAAGTATCCAGTAACATCAGAAAAAGTCACTTTATTTGTTGCTTGTCGCATTTTTCTGAAAAACAGTAGGTAGATGAGTCTAAACTCTTAATAAATATAGCAACACAGTAGCTGCGTTAGCAGCGCTTTCCCTTTAGTTAGGTATTATTGCCTCTGTGTGTCACATGACGTGACTTAAGGCAACGCTGATTTCTTACAGGTTCAGGAGTGCCGCTAAACTAAAACACACCTTTTCATTTTTTTTAACATACCAAATTTACTGGCGCAGGCAAAATGATGTCAGTAACAGTCATAAATTTTGGTATCTGTAAATTTTCAGTATAATCATAATCATAATCATAATCATAATCAATAACTGAGACTGAAATATTTTTTCATAAAATGATTAATCTCATTAATGATAACCATAAGAAATCCTTCATAAATATTCATAGCCAAATTATCGTATCGTACTATATCCAATAAGAGACTATGGGCCTGATTTATTTCTATCAAGAATGTGGGTGCAAATGATAACAGTCAGAGAGCAATATCCACATGAGGACTCTGTGTCTGATGTTGTGTGAGCCAACCTTTCTGCCCACAGCCCAAAGGCAGAGAGAAGGAGTAGGCGCAGGGTTTCATAATGCGCCGGGGAAAAACAACAACATACCTGTCTAGTCAATGGCAGTTAGAGTTTAATTACTATTAGGCTAGAATGTATGTGAATTATATTTATTGTTTGTCAGTAATAAACTTAATGAGTGCAGTGTACATGCACCACTCTCTGCTGCATGTATTCTAGAGTCAGACTTAATAAAGCTGCAGCATGTCCAGTACAATGGCAATAAGAAGTCTGTTTTCTACTAATGTTGTTGAAACGTACCACACTTTATCATGGCCTCTATTAAATTTCAACTTGCAGTAAAAAAAAAAAAGTATTCTAATTTAAAAAATATGTAATCTGAAATGTATGAATTTTGTTTTTATAATGTCAAAGATGTAGCCTAATTGTCATTATGATTTACATGATTATTACATTTTATTAATTGGATGCCAGGAAGATTAGTAACCACTCGAGTGGAAATGAATAAGGATCCAAATAAATAGACAAACAAACAGCCAGTGCAGACATAGAGTGCATAG
Source organism: Apricaphanius iberus (assembly GCA_028564705.1). Taxonomy (NCBI): domain Eukaryota; kingdom Metazoa; phylum Chordata; class Actinopteri; order Cyprinodontiformes; family Aphaniidae; genus Apricaphanius; species Apricaphanius iberus. The sequence goes on along the minus strand of JAPXFQ010001528.1, from coordinate 565,237 downwards.
TGATTTATGATGTGGTAATCCGGTAAAAATAGGTGCTAAAATAGCCAACACAAACATGTTCATGTTTGATAAATGAACCTGCCCCTGGAACACCTTTTTATTAGCATGTTCTCCTCCCAATATTTTTTTGCCTTCTGACAGAAACAGTCACACTGCATATTCATCCAGGTCATACGTGCTAAATTGATTGTGTGCATCTTGCTGCAGGCTTTACAGGTGCAGCCGTATATGCACTTGGTTAGTAAATCCCCTGTTGCATGTTGTTGTGGCCACTGAGAGGTTCGTGCCCGTTTTAACAAGCACAGACCTTTGATAAATCAGGTCTTATGAGTCAACAAGGTAGAGATGTAACAATTACTGAAGATGATTCCTGATGCTTTTTTTGGTTTAGCGGTAACACATATTATTGTATCTACAGTTCAATTGATAATGATTTTATTGGAAAATTACATTCTATGGTCCATTTTTTTCACATAATGCATTACTTGTGTTGTCACAGCAGGTCAAAGAGGAGAGATTGCTATTAATCATCCCCCAGTTGTATTTTTTATGGACGATTCAAAGGTGAGCATTTAGAAAGAATGACAAATGTTGTGAAGCACTAGGCTTTTATCATTGTGCTGAACCCCACTATCCTTTTAAGGACATAGAAAACTACAGCTTTAACAGTACGCTTTGACATTATCTCAGTATAACAATCTAATGAAGAAAAGAAAAATGCACATGTGTATTAAGCCAAATAAAGAAAAAAATATATAAAGAAAGAGCTCCAAGATGGATTTTAACCCATAAGTTCAGACATAAGACACTGTGTCTCAACAGACCAGGGGTCTCATTTATAAAGCTTGCTAACGCACAAAACGGGGTCTGCAAACTATGTAAGCAACTTTATACGCTAAGTTTGGGATTTATAGAAAAAAACGTGGTGGAAAAATGTGTGCAACTTTAAGCACACTAAGGAGCTTGCTAATTATGAATTTAAGCCACATTTTCAGACTTGTACAGCATTGCACACGCAAACGAAAACAACCAACACACAAACTTCTCCCCCGTCCCGTCTATAGGAACTGAGAATAAAAATGAGAATCTGATTAAAAATATGTTTCATTTAAGAATTATGTTCATATGTGTGTCTACAGATTATATAGCAATTGCACGTATTGGTGCATGTGTGAAGAACAAATATGCCGCAGCATCCCAGCATAATTCTGCACAATGGATGCGCTGGCACTCATTGAAGATTCTTTTTTATGTCAGCCACGTTGCTGCATCATTGCTGTGCTACCAGCAGCTCTTCCCTTTATTTTTATGACCCCAAATCAATATGTTGCATGGATGATACATTTTAAAAGTAGTTTTGAAGCGCACCTTTTTGCCAGAGTTTAAATATCTCGGAGTTCTTAAACTTATTATGTTCTAGTGTGATTTTCACTCTTGTCTTCTGACCCTTTTTTTTCCCACTATATTTATACCTTTTTTTGTGAAGCCTTTGGCTGCCCCCAACATTGGTTGATTGATTGCTGAAATAAAACAGTATTCTCTGACTCCCCCTGCCTGCAGAAGTCTTTCTCCTCTTCTCGGTTGCCATGGTTACCCGTCAAACGCCCCATATTAGCCGTCTTAAGTCAATGTAGAATATTCACTAGACACTTTGCATCAAAACATAGAAACTGCATAGAAACTACGTACTGCAGGTTTGATAGATCAGAAACATACTAGGCATTAGTAAAAAAAAAGTTGCTGAGCTTAAGTACGGTTTTAGTGAGGATTCTACGCAAAGTTTTATAAATGAGACCCCAGGCCACTGTAAGTCAAATAAACACTGCCAAACACTGTGATATGAGGACATTGTATTTTTTTTGTGCTAGCAGGTTACTCTTGCAAACGAGTTTGACATCTCAGTGGGTTTTAAACCTGTTTAAATAAAGGAATAATATATAATAAATTGTAGAATTAAAGATATATAAAAGCATTACATGTGACCTTTACTTGCTGGTTTGGAAAATGGTCGTAAAACGTCTGATTACACAAACAACTGAAAGCAAGTCAGGTGTCTTTCTATAGCCCGGGCCCTCATGCGCGGGTAAAATGTGAAAAGCTCAGCCAGCTGAACGAAGCTGAAAACCAGCAGCACTGAAAAAAAATACATTGAGTAAAACATTGGCAATGTAAACAGAAGATGAAAGTGTGAAAACTTGTCTGTATTGTAGTGATTGCATTTTTTGGACCTTTGGACTTCCTAGGTTTTAGTGCTGTGAAGCTAGAAGGATTTTTTCTCTAAAATTTTCGATTCTTGATAATTTGTTATGATGCTTAACCATGGCAACAAGGTGGTTTACAAGTAATATTTCAAAAGCTGAAATCATACCTCGACTGAAGCCACAAATCCCTGAGGTGTTGAGAAGGAGGAGGTGTGGATGCAGAGCAGGAGCAAAAAAGAGACAGAGGAGAAGGAAGTTCAAACTACCTCTTTCAATGATCATAATGGGTAACATGAGGTCAATGGCTCGCAAGATGGATGAACTCCAAGCCCTGACAAGGATTCAGTCTGAGGATCAGGAATGCAGTGTTATGTGCTTCACTGAGACGTGGCTACAGGATTATATCCCAGACTCTATTGCATCTCTGCCAGGCTTCCCAAGATTCTTTGCAACTGTACAAGCAAACAGATTTCTGAAGATGAGCTGGAAGAGAAAAGGAGGTGGAGTAGCAGTGCTTGTCAACAACAGATGGTGTCATCCAAGACATGTTACTGTGAAGTGTCATCTCTGCAGCCCAGATATTGAACCCTTGGCAGTAAGCTTACGTCCAAATTATTTACCAAGAGAGTTCACCAATGTTATTTTGGCAGTTGTTTATATTCCACCTTCAGCCGTTGCAGACCATGCATGTGATGTCATCAGTTCTGTTGTCACTACAGACCCAGCACCCCAATGCATTTGTGGCAATATCTGGTGATTTTAATCATGCCTTGCTCTCTTCTACACTTCCAACACTTCAACAGTTTGTCGGCTGCTCCACAAGAGAAAACAAGACCTTGGATTTGTTTTATTCACATATAAAGGATGCTCATCTGTCCAAACCAAGGCCTCTTTTCGGACAATCAGATCACAATCTTGTCTTTCTCTGCTCTGAATATAAACCACTTGTTCAGAGTAGGGCTGCAGCGATTTGTTGAGTAACTCGATTTACTCGATTCCAAAAATTGCTTGGGGCAAAAACTCTACCTCGAAGCCTCGTTTAATTCCTATAATGCGCACCATACGCGCAGGGATCTTGTTCCACAAAGACCGCTGCTTTTGACGAACCTTTGCGAAGCACACCTAGCAGCGTGTGATACAGTTTGAATTTAGTTGGCTCGATGGCAGAGAGTAAAGATGCCCATAAACGGCAGAAAATGTGTAAAGTTTGGGATCGTTACATTCTAAAACAAGAAGAGAATAAAGTACAGTGTAAATACTGCAAAGTAGAGCTGGTGTACCACAGCAGTACGAGGTCAATGATCCAGCATCAGAAAACATCCACATGCTGTTTCACCCAGAGTCGCTGAAAGAAGGTAACGTAACCTAAAGCCTGTATACATTGATGTTTGCTAATTTTAATACTGTATTTGTAGCGATGTCATGATCCTGTTTGACTGGATATGATGTTTAGCTTTTAATTTTTTAATCAGTAAACTTATTCACGTTCAATTGCAAGAGAGCCTTGTCCACACGTAGCTCACAAAATGGAAATATTTTTCTACGGTTTGGCCTGTCATCCACAAGTAAATGCAGATTTTCGGAAAAAAAAAGACAAATCTTTTGTAAAACTCCAAAGTGGAGAACTGCGTTTTCTGATGTTTAAGAGCTGTAACGTCACTATCTGCGACAAACATCACAGTTACAACGTCAAAAATTAATGGAGTCAATGCTGCCCTGCGACCAAAGTAAAAAAAATACTTTCGCAATCTCTCCTGACACAGAGACTCCTGTGAGTGTTTAGAATAATTAATAAGTGATTATTCCTAAACATTTAGTGCTGCTGAGCAGGGGCGTATCCAGGAGGTGAATAAAGAGGGGCTAAAAGGGCCCAGGGTGGGTCTGGGACTGTAGCACCAAAATAAAGCAGAGATGTTCTTCTAGTGGGGACCCAATCTGAGCTGGTCACATTTTAGAGTTTTCAACTGTTAAAAGGAATTTTAAAGTCATTTTGATTTGCAAAGTTTTATGTGACAATGTAGCTTCTAACTCTGATTAATTTTCAAACAATTAAGTAATTGTCGAAAAAAGTGGTTTGACTGTTTAGTTTGTTAACTTACATTATTGCTCTTGACTGTTATTTTGTCAAATAAATCAATATATACTGTAAATGGGCTTAGTTTTGGAGCCAAATTTTTGAGTTGGAGTACTCTGTTTTTTTGAGAGATAAAAGGCAAATGCTTGATCATTTTTCTGCCACAAAATTTTTGTTATGCATGATTTGTTTTAGTTGTTTAAAAACGTAAAGAAAATATCAGATTAATCAAATTGATAAAGTGCTCGATTAATCGATTACAAAAAGAATCGATAGCTGCAGCCCTGGTTCAGAGGCAACCTTCAACAAAGAGAGCTGTTAGAAAATGGTCACATGAAGCTGAAGAAGCCCTGCAGGGTTGTTTTGAGTCCACAAACTGGACGACTCTTTGCCTGCCACATGGAGAGGACATCAATGCCATGACTGAAAGCTCCTTACAGGAAGAAGCTGGAGAGCAAACTACGGTGGAACAATATCAGAAATGTCTGGTCTGGAATGAAAAATATCACAGGCTTTAAGCACAGGAAGGACTGGATAGATGGAAGTCCTGATAGAGCCAATGAAATGAACACATTCTTCATTAGGTTCAGTTCATGAACAAGCTCAGCATCCTCCTCGCGTGTTTCCAGGCAAAGAGACACCCCACTCTCCTCTGACCCACACCTGTCCTATCACACCTCAGTCATGAACTGTTCTATGTTCACAACCATGTCTTCAAGCAAGTCAGGAGATGCTGCTACCCCCTTTATCTCACTCTCCCACCTGTCTGTCTCTAGAAATCAGATGAAGAGGCAGTTGGAGAAACTGAACCGGAACAAGGCTGCAGGTCCAGATGGTGTCAGCCCCAGAGTCCTGAAGACCTGTGCAGAGCAGCTCTGTGGGATTCTGCAGCACCTCTTCAACCTTAGCCTGACCCAGGAGAAGGTTCCAGTGTTGTGGAAGACATCCTGCCTTGTTCCAGTTCCAAAGACAACTCACCTATCAGTCATCAATGACTACAGACCTGTTCCTGACATCCCACATCATGAAGGTCCTGGAGAGACTCCTGTTGCCCCACCTGAGTAAGCAAACTAGAACCTATCAGGACCCCCTGCAGTTTGCTTATCACCATGGAGTTGGTGTTGTAGAGGTTCAAACAACTCACTGTCATTTGGACAAAGCAGGCAGCACTGTGAGAATCATGTTCTTTGATTTCTCCAGTGCGTTTGCTTTGTCAGAAACTCCTGAAGACACAGGTGGAGGCCTCAACAATCAGTTGGAACAATGACTACTTGTAACTGCTTTCTTTATGGTTTGGAGACAATCATCTTATCTTGAATATGAACAAAACAAAGAAAATGATTGTGGATTTCAGAAGAAACAGTCAAACACTGTCTCCTTCATGGGAGAAGAAGTGGAGGTGGTTGAGGAATATAAATACCTCAAAATTCACCTTGTTGGGTCACACACAGGCATCGGGTGGCGCTAACCTGCTCTCTTCCACCAGAAGGGGGGTCAAGCAGAAGGCATAAATAGGCCTGCTCCACCAGTCGCTCTCTCTTCTTCACGGCGAGTCCCGGCCGGCTCGCTCCAGGGAAGACGAAAGCAACCACCTTTCCCTCACTGGGAGAAACTTGCTTCAAGGAAATAAAAGACCACCAGGTGAATCATAAACCTTGATAAACAGAACTAGTGATGGGTAGATAAGGCCTCATGTACCATTTCGACACATTGTCCTAACGGGGTGTCCACACCAAATGCGATAAAGCGGCCAAAAAAGCGCGACACGCGCCTAGCTGTTCGCATGCACATTCGCACCTTGAATCGTGTACAAAGCGAACTGTCCGCGCTTTAAAATAGGGCATTTTCACGCGTGACCTGGCCTTCAGCAGAGCTGGGGCCAGAGTGCAGCTGCCGGTGGATTATGGACCGAGCTGACGGAGTACAGCGTGTTCGGCCCGGGCTTCAGCGGAGCTGGGGCCAGAGTGCAGCTGGCGGTGGATTATGGACTATGGTCTCCGAGCTGACGTAGGACAGAGTGGATTACATGTTCGGCCTGGCCTCCGGTAGAGCTGGGACTGGGGGTTTGGTGAGCTACAGATACAGTCTAGCTACGGCGGAGGGATCCATAAACAGCAGCGAGCACCCTCTCATAAACACCAGCTCCTCAGCGCTTGGAGAACGTGACCTTCTCGCCCAGTTTGGGCCGTGAAGGTCCAAGCTTCGCCTGCTGAAACAACCAACTCCATTGCCGAGCAGTTGTCTATCTGTCTGTGGTTCGTAAAAGTTTATAATATTTGAGGTGCGTGGTTCCTGGCTACTACCAGGAAACCAGGTGAGGAGGTCATTTCAAGGCTCACTTCTAGGCTACTTCTAGGCTTTTACAGCAACAACGGCTCTTTTAAGAGCCACCCACAAACCTCTTAAGAGAATTCCTGTTTAAATAGTATATTTTTTTATCTCTGTCTCTGTATAGCAAACAGCTTGTGTCGTGTAGCTCGGGGTGATTAGCCACGGTGTTTATCTGTATTTCCTCCATGTCCTGCTGAGGCTGTGACTCCATGACAGTCACAGAATCACTGACACTCTGTTCCCTGATTGGTTGTCGCGGTGCGATTTGACGCTGGAGTTCAGATTTTTCCAACTCGAGCGGTAGACGCGATGAACGCAAATGCACAAAATGCACCACATAAAAAGCAGCGCAAATTTTCCATCACATCTGTAGCGCAAATTGTTTGTGCAAATCAGGCAGAAAAGCTTTTTCGCGACACAAATCTGCTTCTGAAGTGTCGCGGGACCCCAAGTTGCGCTTCATCGCGCTCCTCCATTGATTTTACATGTAAAGCCCTGGGTTTGATTGGCATTCAAATTCTTCCAAAGCATATCAGAATTAATGATTTCAAATTTTATTGCATTTTTATTGTGTTTTAATCGTGTTCTTTTATTTTTAGTTATTCATTCAGTGTAATCAGTAGTCGGTTGGTTACTAGTTTGAGTGATTGAATGTTTTTCTTTTATTTGTAAATAAACTTTTGTATTTTGGAAAGTCACTGTTTATCAATTTTGTTCCACACACATATGGCGAGGTTTCACGGTCAATATACGGTAAGGAATTCACTCCTTGATGTGTTTCACCTCAGCCTTATCTAGACAGGTGCTAGAGTGGTAGAGACTGATATAGATATATGGCTATTAAAATAGTTCCTGATAGACCAGGTGGTGCCAAAAATATTAATAATTTTTCATAAATTATTTATCTTAATGACTGCCATAAGAAGTCCCTTAACTATTAATAATAAAATAAATAAATAAAATATCTGCATTTTCCTTTAAATCCACAACACCCTGGACCACAGACTGGACTGGAGACTCAACAGTAAAGCCATCTTCAAGAAGGGACAGAACTGAATGTTTTTTTCAGTGTAATTTTAAGCAGGCCTTGTTTTGATATCATAAACAACATGCTCTTACAATAAACGAGGTAATGCTCATATGCTAGCTCCATGAATACACTGCTTTAATATCTTTTTTTCTGTATCTAATCACTAGGAGTTATAGTCAAAAGAGAATTGTTATAATAAAAAGCTGATCTAAGTGGTGGTGCCATGTAATTGAAAAGTTGAAATTGGAAGCAGGCAATAGAAATATGTGTTTGATTAAAAGGAATGTGATTTTGCGATATTCATTGACTCTCATTGACTATGATTTTTATTGTTATTAAAGAGTGGAGGCCAAGCATGATGACTTGCAATCTTGGCAGACTTTCAGCCAACGGTTCAACAGAAAATAGGTTTTAATAGGTTGGTTTTAGCCAAAGTTAATAAAAACAGCATCCCTGAAGCTTACTGTTCAAGCTGCTAAAATGAATCCAGGTCAAATATCAAAGTTCAAATGTTAAGAATAGGACTTCAGTGCTGCTGTATATAGTCAGTATCAGACCAAGATCTAGCTGAAATCCAGGATTCAGGAGAAGATTTACTGTATGACTGACTTTATCTGTTGGTGGTAATAATGTTATGCACAAACTGTGTAGAAGCATGGGAGGCGTCAGGGTGACATGAATCACAACAGCATTACTTAAAGTATTAAAATATGGCTTTTCTCAGTCCTGCATAATATGATGAAATCTGCTGCAACCATGATGACCCCAGCTACCTTCATTCTCATACAAACTGCAGGCTTCATTAACCAAAGCTGCTTGGAACTGAAGAAATCTGCAGCCAGAATGGACACACAGTCAGCCAGCAGAATCAAAAACAGCAGCAGAGGGAAAGATGGAGGTGAGCAGTTATGTCTAGAGATTTTCCAAACCACTTCAACGCTTGTATGCCTTTTATTTCTGAGATGCTGAAACCAGTTGAGATCCCGGAGCCAGCGCAGGACAACATGGAGGCACTCCTTAATATAACCAGAGTCCTCATCTTCATCATCTGTCTCCTGCAGCAGCAACATGGATGGGAGGTATCAAACAGAAACAGCCACATGTGCCTTAAATGGGAAATAATCACCACAAATTCCTCTTCATGCTTAGTCACTCAAACATTAAAATAAAGAAGCATCCAAATCTCCCTAATGATTGTTTTAGACAAACCTCGAAAGCTGAAAGGAACCTGATATATACTGTATTTTTCTGTAAGCAGAGCAGTGCTTTGCGTTGCTGAACCAACCTGTGAAGCGATGTACTTCTCCAGAGGACTCTCCAGTGTTCCCATGTTCAGCATGGCTGTGTTGGGCTGCAACTCAGCAGGACAATCGTCACTCAGCAGCAGTTTACCTTTGAAGTTATGGACAACACACACCACCTACAGAAACAATGATGATGATACGATACAATGATTAACAGAAATACAGATTACTGAGGTCACACAGTCTGATGTATGCTGGCTGCTTCCTCCTCTGGATCCAGCTCCTCCAGTATTATTGGCCTGGAGGTTCAAACTAAAATTTCCAATTTCCACTTGGCTGAGTAGAAGTGCATGCTCTGAAATAGTTGATTTAGAGGTTTTACTCTGCTACGTACAGAGTTAAACACCACAGTATTTTTCTGTGTGAGGATCCCAGAAGCCTTCCAGGATCAGCTGTTAGCTGCTTTAGTCTCAAACATTTAAACACACACCAAAAAAAAACCTTTAAGGGATAGTAGTAAAAAAATGTATTTACTTTAAGACCAAGATGTGTTTTGTGCAGCTGACATGTTAAGGACTTGAATGTTCCTTAGCTGCTGAAGCCTGCAGCACATGAGAGTAATCTGCTGAGCAAAAAGTCATTGGAGGCCATTTTCTCAGCAGATAGATCAGCGTGTGCGCCTCTTTTTTGGTGACTTTTCTGCTTCATTAGGGCATTAAGGTGAATATCAAACAGGTTTGATATTTATCGCCTCTCTGTGTGCGCTCTGCCTGAGCTGTGTGCTGACACCAAATATTCATGTGACTAATCAAAACGCGCTCTCCGCTCACATGATTCCAAGATGGAAGCCCTCTGTTTTCACGTCAGAAAAATTCATGAGACAGAGAAAAGAGATGGTAACCCATATTTTCCTAACCTTAAAATGGCGGTGGTGCTGCCTCATCAACAAAACGAGTAGCAGCATTTCCTCCATATCCATTTCTCTCTCCGTTTCAGTAATTTTTCTGACGTGAAAACAAAACGACTGACCAGGTTCTGTCAGGAGTCAGGAGAGGTACTCCTGTATACATGGAATTTGTATGCCAGACGACACATACAAGAAGTGTCTCGACTCAAAAGACCAAGATTCCTTGTGAATAGAACATTTGTAAAACACAAATCAATGTTCCTTTTGATGGGGATATGCTGATATGCATTTAAATGATCAAATATTCGGGTTGGAAAAGGGGTACCCAGGGATCGTGTTTGGGTTTTGTTTACATGGCCGTGCTTCACCGGGTTATTGCTAATATTCGGTCCACTTTTGAACGGGTTATTGGCTGCATGTAAAGGTAGTCAATGTCTTAGCACCTAAAGAGGAACATTCAGCGCAGAGTCAGCGCAGGTTCAGTTAGAACATGAATCCTGTCCCATCAGAACATGTGTTCTGTTCAGCTCCTTAGTCAGGCCCTGTGTGGAGGTGAAGACATCCTCTCATTCTCAAGATGATACATAGACAGTTTCTCATCAGTAAAGAAGCCAGCGCCACAGATGTCTGTTTGCGGTATCGTAGGCTAGAACAATGATTGTTCCTTTAAATATTTCTAAAATATTAATGGTGAAGTTTAGGCTGTCCAGCTGGTCCAAGGTCACTCATACATTTTCCCATTGTGAAATCCAGTGTGTGATTCTCACCAGGAAAATGGCGATGGCCATGCCGATGATGAAGCCAGCGATGACATCCGACCAGTGGTTCCTGTATTCAGCCACACGGTTCAGACCGGTGAGGAAGGCCAGACACATGAAGCCCAGAGACATGACGGGCTTGGCCAGGCGGGTCCCCTTGGCCTGCACCGTGCAGGTCACATACATCTACCAGGAGGAAAACATGTTGGGATGAGAAATAGGCCCTTCCATTTTCATCATTTATCTACCTACCAATAAAATTCAGCTCAGGGCACAAACATCTTTAATTATATTACGTTTAATGCGCTAGGTCTCCTAGTAGCTAGGAGACAGGTTAATGTTAGTAGCTATGCTGCTTTGTGCTAGGCTGTTGGAGGACATTATTAGGGTCTGTTCCTACTTTCTCTCCTACTTCTCCCAAACTGCATGATGTGCTGTCAATTCAAGCGCTAACCTGTTTTCTCTTAGTCTCTTCCTACAGTAGGTGCTCCTGACCCGCCCTGCTTGATGACCCTGACTAAGATGGCGTTCCAGTGGAGGAACGTTCTCCGCGTCCTACTACCAACTTCTGCATCAGTTCTGTTGCTCTTTCTGTGTCTCTGTTCTGTATTCTCCAAACTGCAGATAACCGCTTATGCTGAGCCTGGTTCTGCTGGAGGTTTCTTCCTGTTAAAAGGGAGTTTTTCCTCTCAACTGTCGCTTCATGTTTGTTCAGTGTGAGGGATTGCTGAGAAGTCACGAAGCAATCTTCTGTGGTTCTCTAATTCCTAAATTAAACATTGTATTGTAATAACTCTTCTTGTAAAGTGCCTTGAGATGACATCTGTTGTGAAACGGCGCTATATAAATAAACTGAATTGAAAAAATTTAATTGAATTGATGCAAGTAGAGTTGAAAAGATCCAAGAGCTCATCAGCTGACGCCATGCAGCAGTTCAATGAATGAGATACATCAGACTCATTAAAAGCAACAACAGACTGAGAGGCGAATTGAGGATTTAAAAGACATTGGTGACATGATACAGAAACATCCAGAAGTACATTAAATAAAATTGACAAATGGTCCATTAAGAAGGTCCAGTGTTTGACCTTTTTCATGGGTAGGACCAGAGTCTGGGCACCAGACACAGCTTGAATAAAATCAAAAGTAGTTAGTATATATAAAAAATCCTTAACCAAAGGTTTTTAACTCACAACAAACATGAATATTAAAATCACCAACAATTAAAACACACTCAGCAATAAGAACCAGATCACCTGAAAAATCATTAGTACAATTATTATTCGATCTAGGTGGTTGGTAAACTACTGCACATAAAAGCGGGACACAAAGATTTCTTTTGATAAGCTGGGATTCAAAGCTGGAATACACCTTTGAAGGAAAACTTCGGCAGCAAAACTGGGATCTCCAGATAGAAGCCCAACCTCCTCTCATTTCCCACACAGCCGAGGAGGGCTGAGACAGACGCACTCAGTTCTGTGTTCTCAGTTCTGAGAACACAACTAACTCACCATCATAGAGCCAAGTCTCAGAAAGTAGAAAAAAAAGACTCAAAGAAGTCTGTAAGTAAAAAAAAGTCTCATTTGAGATAGGCCTAGTATTTAAAAGAGCCGTTCCAAGAACAGGAGCATGAGGACTCTCAATGTGCAGTGGGTTCTGTCCTGGGCTGGATGAGGGTTTAAATGAATGTATCTATTGATCGATAGAAAGAGAAAAAGCCAAAAATCATTTGCATTGAAGTTTCCCTTTTTCATTATAACCTTTCATGTAGTTTAATATTACAGCCATTACTTCCTCCAAACCAATCACAAATGCAGACCCAGACAGTTCCTGCAGAACATGTCACAGGTTTCAGTAGTTAACCAGCAGGTACATGTTGAGACCCTTTTTGAACCAATCTTTGATGCACTTCAACACTAAATGTGTTTCAGCACCATAGTCACAAATAGCTGTACAAGTACACATACAAGGATATCAACATCCATCCATCCATCCATCTTCTTCCGCTTTATCCAGGGTGGGGTTGTGGGGGCAGCAGACAGATCCAGACTTCCCTCTCCCCAGCCACTTGGGCCAGCTCTGAGGGAGGAATCCCAAGGCCAGCAGAGAGACATTGTCTCCCCACTGTGTCCTGTGTCTCCCTCTAGGTCTCCTCCTGGTTGGACGGGCCCGGATCATTGACTCATACTGTGCAATATACAGCCAAATGCCCTCTGGACAAGTGGTTAAATGAAGAAATATCAGATATCTCAGTCCAAATGCAAGCAGCACAGTAGCATCAGTGAACCATGTGATGTCCATCTCTCTTCTGTGTTTTACTGCTAACAGGGAGAGAGCAAAGAGAACCAAGTTACTGTTTACTGGACAGCATATGTGATAAAACAACACTGGATAAAAGTAGCAACAGTACCCTGAACACTGCTTTTGAGAGAAAACTAACATATTAGAGTGACAGGTGGAAGGAAAACCCCCTGTAAAAGGAGGAGACCTCCAGGAGAGCTAGAATCTGGCTCAGTGTGAGCGCCCATCTGCCACCAGCAACTCTGGGTTAAAAATACGGATTGTACACGAAAAGTACAGAGACACAAAGGAGTAGAAAACATCTGAAATGAATAGAAAAAGACAGAACCAAGTAACAAGGTGGAAGGAGAGTTAGTGCTAGAGAGAAGAACAAAGAGACACATATGGTGTGTCTTTGGCTCTAATTACTATTCTCTCGTGATAAAGCAGCAGACAGGATAAAACTGGCAGATACTCTGTCTGTTTTTAAGACTAGGCTTAAAACCTTTCTTTTTGATAAAGCTTATAGTTAGAGTGGCTTAAGTTCTTCACTGTCGCTACATGCTTGCTCAGTATGGAGTCTGCATGATCCGGGCACAACCACACGTAGATGACTCAGCACAATCTGCTGGGATTCCTTACATAGAAAACTTTTAATGGATTGGAATGTTTGTGTGATTGTATTGAAATTACTTTTATTGTAAAGTGCCTTGAGATGATATTTGTTGTGAATTGGTCCTATATAAATTTAAAAAAAGTAATTGAATAGTGATCAAGCACGTAGCGACTGTTGAGAGGGAAAACTCCTGTTTAACAGGAAGAAACCTCCAGCAGAACCAGAACCAGAACCTGGCTCAGTACAAGCAGCCATCTGCCACGACCGTCTGGGGGTCTGAGAAGACAGAGAAGAGACACACAAAGAACAAAAGGAGCTGATGTAAGGGTACTTTCTGTGTTAGAGGAACTTAAAAGTTGATAAGGCGACAGTGGGCTTAGAGCGGCAACTTTTTCCAAGATTTGCCTGATGGCGCCATGAAGGGTTGGGAGGCAGAGAGCAGACGAATCCATCAAATTAGCTCCATGAGGAGTAAATGCTGGAGTTTGGTTGTGCTGAGGTATGTAAAGAGGCGGACCCAAGACTGGCCGCTGACGGCGGAAGGAGGCTGTTGTAGATGAGTCACGGCTGGGAACAGTTTCGAGGGAGGCAATGGAGGCGTAGGCTAAAAAATGTTGTTCTATTTTGCTGTACACACTTTTACTACTGTCATGAATTTTCCTTTTATGTCTATTTTCAACAGTTTTTGCAACAAAGCTTCTTGCCAAACCATACTGAAGGCTAGAATCAATAAATGCACAAAACAACATCCTCATTTTAAAGGAAGCGGCTCAATTACTTGTTTTTAGAGGGAAATTTGATCAATTGTAGAACAGTCCTTTCTGCATCTATCTTGATTTTCACACAAGATCAGATTATGATTACAGAATTTACATAATCTTACATTTAATATATTGGTAAATAATTTACCCAAATAATTTAAGAGTGTGATGCCTCTATAAATATTACAGTCCCTTATATCACCTTTTTTATATATATACATAGGCACTATCAAACCATTACTAGGGATGTAAAGTTCAGTTTTGAATGAAGCACAGCAGGTTCAGGCTTTCTGTCAGCCACACTTCAGCTGTAGGGAGAGAGTAGGTGTTGGTAATGACATCTTTAGAAATACGATGATGATTGGTTGGGTGGGCGGATATCCTGAATTCTCTCGCTGTCTCACTGCATACTGTAAGCACAAGACAGCAAGCTGAGGAAATTCGAAAGTTGTGTTTTCGAACTGGAAGTACTGACACCACCTCTCACTTCAGTCTCGGCAAGCTTTTATTCTCTCCAAAGAGGAAGACTATCTGACAAAGTATTCAAAAAGCTTCTCCTTCTACGTTACAACCAGTGGTGTAGTCGTTAGATGAGGGTAATATTTTAGTATAGTGTTGTATTGTATATTTTAACTGAGAACAAACATGTTTATCTACATACTAAGGTGTTGGATAGTGTTCTGTTTCTGTGCAATATTACAGTTACAGAGATTTTTACTACTTCATGGACAGATTTTTCTTTGCTTCTTTTTACCAACATTTTTCTGTCTTAGTTTTGGACATGAATGTAAAGTGTGTGATTATGTATGTCCTGCATACTGGTGCAGTCTGATAAAGTTAAAGAGCAACTGAACCCCATGAAAAAGCATCATCCCGCCACCAGGCAACATTTGAAAAACTCTACCAAAGTGGGCAGGACCAGGAGGCACAGAGGGGCGTGGCCAAGTGTGGAGGATGAGCGCGAGGGGGGGGGACGCGGGGTGTGCTCTGGATGACGGCCACGGCTGAACTATGGCATGCTGCCGAGCTTCGTAAAGCCTCTATTTACCTACGGTAAAGGGAGAAATGAGGTCCCTTCTCTGCCATCCACCATAAGTAAAGAGAGGCTCTATGGACCCAAATACTGTATCAGTACGAGCCGTTAGCTCAGGGCGCTGAGCTGCCTGAAGCCAGCAGCACGTATAGTAGCAAAGAAGCAGAGAGCCTAGCGCTAGCATCGATGCTAAGTAGCTTCAGAGGGAACTACCTCAGCTTTTGTTTCCTTATTCACGGTGTGTTTAAAACATATAAGTTATAACTTATGGCTTTAAACCACTTTGACGATGTGGTCCTCCAAAGTGCGATATATGGATTTCATTCATTTCATAAGACGTTTTTAGACCAAAATATGTGGAATTTAACAAGTTTACACAAAAAGGTAAAAACAACTCCCTGAAACTGAACGACTGCATTGGAAAAGACCCAGCTATACAGTTTATAAGCAAAAAAACAAACACAAAAAACTGTGTTTTGGGTTTAGTTACACTTTAAGTTCAAATAAATACCAAATGTTCTAAAATGCTGTATATATTGTTTTTTTTTTATTCATTCAATTATTCTAAAACACTTTGATGTTAAAGATATTGTAGCACGTCGCCGCATTATAGAACTTTAAAAAAAAAATCAGTTACTTGGTAAACATAATATAATAAATAATAATAATTACTTTTGCAGAGTTATAACTGAGTTACTAACAAAAATACTTTTTAGAAATAGTAATTTGTAACTACAATATAATTATATATAATATAATTACTTTTTAAATGTAAGATGCCAAACACTGTTCATATTTAACACATTAATTCAAACACTTTGTTTTGTGTTTACTAATATTTACATATGAATCTGTACATATGTATCTGAAATATTTAGATCTGTCAGAAAAAAATGATAAACAGTTTTTCTTAAAACTGAATATGGTAGTAAAAATATTTAGTAACGTCTCATGCTGCAGAGAGACTTTATGACCTAAACTGAATGTTTAAGCCAGGTATTATTTCCTATTTATTAGTTACTTTTGACTCTATCTTTGTATGCAATTAATTACTTATTGGCTAATATTGGTGACGCATCAAAGTGGCGGTGTGTTGATCAATGAGAAGTCACTGTACTGACTGCCTCGGTCCGCTCATGACAAGTTTTACCTAGGCATTAACCTATCAGATAGATTAGACTAGATTAGACTTACACAAGATTTGTCTCAGCTTTGAGATGTTAAATCCTCTAAAGTCAGATAGGCCTGTTTTAAATTAGATTCAATTATAGCAGACATTGTGTCTCATTTCAGACTGGGGTCAGTTACCCTTTAAACTGTCATTTCCTAGTGCTGCAAATGTGATAGTGTGTATAGACGGCACACACACACAATTTTATAACTGCTCCTGTAGAAAATTATCTGGAATGTGATGGATAATATTTTCACTGCACCAACATCCAGTAGTATATTCACTTAAAAAAAGAAAGTAAATATCACACTACACAAAAACTTTAAGTTCTCCACGCTGTCGAGATCATCTGTGATGCAGCCCAGAACTGATGTGGAAGTTAAATGGTTTGATCTGGCACATCATTCCCAGGTCTTCATAGTGTTTCCAGAACCAGAAATCTCCACATAGTCGTGAACCTAAGCCTCCTTCATTTTTATTCAGAAGGATTCACTACACCTACAGAAGGATTTCTTGGCCATCTTTGCAGCAATCATTTACTGGAGTGACTAAACCATAGTGGGTATTGTCGCTTTTTCACTCTGTGGAGCTGTTTGGTGTTCTTGACACTGAGGCCTTCTTAGTCATTTTAAAGTGGACATGCCATGCTTTCAAAAATCTTCATTTTCTTCTACCCCTGTTCTAAGGAGTCTGAGAGTATCTCGTTCCTGTGCTGTCTCTTTAAACACAAATAAGGCTCTGCTGACCCTGCCCCACTCTAGGCCACAGAACCTTCCAATCGATCATATTCAGCCATTTTTTTAGTTACATAGAGATATAATAAGTAAGGGGTGCAGAAATGTAATATTCAAAAAAATCTTTTTTACCTTTAAGATGTCAGAAGAATCGTCTATCCCACTGTACATTTTAACTTTCACTATAACGTACCTACTACCAATATTTAAGACAACTGTTTCATAGCCCTGAAACCTCATAAAAATATAGTAATGCATCTGAAACACCATCGCTAACACAAAAATACTCAATAGTTCAAAACTAATGTTTTTTCTTACCATATATTGAAAAAGATTATACTAAATATTGACAATTTTGCACATACTGTAGTATTTTTAATATTACTGAAAACACTAACACAAACTAGTTGTCAGATACCTCATAGTTATATAACCACATCAGGAGGTCAAATCGTAGACCACAAAAATGAGTGTTACTTCAGTGTGTAAATTTCCCAAAACAATGTCCGACTCTGTAATCTTTTCTGGTCCCCTGCCCGACTGGAGCATTGACATGTTTAGCTGCATGCTGTTATTCCACCAATGACAATCTAGTTGACTTCCTGAAAACAACGTTGGCCACATTGATAACTGTAAAACATTTTAGGGGAAAACCTGGTCTCAGTTTAATCCACCGCTCTGCAGCCTACCCACTCATTACCCCATTGAGCCATGGTCTTGCCCATGGCCAAAATCAAATGGATTAATCGACTGGATTAAAATTAATCTAACAAAAGAAAAGCAAGAAAATATTATATAGATAAATATGACTTTCACTAAACAAACAAAACAATAAAATGTGGCTTACCTAACATATGATATCTCGCCTGAAAATACTTTGATAGTAAATGACTTAATTTGTCATTTTCCTAAATAATCTTTAAAGGTCATTATAGTGGGGGATTTCAGTGTTCATGGGGACAATGAAAGCCTAAGCACAGCCTTTAATGCCACCTTAGACTCAGATGGCTTTAGTCAAAAAGTACAGGGACCCACCCACTCAGGTCAAGATGCTTTGGAGCTTGTACTGACATTCAGTATTGAATGCAAATAAATAACAGTCATCCCACATAACCCATTGCTGTCTGAACTTTGATTTTATTTTAGCTGACATCCCAAACCTGAAATAAAATGTAATTATAGTAGAGCCTTATCAAACAATGCTATAATATGTTTTAGATATTGTTTTTTAACTTTCCTCAGTTTCTCAAGGTAACAAAGTGGAGGGCAATAATTCCATCCCTAACCTTTTAGAAATTGATGGTCTGGTTCATAGCGTTACTTCTAAATTTCTAAACTTCTAAATTCATGTTAATAAATCATATATCTCGTTATGTATGGCACAATAATCAGGAGTCTGTTGCAAATTATTAGAATCAGAATATGTCATATTACAGTTAGACAGATAACAGACATGTCTTGAAGACATAAAACCTGGATGACTCTAAACTTTCTGATTTTAAACTCAGACAAGACAGAAGTTGTCATCTTTGGACCAGAAACTCTTAAAAGAGCCTGCTTAGTCAATCACTTCCTCTGGTTCCCATTAAACTGGCCTCTGGTAACAATGTAAAGAACCTCAGTGTAATTTTTGACCAAGACATGACATTCAAATCCCATAATACACAATTTTCTAGGATTACTTTCTTTGACCTGCAGAATATTGCTAAAATTAGAAACATCCTGTTCAGGATGGATGCCGAGAAACTAGCCCATGAATTTTACAGTAGCTGTGGCTCTCTGTTAAATACAGCTCTCTGTTAAATACAGTTTAAGATAATTCCTGTGGACTTTATAAGGGCTTTGTGTGTGTATATACAGTATATATGACCAATACTGACCAATACCGAATACCAAGGACCAATATTGAAGAGGTACAGCCAGATGTCTATACCTGAAGCACTCGAAACTGCCTATCAAAGGGCATTGATAGATAAGGGTATTGGTAGACATACAAGAGGTGCTAAACACCAGCTCCTGGTTGACAGAACAGTCGTCCAAGAATGCAAATCCTGGAAGACCAACCTGTGCACTGCCTGGATTGATTACATCAAGATGTATGATGAGAGCGAACGAATAGATTCTCTGATCCACAACACCAGGATCTACAGCAAGGGCATCGGAATGTAGGGCTGGGCGGTATGGCAAAATTTTTATATCACTATATTAAAAAAATAAATAAATAATATAAAAAATGTACTTTCGAAGAATTCTATTCACCGACACAAAATGTGCTGTTTCGAGGTCAACAGCATGCCATCTCTAATAATATTTGACACAAATTAGATAAAATGTAGCTCTAACTTGTCCATCCTTAGCTACTAGGCCTTCTCTGAAAAAAATAATATGTGGAGATGCAGAGATGGTATTCTGCAGACTTTGGCATGAACAAGTAATTTGAGCTGTTTTTACTGATACTCCTCTGACATCACACATCAATAAGCCATAGTGTTCTAAACATCTGTTACTTTCTGCATAATGTTGCTTTTTCAGACCATCCTTAATAAAGGAGAGACAGTGATGTGTAAAAAATGAGGGCTGTGGTATCTGGGGTTTCCATCACGTTTCCATTATTAAAAGATTATCCAAAACATGTTTCATAATCATATCAAGGTCCAATCCTTCTATTATATTCTATTTACATAAAGAATGCGTATGACTTTAAATTTATGCAAAGTAACATTGTCATGTTTTTTAAATAATTTTCTTGAGCCCATATAAGCTAAAATGACTAAAATGAGCGTTGACAGGGTGAATGAACAGTCAGCCCCCTCTGCTCCTTGTGAGGTGAATCTTGAATCTCTCCGTACCGGTGAACTAAGATATCACAAAGTCACGGCTCTCGTGAGAAACAGTCTAATGCAGTGATTCTCAACAGGGGGTACTCTACCCCTAGTGGTACGTGAGTACATTACAGGGGGTACACAGAAACATTTAATATTTTATTTCCCAGATGATGGGTATCAATCCTCTGACATTCCCTGGCAAAAAACAAAAACAGAAAACCGACAGGAACATGTTATGTTGAATGAATACCCAAATGAATATGAAACCCAGCTTTTATCTAAGAAAACAGAAGAAAAGACATAAACAAGTACATAAAGGAAAGTCTAGAGCAGGGCTGTACACCTGCAATATGCTCCAATACCAAGAGAGGGCGTGAGAGAGAAGACACTGACTGAGTGTCGGGGTGATGTGGGGGAGGAATATCCCGTCCTGGGAAAACATTGGCTGTTTGGAGTTTTACCTTTTGGTTCTAGCTATATGTGTGAGGCACTATCTCAGCTTTCACACACTTCAACCCACGCAGAGGAACAGACTGGATGTGGAGAACATGCTGGTAACAGCTGCTTCCACACTGTCCCTACAGTTATCAGAGCTTATCAAAGGAAAGCAAGTTGGAGTGGCTCATTAAAGCTAACCTGAATGATGAAGCAAAGGAAAACTGACATGGTTTTTTCCTATTTTGTTACAGATTTTCTACGTTTAAAGCTCTGTTTAAAGGGGATTTATTCAGTTCAATTCAGTTTATTTATGTAGCACCGAGTCACAACAGATGTCATCTCAAGGCACTTTACAAGGAAAGTTATTTCAGTACAATTATAGAAACATTCAATCAGTTAAAAATGTTTTCAATTTAAGGAATCAGCAGATTGCGTTGAGTCATTATTGTGCCCCGTCTGCAGACTCCAACCACAATCCCTCAGGAATCCCTAATAGCAAAGATTTCATTGATTTAATCAGTTGTATTCTGCTTTTGAAGAATCACCAACACGTTTGAATAAGGAGGTACTTGTGGCTCAGGGGATACACAAGTCAAAAAAGGATGGCAAGCACCATTCTAGTGGGCCTTGAGCATATGTTTCTGCTTCATATCAGAAAATCTTTTACAAATCAACAGTTTCAGATATGATTTTAAAACCTCTGGAAATAAAAAAATACATCATTATCAATCTACTATAATAAAACATTTGACCAGAAACAATAAGTCCATTTACGGACACATAAAGGACAAAAAAAATTCTGAAATTATATTTTGAGAAAATAAATATTTTTTTTATCAAAGTAGACCCCTCTGGGATTAATAGTTTTGATAGGGATTCGTTTTTAATATTCAAAATAAAATGCAGCACTCTCACAAAGACACTAATTGGTAAAAGTGTATAATCTACTCATTACATGTTCCATGTTTATTCATGGATGAACTCTGACCTTTCTCAGCCTTTTCACACTTTTTGTATAAGTGGAACCAACAGGATCTTTGGCTCCTGTCAGACACAGAAGCACATCTACCAGATGTGAGCACACTGCACTATACCAAACATTTGTTGCAACCTTTAATGAGAACCTGAACTAATATTTGGGATGATCTGATAGATCTCAGGACCAGAGTGTTCTCCAGGCTGTTCTCCACATCCAGTCTCTTCTTTTGCTGGGTTCAGTATTCCTCTGGATTTTCATTAAGCATAACACATCCCAGCCCGATTATTTGTTTATTTTTACCAGGGCACAGCAAATGCTGTCACATCCCTGATACCCATCATCTAAAAAATATTTCCAAGAACCCCCTGTAAATGGACGGAACCTATATAGCGCTTTTCTAGTCATACAGACCACTCAAAGCGCTTTACATTGAAGCCACATTCACCGATTCATACTCACATTCATACACCGATAGCCAACACGGCTCGGTAGGACGATGTCGAATTTTTGGGTTAAGTGCCTTGCCCAGGGGAACATCGGAATGTGACTGGAGGAAGCTGGAATCAAACCTACGACCCTCCTATTGCAAGCCAACTACTCTACCACTGAGCCACAGTCGCCCGTCAATGTTATGTAATACGGCTTTTTGATGAATTTCAAATGAAAGAGGAGTTACTTAAACTTTGTTTTAAGTTGTGTAAAAAGTTAACGTTCCACGTTAGTTATACTCAACATGTTTAGTTTTAGCTTGTGTTAAAACTAAAGTGGTATCAGGCAACGGGTTTCCTCACGATCGCAAGTAAAGTCAACTAATCCGGGTTCAGAGTGGAGCTGTTAAGATGGTTTTCTATCGTATGTTGGAAACACTACCAACAAGTATGCTGGACTTTTATGTTTTACTCATTTTGATTAAATATATAAAAATGTTGAATCACTTTGAAATTGACACATAAATCACTCAAACCATTAATTTGACAAATTTCAGAACACAATTAAGGGATTTATTAGTAATCAGCACAGCACTAGTAAAAAACCCAACCAGCTTCAGAGATACAAAGAGCAGCATGTTTGGGACCTACATACATGCCCTTTCCGTTATGTATTTTTATTTTTGAAGCACCTTCTTCACACAGTCGTAAAGCGCTATACAACACAGGCAATATGTAGTTGTACATAAAAAGAGAGGTGAACATGAGTCCTACAACCAGGTGGGAGCCAGGGTAAAGACATGGCTGTAGACTGGATTCAGTGAGACGTCGGACTGCTGCGTTGTGATGGGCATAAACTTGATGATATGATTATATCACTCAACAGAACGCTACAGTAACCTGGGTCACCTTGTCTGGTGGGACACCGGCAGTAGTAATGTAGAATTGCTCTGTATATGAAAGAAACAGGAAATAGAACTAGAAGTTAATTATTGGTGAAAGTCCACAGCTGGATTAAATGTAACTCTTTCATTCACAAATTTGCTACTTAACAAAAGAAAACAGATGCCTGCCTGATTTTGTGACCTAATTCAGCAGAAGCTATTATTAAGGTCCGACTAAAGAATGGATCAGGGGACCCAGAACAGAACCTTGTGGTACTCCGCAGGTTGTGAGAACTTTTTGACAGAGAATGTCCCATCACAGGTAGAGGCAGAAAAACATTGTCTGAACATGAAATACACAGAACTTTAAGCCTGTTCAGTAAAATATTATGATAGCAATATATTTGTATACAGTATATATACAGTACTACATGATACTGATTGAACTAAACCTTCTTCTAATCGTATGCAGATGTTTCAATGTTAGGGATGCAACAATACCACTTTTTTAAACCGACACGATACTTGGATACTGATATTTCTACCATACAAACAAATGCAACAAATTGTAAGGAAAAAATTTTTTTCTCTGCTTGCTACAACAAATGATGGTGAATTAAATAAAAATAGAAATATTAATAAAAATCAACAAAATAAAAAATTTCAAGTTAAAAATTAAAATGTTCTGTCTCCACATTGTAAGTATCGGTTGATGGTATCGGTTTACTTTACCCGATACCGATATGAGTACATTATCGGGGCCGATACCAGAGATGGGAATTGTGGCCTCAACAAGTCATCTCCATGCTGTGTTCTTGTTCAGTTCAACCACTGAAGCAGGTGATTCCATTCAGCACAGTGAATTAACCTGGTTTAGTTTCTGAGCAGAACAAAAACATGGCATGGAGAGATGACTCGTTGAAGCCACAATTCCTATCTCTGCCTGATTCCAGCAGCGGTATCGGTGCGTCCCAAGTACATGTACTGATGTAATGTCATGTGATTGTTGGGTTTGCTAATACTGCCACCAGGGAGCCTTTTGGTCGCTTACAAGTGCTCAGCCTGTGGTGGCAATGTGGCGCCATCAGGGATTTGTCACAAAATCCTACACCGTGGTGGGATAGGGCGGTGGTATGGGGTGGTGTCTGGGTCGATAGGGCTGCAATAAACTGTGAGACAGAAGAGTATGTGGTAAACAGACCAAAAAGCTTGGACACAACAGCCCTGCTGTCCAAGTCTTTTTGTGATCCGCTCTAAAAGGAGAGCTGTCCTTTACAGTCCCAGTGAAACTGTCTGGAAATGTGCTCATCAGCAGATCCTACACCTCCGCATCACTCCAGTTTACCATTTCAGCTGATACGGTTTACAGAAGCTAAATGAACACCACATGTTTACATACTGGGACTCAGCAAACAGTCAACACATCCCCATAACTGTTGCACCAAGGTATGATCTTCATTCAAACATGCATCACCACATTGCCATGACGCATTCGTAAGACACACCATGCCAGCAATACCTTAAACCCCTTTTTAAAAACAACTATAGACAACTAAAGCCATGGAGTTCATAAGCAGCTGGTGTGTGCAAACTAACAGAAGCCAACAGAGGCTGAACTGGACTGATAGACGGACTGATGAGGGTATCGTTCATGTGGCGCACAGATCAGAAACATGAACTCACAGCAAGATAGAGAGCAGCGTAGACACTGAGGGCTGCTTCCTTTGAGGGAAAGGTCTTGCGGGCCTGCAGGATGTCGTCTTGATTCCCCGTGCACGCCTCCTGGTGGCTGATGTACCGCAGCGCCTGTTGGCAGCCAAGCGCTGTGTAGTTTGGCTTACAAACTGTCAGAAAGTAAGGCGCCAGGTTTCCTGTCACCACCTGCCCTGCATTGACGAAGATATCAACGGTGAAGAGGCCAAAGGCGTAGACTCCTGGGAAGACATAAGGAGAGGTGGAGAGGTTACTATAGCAACAATATCCTTGTTTTAATGTCAGATAAATCCTTATTGATCTCGTTTTGGAAATGATTTATTCTGGAAGGGCTGCTTCAGTGAGAATGAGACTCTCTCTCTCCCTCTAATTTATATATTTCTTTACATTCATAGGTTTTGAAGGATGTATTGGTATAATATTGAAGCATTTTCTTCATTACTGAACATTTAATCACCTTTAACAATAAGGTGTAATTATTTTACCACAAAATGTAAATATGCATTTATGTCAAAAGTAATAAAGTAATACCAAAAATGTATGGTTTTTGAAAGAAGCCTAAATCATGCAGTAAATCGTATTTATCTGAAGAAGTGAAGATTAGAATTGTCAACCCGTGCAGAGTTCAGGAGACTTTTTTGTGAAAACGGCATCTCTGGGAAGCTTCTCAGCTCCTGGTTAACTTCAGACGGGATCTCATACAGTTTGGATTCTGTTCATTTCCAGCCTCCCTTCACAAACTGTGACTTTGTTTTCCAACTGAACTGAAGACATTAACTTTCATCTAAAACCAAGGCTTTGGACGTAAGGTTGGGTGACATGGCCTCAAATCTGTATTGCGATATAATCCAAAGCATGTGCGGTAACTATATCTATTGCAATATATTCTATTTTTGAATGTATTTATGTCAAAATTACTGTTTATGAACATCATCCCAGATTGTAACAGAACAAAAACTTCTAAAAGGTTGAGAATGACGTAGGTAACACTTTATAATACTGTTTTGTTATTAAACATTTATAAGTGCTTAGTATGTCATTAACAGATCATTTACATGGTATTTACAGGTGAAGATCTGGAGGTTTACAATGAATGGCTGTAGATGCTGACCAGTTGTTGTATCTGATCGTGACATTTTAACACATGATGGAATGACCCGTCCTTCTGTGAGATGTTTCCTGGTAAGTCTTACATGGCTCACATTTACATCAGATCATGGAATCCCTACAACGGTTCCAAACCTTCATACATTCACTTTCTATGGCACGCTGATAGTTTAAAAATAGTTTTGAGTCCCTTTTGTATTCCAAACAACACGTAAAGAAAGTGCAGCAGCTTCAGCAGAGAGACCCAGAGAGACTTGTTGAAAAAATGCTTCATGTTACACAGGTTTCTTTTCCTTTAAATGAAAAACGATTTTTAGATTAAAGGCAAACACTGAACATCAGTATTTATCCTCCTTGCGTATCAGAATTATGAAAGCCCAGCTTGATGGCATCATCAAAATGAAAATAATTGCAGTATGGCGGTATATTCAAAATCTCTACCTTTGGCTAAATTTAGATCATTTCTGCCATATACCATTTATACTGCCCACTCCTACTTCTGACCAAGAGTGCAGATATTTCCCTCTTAGCCCAGGTATGATGATTCAGCATAGTTGGACATAAGGAATGGGAGATTTGCAGCCGATGTCCTAGATGTGTCTCTATTTGGTGTATTTATTCCTGTTATTTGTGTTCCCTTTTCTACCACAGGTTATTCTTACATTCAGTTCAATTCAATTCAGTCTATTTTTATAGCGACAATTCACAACAGATGTCATCTCAAGGCACCTTAAAAGAAAAGTCATTTCATTACAATTAGACAAACATTCCAATCAGTTAAGATGTCTATATAAGGAATACCAGCAGATGGCGATGAGTCATCACCATGAGGTTGTGCCCGGATCATGCAGACTCCAACCATAGCAATTCCTCAGCAATCCCTCATACTGAGCAAGCATGTAGCGACAGGGGAGAGGAAAAACTCCCCTTTAACAGGAAGAAACCTCCAGCAGAACCAGAACCAGAACCTGGCTCAGTACAAGCGGTAATCTACCATGACCGTTTGGGGGTCAGAGAAGACAGAATTTTAAAAAATAGAACAAAGGAACTGGTGTAAGAGTACTTTAAACGTTAAAGAAAGTAAATAACAGGACATGGAGGATGTTTGGTCACTGGGAGCATCATCTGAACCGATGCTCCCCATCCAGCAGGGGGCGTTGTAGCTGAGCAAGATCCCGGACCATGCGAAGCTTCTATGGAGAAAAACACTGACAGAAAAAAAGGTTAACAGCCGAAATAACAGCAAAAATACAACCAAAGAGTAGTAGAAGAAAAGAAGAGTGAAAAAAATTGGTCAGTCTGTCCTTCAACAGTCTAAGCCTCATTCAACTTGCCATAAATATATTTGCTTATAGTTCTCTAAAAATCTGCTTTTATCTGATTTGCTCAAATAAATCAACTAAAATGTTAAGAAATTTAATTAACATCCTTTATACACTGACAAAGAATTTAACATATTTTGGTTTATAAGTCATGTAAAAACAACCTTTGTATTGAATTTCGTAGGGAATGTAGGGAATTTCTGCAGATGAGTAAAATCTTCTTTTAAAACCATAATCCTCCTCGCTGTTTGAGGAGGTATTTAGGGTTGTTGCCATTCAAATATTGCTGGTTAGACCCTGTGTCTCTTCCTCAGAATGTTCCCTACTCACAAGCTGCTGAGCACACTTCATGAAAGACGGATTGGAATGATGCACCCTGGTTTCCGAAGCAATAGAACATATATTTATCTATTACTAAGAACTAAGTTAAATACCAAGGAAATGGGTAAAAAGTTAAGTTCAGTCGTGACTTAGAAGCTCTACGCCCTGAGGTTTCTCTTGATATTAAAGCTGCCAGAAAGACATCGTCTCATCTATTCGACCCGACCAACCAGGCTTTAACGTAAATAATTGCCAGCGCCCTGCTGCAGCCCAATCCTCTGTCAGTCTGAATTATCAAACAGGTGTTTAGTCAGACATAAAGTCACACGCAGACTTCTAAGAGGTGTTATTTGTCAGAGCAACATTCTGAAGTGTTTGTGCAACACAAATTAAATCTTGCAGGCTTTAAGAGGGACCTGTGATTAAAGAACGTAACGAAACATCCCAGGAGTTTAGTTTTCTTCTGCTGAACTCTTTGTCTTTCCTATCCTGCCAACAGGACCAGAGTGTGGCACTGCTCTAGATGCTGACAGCCCCATTTCTTAACAAGCATCAAATCGGTTTTGTCAAGCATCGTGTCACTCAGTTGCTATGTAGTCACCACGCTGCTCATCTTTTTGTCACTGGCCCAATTTCTTGGACGTGATTGTAGGCGATCGGTGTTTAACGGATAGCTTCCACCCCCAACTTCCTTTATTCTGACTCAGGGAGCACAGAAAGAAGAGCAAAACTGCTTAGCAGGACATGAATCTGACTGAGTCTGCTTTCTTTGCACACAGCATGGCTGCAGTGCTGCTGTGGAGAAATATTACGTCTTTGTTCTGAGCAGCCTAGTACAGCTGCTGACTGAGGTAACAGTCTTCATACACTGTGTAAAAGGACAACTTTTCTACTCCCTGTCTAGCATTAAATCCGACTGAACTTTCTTTTCAGGTCAGTTAACATTAGCAAATTACCCTAACCCTAATACTGTACCAGAATAAGGAGCTCTACGGTAAGAAATGATTTCTGCCATTAGAAAGAGTCATCTGGTGTTTTCAGAATCATAATCAGAAAGTCATCATATGTGTGGACAGATTTATGCCATCAGGACATTTCTGCAGTACTGTGTGCAAACATATGACAAACACTTCCAAGCATGCAATAAATACAAATAAATTGGGATAAACAGATTTATGTTAGAGTTTCTGCAGAAGTTTGAAAACAGTGTATTTTACCTTGAGGTAAACGTAATTCATGAACGGTTGCTATAATCACTGAGCTAGTTTTTCCTTCCTGTTTATAAGTACAGACATTTTTTTCTTAAAGTACAGAGAATTTGAATGCCACCAAGAATGTGATTTAATGCTTTTAATGGCTTTTAAGGCCTTAACTTTTTCAAAAATCCATGTTATGTCTTTTAATGCTTTTTAATGCCCCATGGAAAACCTTCTTATACACATGAGTGCAGGTTTTGATCAATGCAAAATCAGGTGCAAAACCACACCACAGGGTGTTGTGACTAACAGAGCAGGTAGTGGGAGCAGTCATTGGGTTATTGTTCCCTAGGAGATGTCGTTCCTGCAACCTTCTCCTTTGTGTCTGGCTTAAACATTCTAAGCCGGAATGCTTTGTTTATTTGGAACATTAGCAGACGAAGATGGCCTTTCCAACAATCAGAGCCTTCCCCGCAATTCAAACGGTAAAGTTGTGGTTTTATTACTCTACTCTGTATAACAAACTTCAGCTAACTGCTAATGGGCTATAGGGGACCGTTTGCGGTAGGTTGGAAACACTTTGAGGTCGTAAACTGCCGAAAACAGAGAGAAAGCTGAAGTAGGAAACATGCATTGAATACATTGAATTCCATAACTCATGGCAGGTAGGGTTTAGAAAAAAGGGACAGAAAAGCACAGTGTTTTGTTGTTTTTTCACTAGAAATTTTTTGAATGGCCTGCAAGACTAGTACGGTACAGAATGGAACGGGTAGGTTGTGTTCCCATTCCCATCTCAAAAGAACTGTAGTGGGGGAGGACGTGGGCGGGTTTAGCTTAACAAAAGCTCCAGCAAAAAGCATCTCTCTTATGTTGTTGAACATTTAATTTTTGGAAAGCAGACATTTTTTAACCAATGTATTACTTAGACTTCCATAGTCATGTTAATCTAGCCATCTTGTTTTACAAGGATACTTTGCAGCTTGTTTTTAGTTGGACATTAAATTAAGTCAGCTCCAGGACAGGATGGTTGCAATAAAAGCAGGTTTTTGAAAATATTTTTTATCACTGTCAATTTCTTCTTATGAAAAAAAATCAGGTAGGAAAAAATCAGAAATCAGATTTGGTATAAAAATAATCAGATATTTAATTTTTTATATTGCCCAGGCCTACCTCCAAGTGTTTCTGTAAATATTCACCCTTTATGCTGAACCTGTAAAATAAGACGGGTTTGGCCAGTTTATCCAGCCTCTTCCTCTCAGCTGTAGATAAACTGCTGCTCAAATGCTATTGATAAAATCTACTCAACTCTACGAAGCACCGGTAAGGGTCAACCGGGGTGTCAACCATGGTGATCGGGTTTCTGCTGATTGGAATGGGCAGTTACTGGAACTACCGAAAAATGGCAACAAAGATCTGAAACACGGTCGAGATTGGTCACTGTTCTGGAAGCGATTGGACGGCTGAAGGAACAGCTGGATGCGTTGATTCGTACTGATGGGACTCAGAACCAAATGCTGGGGGAGCTGGGACGCAGAACAGACGCTGTAAGAGGCGATCTGGCCGGCGCTCTGGGACTCATCTGCAATTTGTCATCGGACTTGGAGATACTGTCGGTACGGATTGGGGCAACTGGAAATTAATTGGATTTGGAACTATTAATCTGGGAATTAATTTGGATTTTGAACTTTAATTTGAACTACAATTTGGCTGAATTAGACTATAAAAGAAACCACTGACAGACTGAAGGGGCAGAAAGGAATATTTGATCTCTCCCTGCAATCCAAACAATTTATATTTTGGCTCCCATGAAGACCTTCAACCTGGTCCTAATCAAATGTCCCTGTGAAGAATGTCAACAGAGTCTCCTCTCCCCCGTACACCTGCATCTACTGACGCACACACTGACATGGTTACACACACTCACATTCACACACACCGTCTTGCTGTATCCTTAATTCTCTCTCCTGCAACAGGAAGCTGGATAACAGCGCGCCTCGATGGCAGCGCGTTACCCTGTGGACTGGAGCTCATACCTGCCCATCCTTCCTGATGTGTCATTGTTAATGTCTGAATATGTGCTTAAATGTTTGTTGGTGTGGTTTTTTCAATTACCTGCGTTGTGAGTGCTGTACGGACCCACAACACAGGTGAGCGTTTTTTCCCCCTCACCGTGGAACCCTCCCCTCCCCAGATGTGTATTTCTCTATGTTTCATAAACGGGAGCGCCGCTCGGTGGCTGCATGCCCAACAGTGACCTGGATCTGTTTGTTGTTGTTGTTGTTGTTTGTAATGATCTTGGACAGGTTGTACTGTATCTGTAAATTCCTTGTATGCATCATTCTTGTATGTGTCATACTTGGCCATTAAAGCTGATTCTGATTCTGATTCAAACACACAAAACTATAAAGATAACAGAAGCCACCAAAGAGTCATAGAAGGTCTTTGACAGCGCCCCCTGGACTCCAAATGACAAGCAGGTTAGCTCTCAAAAATGTGTTCTGGCATTTGGTACACAGTGCACTGACCTGACTCTGAGAAATACCAACCAGCACAAACAATGGTTTCAAAGAGAGGAATCAGGGAATCGACACAGAGGATAGATCCAGAAGACTGGAGCAGAGTTAGTCAGAGGACAGGGAAGAATCGTTATCAGGATCATCAGCCAGGGACATAACCAATCAGGGAGCGGAAAGGAGATGTTTTCAAGAATGGTTGGTTAATATCATATCCAGGGTAGGCAAGGCGAGAGGCAACAATTCGGGAACAATGGCAAACCTACGGCCACCCCGTTGCCCTGCAACGCATCACAGCCATCACTACGTTTTTTTCAGCCTTTGTGGAACCTTTCTTTCACCATGTTGCTATCCGGTCACTTTTGCTGCACACACATCCGGTCTTCGGATGTATTACGGCGCGATTTCAGCATGTTTGCTGTAGCTAGTGCTCGCTGATTCAAACCAACACTGCAGAGCTTCTTGGTGGGTGAGGAGAGCGGTGAGATTACCGGATCACCCCGCCTCTCCTTCTCTCTTCAGAGCATCACCAGGAACACCGCAAAGACGATGGACCATGGAAGGTTGGAACTAAAATATAACTTCAGGTAAGAACTATGTTTTCCATCCATCCATCCATTTCCTGGACCGCTTAGTCCTCCAGGGGTCGCTGGTGCCTATCTCCAGCTGTCAACGGGCGAGAGGCGGGGTTCACCCTGGATAGGTCGCCAGTCCATCACAGAACTATGTTTTCCATTATAGTAAATTGAACGGCTATCGATAGGGAAGAACTTTGTGGTATCACATCAATTTGCATTCTTCTAAAATGATTGGCAGTTAGAGGTAGCTGTATGTAGCAGAATTAAGAGCTGATATTTATGGTGCTTTTCCCCCTTTTTCCTCTCGTATGTATCATTATGTAGCATTCTAGAACATAGCACCAGAGGACAGAGAGGAGGATGTGCTTAATTTATGGAAAGGTCCAACTTAAAAATATATCACCTTTTTGGGGATAAGTAAAGTATCTATCTATATTAATAACAGAGTGAAGGACTTAGTCAATGATTATAATTTTCTTTTGTGTTCATTTGATGGACCCAAAGAGAACAACCATCTTTGTGAGGAGTTCCTGGAGGACCAGCTCATGGTCGTCCCCTTGCTTCAGGACTCAACCACTTTTAACCTGGAAGCTTTCAGGGGAAACCTTTCCTCAATGAAGAACAGAGTAGGATAGATGTTTGACTCACACACTGACATTAACTTGAGAGAGAGTAATTACACCTTCTTGGTTCATTGTTTTCAAGGTGATTGGTCCGCTGAGGTTTGGAGGACTGTCCGAGGTTACAAAGCTAGTTTCTGTTCCAGACTCCAGACCAATGCTAAGAGCTTTCTTTGTGATTGGATAAATCAAGACTAACGAAAGGAAATGCTGTCCTCAGTCATGGCTGTAAAAGTAGCTGACACAGAGCCACAGTGTTTTAGATGGAAGCATCCTGTATCTGCCATCCAAGTGTTTCTAAAAACACAACACTAAACTTACTGAAACTTACACTGCACTGAAATGCACTGAAAAACTGTACTGTCTTTAAAGGGCCAATTTGGTTCCAACAAAAGTATATTTTTGTTTTACTATTTGCATTATAAATATATATTCTTTGCTATTTGCCAAAAACAGTAATTTCGTAAATTAACCCATTATCATCATTTTTATTGGTTATTTTTTTTTTTTATTTCCTACTTGGTGTTATATTTGGTTTATAAATCCTTATCCTGTAATAAATCAATGTATGTGCAGTATATGTATCCGTGTCTATTGTCTTGATGATAAACAGTCCATGATCCTTCAGATAACCAGAAATCAAGATGAACATTTCTTAGTAAAGTATTAATACTTGGTATAAATGTCTGTTCGTGTAACGTCTGCTTCTTTATAACTTTGGGAAATAAAACCCAAAATTATTTTATCTTTTCCATTAATATCCTCATTCCATATGTCAAGGTGTGTTGTTAAATCTACAGTAGGTAACTATAATAAGTCACTTTTTGTTATTGTTCCTAAAACTGTCCATTTGTCCTGAAAGTAGGAAATGAGATTATTAATTTGTGAAAAAAAAGCAGCCCCATTGGTCACGCCTACTGCTCCTACTGAGATTTACAAGAATCCACCGCTCCCGGTAGAAAACACCCAATCAGAGCCAGAGCAGCTTCTGATGGAGTGTCTGACATCTGTCTATCACTTCTCACACACACCACGACCCGCACCTCGCTCCGCTACGCAACTATGTACGCAACCGCCTGAGCTCTTTCAGAACAGTTAGCGGCACGAAGCTAGGAGTAAGCTATGGCCGAGCAACAACAACCTAAAGACAAACTGCCCGTACCGTGGAGGTGACTTTATGTTTTGCTCTTAGCGGCTCGCACTCCATTGCTTACGCTTGAGGGCCTTGGAGGCGGGGCATGAGTGCACCGGAGAGGGAGGGGGAGTGATGTGAAGCTTGTTTGAGTTCAAATTTTCAAGCAGTCTGCTCTCCTCTCAGAGTTACCTACTGCAGCTGTAAGGTGCCATAAAACTGTACTTTCTACTGAACTGAATACTTTAACGCGAGGTAGAACAATTCTGTTTTTAAGGCAGCATACACAAGAACAAAGTGTAAAGTGAAAGCCTGCAGACTGTAGAGCATCATTGAATAATAATAAGTGAATTTAAAAAAATGCCACCCCAAAGATGATCACAGATGTGTTTGGGCCACCCCAATGAAAATGTCCTGGCTTCACCACTGTTCAGGAAAGGAAGGTTTGGTAAAGAACAGGGAATCAGAAATGCTGGATATATTTATTCACATAAAGACAGTAATCTGGCAGGGCCTGAAACATCATCCCAACTATAGCACCACCCCAACCATCTCCCATGCACACACACACACACGCACACACACACACACACAAAAGCAACGGTAAACAAAAGCAACAATAGGCTGAGTACAGATGAGCCAGGAAATGCCATTATGGGAGCCATCTGCATCGGCAGCAGCAGATCAACAGCAGCAGCCAAGGCACCGACCCATGGGGCCCAGAGGAGGGAGGGCTGGTACCCCCACCTCCACCCAAGCAGCTACAGCCGACCAACCCCCCGATGCAAAGGGCCCCCACAGAGGAAACACTGGGAGGAAGATTAAAGTAAGAAGTTAAAATATTAAAATAAACAGTAGATAATGACATTACTGTGATGGCGAAATGTATTATTATGATTCATCTGTTAGTATTATTAACACTGAGAGCAGAGGGTTGGAAAAACAGAAGATGCAGATGGGCCAGAAAGCAGGTGTTGAGTTCACATGGGAACCGAGGTTAGAGAAAACCTCACTCCCTGATATTATTGTTTCTTCTTATATGCTTAGTTTTGAGAGTTTCTCTTATTGTGTTACAATTTAACCCAAGCTATTGCCATTGCCAAGATTCACTTACTCCCAACTAAAGAGCCAGGTGCCTTGATCCTGAGAAATTCCCACCTTGAGAGAATATTTTTGTCTTCAGAAAAGATTGATGCAAGGTTGCTGATCTTAATAAATACTTGTTTTCATTTGAGCAGGGACAAGGCAGTATTCAGCATTCACTGTGATCTGTACTGTTCTTCTGTATGATTGATTCAACTTTTATTAAAACCTCCCAACGCTTAAATGAATCTCTCTCATTTTTTTTATCAAGAGTCTAAAATCCGACTACATTCTGTAGTAAAATATTGTTAAGTTGTTAAGACTCCTAGCATTTTAAATTATAAAATGTAAAACAAAGATAAGATATGAGGAAGAGATTTATAAGATATGCAAAGCAGACAAACAATAAATAATAATCATCTAAAAGCTAAACAAAAGAATTCAATCAAAAAAAACATGCAGAGCTTGGCGACCTGTCCAGGTTAGACCCCGCCTCTTGCCCGTTGACAGCCTGAGATAGGCATCAGCGACCCCTGGAGGACTAAGCGGTTCAGAAAATGGATGGATGGATGGAAAACATGCAGAGCGATTACATAGATATTAATAAATAACAATCGGCTAAAAGCTAAACAAAAAAAATTATCCATTTAAAAAAAAAAAAAAATCAAATAAAACATGCAGAGCGAGTAAACATGAAATAATAATCAAAAAGCTATGTTAAAAAAAGTTAAAAGCTCGGCTAAAAAGGTGAGTCTTGATCCTGCTCTTAAAAACATGAACATTCTCTGAGATCCTCTATCAGCCTGTTCCAGAGCTGAGGGCCATAATAATGAAAAGACGCCTCATCATGAGTTTGTGTCCTGACTTTGGGAATGATAAGGAGACGGCTGCCAGAGGAGCGCAGAGACCACTGAAGGGAGTTTATATCCATGATGGAAGAGAGAAATTTCAGAGTAATTGAGGCGAAGCAGGTGAGGATGATTTCCCTGATTGTGAGAGGACTGCTGCATGGCAGGGACACAAGGAAGCAGACTGACATATGTTAATATAGATGAGAAGAATGAGCTCTGATTTCTGATGCAGGATGACACACAATAGTTCTGATCATATCCAATATAAACAGGAAAGGTTTAGACGGAACAAAGGTCCAATAAGAAGTTTTTTACAGAACATGTAAAGATCTTCGTTTTAACTGTACTGTATATGCACACACAGATATATGTGTGTGTGTGTGATATGCCTCTTGTTTGATCAAGTGCCAGTATCTCCACAGAGCTGCAGTCAACATCAACGTTATCACAGTTCCCCAGAATCTCTGCTCACTTGTGCTCACACACAACACTTTGGCCAACTCAAGGCAGAGGTGTTAAATACAGTGAAATAGTGTAAAAGTGTTAATTCATATTTTATGAAATGTGTTTTTTTTCTCCCCAACACCCAACTAAAGAGAAGTATGTCTGTATAGAATAGAAAAGGAATATATTTTGCATATATCCTTGAAATATGTGTGCAGAGAACACAGAAGGACAACATTTCTGCAGTTCAATAAAAGGGAAAACAGGTAAAAAAAGAAAAGAAAAAGAGAAAGGAAGTTGTTTGAAGTCTGGGAATATTGATTGTGTTTTTGTGTTCATCTGCTTTCTGCACATTTATAATCTGTTCCGGAGAGTTCCACCAGAGGCCCTGGGTGAACTGAGGACCAGTCCATCTAGCCGCGGGCTGAGCCACCTCTTTGCACCTGCACAGGAGAAGCTCATTGAGTCTCATCACAGGTGGATTTAAGGAGGTGGCTGCCAGACCTTTAGTTCCTGCTGCTTCTGACCCACCCACCACTGCTCAGAGTGGATTGAATATACAAGGTGTCCAGGAACCCAAAGAGGTTGAGAACCGTGCCCTAGAGTATTTACTAATATGTAATGTATATGTAATTTAATATATTCATGACTGTTATCCAAGACACAATGGGGTTGATTTATCATGACTCCTGATAATGACCGCAAAATTGTGTGTGGCGCTAAAAATGATGGTAAATATTTCTTAATATGCAGGTGATTTACTAAGACTGCGTGACGAATTCTTATCAGGCGAAGGTAGCAGTATACAAATGAAGAGTTTGCGGCCGCTAATGCGAGCTGCACAATGGCTAGAGAGAGGAGGAACAATGCCCATGGATCCATGATGTGCTTTTGGAGGGAGGATCGACATATGTATCAGTTCTTTTGGCTGTTACAGAATTAATTACTATTAGGCTAGAATGTTGTGAATTCTATTTGTCGTTTGTCAGTAATAAATGTATCTCATGTACCGCTCTCTGCTGCATGCAAACATCGTATTGCAGGGTTAGACTGATTAAAACTGCAGCATGTCTGAATTTTGGTTTTAAAATGTCATATATAATGCCAATTATCATTGTGGTATTGTATATTTAATTCAATTCACTTTTATTTATATAGCACCAATTCACAACAAATATCATCTCAAGGCACTTTATAACAAAAGTCATTTCAATACATTTATACAAACATTCCAATCAGTTAAAAGTTTTCTATGTAAGGAATCCCAGCAGATTGTGTTGAGTCATTGGCGTGAGGTTGTACCCGGATCATGCAGACTCCAACCACAGCAATTCCTCAGCAATCCCTCATACTGAGCAAGCATGTAGCGACAGTGGAGAGGAAAAAGTCCCCTATAAAAGGAAGAAACCTCCAGCAGAACCAGAACCTGGATCAGTACAAGCGGTCATCTGCCACGACCGTCTGGGGGTCTGAGAAGACAGAGAAGAGACAGCATGGAGGATGCTCGGTGACTTTGAGCATCATCTGGACCGAGGTTCCCCATCCAGCAGGGGGCATTATAGCTGAGAGGGGTACCAGACCATGTGGAGCTTCGCAATAATAGCAGAAAAATATATCTGGAGAGTAGTAGAAGAGAAAAGTAGAAGAGTGAAGAAAAGTGTTCAGTCTGTCTACAAAAATAGAGTGGCTTAGGTTATCCTGAGCTAACTATAAGCTTTATCAAAATGGAAGGTTTTAAACTTAGTCTTAAAAACAGAGTATCTGCCTCATGGACTAAAACTGGGAGCTGGTTCCACAGGAGAGGAGCCTGATAACTAAAAGATCTGCCTCCTATTCTACTTTTAGAAATCCTAGGAACTACCAGTAGACCTGCATTCTGAGAACAAAGTGCTCTGTTAGGAACATATGGAACAATCAGATCTCTGATGTAAGATGGAGCTGATTATTAAGGGCTTTATACATAAGGAGGAGGATCTTAAATTCAACTATAATATCATAATATACTGTACAATATTGTACTGCCACTACTATAAGATACACCTAAAGCTTATGCATTATGCCCAATGTTTTACTGCATGACTCAGAGTGGCCGACTGTGTAGTAACACAGCCTTAAAATGCATGCAGCTAAAAACAGTGGCACCGCGACCCTTAGCTGTGTTCTAAATTTAATCTCTCCTGAACAGCACAGCCAGAGTGAGTCATAATGCAAAGCTTAGGCGGGCATGAATGAGAGGAGAATGTTGTGAAGCTGCAAGATGGCTGAGCAGATGTAAATGCTGGCAACAAGCACGTGAATTGTGCAAGCACAGAAACCAATGGGAATAAATCAGCACTATTTGGCACACATGCAGATGAAGAGATGCTCAGTGGAAGCTGGCACACTGCGGGAGGTATGTGTGAATGTTGATTATTAGCTCAATTAGAGGAGAGATACATGAAATAATACAGAACCAAGCAAGATGAAAGCGTTCAGCCTCCACTTTCCAAACGATGTCCCAATGATTTCTGATGCTGTTTTAAGCTTTCGCTATAGTCCACTCTACAAGAGAAAAGCTGCAAGAGCAACACAGAGACTGTAGTGATACATGGTGTAGCATCATGAGTGTGTATACAGTCTGTTTAGAGATGTGTCGTGTTAGACTGACCAGGATGCTATTCTGCTGCTGGTAAAAACTCTGGATCTCTGGCCAGATCCTGTGGATCATTTTTATCCTGTTGCTCACTGACTGGTCTATGTTCTATGTGGAATATGTGTATGCTCTGCTGTGACTCATGTCTGCAAACAGAATCCTCCCTTGGGGATTAATAAAGTATTCTGAATCTGTTTTTTCTCTTTCTGTTCATTATGTTAATAAGAGTAAAAACAAGTAGATGTCAGAGAAGAGCTCGAGGTACAATGAGCTGGTTGACACAGACATTTTTCACCTGAAATAATAAGAGCTGCTGTGATCTGCTAGTTGATTGTCCTAATGTGTGTGTGAGGATATCTGTGTGTGTGTATGAAGGTCATGGCAGCTGATCAGGGTTATGTCTGTGTGATAAAGCTTTCACTTCCTGTGCCTGTAGCTCCTCACAGTCCAGAAAATAAGTAAAGTTTGTTTAAGAGCAAACTAAAGACATCTATACAGGCTGGTAATTAGTCAAAGTTTATCAAGCGCTTATTGTTTATTATTCATTTTAATTTGGGCTGGGCAGTATGGCAAAATTTTCATATCACTGTATTTTTAAAAAACATATTGGTATTATGAAATTTTACTGTATTTTTTCATATACAAGGCCGTTCATATCCACATTATCGTATAAGAAAGAATAATATAAAAATTGCTTTAAATAGCTAATTTTACTGTAATATGGAGTGCATCATGTTGTTTTATCCAGACACAGGTGGATGACATGAAATAACTAAAATCATTATGAATCCAGTAAACATTCTTGATGTTCTAAGGCTGAAGGTAAACTTGTTTATTAACCTCACGTTGACACCAGCAGCAAATTGTATCTTGTACTGGCTTTGCTTGTAGTACTGAAGATACCCGCTAGGGGCAGAGTAAAGACTGAGACCCGATAGTGCCTAAAAAGAAGTAAAATGAACATGGCGATCGTATGAGATTATTAGCTGGTTAATATTCAGACAACAGAAAAAAGACAGACGAAGTATCATATGTGGTATGTAAAACATATTTACCTACTTTCTTTGCTACTGCTGTTGACAGCGTGTACCTACAGACGATCAAATAGAGCTCAACACTACCCCCTACTGGTTACTCACAATAGCGCTTGTAAAAGATATGCTGTTTGGTTCTCGTCTGACCTTTTAAAGCCGATAAACTTCTACACTACAGACGTGACTCCTCTTTTTGGAATGAATTCCTCAGTATTGTGTGCTTCGCTCTGACAGCTCCTGCCAGCAGATGTACTTAATTAAAAACTTTACTTTTCATGCTGTGGTGAAGAGCATGTCGCAGTGAAATCAGTCCACACTGAAACACTTCCCCACATTACACGTTTCAGAAGTTGTATGAGATATTCACCGTTATGGCGGTATATTAAAAATTCATATCATAATGAAAATAAACACCAGTTTTGGTATGAACCGGTATCCCGCCCAGGCCTGATTTCAATATTTGTAACTGTTCTATGATTCAGATGAATGAGTTCAGTTCATTGATACAGCACCAGGTAACAGCACATCATAAAGTTGTTGTTAGCAGCAGCAAGGCGAAAATTTAACACTTTAAAAATTTAAAATGGTGAAGGTAAAAACAGACAAAAGCAATAACAGTAATTAAAAATAATGAACACAAACGTGATCAATAAAACATTTAGCAGTAACAGCAGAATTATGAACAGAAACAAAAACATTTTGTGATTGACAAAAGCAATCAAAAATCCTATCATTTACTCATAACCTAGTCTAAATAGATATGTTTTTATTTTTGATTTAAAAGAGTTTAGAGACTCTGCAGCTTTGCAGTCATCAGGCAGTTTGTTCTAGACCTGGGAAGCATAGAAAC
This sequence comes from Apricaphanius iberus, assembly GCA_028564705.1. Classification (NCBI taxonomy): domain Eukaryota; kingdom Metazoa; phylum Chordata; class Actinopteri; order Cyprinodontiformes; family Aphaniidae; genus Apricaphanius; species Apricaphanius iberus. The sequence continues at coordinate 525,147 of JAPXFQ010001528.1, read as the reverse complement.
TAAAAGCTGCTTCTCCATGCTTGGTTCTGGTTCAAGGGAAGATCAGTAAACTAGAGCCGGAGGACCTGAGTGATCTGGATGGTTTGTACCATGATAGCAGATCTCTAATGTACTCTTGTGCTAAACCATTCAATGATTTATGGATTAATAAAAGCACTTTGAAGTCTATTCTCTGAGGGAGCCAGTGTAAAGACTTTAGAACTGGAGTGAAGTTTTCCAATTTCTTGGTTCTAGTGAGAACACGAGCAGCAGCGTTCTGGATCAGCTGCAGCTGTCTGGTTGATTTTTTTAGGTAGACCTGTGAAGATACTGTTACAGTAATCATAAATGCATGGATGAGTTTTTCTAGGTCTCCTTGTGTCACCAGTCCTTTAATCCTAGAAATGTTCCTCAGGTGATAGAAAGCTGACCTTGTTATTGCCTTTATGTGACCCTGGAGGTTCAGGTCTGAGGCCATTATTACACACAGATTTCTGGTCTCATTGGTAGTTTCTAGTTGGAAAAACTGAAGCTGTGTGCTGATATTTAATCTATCTGTTTTGGGTCTGAAGAAAAGTACTTCAGTTTTGTTTTGTCCAGTTAGAGGAAATTATGGGACATCCAGCTGTTAATTTGCTCAATGCATTTATTAAGGATTTGGACGGGTTCAACATCATCTGGTGACATTGAGATATAAAGCTGAGTGTCGTCAGCATAGTTATGGTAGTTAATGTATTTGGTTGTTGTTATCTGGCTTAACGGGAGCATGTAGATGCTAAATAGGAGGGGCCCTAGGATGGAGCCCTGGGGGCCCCCGCATGTGATTTCTGTTTTGTGATGAGAACTGGCTAATCGACACAAATAAATTCTTGTTCTAGAGGTAAGATTTGGAACCAGTTGAGTGCCATATCAGAGATTCCGACCCAGCTCTCTAGATGTTCCAGTAATAGATCACGATCAACAGTGTCAAACTGACGTTTAATAGTACCAGTTCTGTGGTTTTACCATGGTCTGCTCTGTACTGTGGTACTACGAAAGCCAGACTGATGAATATCAAAGTGGTTGTTCATTGTTAGGAAGCCGTTTAACTGCTGGAACACAGCTTTTTCAATAATTTTACCGAAAATTGGGAGATTATAGATTGGTTTGTAGTATTGCATTAATGTGCTGTCTAGATTCATCTTTAGTATAGGTTTGTTAACTGCTGTTTTTAAAACTTGCAGCCGAAGTTTCTCTCCAGGAAGGTGTCACAGCTGTTAATAGTTGTCAGTTTCATTGCTGCTTGAGTTATTGATGCAATAATATGATAGTTTAATTAAATAGTGCCTTAGTATTTGAGATTTTATTGTTTTTTCATATTTTCCACCAGGCACGAAGCAGAGTGAATCAGCCACATTCCAGAAGCTCCGTTATCCCCCTCCTAAATTTATGCGGCAGTTCTATTTTCTATGTGCTATGCTTCTAAAATACGTAAAGTTCAGTAGTTTAGTTCGAACCAGACAGGAAATCAAGTGTTTAGGAGAAGTAAAATACCCGGAAGTTTAGAAATAAAGGACACACACAGATTGCCTGACATAAAAAAACCCCATCAGTACCTGTGACAGCAAGGTTGAAGTCAGTCGGTCTGTGGGTCTAATTTGTTGGCTTTTATCACGGGTGAGGAGTAGTTAAGCCTTAAAGTGGAGAATCACCCAGTTTATATGATGCCAATGATCATTTTTATAAGGACAACATGAAAAAAGAAGAAGGCATGGACAAAAATATCTGCAGTTCTGGGAGTGGATGGTGAGTTAGGCTTATCTTGATGCTTTTTAATCTTTTAAACATTTAATGACACTTTATAATATTAATGGCTGAAACCTTTGGTTTAGTTTGTCAAAGCTTATTCAAATTCACTTCAGCTATTCAGCTGTAGGCTAAAGCTAAAGCTAACTAGCTACCCACTAGTGTTGATGGAGCCCAGAACACTGCAGCTCAGCTGAGAGCTGAAGCCAGCAGGTCTATCCAACCCCTGTTGTTTTTTTAAACCGTTTTTTTTGCTTCTGAGGACCAGGAGTAGAACCGAGGGGAGATTTTAACAGCCACAGATATTAGCAGTGCCCAGGTTTCTCTGTAAGAGATTCGCAGCGAGCTGGAGACGGTAGACCCGCTTAAAACAGCTGATCGTAGTTTTATATTTCGTTCATTATTGCTACGTTTAGTGTTTTAGTGCGTTGAGGATCGGTTCAAAACGGGACAATAATTTGCTAGTTTCCCTCAAAGGTTGCTGTTGCAATGTATGACGTTGTTTTTTGGGAGCTGGTGTCTCATAGGTTAGAGTTATCTAGTAATCAGAAAGTTGTGAGATTAGTTCCAGCCTAGTTCTGCCAAAGGCTGATGTAGAAGAACCTAGTCCCAACTTGCCTACAGATCAGGGCATGAGTGAGTGAATGTTGTTTGGTTAAGTGAAGAAAAGCACTTTGACAGGTCTGTAAAGGCTTATTCCGACTATTAGGACTTCAGGATAATTTAACTGGATCTTTTTCTGATGGGATAATCTGTTTGCCTGCTCTTCTCAGTCGGTGTGTCTCCGTACACAATTGTTCCTTTAATTAATCTGCTAAAGACATCTGCATATCAGACCTGTTTCAGCAGTGTCTACTGCCACTGTTCATGCCAAAAAGGCACCCAGAGCAGCAGAAATAACAAGATAATTGATGAAGCAGGTCTTATTGCTGTGTTTCTGTTTGCTGTTATAAATTGCTTCGCCAGCAACTCCTCCCTCTGAATACAACCAATTAGCATGACTTAACCACACACCCCCATACAGATACTCTGTTGGTTCCTGGAATGGCCAAAAAAACTGCCATGTCGGCACGGCCCGATGTAGTGCAAACGCAAGCAAGGTCTGGTCAAATTACCCTGAAGTTCCGATAGTGGAAACGTCCCTTCTGAATGGAAAAAAGCAAGATAGTTTCAGCTCATTTAGTCTGAATAATTCACAAACATACCAAGAAACCGGAAGGTTCTGCGCACCAATGGGTTGAGGTAACAGCAGTCGCCAGTAGCAACGGTCTTCTCTGAGCGGTCAAACTCTTTGGATGTGTACTGGACCAGGAAAAGCACAGTCTCAGTGATTGTGATCTAAAGGGAAAAAGACCAGAGATAAATCAGCCTTCAGTATATATGGCTATTTTCTCATATTGTGTCACACCACTCATGACTGTCTGAACTCATGAGATATATGGGCCCCATCTGCACAGCCACAGTTGTGGAGTACACTGAAGCATACGAGGGGGAGGAAGTACTGGAAGAGAAGGAAGAGCTTATGTGACTCCATATTATGGAATGTTGCTTTCTTTTTAAATGAGTTAGGTAGTCTGAATGCTAAATGCATTGCTCTTTGGATGCTTGCATCTTTAAATCCATACCTTTATAGAAGCTTTGCTCTACAGGAACACTGACAGCACAACAGACTGGAAAAATAAGTATATCAGTATAACTGTTGAAACATAAATAACACACACAGGAGATAAAAAAGGAGGATCCAGTTATACATTTTACTGCAAGGCTACTCCAGATGATAGCAAGTCAGAAAACATTAGCTTCAATAAGTAAATAAGGAACCTTTTATTCATATATCATCTTTCACAGAAAAAGTGTTTCACAAAGAGAGTAAACTATCAAAACATGATTAAAAATATAAAAAGGAAATATACAGATACTTAAAACCAAAGACAACAATATTCAAAAAAATCTCCTGTCTGGTTTTGTGCAGCGATCTTTGCTTCACAAAACAGGTGAAACGGTAATTATCTGCCTCGCGCCGCCTGTCTGCGGCTGGAGCCGTGTGCGCCGTAGAGCTGTAATAGTGCCTTAAAAGTTGGCCTTGAACCGACCTGAACCAGAGAGAGTTCAGCCCGAGCCCAAGAGTATATTTTTATTGACAGCTTATTAAAGCTCGAACCGATTAAACCGAAAATTTTTCAGCTAGAAAAAAAGAAAAGCACCTTGACAGTCACGTTGTCCGGTTTTCAATTTACTGCACAAATGTTTGGAACTCTGGTTAAATCCGCTTGATCTGAGACGAGTGGGTCTTTTACATCATGATGCATGGTGTGACAGTAACATCTTGAAAGGTAGATTCCGAATAATGTTAGTGGCCCACTGCAGCGATTTACTCTAAATTATCGCACTAAAGAGATGGACGGGTTCGGGCAAAGATCTTCAGCTCTAGTGCGCAGTAATCGCTTGTGTTGTTCGGCCAGTGGGGCCAGTCTTTGCCGTCCTGCCTCAGCTCTTTTTATTAGCAGCTTAACAAGTTTTGCGCAGCTGTATCAAAGCAGCTGGTTGCTGCGCTCGTCCTGAATCCATCGATCCATCCATTTTCTTAACCGCTTAGTCCTCCAGGTGTCGGGGGGGGGGGCTGGTGCCTATCTCCACCTGTCAACTGGCGAGAGATGAGGCACACCTCGCACAGGTCGCCAGTCCATCACAGGGACACAGAGACAGACAGGACAAACAACCATGCACACACTCACACCTAAGGACATTTTGTAGAGATCAATTAACCTGACAGTCATGTTTTTGGACTGTGGGAGGAAGCGGGAGTACCCAGAGGGAACCCACGCATGCACGCAGAGAACATGCAAACTCCATGGAGAAAGGCCCTGGGCCAGGATACGAACCCACAACCTTCTTGCTGCAAGGCAACAGTGCTAACCACTGCCACACTGTGCAGCCTCGTCCTGAATCATCCAGATCAATTCTTTTTCTTCTTTTTGGAGCTTCACAGAGGGAAACAAATGGATACAAAACACACCAATTCCACACACACAAATCACGCAAAAAAAAAATATTTTAAAATATTGAACCAGTGCTACGATGAGCTCTAAAACCTGACTGAATCAAGTATGTGAGCATCTAAACAGCAACAACCTGTTTAAAGAATACAGGTTGTTGCTGTTTAGATGCTCACATACTTGATTAGCAACTATTATCTGTAGAATATTGGATAAGAAAGGAAGGTTAGATATAGGTCTGTAGTTAGCTAAATCATCTTGATCCATGGAGGGTTTCTTAAGTAAAGGTTTAATTACAACAACCTTAAAATCCTTTAGAATGTATCCATTTACTAAGGAAAGATTCATCACACTATGTAAAATAGGGAACACTTCTTTAAATGATTTGGTTGGGATTGGGTCCAACATACAATTTAACAGCCAGGTGCTGCTAATATTACTGTTCCCCAGTAAAGAGGTGTTAGAGGAGGAAATACATGCTGCTGCCAATCAGTCCAGGAAAGACTATTTGGTTACTTACAACGTTTTTAATTCTTCAGAGAATTTTCACAAAAGGAATGTTTTAGACATCTGCCAGTCCTATGATGAGACACCATCACAGGGAGGTGTACTTCAAACCAAGCTCAGATCATCTAGTCCTCAGAAGCTGTCACACATATCTCCTATATCTACGTGTAGATGACATGTTCAGCTTTTAGAGTCTTCCTGGAACTCCCAGCCATACATTTCAGGAGACTTTCCATATAATCAAATCTCAGACCGTTGGGTGTTCAACCTCAAATACGTTTATGGAGAACAGATATATCCCCACACAAGATCTCAGAAGCAATCTCACACAAAACCCTGGATTATCAAACAACAGACAGTTATTAATGTAGCTATATGTTAAAAATTACATAAAAAATCAATCCATGATTAATCAATTCCAGCAAAAGAGTCTACATTTTAAAAACAGTTATCAGAAGACTGAAGGCTTTTTCTGTTTATCAGATTTCTCTGCTGAGTGGGACTATAATAACTCCTCCCCATGAACTGGAATTGGAAAATGACAATCTGAATTGACCTGCAGACACAATGGTGAACGGAAAGTCTCACTTATGACTGTAGCCTGAGGCTGCACAAATATTAGTTTGATTATTTCGCATCTACCGTTTTTTGTTGACATCTATTTTACTTACGGCCATTTTTCACAGAAATGTAGTACAGATGTTTATGGGAATAATGAACTTGTCAAACCCAAAGGATGTTCAGCCTTCACCCTGTTTAATCACTGTTACTAATACTAATACTGATCATGCTCCTGGTTCATTTCCCTATTAGCACAGAGGACAATGTCTTCTCATCACTGGCGGCTGTGCTGCAGCTGTACAGATAAAAATAACAGCAGCCATTATTCAGCAACAACTAGCACACTTCAGAGCCTGTTTTCCCCCTCAGCTCTCTGCAGTCTAACACTATTGTTACACTATTGAACTCATTCTGTAGTTCATGTTGGGTCTGAACATAATTTGTATGCAGTTTATTACATATAATACATACAGTAAGCCCTTGCTTCTGGCTTACACACATCACAAAGTAATGGCTGACCGAAACATTTTTATTATAAAACGTAGACCACATGCTTTATTGATTTCACAAGAATGAAGTGATAACATGGCAGTTTTAGCAGACATCTCTGCCAGATCTTTGTTTCAGCAGTGGGTTTGCTCAGCCAGGCCCCATCCTTGTGACAACAACGCTGAGCCTGTTTACCATGTTACCTTGGATTATAAAACTAATGAACCACAGGACCAACATGTAACATGCCATTGTTATTTTTATGTATGATGCATTTGGGGTTATGGTTCAGGTTACAGGTTGGGCTAAAATACCAGCATTTATACAACAAAGGCGTAATCACTGTCTGCATTTATACACAATGGGAAATTTTCTATCTGAACAGTTACGGTCTGTTTCTGTGTGGATGTTCAGTTAGAAAGATAATACCTGTAGAGAAGTCCCTGCTTTCTGATTTTATTTATTGCCTTGTAAACCCGAGCTCTCACATTAGGTGTGAGACACACATGTTCTTGGCTTCACATGTTTTTTAAAAACTTAAATTGAAATTAAATTGAAAATAAAATAAATGGGAATAAACTATAGAGTATTTGCAATTCTAATTAAACCTGAATGAGCAAAGTTCTCCCAAAGCAAGCAAAACATGATTTAAAATAAAATATCAGTCATGTATACAAATGTCTTTAAAACATTTACTAGCTACTTCCATTCACATCTGAATAATAGAAAAATCAAAGCTTTTTTAACAAACTAACCTCTGTACCTCTAGCTAGGCTGACCAGGAGGGTTAGCCTCGTTAGCTTTCTATTGCTAACCATGTGCCGCAGCATGCACAAGTATGTCAACTCTGGTACACACACACAAACACACACGACACGCACCCAGAGAGCGAGTTCCCTTTAAACGTACATCTATACATCAGCAACTAACAGTGTAGTCAGAACAAGGGCTGCACCGATCCGTGCAGCCCTTGTTCAGTCCCTACACCGATGGGCTTTGTGTATCTATTGATACCCGATACCGATCCGATACAATTGCTGAATTCATTAACTTTACACCTTATTCAATTCAGTTTATTTATATAGCGCCATTTCACAACAGATGTCATCTCAAGGCACTTTACAAAAAGAGTTATTACAATACAATGTTTAGTGTAGAAATTACAGAACCACAGAAGATTGCGTCGTGGAATTCTCAGCAATCCCTCATACTGAGCAAGCACGAAGCGACAGTGGAAAGGAAAAACTCCCTTTTAACAGGAAGAAACCTCCGGCAGAACCAGGCTCAGCACAAGCGGTTATCTGCCGCGACCGTCTGTGGCTTGGAGAATACATAACAGAGACACAGATGTATACCTTTGTTGAAGAGACTAAGGGTACCAGACTTTGCTAACTAAACATAACTAAGACAAAATTAACGGATTTAAAACATAAAATCAACATAAAACAAAAATTTCAAGTGAAAAATTAAAGTTTTTTGTTTTGTTTTTGTAAGTATCGGTTCATGGAATCGGTTAACTTTAACCGATACCATGAACATGTAAATTAGACGTATCTGGGCCAATATCCGATATCGGTGCATCCCATGTCAGAACAAGAGCAGCAATACCATCCAAGGAGCATCTCTACAAATTAAGTGTTGTTGTCAGACCAGCAAGATGTATTGTGTGTTTGTGAGAGATTTTTCAAATTCTAACAGTTTGTATATATATATATATTCATCCCGATATGTAAAATACTGTCACAGCATATAAGTAATAACAGCAATAAATCATTTTATTATGGTAAATTGAAACTACTCCGGTTAAGATAGATAGATAGATAGATAGATAGATAGATAGATAGATAGATAGATAGATAGATAGATAGATAGATAGATAGATAGATAGATAGATAGATAGATAGATAGATAGATAGATAGATAGATAGATAGATAGATAGATAGATAGATAAATAGATAGATAGATAGATACTTTATTCATCTCCAAGAGAAATTCACAGTTCTAGCAGCTTACGGGAACACAGGGGCATGCAGGGAGAATACAATATAAAAATTTAAAAGAAGAACTAACGTAAAATATAATGGTATAAAAAAGTCTCTCTTGGTTCATCCTTAAAAATCCCACCAGGGACGAGGGTCTCACTAATATACCTACAAGCCTGATGACTCTGTTCTGGGCAATTATTGTGATGGAATAGACTTTTTAAAGTTAATTGTATAATTGTTCAAAATGTTATCAACTCAAGGCTGATTCGGTTTTCCTGTTTTTTTCCTCAAGATAATTGCGTACCACTGAGTATGAAATCTGTTGATTCTGCCTATTGAATAATTGAAGTTTTTTCCCCACTGTAGTTGTACTTAAAGGTCACTGATAACCAGTGCTTCGATTAATTGGGTGTCTTTGTATCAGAAACGTTTCTGTTTGTCCGCTTGGCACCTTGTGGGGGCAGTAAGGGATTTCAACATCCCTTGGGGGTTGTTCGGCTGTAAAAGGTTGAGAAAAACTGCATTATATCCTATTCACATTTATTTTTAACTTAGGGGTCCCAAAAAGCTTAACTAATTTTAAGTTACTGATGAGTATTGATTGATTAGTCGTTGTGAGTTTTAACTGTACTTTAGTCCTACAGATCCACCATTGAACAAGGTAAGTTTTGAAGCAAATACCAGGAGGTTTTACCAATATGTTTTACCTTAGTCCGGCTGATCTGATCCCCTTACTGGAGAAAAGATTCAATACTCATGATTAAGGAATAAATGATGATCAGCAGGTCAATCATTGATGAGTCATTAGTTCCTGATTAAATATTAATGACTCACCGACCATTAAGTAATCATTCAGGAATCATTAGTTATGTTTCTTTCCTCACTAGTTCCTCACTAGGAAAGCAGATTTTGTGGTCTTTATTGTAAAGTGTTATCACTTATGTTAATAGGTATCACCACAAGGCTCTTTAATGATAGCTGACATTAAATTGTATTATTAAAAATGATTGTTATTTTATGTGGCCAGTTTTTTTAGTCAAACTCACTATCCACTCATGGTTAGGGGACAACAGGGACATTTTCCCAGCAATATTTATTATCGTCAGTTCTGTCCCCACCACTTCTAAAAACCTGATGTAGAATTTCTTACCAACCCAACATCCACTTCTGCTCCCAGCAGAATTCCTATTTAATAGTATCTGAACTGACTGGTAGTTCAATCTCTATTCCACTGTAGGCTGCAGTCATGGTCTGTTTTCTGCACTGATGCACATCCAACATAAAGTGCATTTTTGACTATCTGCATTAGAAATAAAAATAGTATTTGTGTTTGGAAAAATCTGTTTTTATTAGATTAACCCGTTTTAACTTCTATTTGTTATTTGTAGCAAGTAGGATGTAAGTAAATGTAAGTAAAGGATGGTAGACTGAAAGCAGTTGGGAGCCAACGAGCCAAAAGTAGATAATCTGTTGTTCCTCCAACCCCAGAAATCTCACTCTGAACTGTTCATTAAACTTGAGAGCTCTGTAGGAAACCCTTTTACGTTGTAAGTTTTGTTTTTTGTTCATTTTTGTTCATTGAGAGTTTATCGGCTGTCTTAGACTAATTGTGAAAGAATTTTAAAAAAAGTGAAAAAAGATTGGTGGGTGGAGCACTGTTTCAGGCGGGAACCTACTTGCGTTTAATTACGCATAGACATGTTTATCATGGCTGCCTAGCTTAGGTTGCGTTTGTTTTAAGCGTCGTTTGAGCACATCCTCTGAAATTAACGTAATGCGTCAGCACGCGGCAACATGAGCGTTACCGCTAGAAGGATTGCAGAGCGCTATTTGACCAGCTGTACATGCACGGAGTCAACAGCGGCAAAAACAGTAGGTAACCAAGCAAGAACAGTGTTAAATATTGTTTTACATACATTTTTCTCTCATAATTTGAAGATTAACCTAACTATCTAATTATCTCTGTGGTCGCCATGTTGGCAGGTGCCAGGTTCAAAAATATCATTAGGTGAAAAAAGGTGACAGCACCATGCTAACAAAAAAGCAACGTTTTTACCCTTCTGCGCCCAGAAGGGTCGAAATGTTGCTATTTAATAAAGTTTAGTCTTTTTTGTTAGCAGTGTGCAGTGTGAATCAACACCAACACAGTAGCAGCAGAAGAAGAGTATGGAGGCTAAGCCAATCGTGAGTAGGAGCATCATCAGTTACCAAAGAGAAGGGAGCTGGCAACAGCAGCCTGTCCGGTTTCAGCAATGCAAAATCACAAAGAAACTCACAACAAAGAGCTACGAGGGCGGCTGTAGGTTGTATCATTTGCACAAAGAATCACTCCTGAGGGAGAAACCAAATAACTTGACTCGGAGCTGGGAAAATGGGCAGCGTTTGTTTCATCCGTTCCAATTGTCCTTGGAAAAGTTGCTGCTTAATTCCCAAGGCAGTGATGTGTGGATAGAGCTGGTTCAGCAGAGCCTCAGGACATTCAGGTGCTTTACTATGTTAACTAAAAAAGCTAAATCCAACAAAAAGTTTCCAATGTCCCCCCAGAGTTTGGGTCCTCAACTGAGCCATCTAACACTACAACTCCATGTTCAGCTTGGATTTCTAGTAGGAGTGGGAAAAAATAAATAAATAAATAGATTACCTGGACTGTTACGTAGAGACGGCATCCATCCCACCGAGGACGGAGCTTCGCTTCTTTCCAGGAACATTGATAGGGTTATCTCTAGTTCCCCAAAGCCGTGACAACCCAGAGTCCAGCTCAGGGAACCCAGAGTCCAGGTCAAGGAACAGGGACTGCCACCCACCCACTACCCTATAGAGATAGTTTCCCGTCCACTACCCAAAACTAATGAATTAAAAGTTAATGCTACTAGAGCAAAGTATAAAAATCTCATAAAGATAAATAAAACTCGGACTGAACATAAAAACAAATCAATTAAATGTGGTTTACTAAACATAAGATCTCTCCCCTCAAAAACACTCTTGGTAAATGACTTAATTTGTGAAAATAATATTGATTTGTTTTGTCTTGCAGAGACATGGTTGCAGGAAGAGGACCATGTCACAATAAATGAGTCAACTCCCCCTAGCTACTTAAACTTTAGTGTCCCTCGAAGTACTGGTCGAGGAGGTGGAGTAGCAACTATCTTTCATTCCGATTTACTAATTAATCTCCAAAAAAATAATAATTATAGTTCCTTTTGAGCATCTAGTTTTAGCTTTCCTCAACAATAACCATCGAGTAAGCCATTTTGTTTGTGTCTTATATCGTCCCACCAGGACCTTATTCTCAATTTTTAGATCAGATATCAGATATTCTATCTGACTTAGTTTTAAACCACTGATATAAGTCCATTTGTCGGAGACTTCAATATTCATGTTGATAATGAAAGTGATTAACTAGTTTAAATACAGCTTTTAACTATCCTAGACTCAATAGGCTTTACTCAAAATGATGCGGGACAATCACATTCTTGACCCACCCTTAGATCTAGTGGTTGACTTATGGCATTGACTGTGAAGAACATAACCAGTCTTTACAAATAACCTCTCCTGTTGATCTTTCTATCGACTTTTAAACTTATCTACTGGCTCATATCAAACTGAAAGAAAACTTCATTATACCAGAACGCTTATCAGACAACGCTGTAGCAATTTTAAAGAAGCTTCTTTCCAAACTTTAATTTCCTCCAGTTTATAATGCAGAACAGAAAACAGTGATTTAACTGTGACCCTCACAACTTGACATTTTAGTTACTAGCGTGTTCATTCCTCCTGCGTCGGGCAATAGACAACGTTGCCCCCATTGAAAGGAGGTGGCTAGCACATAGAAGATTAGCTCCCTGGTTTATTTAGAGCTACGTACCCTAAAGCAGAATGTTAGAAACTAGAGAGTAAAAATGGGCGCTCCAGCATTTACATGATTCCTTTTTATATGGAAAAAATAGTTTATTGTATATAAAAAGTGCCATCACACAGCTATAGAACAGCGGAATATTTATTCATCTTTACTCGAGGAGTATAAAAATATTCCTAGGGTTCTTTTTATACTGTTGCCAACTCAAAGGATACATGCTCTATCGAGCCAACATTCCCAAGCTCTTAGCAGTGACGACTTCATGCAATTCTGTGATAAAGATAAAATAGATCCATAAGGAATAAGATAATTGGGACCTTCCCAATATGCTGGCTTCCTCCCTAGTGAATGAGGCAGCCTCAAATTGGTGGAACATAATATATGCTAATACTGCTTTAATGCAGCCGAACTTTGTGATGTACTAATTTTTTATTAGCTCATCTAAACTCAACTTGCGTTTTAGAACCAATCCCAACTAAACTTTTAAAAGAAGTTTTCCTCTGATCGCTGCCTCCAATTTTCAATATAATGAATCTCTCCTTAGTCAATGGATTTGTACCACAGGAGTTTAAGATTGCTTGTAATTCCACCCTCTACTTAAGAATCCCTCTCTTGATCAAAAACGACTTAATTAACTTTAGACGATATCTATCTTCCCTTCTTATCTAAATTCTTTGAGAAAATAGTTGCACACCAGATATGTGCGCATATTAAACAATAATGAGTGTTTGAGAAGTTTCAGTTCAGGCTTTAGAGCTCATCACAGCACTGAACAGCTCTGGTGAAGGTTACTAATGTATTTCATAGCCTAAGACATTGGCATTGGGTGACCATTCTGGTTCTGTTAGATCTCAGTGTTGCTTTGACATGTCTGATCACAATATTTATAGAGAAGGCTTCAAAGTGTCGGTATAATAGTGAACCGCACTGAGGTGGTTTAAATCTTATTTGTCTACAGAATTTCAGTTTGGTCAGGTAAACAATAGATCTTCCTAAACCTCAATAGTTATTGGCGGAGTACCACAGGGTCAGTGCCTTGGGCCGATTCTTTTACTATATTATGCTTACTATTTGTAAAATCAATTAGGCAGCATGGGATAAAATTTCCATAGTTACGCAGATGATACACAGCTATATCTTATCCATTTACCCTGATGAATCCAATCAGTTTGGTAGACTACAGGCATGTCTGGATGGAATATATACAACTTGGACTTGACTCTAGAATTTCTTGTTCTAATATTCTGATAAAAAGAAGTTGTGTTCTTTTTGGACCAGATGCTCTGAAAAAGAAACTACTTAGTAGCCTCCTTCACCTGGACGGCATTAAATTAGCCTCAGAAGATAAAGCAAAAAACCTCGGTGTCATTTTTGACAAGATATTTCCATTTAGGACTCACATTAAAGAAGTCTGTAGGATTTCCTTTTTTCACCTTAGGAATATTGCAAAATTAGAACCATCCTGTACCCAGGACTGATGTGAAAAAACTAGTCATGCATTTAGTACTTCAAGGCTGGATTACTGTTACCTGTCTATTTTCAGGTATAGTTCCACAGAATACAATTAAAAGTTCTACAGTTAGTTCAAAATGTGCTGCTAGGATTCTGCTGAATATTAAAAGATAGGAGAATACCATTTCCCGATTTTAGCATTCTCGTCCACTGGCTTCCCAGTAAACTCTAGAATAGAATTCAAGACTCCTCCTTCTGACATATTAAAGCCCTTAATCATCTGCTCCATCATACAAAGAGACCTGATTGTTCATTGTTCTAACAGAGAACCTTCGCTCTCAGGACTGCAGGTTTACTGGTAGTTCCTAGGATTTCTAAAAGTATAATGGGTGGAGATTTTCAGCCTATCAGGCTCCTCCTATGGTAACGGCTCCAGGGTTGGTTCGTTGAAGCAGACAATTTGTCTATCCTTTAAAAACTAGGCTAAAAACTTTCTCTATGACAAAGTTACCGTTAGAGATATGTATATGGAAGTTAGAGTCAGGTCAGACAGGTAGAAAGGAAGAGAGAAAGGTTATAATGTTAGTAGTCAGGCTGAGTGTCAAAAGTTAGGACGAGATAGGGAAGAGGTAGAGTGCTAGGTAGAGATAGATTTATGTAAGCAGGGTAAAGATCCGGTGCACGCTGTCGCTGCTTCGCGCGGAAGAAATGTGCCCTCAGGGGCAGCCTGCGCCGGAGAACGAGGTCCTCAGAGGGTCCTCCGACTGTGCGGGCCGCCATTACTGCGGGTTGAAATCCCCCAGGGCAGACTGTGGGACCCCACCCGTTTATCTCATTAACCGTTTCTCGCCTCTTCAACTTGTTCCTCTCAGTTCTGTCTATATTTCCATAGAGAGTTGTCGATTTCGGTCTGTGCCTGGTTATTTAGCCTTAGATGGAGTTTACCACCCATTTGGGGGCATTCTTTCCAAAAAACCATCCGATTCCAGAGAAAGATAGACCCGGCATGCGGGGGCGATCGGGCCCTAACAGTCAGGGTCAGGAGGACTCAGACAGAGTGTTGGTAGAGGTCACTAGTAGCTAGGAGGAAGGTTAATGTTATTAGCTATGAGCTTTAGGTAGGCGTTGGAGGAATTATTAGGGTCTGGTGACTACCTATTCTTCCTCCCTTCCCCACTGCATGTGGTGCTGTCAATTCCAAGCATACCCTTTTTTATTATAGTAGATCCTTAGAAATACATTGCTACAAAGGTGTGTTGGTGTTTTTGTTGTTTTAGTTGTTTTGTGTTAAGTTGAATAACCTGTTTGTCCGGAGTAGACTGCTTGACGACCCTGACTAAGATGGCATTGCAGAGGTGACGGAAATTCTCACGTCTGCAACCAATCTGCATCAGTTCTATTGCTCTTTCTGTGTCTCTGTTATGTATTCTCCAATATAAATAAACTGAATTGAATTGAATTCACATAAGAATATAGATTTTTTGCTTAACAATTTTGAATCAATTTCTTTAAATAAAAGAATCGATTTACATGCAGCCCAGGCTTGGAAAAAAAGCTTAAATTCACTTTATAACGAAGTATATTTAAGTATGTAGCAGTTTACTTTAGAAAGTCTTCACTTTTCATTCATTCTGTTATAAAGGTTTAAAATGTGGAAGTATAACATTCAGAAAATGATATATCTTTTTATTACTATTGTGGATTAAAAATCTGCAATATTGAAGAATCTCAATTGAAATTTGATCGGCCCTTACAAAAAAATTCATAAACGAATTGGATCGGGAGAAAACCATACTGTCTCAGCCTTACAAATTGGCAAATTTTTTTACTAATAGTATTATTTGTGAATCGATGATGAATCGAGAATCGATTCTGAATGAAATAGTCACTCCATGAATCGGAATCGAATCGTGAGTTGTTGTAAGATTCACATCCCTAATTTCCAGTAAAAACTGTAACAACTGGCAGTGGCATATTATGTCTTCATTATAGTTTGGTCTGATTGAACACAGAGGACCTGCTGGTTAAGGATACAATGAAAAAGGATACAAAAAAAAGGTTGAATTTGTTTCAAGAACAGTAAACATTTTATTTCATTTTGCTTCTGTCCTTATCTACGCCCACTGACCAACAGTTCCAAGGTCAGACTTCAGACAGGGCTTAGCAGGACCTTTTGTCCCACTTTCTCATCAGCTTTAACACAAGCTGACAGTGTCACAGTGACCATGTGTTACTAGTTTAGTCCCTTACTACCTCGCTGTGTTCTCTGCTTTCTGTTCAGATCTTTCTCACTGCCGACCTGTTCCCTGCAGGCTGCAGCAGCAGCAGGTCAGGAACTCTTTTGTGGCTTATTGGCTCAACTGCTCTTCTGCTGAACTTGTGCACGCTTCTATTCCTCCATCATTTTCCGTTAAAACTGTCATTTATTTAATTGTCAACACATCTATGATAGGATGCTCATCTATCATCATCAGCAGTGCATGACAGGATAAGGTTAGCAGGTCATTTAGCCTTCCTCCGGATAGCTTTTACCATCATTTTCACTTTCTCCATCTTTTGTCGTCTGGAGGGCAATCAGGTTTGTAGCCACAACAGATTTTAGACAGCAACAGAAATGGCTTCACAAAGAGACCCCTGAGACAAAATGGAGGGCCTTCCCATTCTGTCTCCACTCTGGAAATTCCACACATCAATAATTTGCCCATTATGGTTTTAAAATAATAGTTGTAAAGGGCATGTCAGGCAACGGAAAGGAGGAGGCAAACTGTCACTGACCGTCTCTATTAAAGCTGGCTGGGATCGTTTTGAATAAAAAATGCTGCATGGCTGGTTGAAAAAAATCATTTCATTTATTTGGCAAAAAATTGTAAAAAGTTTCCTTTAAAGGTGTAATATAAAATAATTTTACAGTGAATTAATCCCAATTAAGGCCCCAACCATCTTTAATGTTATGTCAGACTGACCTGAGCCTATCTTGGGTTCCATTTCTTATCGTGTAGATGTAAGGAATAACTGTTGAATCAGTGAGAATAATTATTTATAGCATGAGCAACATATGATCAGTTTTTCTACACATTCTCATCCTGCCTTGTAATTATATAGGTTTGAGGTATATGCTCAGTTTATCAATACATATATATGTACATACACAGCAAAAATTGGGGAGTTGAATTATAAGAGTTAAAAAACTGAGTTAATTTTAACACCAACAGAGTAATTTCAACCTTTTCAGTGTAAAATTTTGATCAAGTTTGGAGTCATTTATCTGAGTTGATCACACTGGTGTTAATTTAACTAAGATCAGCGTTAAATAAACCTCCATCACTGCAATTCAACGCCAAGTGTTATTTTGTTGGTGTTAAATGAATGAAGAGTGTTCAGACAGTTCAGAGTGAATTTAACTCCTTCCAGACATAAATAAGCTCCACCCAGAGCCCATATGTATTATTACCATGGGTAATGTGTTTGTGTTAATTGTAGAAGTTCTTCTTTGTGCATTACAGTTTGTGGCCTACCTGTAGCCGTTTTCTTTAGTTATCCTTTGACTTATGTTGTTGTCAGTGTTTGATGGTTATTGTCTGCACACCATCATAGGATGGAGTTCGGTTTCTGCCGTCATGACCGTCATGTTTATGCAGTGCATAACTGTGAGAAGTGTGAATGAACTTTTCACTCCAGTGACTGATTTCATTAGTAGAGTCACACTAGAATTCTTTCTTTCTGATGACTACAAATAATTCATAAGTTATTTGATATAAATAAATATTTGTAAAAAACATGTTACTTGTGCCTTTCTGAATATCGTCTCTGGGTTTGGCTCAATATGTACACCAATGAGTGTTAATTATCTTATATATACACTTGTACGAGTTAATTTTGAAGGTTTGTCTTTACACACTGCAGTGTTGATTGAGTTCACGTTTAACATCCAACAGTGTTGATTTTGAATCTCTCTTTACTAGTAAAGTAACTCATTACGGAGTAACTTTAAACTCCGTAATGTGAGTTAAAGAAAGAACTCTGGTGTGGTGTTAAATATTTAACTATTCAATAAATTTTAAATCTACTCTTTAGTGTGGAGCTATATAAATCCCGTAAAGGTGATGCTGATACCATTGAGGAATCCCTAATCCTTTTACAAAACAAACAGTAAGCCCTCCTGGTTTTGGCCACAGGCTTCAATCTATGTTTAAAATCCTAAACTTCTAGCTATGAATCAGCAAATTTACACGTCCCCATTTTTGATAGTATTGCATTGCTTTGCTGCACTTTGTAATAAATTAACGGGATACATCAAATCAGCAACTATAACAATAGTACATAAAGTCATGTGGGATGGAAACCCGAGCCAACAGTTGGTATAAAAGGACAAAAAATGTTATTAAATTTTATTAGTTCAAGTCATCTTTTTTGATAGACAAACTTATTTTAAAAACCTGTCAGCACTAACCAAATTTAAGACTAAATCAATGTGAGTTTAATACTTTTAATGGGTATTAATTTCTTTAAATCAATGTATCAACTTTTAATACTTCAATATCAAGAACTGGTGGATACCGTGATCAAGTAGCCTAGGTTCTATGCTGCAATAAAGTTATACTTATAGTTATACATATAACATAGTTATACATATACTTATAAGTTATACATCGGTCAATGAGCTCAACTTGTTGCAGATTTATTCCTCACAGTTTCTCCCATTCACAATGTTTATGGCCAGTCTGAAGCTAGGAGAAGTCGTTCTGATCAGGAAAAGACTGGCATGAACCACTTGGACTACAGTTTTATAAATATCCAGATGCACATCTTGTAAAATTAGAACTTGAATGTTATAGAACTGCAATTTCTCTCTGAAATATCTGATCTGAACTTGAGTTTTTCACTCATAGATTTACCTTTTTTTCTTGTAAATGTCTGACTTTATAATATCAGAAAGCGTCTTAATTTATGTATTGAAAATGTATGCCTTAAATCATGGAAATTTCTCAATTTCCATTTCTTTTTCTGTTGGATTTCTGTTCATGTAAGTGGAAATCATGTACTTATTTACAGTTCTAAGATGTCCGATGTTATTATTCCTCTCATTTGGTTGACAATTGGCTGTGGCTGAGGAAGTCACCAGTGCTAGTCCATCAGATCAAATTCCACCCAAGTGTTCTATGAAAATTGTGTTTATCTTTGAATTTAATTTTATTGGACTTATAGTCATCAGTCCTATTTGTGCTTTCAGAGAGTTGTTAGACATTGATGGAAGTAAATTCCATATAACCGTCCATCTGTTATCTATACCAGTCTATCCTCTGCAGGGTTGCGGTGGGCTAGTATCCCATCTCCAGGCAGGATACATCTTGGACAGGTCACCAGTCCATTGCTGGGTAAATTCCTCACTTTTCCCAAAAATTCCAATATTTCCAGATTCTGCCTGAAATCTGGTTCTGAACATGTTTCATTTACCTGTTGTAGAATTATGTAGGCCTACTTCTATATGCTGAAACTTTTTAGGGACTATAAGAAGTTAAAGACAATCACTTGCAGCTAAAAAGAATTTAGCACTAAAATTACCAACAGATAGTCAAACCTTGGATTCTGGAGGATCAATGCAGTTTTCATCCTGGCCACGGAACACTGAACCAGCTCTAAACCCTCAGCAGGGTCCTGGAGGGTGCATGAGAGTTTGACCATCCAGTTTACATGTGTTTTGTGGACGAGGAGCCGGCCTTCGACTGTCTCCCTAGGGTAGTCCTGTGGGAAGTACTCTGGGGTACCAGGCCCCTTGATACCGCCTGTTAGGTCCCGTCACGACCGGTGTCAGAGCTTGGTTAACATTGCTGGCAGTAAGTCTAGCTTGTTTCTGATGAGAGTTGGACTCCGCCAAGGTTGCTCTTTGTCAAAAATTCTGTTCAGAACTTTTATGGACAGGATTTGTAGGCACAGCCAAGGTGATAAGGGGATTCGTTTTGGTGGCCTTAGAATTGACGCTCTTATTTTTTTGTAGAATATGTGGTATTGTTGGCTTCATCTGAACATAATTCACAGATTTTACTGGAGCAATTCGCAGTAGAGTGTGATGCGGCTGGGATGAGGATCAGCACCTCTAAATCTGAAACCATGGTCTTGATCCAGTAAAGGGTAGGGTGCTTCATCTAGGTTGGGGAT
Organism: Apricaphanius iberus; assembly: GCA_028564705.1. NCBI lineage: Eukaryota > Metazoa > Chordata > Actinopteri > Cyprinodontiformes > Aphaniidae > Apricaphanius > Apricaphanius iberus. Next base: position 505,380 of record JAPXFQ010001528.1, on the reverse strand, counting down.
GAGGTCCTTCCCCAATTTGTTGGCCTGGGAAGGCCTTGCAATTCCTGCATAGGAGCTGGCCCAGTGGCTGGGGAGAGAAAAGTCTGGGTCTCTGCTTAAGCTGCTGCCCCAGCAACCCAACTCCGGACAAGCGGACAAAAGAATGGATGGATGGATATTGTGAAACAAAAAAAACATGTTTTAGAGTTTATTTTTTTACTGTGACTGTCATTTCTTAAAGATATAAACCCCCTAAATTCCCAGTTTCATAAAACTGGAACATTAGTTAAGAGCAATAAAAAAGCTCTCTTGAACATAACAAAAATTTGACAAGTTCGGATATTTCTTCAAGTTTAGTACTGGTCTGTGCTCCTTTTGCATGCATTACTGCATCAGTGCAGCGTGCTGTGGACAGCCTGGGGTTCTGTTGAGATATGTAGGACATCCAGGTTAATTTGGTAGCGCCTTTCAGGTTGCTTGTTCCTGTTTCTCTTCCTTTTGATGAAACTCCTTAGGTGTTCTATGGGGTTTCGGTCAGGCCTTTTTTCTGGCATATCATGCCTAGTCCCAAACTGGTCATTGTAGACCAACACCAGCAGATGACATGGTAGCTCATAAGTGACTCTAGAAACTTCTCTCTGGATTTGAAGCAATGTAGATTATTTGCCCTTCAACTCTTCCTTCAGGTTATAGGATTTTGATTTCTAAATGATATGAATACTAATTAATCTGAAAAGAGGACTTTGGAGTACTGAGCAACAGCCTCGTTCTGAACTAGAAACCATATCACACTTGATTTTTTTAGCACTTTAAAAAACATATCATCTACACTCCCTGTTTCTTATGTGAGAGGGATGGAGAATAAAACAGGTTTCATTTGCATTTTGCCAGGGAAGGTGCTATGGGGTACAGTTTCCTCATTCCGCCATGAAAATCCTTTACCTGTTGGCGAAATTCACAGTTTAAATCTAAAATAGGTCACCTACATGATTCATATATGTCTGATGATGAAAACAATCTGCTATAATTAGTGACACATGCCGCAACAGCGAGCCACAAGTTTTCAGAACAGTCTTTGTGTGACTGAGAGAAGCTGTGGTTTCAATTACTTTTTAAAGGCTCCAAGTTATAAAGGATTACAATTTCAACCGACCTTAAGAGTAGTTTTCTTTTATTTTGTCTCTTTTCCAGCTCTTTGAACCTGGGAGCGCAGCTAGTTCTTCTTTTGGTCTGACAGAAACCAAATTTATAGCGTCAAAATCAACAGACTATGCTGCGCTGCAACAAAGGTAAGAAAAAATACTTTCTCACTCTCTCCTGACACAGAAACTCCTATACGTTTTTAGAATAATTAACAGTGATTATTCCTGAATATTCAGTGCTTCTGAGCAGGGGCGTATCCAGGAGGTTAATAAAGTAGTGCTAAAAGGGCCCAGGGTGGGTCTAGGACTGTAGCACCAAAGTAAAGCAGAGATGTTCTTCTTGTGGGGACCCAATCTGAGCTGATCACATTTTACTGTTTTCTTGTGTTAAAATGATATTTAAAGTAGGGCTGAACGATTAATTGCATATGCAATTAAATCGCGATTTGGTAAAATGCGATTTACTAATCGCAAAGGCTGCGATTTGACTTGATGTAAACATATCTGCTAAAGTCACGTGACTTGCAAACCACGCAGGGAGAGAAGGAAACGCTGCACTTTAACCAAAAGCTTAATAGAATCCAACGCTGCACGATATTTGGTACAAAAGAGGAACAGTACATCAGTTGTGAGAAATTATATCTGCTATGAAAACGTTGATGCTGCGCAACGCCAGGTATTATGCAGAACCCGTCTTGGTATTGTTGCTGCCTCACGAGATAGGCTACAGTACGAACCTTTATCAACACCTAAAAACATCACACTGACCGCCACCAGTGTTTAAATTTCCAGTAAACAAACTTCGAGGCGACAGGGATCGCTGACCGAGCTGTTTGAAAGAATCGCTCCTTACGAACATAAAAAAACAGCACACTGAAATAATTTGTGCTATAATGGGTTTTATAGCTTTGTTAACCATGATGAATAAGCTAGGATTCAATCTAACACACATTTTAGCTACATTTTACCTGCGCTGTATAAAAAATGACGACAGAAAGTTAAAGCCACACCGTAAACAGCGGAATATTTTGCAACAAATGACCTGAGATTAAACCGCTCTACGGAGCCATACCAGAGTCTGAAAGTGCATTAGATCGATGGAGGATTAAAAATCAGAGCTTGTTGCTTCAAGCATCCTACTTCCTGGATAACCACACGGGGGGACCATCAAGTGTGATGATTAAAAGTAGATAAAGTTGTTAATATTTGCCTTTGTCTTAAAATAAGCAAATAATCTTATGGAATAGAATAAATTATGTATAAAAATCTGTTTATAATACACAATATTTTTGATTGCATTAATTAAAAAATGCATGACAAAAGCCCCAAAAAAATAATTGCACATTAAATCGCAATCGCAATATTGAAGGAAAAAAATCGCAATTAGATTATTTTCCAAAATCGTTCAGCCCTAATTTAAAGTCATTTTATTTTGATAAAGTTTATGTGACAATGCTGACTAACTCTGCTTGCTTTACAAACAATTTAAGTGATTAACCAAAAGTAAAGAAAATCATATAAAAACGTAACTTTTCACAAAATGTTTTTCGCAAAAAAGTGGAGGGAATGTTAAATTTGTTAACTTGCGTTATTGCTTTGGACTTTTTTTTTTCTTCACATATATTAAATACTGTAAAATTCAAGTATTTATCTTTACTTTTTTACCCCACTGTGGCCCTTTTGAATGTCTCCCTAATTTCGACGTCTCGGTGTTGACAAGTATGCAAAAGATTTGCACACAGCTCAACAGCAACAAAATTTAAATAATAAAACATAACAGAATACACCGATATAAATTTAAAGAAAAATAAAAGCATAGTCAGACACTGAATTAAAAGCCAGTGAATAAAAGTGAGTTTTCAAATGTGATTTAAGAACATCCGCAGATGTAGCCAGTCTAACATGTACAGGCAATTCATTGCAAAGCTTTGGAGTTCATAAGAGAAAAGGAGCGTTAAACCAGGATTTTAGAACTGTAATGAGCAGCTGGTCAAAGAGAAGGAGAAAGGAAATAGGGCCTCATTGACACCAGGTGTGGTATGCATGTGATCAGGTGTCCGTACAGCTGCCACACGAATAAAAAAATGATCAAGTCCAATCAGAGCATTCACACCGTCTGCGGTGTGGGTATGTGGATCCACTTCAATGTCTGCGTGGTCAGTAATTTCCAGAAACCAGATTCATTTTTTGAATGAAGTTACAGAAATAAACATTTAGTGGTAATAGAAAATGATTAAAGCACATAAATTAACTCTATTGCTAAAGTTAACACGATTGTGATATTTATAAGACAAAACAACATGAAACTTAAACATTATAACATTAAACTATATAAAAATGGAATGTACTTACCCATTGTAGAACAACCCAAGTGAATAAACACTCCAACAAAAGTATGAGAAGGTGGGTGTAGCTGTCGTTTACAAACCCCTCTCTATATATGTAGATGTTATTACATGAATCATTGAGATCATTGAGATAGTGCTCTGGATGGAGCAAATTTCTGGAAACAATCCGTCCGACAGCCATACGGAAATCTGACCGCACACGTACTGCACAGTTTAAAGGTTCAAGACCATATGCAGCTTTGAAAACAAATAGAAGAGCTTAAAAATTCACTCTAAACTTGATTGGAAACCAGTGCAAGGATGAAAGCTCTGGAGCAATCATGTTCTCTTTTCTCCCTGTTAAAAATTGCGCTGCTACTTTTTATAGCAGTTGCAGATGTGATATTGTGCCCTGTTCAACCCCAAATGCAAGTGAGTTATAATAATCTAATCGCAAGGTTATGAAAGCATGAATAACAGTTTCTAGTCTAACAGAGATTAAAGAATGAAAACTTGACCACTCCTTAATATGGCTTTCAAAAGACTTCAGGAATGGCTCGTAACAGGAATAGGACATCTGTAGCCCACGATGCTTCTGTCCATAGCAGCTCTAGATAGGCTGACTCCAGCTTCAGTCCCCCCATTTTTTACCTGAACAGATTATGTTTGATAAGGATGTGGTTACACTTGTTGCTGGTGCACATTTCGCTATGACTTTTTCCTTCCCCTTAACTTTCTTTAAATGTGCTTAAAGATACAGCACTTTGTGAACATCCTGTTCCATCAGAACTGTGTGGCCAGCATCAAATGACAGTCTTCTGGACATCCGTCTAGTCAGCAGTCTTCCCCATCATTGTGTCCTACTGACCCAGACTGAGACTAAGGACACCTTTACAGGTGTTTGAAATTAGTTCACGAGTTTCCAATATTTAACTTGTTTATAATACTCTAATGTTGTGAGCCACTAAATATTTTAGTTTTCATTTTCTGTAAGCCATTATCTGGCATTTCTTTTAATCTTTTTTGTCTATATTTCAGGTCATTTCAGCTCCTCTGTTTAAGTTCACATAAAGTCATGTCAGATTTACTTTTCTTCCTTGAGTTTGATCCTTTATCACCTAATGACCAGGAGTGGAGAAGAATATGTTCCTAAAAAGTAATGAGGAATATGCTAAAGATACTGACAAAAGTGAATTATAGATGGAGTTCTGGAAATTGCTGAACAACATGAGCCAAGATGATGAGTACACTGCTGTAAACTCTGATGAGTGCAACATAGAATACCGGCAACATCTTTAAGACGAGTACATTCATCAAAAAATGAGAGAACATGAAAGGCTGTTGAAAAGGACACCAATGAAGACGACTGAAGAATACAGAGAACTTGCCAGTTTTATGCTAGATGTGCAATCAGTAAACACGCTCGCAGCTTATGCTGTTAAAAGCAACACCTACAGATACTCTAGTCTAGCTTTAAATATTGGCAAAAGTTTACCAAAGATATCACAGCATGTTGAAGTCATGCAAATGTGCAGAGGAAGTACAGTGCAGCTAAAGATGCTTGTGTATTGTGAATCCACAGGAATCAAAGTGGAGCACTTCACAGTTGTTTCCCTGTACCAAACATCTCCAGACTCCTCATTTATATCAGTGAATTATCAGCTGAAGCACATACACAGACATGGGCGAATCTGGCCTAAGTCACCCTGAACAAGTATTTCTGTTCAATTAGACGCAGATCCAGAGAAAAATAAAAAATGTCCCTTTCAGCATATCTGCCTTCGAATCCCGTTCGTTTTTCAGTATTTATTTAAAAACAGGGACCACACATTAATAGACACTTTCATGTAAATGATATCATAGATCATTATGGCTAATTTCCACATACATAAGAATGATTTAAAAGATATTCTGACCTTGAACAAAACTATCAACATTTGAGAAGATTAGAAATACAAGGGAAAAGAAGAAGAAAGGTGCAAATTCTTGACTCCAGAAAACCAGCAGTGATTGGATATGCTTGTCAGCAAGTGTCAGGAAAGTTGGATCACTAAAAAAAACTTTCACTTATTAGCATGACCATCTACAATGACTCATCGCGGCTCTGACTGCTGTGGCCATTTTGCCAACACCTGTGGAGCCCAAAGACCAAACACACTTGCTTCAACAAAACACAAGCAAACAGAAACACTGTCTCAGATTTAATACCATAGCAATATGGAGGTGGGTCAACGAGCCAATTTTCTTGGTCACGATATAAGAGACCATCAGCAGTTTTACAGACTTCCAGAAGGAACATTCCAACTGACTAAAATCAGTGCAGACGTCAGGGCTCTTGAGCAAAGACGTCTTGTTTAATTTAAAGGCAAGACACTGGATGACCTAACCTTTGTCCCTGGAGGTAATGTTTGTCTTCTTCTTCACACATTTCCATGTAAATTATCTGAGGCCATAATTCTCAAGCTGTGGTACGTGTACCACCAGTGGTACGCAAGCTCTACCCAGTAGTACTTGGAAGAAAGTTCTTAATATTTTTTGAAAATAAAATTAATTCAAAAATGTATAATTCACACACAGTCTGGCTCTGATTGGCAACAATCCCTAGGATTAAATAAGCCTCCTTTGTTCACTGCCTATAGTTAAAGGTAAGTCTTCTCTACTGTATGTTTAGGTTGATCATGATGGTGGTATTTGGAGAGCTCGACATTTTCTCAGGTGGTACCCACTGTAGAAAGTTTGAGAAATACTGATCTAAGGCAATGTTTTCATGTTTGGCATCGCCACTTGATAACTATGTGTTGATCCCGTTGTGTTTTTTAGTATTAGTTCCTTTCTCCCTCCTACACCTCTTGCAGAGAATGTGAATTTTGAATGTCAAGAAGAGGTAGAGTTTAAGATTTAGTGATTCTATGTTTTCATTTTTTACATTTTTGTAATGATGTAAAGCACCTTGATTTGCCTTGTGTTGAAAGTGTGCTATACAAATAAAATTGCCTTGCCTTGCCTAAGGGTGGGTGTTGGGCATGTATGAATGAATAAATATATATTAACATGTTTCCATTTGCAAAGACAAAGTTGCATCCACCAAGTAACAGACAGCAAGCTCAAGAAATCAAGGCTCATTGAAATATCCTCGCTCCAGGTTTATTCAGTTCCACCAACAAAACTCAGGTGAATTCAATCCCCACAAATTCAAGATATATATATATATATATATATATATATATATATATATATATATATATATATATATATATATATATATATATATAGGTGCTGGCCAGTAAATTAGAATATCATCAAAAAGTTGAATTATTTCAGTAATTCCATTCAAAACGTGAAACTTGTACATTATATTCATGCAATGCACACAGACCAATGTATTTCCAATGTTTATTTCTTTTAATTTTGATATTTATAAGTGACAACTAATGAAAACTCCAAATTTGGTATCTCAAAAAATTAGAATATTTTAAAGGCCAATGAAAAAAAAATGTTTTTTTTTAAATGTTGGCCAACTGAAAAGAATGAACATGAAAAGAATGTGCATGTATAGCACTCAATACTTAGTCGGGGCTCCTTTTGCCTCCATCACTGCAGTAATGCGGCGTGGCATGGACTCGATCAGTCTGTGGCACTGCTCAGGTGTTATGAGAGCCCAGGTTGCTCTGATAGTCGTCTTCAGCTCCTCTGCATTGTTGGGTCTAGCGTATTGCATCTTCCGCTTCACAATACCCCATAGATTTTCTATGGGGTTAAGGTCAGGCGAGTTTGCTGGCCAATCAAGGACAGGGATACCATGGTCCTTGAACCAGGTACTGGTGGTTTTGGCACTGTGTGCAGGTGCCAAGTCCTGTTGAAAAGTGAAGTCTGCATCCCCATAAAGTTGGTCAGCAGCAGGAAGCATGAAGTGCTCTAAAACTTCCTGGTAGACGGCTGCATTGACCTTTGACCTCAGGAAACAGAGTGGGCCAACACCGGCAGATGACATGGCACCCCACACCATCACTGACGGTGGAAACTTTACACTGGACCTCATGCAACGTGGATTCTGTGCTTCTCCGCTCTTCCTCCAGACTCTGGGTCCTTGATTTCCAAAGGAAATGCAAAAATTGCTTTCATCAGAAAACATAACTTTGGACCACTCAGCAGCAGTCCAGTCCTTTTTGTCCTTGGCCCAGGCGAGACGCTTCTTACGCTGTTTCTTGTTCAAGAGTGGCTTGACACACGGAATGCGACAGCTGAATCCCATGTCTTTCATGAGTCTCTTCGTGGTGGTTCTTGAAGCGCTGACTCCAGCTGCAGTCCACTCTTTGTGGATCTCCCCCACATTTTTGAATGGGTTTGTCGTCACAATTCTCTGCAGGGTGCGGTTATCCCTAGAGCTTGTACACTTTTTTCTACCACATTTTTTCCGTCCCTTCGCCTGTCTGTTAATGTGCTTGGACACAGAGCTCTGCGAACAGCCAGCTTCTTTAGCAATCACCTTTTGTGTCTTGCCCTCCTTGTACAAGGTGTCAATGGTCGTCTTTTGGACAGCTGTTAAGTCAGAAGTCTTCCCCATGATTGTGGAGCCTTCAGAACAAGACTGAGGGACCTTTTAAAGGCCTTTGCAGGTGTTTTGAGTTAATCAGCTGATTAGAGTGGCACCAGGTGTCTTCTATATTGAGCCTTTTCAGAATATTCTAATTTTCTGAGATACTGAATTTGGTGTTTTCATTAGCTGTCAGTTGTAATAATAAAAATAAAAATTAATAAACACTTGAAATATATCACTATGTGTGGAAGGAAAGTATACAGTATACAAGTTTCACGTTTTGAATGGAATTACTGAAATAATTCAACTTTTTGATGATATTCTAATTTACTGGCCAGCACCTCTCTCGCCCACCGTGGGTGTTTTATTCCCCAGGGTCCTGCGCAGTATCTTTCCTGTTCCAATACTGCACTTTTCTGTATTGAGATGTCTGAGGTTCTTCCAGGGATCTGCTGGAGCCATTCCTCCAGTTTAGGGGTCACTGCCCCAAGTGCTCCGGTTACCACGTGTACTACTGTCACCTTCATCTTCCAAGCCTTCTCTAGCTCCTCTCTGAGCCCTTGGTATTTCTCAAGTTTCTCTTGTTCCTTCTTCTTGATGTTACTATCACTTGGTACGTCATCCGTTGAAGCCTTGTCCTTATGGAGCTTTGATGTTTCATCCTGGATAGTGGCTCTCACGCTCATCAGTCCTCTGCCTCCTTCCTTACGGCATGCGTACAGTCTCAGGGTACTGGATTTGGGATGGAACCCGCCATGCATGGTGAGGATCTTTCGTGTCTTAAAGTAGAACTGGCATGAAATTCCCCGCAACGTTTGGGCACTTTTTAGCCACACTCTAAGTACTTTAATACTATATCAAAGGATCGCTTGCCGTAATTCAGCCTTGTTATAGAATTGTGACGAGGTGGCCCTTCTGTGAGCACTAGCACAGAACGACCGGGTTTCGGAGGGCGGGGCCTAGGCTATGCGCTTATGTGGTCAATGAGTCTCTAACGATATTTCGAATGTTCAAGTATGATATATAATCTTTTTTCTCCCAAATAAAAGCCTACTAGCACCAGTGCTACATAAACAAACTGGTGTATTAGCCGTGAAGCTAATTCTGAATGTTAGCTATGAAGCTAATTGAAAAGCGAACAACTCAAACAACGCCACAATGTGTACTAAAAGCTGAAGGACATTATTGAGGAAATATGCTTACTTGTACAGGGATATTTGGTTCACGGAGAGTTGGTATTAATCCTGGTAAAGGTTTAAGACGATCTGTGAATCCACTGCTGTATTGTCCCAAGTTGGAAAAACAGTCGTCTTAGAAACGTTTGCCACAAACTACCACACACTTCAGCAGTCAGTCGGCCACATTCCCTGCATACATAAAATCTATCCACAAGCTTTTCAGTGACTCATAAACTGGGAAGGACAAAAATATTTAAGCTCTCTTTTGTACACCACCCAGGTACAGTGCAGTTTGGATGCGGTCTGGACTCCATGCTGTTGGTTTGTTGTTTGCATGTTACCTTAGCTCTCCGCGCCGTGGAGGGAAGGACTTGCAGGGTGTAGTTCAGGGAAGGGGGTGATTGAACTCAACACGTAATATGCCGAAACATGTCGTCATATGCCGAACTGCCAAACAGCTCATTTCTGAGTGCTAATTTCAATATGTAGGCGGACGTAGCGCGGGAAAAAATATTCTGTAATTTTAACCCCTTAGGGGCCGTAGGCAGAGTGGGGGAACTAAAAGATATGATAAGAACCTCAAAAAATCGAAATTTCATGCCAGGTCCACTTTAACATCATTAGATCTCACATTAAAGAAGTCTCTAGGATTTCCTTTTTTCACCTTAGGAATATTGCAAAAATTAGAACCATCCTGTCCAGGAATGATGCTGACAAACTAGTCCATGCCTTTGTTACTTCAAAACTGGATTACTGTAACTCTTTATTATCAGGTAGTCCACAGAAAACAATTAAAAGTCTTCAGTTAGTCCAGTGCTTCTCAAATGGTGGGGCCCGCCCTCAGGGGGGTGGAGGGGTGGTCAGAGGGGCGTCAGATCGCCCCCAACCTCACGCGCCTCCTGGGAGCCGAGGCTTTTATTTATACTTTAACTGTGATTAGGCCTCCAGTCACTAGGTGGCAACATTGCGCAAACTTATCAACAAGCTGTCTGTTCAGCCCTACACAGACAGATCTGAGAGACAAAAATGTTCTCTAATCCACGCTGCGGGAAAGGGAGATGGAATCGCGGAATTTAACAACTAAAAATGGACTACACAAACACCGTTCCTGTAGTGATCTGGTGGCTCCCGCTCCTGTAAGGCTGGCCGTTTGCTGTTACCAGGAGGTCGGCCCGCCTCTCCATGCAGACAGACTAAAACTGCCTGCCATAGCGAGAAAACTCACAGAACCACAGATGCCCCCCATTCCCCGAAAAAACCCCAAACAAAAAAGTTGTGACGACCAGTGATAGCAAGCTTTGCATTAGAAACAAGAAGAAACGGGAGCTCTGTCAGGGGAAAAAACGCAAACGAAGCGCTGCAGAAAGACGGTTACATAAAAGCACTGACATACATTGATTTCACTGGAGTCTGGGAAGGACTAGGAAATAAAAATGAACACAGGTTTAGATTAATATGGAAGTAATATGAATGGAGAAAGTTGAACTTATGAAATAAATTATTTCTAACATAATAAATGGATTTCATAGGGTTGCAGAGCTGAAAAGAAAAACAGTGATGGTGAAGAAGTTATGTAGCTTGAAAAGTGATAAACTGATGAAGCTGACAGGTTACCAATGAACACAGTTTAAAAAAGCTTTAATATTCAAAATTAATTTAAAAATCACATCCCATTGAATCATTTGAACTGTTTCTGTTCTGCGCATCACACAGACCGAGCAGTCTGGATTAAATGTTACCAACTGAGTTAATAAACTGAACTTGGAAATAGTGTCAAGACCCAAAAAAATTAAATGAGCTGCTACCATTTGAAGTATTTGCATCTTATTTAATTAATCTCTTTTCATAATAGTATATGCAGTGTGCTGGTGCCGGTTTGTATCAATAAATAATTAAATATTTTTACATATCAATCTGGTTGGGGTGGGGGGGCGTGAAAAAGAAATCTGTTCTCTAGGGGGGCATGGCAGCAAATAATTGAGAAACACTGAGTTAGTCCAAAATGCTGCTGCAAGGGTTTTAATTAATAAAAGAAGAAGAGATCACATTTCCCCTGTTTTAGCTTCTCTTCACTGGCTCCCAGTAAAATCTAGAATAGCATTCAAGATCCTCCTTCTTACATAAGAGACCTGATTGTTCCATATGTTCCTAACAGAGCCCTTCGCTCTCAGACTGCAGGTTTACTGGTAGTTCCAAGGATTTCTAAAAGTAGAATGGGTGGCAGATCTTTCAGTTATCAGGCTCCCCTCCTATAGAAACAACTCCCATGGTTGGTTCGTGAAGCAGACAACTTGTCTATCTTTAAAACTAGGCTTAAAACCTTCCTCTTTGACAAAGCTTACAGTTAGAGACAGGTTAATAGATAGTTAGAGACAGGTTAGACAGGTAGCTAGGAAGAGACAGGTTAATGTTAGTAGTCAGGTAGAGTGTCAAAAGCTAGGAAGAGATAGAGTAGCTAGGTAGAGATAGATTAATGTAAGCCAGGTAGAGTGTTAGTAGCTAGGTCTTCTAGTAGCTAGGAGACAGGTTAATGTTAGTAGCTATGCTGCTTTAGGCTATGCTGTTGGAGGACATTATTGGAGTCAGTTCCTACTTTCTCTCCTACTTCTCACCAACTGCATGATGTGCTGTCAATTCAAGCGCTAACCTGTTTTCTCTTAAGTCTCTTCCTACAGTAGGTGCTCCTGAGATGGAACGTTCTCCACGTCCTGCTACCAACTTCTGCATCAGTTCTGCTGCTCTTTCTGTGTCTCTGCTGCCTTCTCCAAACCCAGACGTCTCGGCAGATGACCGCTTATGCTGAGCCTGGTTCTGCTGGAGGTTTCTTCCTGTTAAAAGGGAGTTTTTCCTCTCCAAAATCTGCTTGCTCAGTGTGAGGGATTGCTGAGAAGTCACGACGCAATCTTCTGTGGTCCTCTAATTCCTAAATTAAACATTGTATTGTAATAACTCTTCTTGTAAAGTGCCTTGAGATGACATCTGTTGTGAAATGGCACTATAGAAATAAATGAATTTAATTTAATTGGTCTGTATCTCATCTTTTGGCCATCTTATGTTCCCGCAGTGTATCTGATCACTGGCAGGGCGTAACCTTTTATGGCCTTGGACTTTTTCTTTCCATTGAGCTGGCTTCTTAGGACTTGCCTCACTCGTTGGAGGTATTTGGCTGTTGCTGCTTCCCTTCTGGCCTGTTCAATGTTGCCATTTGCCTGCAATATTCCCAGGTACCTGTAACTGTCCTCAATGTCTGCTATTGTTCCCTCTGGGAGTGAGACCCCTTCAGTGTGGACTACCTTATCTCGCTTTGTGACCATCCTACTACTTTTTCCAGCCCAAATGACATCCCAATTTCATTGCTGTAGATCCTGGTGGTGTAGATCAGGGAATCAATGTCCCGTTCGCTCTTAGCATACAGCTTGATGTCATCCATGTAGAGGAGGTGGCTGATCGTAGCTCCGTTCATGAGGCGGTATCCATAGCCAGTCTTGTTGATTATTTGGCTTAGGGGGTTCATACCTATGCAGAACAGCAGTGGGGACAGAGCATCACCTTGGTATATGCCAAATTTGATGTACACTTGTGCAAGTGGCTTGCCATTGGCCTCAAGGGTGGTTCTCCACAACCTCGTCGAGTTCGCAATGAATGCTCCAACAGTCCTGTTGATGTCGTACAGTTTCAAGCATTCTTTGATCCGTGTGTGGTATCGAGTCATAGGCTTTTTTGTAGTCAATCCAGGCAGTTCACAGGTTGGTCTTTCAGGATTTGCAGTCTTGGGCAACTGTTCTGTCAACCAGGAGCTGGTGTTTAGCACCTCTGGTATCTCTATCAATGCCCTTCTGTGCTTTGTCCATGTATTGATCCATGTGCCTGCTTATCTGCGATGATGCCTGACATGATCTTCCATGTTGTGGAGAGACAGGTTATTGGCGATAGTTGGATGGGACTGCACTTTTGGTGAGATCCTTCTGGATCAGCATTGTTCACCCTTTGGTTAGCCGTGCTGGGTTAGTCCCATCTTTTAGGAGCTGGTTCAGTTGTGCTGCCAATCGCTTATGTGCTGTGGGTTTCTTTAGCCAGTAGGATAGATCATGTCAGGGTCTAGTGCTGTCGAGTTTTTCATACCTGAGACTCTTTCTTGGATGTCTGCCACTGTGATGGTAATTGGATTCTGCTCAGGGAGGTTGTTGTGGTCCTCGTCACCCCAAGAATCGGAATCGAATTGAATCGTGAGATTATGTAAGATTCCCATCCCTACTCTTTAGGCGATAGGCCAAGGCTTGGAGTCTTTGTTTGGCAGTTTCAAGTGCTTCAGGTATGGACATCTGGGTGTACCTTTTTCGGTATTGGTCGTTTGATTGCACCTCTCTGGGCCTCCGTCAACTGGCTTACTTCTCTCCGAGCTAGCTTGATGTTAGCTTCCAGCCGTCTTTTCCATGGTGGGTATTGTTTCTCATGGTCGCTCTTATTGCCAAGCGTCTCTAGGATCACTGCTGCTGAAGTGTATATCAGCTCATTGGTTTCAGTGATTGGTGTGCTAGGGATCGCTCTCACTGCTGAGGTCCAGGAGATCTTCACTTAGTAGTTGTAATCAGCGTCGGGGGTCTAGCGCTCATTCTCGCCATGATCTTATCTTTCAGGTCAGTCACTTCCTTGCTCAGCGCTATGGTTTCACTCATTGGGGGTCCGTTCCCCATCCCTGTTGGTATAACCTCCCCTCTGACCAGGCGTCCTGACTCCTCCTTGCCGTAGCATTTGTGATGTATCTCGTCAATCTCAAGTTGTGATAGCAGTTGCCGTTTGCGGATGTTGGAACACTGAGCTACTAGGTGTTTTGCCAGTCAACTATGATTGTGGGTATCAAAGTAACCATTCAGCCCACATTCTTCTTGTGTAACCTCTCTAATTAGGGTTACTTGAGTAGTAGCATTCCAACAGAGCCATATTATTGCATCTCCTCCATTTCTGCCTGGTTGTTTTTCCAGTAGCCAATTTTTCATCAAGGTGCCCTGGTTCCCAGCACCTGACGCAGACCTTGTTTGTCCGGGCGACATCTGCGCCAGTCTCTAATGTTTTTAATTGTCTCTCATCATGGTATGAGGTAGGCAGTAGCGTGAAGGGTCTTGCCCAAGGACCCACACTGGATGGTGTTCATAGCTCCTTTGCCCCAGGCGGGAATCGAACCTGGGTCACCCAATTATCAGCCTGTTGTCTTAACAAGGAATCGGATATACATGTACAAATATTCTCATTGTTCATTTTATTTAAATTGAGGTTCCATTTCATATTAGACTTTTAAAATTATTACTGTTGGGTTAGGGTTAAGGTTTCGCTGCTCTGCCACTACTCAACCGGTCACGTGCCCCAATCTGCATGTGGAAGGTGATAACAGCCCCCACTGGAGCTCCATTCCTCTTGGCGACCTGAAAAAAAAATTTCTCCTACACTCCTGGCGAAGCTTCAGCCCGTATCAGGCCCACTCTCTCCCCCACTGCTGGTGAAGCAGAGACTTCTTGGATGGTCTGTTACTGTAGTCAATACCACAGCAAGCCATCTTTGTCCAATAGGTGTATGATTAACATCCAAAACCAAATAGAAACTGCATAAGCAACTGATAGTGAAGTTCAGAGACATGAAATGGCTGAAGTCTTAATGTTAGTATGAGGCTGAAGGCCTACAAGCAGTCTACGGCGCAAGCTGTTAGCTACCGTTAGCCACCAGGGTCAGTTTAGACTAGGGTTGCCAACCGTCCCTTAAAATATGGAATCGTCTCTTATTTGACAATTAAATGTGGTGTCCTGTTTTGAACTAATAAGGGACACTGTTTGTTCTGTATTTTCATAAATGTCCAATATGTGTGTCGGTCATAGGCTTCATATTGCCTTATTCTAACTACGTAGCCTATCTAAAAATAAAATACAAATCACCCACATACAGTCAGCAAAACTGTTCTGGCGGTGGGATCTATAGAGGCTGCAAATTATTTGTGTGGCAGCTCACGCATATTGCGCTCTCAGGATTGATAAGGCAGACACACACAAATTACACTGGCGCTTCACATGCAGCACCTTTAAAAATGTCCCAAAACCGCTTACAGAGATATAGATGAGTGAGAAGAGGCCCATCCCTGGCTGGACAGGGTCAGTAAAGACGAACACGAGGCAAACTGTATACAATGCAGCACGGCAGGCAGACAAGAAGGCAGAAAACACAAGTCTGTGAGGCTTATGCAACATGTAGGCTAAAATATTCAGAATACATTACATTTATTGTGCATTTTCCAAGATGTCTCGTCCATGTGCAATTTAATTTTTGCTGGATTAATTGGATGATTTTGTTGTTGTTTTTTTAACTCCAGTAGGCTTAAAAGAATTTAAAGAACATATCATGGTAACTGATTAATTGTTATACTAATAAGTAGATTAAAATGAAAAATGTTTGGATAGGTTTCTGGCTGTTGAAATTTTGTATTTTAGAGAAATAGGCAATAAATTTTAGGTGAACATTGTATTAAATTTCTTAGTGTAGTTTGATTGTTGTTCAGAAAACCCATGTAAACCAATTTAATTAACTATTTGTCATCCCCCTTCTAAATTTGAACTTAAATGAGCAGATAAACAAGTTTGGGGTTCATCTCCAAGGTCCCCATGTAGCCACTTTAAAAAGAAAAAATTTAAAATACATTGTTGGAAGCTCAACAAACAGACCTGTTATTCTCAGCATTGTCATGTGTTACATCACAATGCATGTTAACATAAGTTGTATACACTTTATTTCCTTTTATGTGGATGCATTTCATTGCAGATTTTTCTAGCCTAACTTACAGAAATGATGAATTAATGTGTTTATTGTGAATAAAGCATTTTAAGCTTAACGTATTGCCATACTGGATGACCCCTAAGCACCACACCTCCCCACGAGTCGGTCGGCTCAGCGTTTGATGAATAACGCCCTATAACCTAAGTGTACCTTATTTTCATTTATGAAGTTGGCAACCCTAGGTTAGACGAACCTGTCAATCAAAAGGACCCCTAATTATTCATTAGATTAAATTACATCTAAACCAATGAGTTAGAAAAAAATCACCCCCCTCAGAGTTGTCATGATGGTAAATCTCAACTATTAAACTTAAAATACTTTTTTGAACCAGGCTGTAAATATGTTTATTTTTGCTAAGAATTTGGCCTTTTTAACATGGGAGTCAATGGGAAGTTGCAACTTTTTGGAGCCCGCCCCCAGTTGATAAGGGGATAACTGCAATTTTTGTTACTTCCAGTTGGCATTCTGAGGACAGAGTTTGTCCCTTGGGTCTGGTAGCGGCCTAATTTACATGATGTGCTTGAAAATGTAATGGATCTTGCTATTGAACGGTTTCAAATCACCTTGAAATTCAGGATCCAATACCAACTCCTTTCTATATTTCTTACAGTCCCGGGTAGACTAGAAGAAGTGACCACAGAGACCAGAGGAGGAAGTGACAGGGGATGTGAGTGAAATAGCTGATTCTAGTGCGCAGTTGTTTCTTTTAGACAGAAAATATTTAGCTTTTACATCGGAGCACAGGTAGGATAGGCCAGCGGCAACTTCATGCGGCGTATCAACAATCTGGACTCAGCAGAGTTAATATTTGCTCTGACTTGGCGGGACTCGGCCGGTCGCAGCTGCACTGTGCTTGGCTAGGAGTGCTCTGGTTCGACTGCAGTTACGTTGGAGTTAAAGCAGTAACAATAAGACATGCTCCATGTTAGCATCTCAAAGTATCCTCTAACACCATAAAAAGTCACTATATTTGTCGCTAGTCACTTTCTTGAATAAGAATCGCTAGAGGAGTCTAAATATAGCGACAAGGTTGCTGTGTTGGCAGCACTGTTCCCTTCAGGATGGGATAAAGTCACATGACTGTACATAGTCATGTAAACTAAACTAAACTCAGTCATCTAAACTAAAACACATCTTTTCATTTAAAAAAATAGAGAATTTAACGACACAGGCAAAATTATGTCGGTACCAGTCATAAATTTCAGTATCTGTAAATTTTCGGTATATCGCCCAGCCCAATCACTTCTTATTTGGATTATATTGTGTTGAGAGTAGATGTTATGATAGATGTGTGCTGGTAAAAATAATCTGCATTAGGTTTTAGAAGTTGTGCAGACAAAACTTTTAATCATAAATATTGCTGGGGAAAAATCCCTCTACCTGGCAAAAATGAGTGGATTTAAAAAAAAAATATTTTCACATAAAAATTATTACACACTGCTCAAAATGTTGTTGAAAATAAATAAAATGATGACTTCCGGTCGGAACATCGCCGTGTATGACTGTGCTGTGAGAGGACTCCCGAAAGGGCCGGTGTAATTAATGACTTACCCCGTTTAAACTATATAAATAACCCGATAAATGTGAAGACAGAAGCGGGGGAGCGGAGCACTCTACAATCTGCACCAGGGAACGAACATATAGTGAGTAAATTGAGCGACTTGAGTGGAAACTGCGTGTTAGCGTTAGCGACTAAGGCTAATATCGGCATAATGTAAAAGCCAAACGTGAAGCTAAGCTAAAGATCATGGCCAACTACGATCTCATTTAGCAAGAACTAAGAGACCTCGCACAAAAAAACAAGGAGCAGCTGGTAGACATTAAGGAGGAACTGGTCAAAGTGAATGATAGATTAGAGGAAGCGGAGGAGAGGATTGAGAAAGCGGAGGAGAGACTTCAAAACACGGAAGAAGCTATTTCCACACTCATACAGCTACACACAACGTTGGAGGAGAAGATGATGGATGTGGAGAGCCGATCAAGGAGAGAGAACATAAGGATTTATGGTGTCCCAGAGTCGTCCGAACGAGATGCTCCATCAATGTGTGCTTTTGTTGAGACGCAACTGCGTGAGGGGCT
This sequence comes from Apricaphanius iberus, assembly GCA_028564705.1. NCBI lineage: Eukaryota > Metazoa > Chordata > Actinopteri > Cyprinodontiformes > Aphaniidae > Apricaphanius > Apricaphanius iberus. The sequence continues at coordinate 487,322 of JAPXFQ010001528.1, read as the reverse complement.
GGACACGGGCAGCATAGATATCAACAGTGAACGAGCCCACCGGTCCCTGGGCCCCCTACCTCCAAAAGAGGCCCCCGGTCGCTCCATGTGGTCAAGTTTCTAAGTTTCAAGACCAAAGAACTGATACTCCGTAAAGCATGGCAGAACAAGGGATTTACCTGGAATGGTAAACACATAACCCTTGACAACGATTATCCTCCTCTCATCCTAAAGAAACGAAGAGAATACGCAGAAGTGCGCAAAATTTTGAAAGAAAATCAAATGCAATTTCAAACTCTCTTCCCAGCCAGACTGAAAGTAAAATTCAAAACCTACACCTCTGCAGCAGAAACGACTGAAGATATGTCCACAGTAAAGCCCACAGTAAAGCCTTAGCCAACAGGTGCCCCCTTCATTGAACTGATGTGGAAGTTGCCCTTAGAGGCTCAACAGGGTCTGTTCAAAAGACCCCAGCCTTGGAAGTACACCTTATTTAAGTTAACTTTTTGCTGTTTTCTTTTATTTTTAATATTTGTTCTGTGTTCAGTGTTCATTATGGAGAGTGAGGCACCAATGCTTACAGATGGAGTAACAAAATTTGTGACATAAATGTATGACAAACCTGTGAATTTAGTAACAATTAACATTAATGGCTTGCATAACCCAGTCAAAAGATGGAAAGCCCTATCTAAATTCAAAAGAGACAAAGTACAAAATCCATGATCCAGAAGACACATCTCTCAGATGAAGAATACTCAAAACTACACAAATTAGGCTTTAAACACATATTCTACTCTTCCCATGGGTCAAGAGGTGTAGCAACTTTGATAGCCGGGTCACTAAATTATGAACATTTATCAGACTATAAAGACGGAGAGGGCAGATATATAATGATTACAGGTAAAATTGATGGGTCTCTTACAACCATACGAAACATATACATCCCTCCTGGCAGACATTACTGATGTGTGGAGAGACATTAACCCAACTCAAAAAGAATACACTCATTACTCCTATGTCCATAAAGTCTACTCCCGTTTGGATTATGTCTTTATGTTCAAAAATGAGTTGTTCAAAATTCGAAACTGTGAAATAGGACCCTGTATTCAATCATAACCCTGTATATCTACAAGTTCTCCTTGGGAAAAATAAGAGATCTACTCTATGGAAGTTTAACGCAAACATCCTAAATTACTCAAATATTAAAGAAAGCCTGATAGTGGCTATTGGGTAGTATTTTAAACACAACGATAATGATGAGGTCAATCCAGGAACTCTTAGGGATGCGTTTAAGGCGGTAATTAGAGGCAAAATAATAAGCATCTCCTCCCATAAAAAAAAACTGCTATTCACAAACATTAAGTTTAGAACAAAAATTGTTCAATCTTGAACAAGAACACTCTAAACACATGAAAGACGAGACAAAATCTGAAATAAAACAACTGAAAAAAGAAATAGATGAGATTAATACATTGAACGTACAAAAAAAACTAATTTTTACTAAACAATATTATGAAGCAGGTGGGATATCTTTAAAACTTATCTCCTACAAACTCAAGAAACAACAGGCCGAAAGAACCATTCACAAATTTAAAAACCCTTTAGAAAACGATATTGAAAGTGAAATTTAATGGTGCTTTCAAAACTACTACTCAATACTACTTTATACCCAGACCCACATTGATAACGACCAGAATATTGATGCGTTCCTCCTACAGTTAAATTTACCTACTTTAACAGATGAACAAAATGACAAACTTATTTCACCAATAACTAAAGAGGAAATACACATAGCAATTAAAAAATTGAAGAAAGGAAAGATGGCTGGAGCAGAGGGATTCGGCCCCGAATGGTACAAATTAATGGAGAGCTGTCTAGGACCCTTCTTGTTGAAGACATTCAATTGGGTATTACAAAAGAAAACAGTACCCCCTTCATGGAATGAAGCAATAATTTCCATTATCCCAAAAGAGGATAAGGACAGACTGGAATGTCGTAATTATCGCCCAATTAGTGTCTTGAATATTGATTACAAGCTATTTGCATGTATTATATCAAGGAGATTGGAAACCATTTTACCAGTACTGATTCATACGGACTAGACTGGATTCATTAGGCAAAGGCAGACATAAGACAGTATAAGAAGAGTGCTACATATAATGCAACATGTATTACAGGAAAAACAAGAGACCTTGGTTCTGAGTTTGGACACAAAAAAAGGCTTTTGACTCGGTGAGGTGGTCCTTTCTATTCAAAGTATAAGATAAAATTTGCTTCCATAAATCCATAATTGAAACTGCAGGATTATACACCAAGCCAGTGGCCAGAATTATGATTAATGGGGACCTCACTGACTCAATTACATTAGTAAAAGGAGTGAGACAAGGATGTAACTTATCATCTCACCTTTTTGTTATTACATCCAAGGATGTAACTTATCATCTCTCCTTTTTGCTTTATAATATATTGGATGCAGCACTGAATAAGCGCTCACTCTCGACACTTGTGCAGGGTGCAGAAAGATAGGCTCTTCCAGTACGCTAATGGTGATGCACTATGAGGGATGAGTGGCTCTGAGAGGTAGATAATCATCTCTGATGGTGCTGCACTGTCGGTGTGAGCCTGCTGCAGGGTTTCTTCTGCCAGGATTTCACCAAACATTGAAGAAATGGAACCCGGTCGTGGCAGTTTCTCTGCTGGCGCTCCCGTGTTGTTAGCTTCAGCTCCTTGGTTTGGGTCATTTACCATGAAAAGTGTAGTTTCAGGCCACTTAAAAATAAAATAACTATGTATAAGTAAATGCTTACATTTGATCATTATTTGATAACGGTTTTCTCACCTTGGGTCTATGATGGTTGCCAAACTGTAGAGGGGCTCCTTTTCAATGTCAGCAAATCTTTTAGAGACAGCTTCCAGCAAAGAGGCCTTAGTGGTTTTCACACAATGATCTGCTGCAGTATCTTTAGCAAGTAGACGTTTTAAAACCATCACAGAGGGTATGACATCAGCAACGGATGCAGTTGATGAGCATATTTCCTTAGTCAGCTCTTCAAAAGGCTCCAGGAGGTTGTTGTGTTTTCAATTAATTCCCACTGGGAAGATGTAAAGGTAGCAGGTAGCTCAAAGTCAGCCGCGTAGACGCCCAATGCTCGTTTTTGCTCCAACAGACTGTGGAGCATATAATAGGTGCTGTTCCACCTAGTGCTGACATCTTGTTGTAATCTTTTGGTGGGTTGTCCAAGTCCAAGGAGAGTGCCTGAAGTGCCCCACAATGCGTCTCCCTTTGGCAATAATGTCACTTATACTGCGCTGTGACAGCACTGCATCATGGATGGCCAGCTGCACGGTGTGTGCCATACAGCCCAAACTTGGAAACCCAGCATCTGTCATAGCTTTCATCATGTTTCTGGCATTATCTCTCAGTACCACATGTACCTTGTCTTTGGGAATATGGCATGTTTGAAACATTTTCTCAAATGCGGCTGCTAAAGCTACGGCACTATGGGAGCCGGAAAACTCCTGGGCATGCAGAACAGCTTTTTGAAGTTGGAAATCTGCATCAATCCAGTGGGCTGTTAAACTCAGCATCGACACAGGACTTATGTCTGAGCTCCATATATCACTCGTGAAACTTACAGACGATGAGACAGCTTCTTTAAGCAGTCGGTCGATGTGAGAGGAGACTGTCTGGTGGAGCTCTGGTGGAGCTCTGGCAGGGCTACGTCTGTAAAATATTTACGTCCCGGTAGCACGTAGTGGGGCTCCTGGTGAGCGAGTAGTTGGCGGAACCTGGTGTCTTCCACTACTGAAAAAGGCTGATCATCTAGTCCGATGAATTCAATTATTTTCCGAGTAATTTGCTCAGCTTTCAGACTGTCACGCTCATACGGATGGGTGTTGCTAAACGTGGGCTGAGTTAGCTGCCGTCTGACTGTTGCTGCAGTGGCTGTCTTCTTTCATTCTCTGCCGTAAGCCTCGAAAACTCACCATACTCTGTCAAGTGCTTATTCTTTAAATGTCGGATTAAATTTGTTGTGTTGAAGCCTTTTGCCGTGCTTCCCCCGCAAGGTATTTTTCCGTTGCATGTTTTACATTTCGAAAACTTTAGATCAGTCTCACATACCGTGCAGAAATTCCACATAGCAGACATGTTTGTTATTGTGGGTTTGCCACCGCACGCGTGCGAAGGGGAGGGGGGGACACTACTCAGCAGCACACAGAGCCACTGCTAGCTGCGAAGTATGATCAGTACTTGTGATCGGTTTTTGTGATCGGCAATGAAAGGCAGTGATCAGCGAACACCAATCACATACTTTTCCACGGAGATCGGCCAATAATTATCGGTGGCCGATCTATCGGAGTACCACTACTTATTTCAATGTTTGCCTTTCCCCATTCCCCAGAAACAATTTCTAGAATGGAACAAGACTCTTTCAAGATTTATATGGAAAGGCAAAATGACTCAGAATTCCCCCCTAACAAACTCGATGATAGATTCAAGACATTGATTTCTAAAGGATTAACCAACTATAATTAATTTGTCCACAAGGGGGCACTTCAGCATTCCAAACTTTGAGGAAACAACATGGCCTGGGCTCTGAGGACTTCTTCAGATACCTACAAGTCAGGCACTATTTCAACCATAATATTAAAATGCCCCTATCTGACCAAGGGCTTAAACAAACTTTTATGTCACAAACAAAATCAGTGTCCCTTTCCAAAATCATATCTAAATTGTACAACAGCATGCTGCGGGGTAGGCGGGAGAGCACACATTATGTAAAAGTGAAATGGGAAAGAGAGAGAAACCTCACAATAACTGAAGACAACTGGGAACACATCTGTAAACTTCAGTGGGTCTCAACTGGGTCGAATATTTGGCGTGACTTTTGTTGGAAGAACATCATCCGTTTTTTCATGACACCAGCGCAACAGAGATACCAAGGGATTGGAGATGCTTGTTGGAGATGTGGATCTGAAGGGGCTAATCATTATCATGTTTTTTGGAACTGTCCAATTATCCAAAAATACTGGGTAGAGTGTCACCAACATGTACAAAATGTATTTTCCATCGTGTTCCCCTTTTCTTTTGAGTCTGTCTATCTTAGAAACATGGGACTCGATGGACTTCACAGTGGAGATAAGAAATTACTTTACGTCTTATTGGCGGCAAGTAAAAAGGCCATCATCCAAAGATGGCTCAAACCTGAGCAACCAACTAATGAACTAACTAAAACTGGATAAACATCATTCAAGAAATTTTATAAATGGAAAAAGTGTCATCCCGAATGAAACTCCAAATGGACTCATTCTATAAAACTTGGTCAAAGTGGACAGAATATGTCAAACCGATAAGATCTGTCTTTATATTAGTCTGACATGTCGCTACAGAGGAGTACTATGATGATGTGATGTAACAAAGTGCCTCCTCTCACTGATCGTTTCTAAATGTTCTTAAAGTTTATAATGCAAAAATGGAAGAAAGGAAAAAGAACAATAAGACTTGTACTTAAACTGTAAACTAGTTGCACTTTCTTCAATAAAAAAGTAAATGTGAAAAAAGAAAATAAATAAAATGATGCCCAATCATTGAAAAGCCGTGGCTGCTTCATAATAAATGACCATAAAAAGCGGGTCTAAATACATGGGCTTAGGTCCTAGTGTATGGTGGTCGACATATTGGACGCCATATTTCCTTCTACATGAGCTGATGTTGACAAAATGCCTTTACTGATTATTTTATTACCGGTACACGGTTACATCCCTATCTCCTCGTCCTCATTAGAAGTTTAAATGAAGAGCTCTATAAACAGACTTAGAAAAAAGCATTCTCTAACCCGTACCGACCGAGCGACCAACCCGATCGTACCCGACCCAACTCGCTGTCCCCACTTGGGGGGGATCAGCTGTTGTGTCCGAGCCTTCATGTGACACTGACTCGGCTGTGGTTCCGTGTCAGAGGCAGAAGCCCACAGAGACGATCAACACTGCCAGATAACTAGAGTAAACATCAATATTGCATTATCTTGATGGAAATAACTGAAGGAGCAGCAAAATCTAAGGAAACATGCTGAGGTCACACACTTTCTGCGGGACAGGTCAAAACTTTCACTGTAATGTTTTTTGTTTTGTTTTGAAACCAGCACCACCGAAATACTTTTTTTCATTTAGGTATTTCCATCTAACATTACAGTTTATTAATTTACAAAATTATCAGAATATCACTACCCGACAAAATGCTGAAAACCTTTGCTTTTCACAAATGTTTTAAATATTTATTACCTCATTACTCGCTGCCTTTGATGAAAGAGTGGTCTGTGCTTCTCATTTTGCTGCATATATTTCTATGGCGGTTGAATCTGCCTTGTGGCCCGAATGGCCATCCATTGTCACTGGAGTACAAAAATACAGCTTGCTTACAATGGTGTACTGCCCCTTATTGTTAAGAAACTACACACTGCCACTTTAGGAACAAACACATTTTAAAGTCAGTGAACAACAGTTTAGAAACTCAGAGGGGCTGCAGTTGACACTGATAGGATTTGACCTCAAGTTCCCCTATTTACAAGTATGTTTTTGACAAGAGAACGGAATATGCTTTAAAACTAAAATGAGTTGTTTAAGTCTGCAAAATGCTTTTTTAAACAGACTCAAAATTAACCAATGAAGGTAAATAACACTTCAAACTGGTTTATGAATGTGTTTTTCATCATGGAAAATTGGCTAAAGATTACAGCAAAGTCATGAAGAACTCTAACTGAAAAGCAGTATAAGCCTTAAAATGTATCTTTTTTAATCTAAATGTCATCAGGTTGTCTTGTAAAAGCTATGAAAGTGAGCTATGTCAGTAAGCTTGTTTCCTCCAGTCTCCATGTCCCTAAGCTCTGCAGTCATCAGGCTTTGCAGCAGCAGCTGTTGTTATTTGGCAGAGCTCTGATTATCCAGCAAACACTCACAGGTAAGGCCATGTCCACACTAAGCCGATAAGGTTACAGGGCAGTTAGACACCTAGTGTTATCCACTCAACACAAGCATTTAAGGTCCCTTGATTGCGCAATCCCATACCGACCTGTGCATATGCTGGGCATGCGCCAAAAGACTCACAAAACACAGTCTGACGCGTAAAATCTACGTCACTGCCGGCATCTTCAAAATACAAACAAGAAGCTCTGCAGCACAGTACATATCTGTTTGTCCCACCGAAGAGAACAATGGCTGCTCAGAAGAAGAGAGAGGTTTTGTTGTGGTCCAACACAAGATTATCTTTGCTGTTGTCTTTGTCTGTAGTGTCGCGTTGTTGTCGTCAACCTGGAACACAGCATTTCATTGACGTCTCTTCCCTTCATTATCCGGGGAAGCTGTCCAGACCTGCTCATTTAGCCGTTGAATGAAGAATTAGACGGCCCTCTTACCCAGCTAATAATTATCCGACCAGAGACCTTAAACAACAGCATGTTAGTGTTGATGATGGGGGGTGTAGACTAAATAATTCTACGTTTAAGGCATTATCCGGACAAGTGTGGACATGGGCTAAAACTGGTTGCTATTCATAGCAGGACATTTACAGAGGATTCACGCAAACACATCCACACTAACGGTGTCACAGTTGGAACATGGTAGATTAGCAGCTGGTTTCAAAGTTGCTTCCTAATCCTCTAGTATTTTTATGAATGAATACATCATAATATTTTAAAAGAAACAGCAGCTGGTAATCCTTCACATGGATCTGTTCTTATACTAGCTCTCGATCGTGTCTTCTCAGTGATGCAAACTCACTTCAGTGTGGCTGATGCTCTTTCAGGAGATGCTGTCACTACAAATCTTAGCAAATCCTCACAAAAAACCAAAGTATGTCCTTATTCTGCATGATGTCTCACCTCATCTATGTGACTAGACGCTGGTTTATTGGTCACAAAACTGGTTTTATGACTAAATATTCAGAAACAGATTTGTTTGGCAAGTTTGTGCACACACAATAAGGGGTATAACGGTATGCAAAAAAACTTGGTTTGCCATGTAAATTGGTTTTGATTCATTTTTGGTACAGTCAGGGAACAATAAGAAAAAACAAACAAAACAAAAAACGTGTAATGACATTTAAAATCTAACTGTACTCAGTAAAGTTTCCAACAAAATGTTCTCAGATTGCATAAAATATTTGAGGGATGGGAATCTTACATCACACATCTACGAAGTGTCTGAGATGTAGTGAGCAGTGAATGTAACAAACAGGGCTGTATATTACGTTTTTCAGCTTATAGCACTGCTACGACAGAGGCTGCTGGTTTTGTAGCAAAGACCAAAAGTTGTAGAGTCAAGACAAAATTTATTTTATAATCTCTTAAAACCTTGTCGTCTCATCTTTAACAAGAGACTTTGGAACATGTTATATCATTTTGCCTGAAGTATACTATTGAGAGAAGGTCAAGGTCATGTTAATTTAAAGAGCACATATAAAAACAACATTAGTCGACTAAAGTGCTTAACAAGATACAAAGTCATAAAATTAATCATAAGAAAAATAAATAAAAAATAGTAAGATAAGAAGGGCAAATGATATGAACTACTTTTCCTCTCTAGCACAGTCATAGGCTGACATTTGAATGCCTGCAGAGACAGAGCAATGTGACTGTTAAAAGGCAGAGCATTCCACAGTTTTGGAGCAAAAGCACGGTCACCACTACATTTTAGTTTGGATCTAGGAGCATCAAGAAGGAGCAGATTTGTTGAGCAAAGTGTTCTTGTAGGGGTGTGGATGTGAAGAATATCAGACAAATAAGGGACCAGCCCGTTTAAAGCTTTAAAAGTAAGCAATACAATTTTAAAATTGATGCTAAATCAAACTGGGAGCCATTGGAGAGACGTTAGGACAGGAGGTATGTGTTGATATTTCTTGCTGCCAGTTAAAAGACGAAGCTGCAGCATTTTGGACAACCTGCAGACACTGCAAGGAGCATTGATCAAGACCAACATACAGACAGTTGCAGTAGTTCAGGTGGGATATACTGTAACAAAAGCGGGGACAACTTTCTCAAGATCTTTTGCAGGGAGATAGGGCTTGGCTTCAGCAATAATTCATAATAAAACTGATAAAAGCTTGACTTTATTACTGCACTTTTTTGTTTATCTAATTTAAATGACTATAATGACACCAAGGTTTTTTGCTGTTGGGTGACTATATGTAGATCAAAAACTAAGAGAGTCAGCAGCAAAGTGAGAAGGATGCTGGTTTCTGAACCAGATTACCTCTGTCTTCTTCTAGTTAAGGGTTAAAAACTTTAATGACATCCAGGTTTTAATCTAAGCCAAGCAATCTAAAAGGTGAAACAAAACTGTGAATGGGTATATCATGCTTCTGAAAAATAAACCTGAGTGGAAGCATGTAGTCGTGGCCAAAAGTTTTGAGAATTACATAAATATTGGAAATTGGGAAAGTTGCTGCTTAAGTTTTTATATTAGCAATTTAAAGGATCTGCTGAGATCATTTCAGTAATCGTCATGTTAACTCAGGTGAGAATGTTGACGAGCACAAAGCTGGAGATCATTATGTCAGCCTGATTGGGTTAGAATGGCAGACTTAACATGTTAAAAGGAGGGTGATGCTTGAAATCATTGTTCTACCATTGCTAACCATGGTGAGCTGCAAAGAAAGGCATGCAGCCATCATTGCGTTGCATAAAAATGGCTTCACGGGCAAGGATATTATGGCTACTAAGATTGCACCTGAATCAATAATTTCTAGGATTATCAAGAACTTAAAGGAAAGAGGTTCAATTCTTGTTAAGAAGGCTTCAGGGCATCCAAGAAAGTCCAGTAAGCGCCAGGATTGTTTCCTAAAGAGGATTCAGCTGCAGGATCGGAGTGCCACCAGTGCAGAGCTTGCTCAGGAATGGCAGCAGGCAGGTGTGAGCGCATCTGCACGCACAGTGAGGCGAAGACTTTTGGAAGATGGCCTTGTGTCAAGAAGAGCAGCAAAGAAGCCACTTCTCTCCAAAAAACCATCAGGGACAGATTGATGTTCTGCAGAAAGTTTGGTGAATGGACTGCTGAGGACTGGGGCAAAGTCAGATTCTCCCATGATGCCTCTTTCTGATCGTTTGGGGCATCTGGAGAAAGGCTTGTCCGGAGAAGAAAAGGTGAGCGCTACCATCAGTCCTGTGTCATGCCAGCAGTAAAGCATCCTGAGACCATTCATGTGTGGGGTTGCTTCTCATCCAAGGGAGTGGGCTCACTTACAATTTAGCCCAAAAACACATCCATGAATAAAGAATGGTACCAAAACACCCTCCATCAGCAACTTCTTCCAACAATTCAACAACACTTTGGTGAAGAACAAAGCATTTTCCATTACCATGGAGCATCGTGCCATAAGGCAAAAGTGATAACTAAATGGCTCGGGGACTAAAACGTAGAAATTTTGGGTCCATGGCCTGGAAACTCCCCAGATCTTAATCCCATTGAGAACTTGTGGTCAATCCTCAACAAAAACCCACTAATTTTGACAAACTCCAAGAAGTGATTATGAAAGAATGGGTTGTTATCAGTCAGGATTTGGCCCAGAAGTTGATTGAGAGCATGCCCAGTAGAACTGCAGAGGTCCTGAAAAAGAAGGGCCAACTCTGCAAATACTGACTGTTTGAATAAATGTCATGGAATTGTCGATAAAAGGCTTTGAAACGTTGCTACCAGGAAACCAGGTGAGGAGGCCGTTTCATGGCTGACTTCTAGGCCGAGAGGTGCTTTTACAGCAACAACGGCTCTTTTAAGAGCCACCCACAAACCTCTTAAGAGCATTGCTGTCTAAATAGTTTAACCTATTTGTAATATTTTTTTTTCCACTCTCTGTTTTGAAAACTCCTTGTGACATGTAGCTCGGGGTGATTAGCCACGGTGTTTATCAGTATTTCCTCCATGTCCTGCTGAGGCTGTGACTCCATGACAGTCACAGAATCACTGAAACTCTGTCCCCTGATTGGTTGTTGCGGCGCGATTTGACGCTGGAGTTCAGATTTTTCCAACTCGAGCGATAGACGCCATGAGCGTGAATGCACAAAATGCACCACATAAAATGCAGCGCAAATTTTCTATCGCATCTGTAGCGCGAATTGTTCGCACAAATCAGGCAGAAAAGCTTTTTCACAATGCAAATCTGCTTCTGAAGTGTCGCGGGACCCCAAGTCGCGCTTCATCGTGTTCCTCCATTGATTTTACATGTAAACCTGAAGCTGTAGTCGCTACTATCGCGTTCAGTGTGGACACAGCGTAATACTAAATTATAATATTTGTTCAATGAAATTGTTTTAATTTGCTTCCAATAGTCTATTCTTTTTTGCGTCTACCGTTTCTCTTGGCTTTGCAGCTTCCCTACATATCTGGATTATCTATATTTCGTTCAATCATATTTGTCTCTGAATTGCTAGGGCGAATCTGATCTTCCCACGTACTTCAGAACAAGTGGGGCAGGCCTACAATATACAAGCTACATTAAAACCGTCCATTGATTGGATGGTCAGAGCAGAGTTATTAAGGCTATTATTGTAGGAATTATTATTGCAGTTATAAGGTTTTTTATTCATTACTCACAGTACCTAGATAAAACATTAGTTAACTGAACATTGCTTATTTATGCTAAGTTATTGTTGAGTTATTATTAGTTATGCTGATGCATTTATAAGTTTGATTCTGTTACTCAGTGTCTACATAAAATATAGCTGTTCAGGTTTGATACATGTACTGCAAGAAGCTAGTTATCTCATAGCACACATCCCATGTTGCCTCAGAATCAGAATCAGAATCAGCTTTAATGGCCAAGTATGACACATACAAGGAATTTGACTCTGGCAACTTTTCTCTCCAGTACAGAACTTAAATAAGTGAAATTAAAAAACGGAAAAAAATATATAAAATAAAATAAATACAAATAAAAAATAAAGGATAATATATACACCAAACCAGGGTTATTGTACAGTAAGTATATACAGCAGTGCAGAGTTTTAGTTTATTGTTCATGTGAGTGGACTCAGACTCTGTGACTATTCAGAGTTCATCAGAGCGACAGCCTGGGGGAAGAAACTGTTCTTGTGTCGGGTGGTTTTGGCGTACAGCGCTCTGTAACGCCGGCCTGAGGGGAGGAGCCTAAACAGATTGTGGCCAGGGTGTGAGGGGTCAGTGGTGATTTTTCTGGCCCGCTTCCTGACCCTGGCCCGGAAAAGGTCCTCAATGGAGGGAAGATCAGTACATATGATCCTCTCTGAGGACCTGACTGTTCTCTGCAGTCTGTCCTTGTCTTGCCTGGTGGCGGATCAGAACCAGACAGAGATGGATGAGGTCAGGACAGACTGGACTATTGCTTTGTAGAATATTGTCAGCAATATGGTCATGACATAACTTGTGTTTGCTAACATATCCCATGTTGTTCTGTGATTGGTCTTGTGATTATCTTCAGATACATAGAACAGAGTGTTCGTTATAATCCCATTACTGGTGAAAACTGCTACATCCATGTATGAAGTAATTTGTTCTCTCAGAGCTGAGGAATGAACCGATCAGCAACAAATCCAATAGGGTGTGGTTAATATATATATATATATATATATATATATATATATATATATATATATATACATATATTAGGGGTGGGAATCTTACAACATCTCACGATTCAATTCGATTCCGATTCTTGGGGTGACAGTTCGATTCAGAAACAATTCTCGATTCAAATCCATTTTTTTTTTCTTAATCAATACTCTTTCATTCATCATTTGTGTTTGTAATACACAAAACTTGATCTGCCAAGTGTCTGTGATGAAGTGAGCCATTAATGTAATAGGGTATCAACACAAAATGGATTTTACAATCTATGTTGAGAGAAGGGAACTGGTTCAAAAGTAACAAGACATGAAATTGCAACTGGACATCACAGACCTTTTAAACAAAATTTCTAGTCTTGAAAAAAATATGCTGATATATTTTAAGAAGAAAGAAAAAAAAAATAATATGCATTTTGTTTGTTCTTTCGTACGTAGTAGAAAATACATTGAAAATATTTAGTATGCACCAAATGTTGCTTATCAACCATCATTAAACAGAAATGTATGGCTTATTTTATTATTTTCATTGTTTTTGTTAGAAAGTACTAACGTTATTGAACTCAGCATTTATTTCGGACATCCTTGAAAGCGCCACAGGTGTGCAGCGCTGCTGGATGTTTGTGTAGCTTATAAAGAAAGATCGCTCTTATATACTTGCAGATTTATAAAAAAATAAAAAATAAACTTTAGCCAAGGGTGTCATTAAAATGGAGAAGACCTTTTAGACGGCCTAAACATTTACCTTCAGCAAAGGTGGGGCGGGCTGGATTTCTCTTTCAAATTCAATTCAAATTAAAAAATACTTTATTGATCCCAGAGGGAAATTATTTTTGTCTTTCATGCGGAAAGCGCTAGCGCTAGCAGCTAGCACTAGCTAGCCAACGATCAGACCTGTCAATGGGACTGTGGCCATTGCATGACAAACACTACGCGAAGCGAAAATGTAAAAAGGTTCAGAAAACATATTTTTTGAGAATCGATTCTCAAACATTTCGGATCGATTCTGAATCTTGTTAAATAGGAATCGAATCGATTTTTCCTTACACCCCTAATATATATATATATATATATATATATATATATATACCACTGATTTGTGAAGTAAGGCAGAGCTCCCTATGGACTCTCCATGCGCATGTAAAATAAGCTTTTGTAAAGAAGACCATTGATCCTCTTTTCTCTCATCCGAGGCCTCTCAGACACCCACTGTTTTCCACCACAGCCATCTCTTACTAGCAAAGCACATCTTTAACAATCAGCGCACATTAATTCTTGAGAATTTTTTTAAAATTCTGTTTATACTGGCTGAATATGGAGAAGAAGGGATAGATCTGGTTGCAGGTATACTTGCCGTGCAATTTTCAAGAAACACTATCAGACAGACACCGCTTCGAGCATCAGCCTCCGAGTCACCAAAAAAAATGACATATTGGTGGACCTGAAGCTGAGAGAAACTGAACAACAGAGCTTTTAAGGTCTTCTTCAGGAAAGAAAGGATGGATTTTATTTTCACATTAGTAGGCAATGTGGAAAAGATCAATGTTGGTGAGGGCAAACATTTTACTATTTTATGTTTTGTTGTTTCATTTCATTACAATCAATGTTGAACAAATATTATTATGTATGCAGCTCCACTAACAACTTAAACTGTTTTGCTCTTACATTTTATCTTTAAAACAAATGCAAATAACATGTTTGCTTTACTACTTTTAGTTTCATTGAATCGTTATTGCCTATTTGGTGTGTTATATGAAATGAGGAAAATAGCCATTTTATTGGAAAATGTTAAGTTCTTACACTGTAAAAACGATAACTTATAATTGTTGATTTCATTTAAGTTTTCAAATTTAACTAACTCAGAAAAAAAGCTTTCCACTAACAACGTAAAAAAGCTTGTCTGCCCCACAAATTTTTGTCAGTGTTGTCTTAACTAAGATTTTCTATTTTGCATAACAAGAATCATCAACTTTTGAGTAGGTTTTTTGAGTCAAGTTGGGAACCACTGGGAAACCCAGTAGATTACTGATGTGCTCATGCGCACATGGTCTGAATAAGTTCCAACGGACTACTGAACAGATCTGACTTGTGTGAGGCTGGTTTCTCGACGTTTTTGGTGCCCCAAAACTTGACCAAACGTGGGCAAAGTCGGATGTGAAATGAATTCGTTCAACCAATACCGAATATATGTCGCTGACACTTAGTTTTTCTTTTTTTGTTGTTGTGGATTTAAACTTTAACGTTTCTGCAGGGGTGGAGCAGTGGTTAGCACTGTTGCAAGAAGGTTGTGGGTTCATATCCCAGTCCAGGGTCTTTCTGCATGGAGTTTGCATGTTCTCTCTGTGCATGCATGGGTACTCCAGCTTCCTCCCACTGTCCAAAAAATGACTGTTAGGTTAATTGGTGTCTCTAAATTGTCCTTAGGTGTGAGTGTGTGTGCATGGTTGTTTGTCCTGTGATGGACTGGCAACCTGTAAATGGTAAATGGATGGAATTTATATAGCGCTTTCTGGAATCGAACCTACGACCATCCGAATGAAAGCCAACTACTCTACCACTGAGCCACAGTCGCCCAAGGGTGTAGACCAGTGAGATAGTTACCAACCCTCCTCTGTGACCCCCTGAGCATTAAGCTATTCAGAAGATGGATGAATATTCCTTTTTTCATATTTGTACATTTTCAACTCACTGGAATAAGAATTGTATTATGATCCAACTAGGATATCAGCATTTAGTGAAGACAGAAATACAAGGCATTAAACTAGAATTTCTTTGTTAGCCTTACAAAATTATCTTAATCAGGTGAAGAAGAAGATCCAACTTGGCAGAACTCTTGTCAGAACTTACAAATCTTAGTAAAGCCAACAACAGACGGCAAAGGTTGAGAAAACTCAAAAATCTCTTGCATCGTGTTGCCTTGAAATTTTAAGTTTTCTCAACTTTTTCTTTTTTACAGTGTATATGATACTTTGTTGGAGTTAAGTTTGTTGAGTAATATTTTAAAAAATGGCTTTTATGTTTTAGATATGACAGTATCCATGATTAGTTTAGTTATTTTGATTGTGAGTACAAGCTTATTGATTTTCAATAATCCGGAATTTAAGTGTCACTTGACCCTTGGTCTTTATTAAGGATGATGTAGTGTGTATGTGATTCTGTATAGCTTCTTGAGCCGTGGTGTCTTATTGATGGTACTAGGAGGTGTATTAATCTAGGCGGGACTAAGTAGGATATAACTGAAGGTCTAGGGTGGTGAAATGTACATCCATTGAACATATACTGTATATTTAAAATTCTTATACACATTCCTACTCCCATTCAGATGTCCAAAATTGGCTTCAATCATTTACATTGTTTGCCCTTTTTCCTGCCAAAATGTGAGAGACGTGTCCAGGCGGGCATTATGAGGCTTCGGTGTGAAAGGGTTAATGCTGTTTTCCACTGTGAATTGTACCCCCACCCAGTGTTGAGTTACTGAATTACAGTGACATAATCAAGGTAACAGCTCATAAAAGTATTTTAATAGCACTAACTCTATGAAATTGGATCATGATAACTGATTTGAACTCTTGAGAATCTTGATCAATTTCAGTTTCCCAGCTGTAGTTGGAGTGGCAAATTACACAGATAAATATGGCTGCATAGCCTGCAAAATGTTATCAGGGAAGTCTGACATTTTACACAATTTTCTGAGAGTTGTCAGTAAAACAGACCTGGAACAAACTATTCAGGTTTACCTCAATGTAATGACAATGCTATTCTCCCACGTTTCTGTAAATAAAAGTTTACATTTTAACTGTTATGTAGGGTATATTTACTGTAGGATCACTGCACCCAACTAGAAACTAAACACCTTTTGGGACTGGGAGAGAGTGGGGATCATTTTATCTGGATTTTTTTCTTTTCAACAGGAGTAGTATGGGAAAGCGAAGAAAATCCATTCCTGAGTCATCCTCTTCCTGCATTCATGGTGCTTTAGGACAACTTTTTTCATCTGGCTGATGGACATCATTTCTGGCTCAACCAAAAGCAATTCTACAACTGCTTCCAAAGGTCAAACAGTCTTTAAGGTTTTGGGAGAGTACAAATAAATGAGATGGTTGCAGTTGCACACACTCAGCATGGCATCCGTCCCTCAGAACAAAAACTCAGGAATATGCCTTAAAAAGGACAAACTCTGAAACAGAAGTCATTATCTTGACTAAATATCAGCCAATTCTCCATGTAGAAGGTAAGCTATGATCTGAGTATGTCTGGATGAATGTTTGATGTAGTGAAGATCTGCAGAAAAAGAGAAGGTACAGCTGCAGCGAGCTCAGGAGTGGCTGTGGAGCTCTGAGATGAAAAGCAAACATGTTGGCTTTACCTGAGGACCACTAGAAGTTTATAAATGAACCTCATAATGCCAACATCCAAAAAATCTCCCAGCATGAGCAGCACAAGTTGGTTCAGCCCAAACCAGGTCCAGTTTCCATCAAAAGTTACAAATGATTAAGCTGATATATTTTAGAAATCAGTGATCAATGATATCAGCAGAACTCCTTCGTGTTTCAAAACCCAATGATCTGTGTCGGTGTTTTACCTGGGAATGGAGCTGACAGAAACCCATGTGGTCTTTGGAGTGAACACCTCTGACAGCTGACATTTGATTTTTCAAAAGATTAAACTTCCATCACAGATCAGATCTCCTGTTGAATGTCTCATGACTTGAATACATTTTGGAATATTGGATTATCACTTTTCCCCGGTTAAATTATTTCATTTAAATGTACGCATGATCAAGGGATGATTAAAAATCATATTTCAAATGAAATTGCTTGTTTGAGACAGCCTACTCTTTATGGTTACTTCTATATGACTAAATAATTCAGTTTTGGTGTTTATTTGATCTTTAAAAAAGACAGGCTGGGGTAAGAATAGAAATGTAAAATGAATCATTTTGGTTTTACAAAAAGGGGAAATTCTTGGTGATATTCTGCTCCTTTCATGATGAGGAGTCAGCCCAAGTAGTGAGATCTAGCTGCCATTTTAACCCACTGAGAGGAAAGGAAAGGATCCGCTGTAGCCTGGTCAGTGAATGAACGAATGAACGAATGAATGAATGCGAGCAGAGAGAGAAGCGGTGGGACTGAGTGAGTGACTCACCAGCAGCGTGGGCAGCCCGGCCACCGCGGCGTACAGCAGGACGGGCGGGACGGCGCTGCTGTCCTCCGGCCCCAGGTACGGCGCCGTGTACGACGTGTCGTAGCAGAAGAAGCCCTGCACATGCACGGTGAAGGTGTCCGTGTACTCGAAGTAGTAGGCCAGCATGATGGTCCCAGCCATGATCACCAGCTGGAAGTATAGCATGATGAAGACGGACAGCGAAAGACATTTAGTTAGAATCCAGCCTGTCTCTGTGTCCTCCTCCTTCTCCCGGTGCTAGCCGGCGGCAGAGCTGAGAAGCGCTGACCCGCTCATAACGGCTCGGCTGCCCGCTAGGAGCCGCGTTATCCCCGCTTCCTCCTCCCACAGCTCCTGGTGCTGGAGCCGCGTCTCCACTAGGCTGATGGAGAGGGGAGGGGGGGGGGGGGACAGGCTCCTCTGTGAGGGAGACAGGAGTCAAAGAAAGTGGACAGTCATGTTCTGGTGCTGAGGCAAACTGAGGGACAGATTGATGGACAGAGACACATGGAGATGTGACATGAATGTGGATCACACAGGCGTCCATCCAGAGGTGTTCCATGTGGGGTTGCATCAGGCTTTATGGGCCACTTCCTGTTCAGTGCATCTGAGTTTCACTCTAGATTCTGGAGAGTTACAAGCAACTGATGTTAAATGAGCAGTTAAATGTGTAGATGTGTGTACAGCTGCAGCAGGTCGTCCAAACCAAAAGGTAGCCTTCTGGTCTTCATAATGCTCAGCCTGTGGTGGCAATGTGGCGCCACCAGGTGTTCCTCACAGAATATTACACCATGGTGGGATAAACGGGGGTAAGGGGTGCTGTCCACGTGCACCAAGGCTCCTTCTGCAGTAATGTTACTATAGAGCTTGTTGGCACAAATGCTGTAATATTCTCGCCTTAACACGTTGCCATGGCGAATTGAAAAGATATGCCGGCAATCTTAGCCAATTATATTTTTTTTATTAGTTTGTTTTAACTGTTCTATAAATGTTGTTTTCTGCATGATTTAAACATTTTTCTGGTCAAAATGACTGAATATAGCATTACCTGTGAAAAAAAAGACAAGAAGGAAGCGCTCTGCCTCACCTCTGATGCAGGCAGCTTGCACAGGATCATTACTGGCTCTCTTTATATCGACATTCGCCAATATACATGTTTAATTGCACAGTGGCGTTAAAAGGTGTTTGCCCATGCCTGATTTTTGTGTGACATTTAAACGCCTTATTCAAACTAAATGAAATACAAGTAAACACAAAAAGGACTGTTCATTTGATGGTTATTATTAAGGGAGACTGCATGGCCCTGTGTGTCAGTGCCTTCCCTGCTGTTAAAACAGCCTAACCGTGTTTCATCGTACCTGAGTTCAGTTTCTCTAGCCACACCTGAGCGGGATTACTGCCACACCTGTTCTTAATGGAGAAATCATTTCAATCAGACCTGCAGTGCCTGCATGGCGTGGTAGTAGGGCAAAAAGTGGACCTGGCTACCCATGGCCCAATATAAAAATGATTTTTTTCAATGTATCATGGTTACCTACTGCAACTGGGAGAATGAAGCCTAACGTTCTGTCAGTTCTCTGCATATTACGAGTCCCCCTCTTAGATGGTTTATTTCACCGGACACCGACCCTAAACATCAGTGAACCCAGCAATGTTGCCAACAACTTTTCAGACCCCCTGAACGACTTCTCTTCCCAAAAAGCACTAAGCAACAAATCTAGCAACATTTCTGACAAACATTAGCTACTTTCTGTGAAACTTTGTTGCCAATATTTCCTGCAGATTACAGACCCAACTTGCTCTATAACCAAATTGTCATGGAGTAAGGGTGCATTCACACCGCACGCTTTGTCGGCGCCATATTTTATATAAATATTGTAATATTTCAATGGCTTTCAGGTCATTTGACCAGGTGACACCAAATCAATCTTAAAATGTCTTATTACAACTAATTAGATAGCGCTCTGTTTACTGCGCAATATTACAGATACAAATATTTGCACAACTTATTGGACAGATTTTCCTTAGTCTTCGTAGTTTTGAATTTAGTAAAAAGTGCGGGATTATGTAGTTCCAGTATTTAATTTTTTCATATTTTTATTTTTATGCATACAGCTTCAATCTTATTGAGTCAATTGACAAATGTTCTATAATACTGTATATTGTGTTTGATTTGATGTTATAGATATTATAGAACATAACTGTGTTGTAGAACATAGAAATAATGTCACAGATACCTTGCTGAGTAACTAATTACTTTTACAGTATTGTAAATTAATTCAAGTACCTTTTGGAAAAGTAATTTGTAACTATAACTAATTACTTTTTGAATGTAAGATGCCGAACACTGTTTGACATAAACAGGATCACCAAGTAACAAAATAGGTTGTTTTTGTTTTTGTGTCCTCCAAAATAATAAGAGTTGAATAAAGATATTTGAAGAATAATACTTGAACACGATAACCTTTACAAAGTTGATATTTACTGCAGAACTGTTTGTTTGCAGTTGTTTTACAAAATGATTATTTGCAATTGTGATTGAGTAGGGATAATAGTGATTTTAGAATCTATACAAATAACATAACCATCAATAAATAATAACTGATCTTGATGTTTTCAGTTTAGTTGCTGAGAGGAGAGCAGAAACTTCATTGTGTGGGAGTCTCTCTTTTTCTGTAGCATAGGGTGGAATTCTAAATGTCTGTCCATGAACAATGGCGCCTTTTAAATTCTTCACGAGACGTGGGACATGTGGCATGAGGTACAGCCTTTTGTCTGGTCTGGCTGGGTGTTGGATGTATGTGGTGTCGATTAGCACTGCTCATGTCAGTGGTGACGTTTACCACAACAAGTCCTATGGAAGGTGCTTTTTTTCAATTACTTCAACGATGACTGGCTTGTAATTTTCCCCATTTGTGGACTAGCTACTGAAATGGTTATTTAATCTTATTTAACAAAAATATTTTTTCTATTAAAAGAGAATATTACTTTAATAACTCAACAGCACTGACGAAATATATTGTAAGCATATTCATTTTAAACAATTAAAACTCCCTGTGACGGTGGTAACTTTAGAACTGACGGTGGTGATGGTGGCCTTATTACAACATATAATTCCAAAAGGTATACCACTCAAGTCGATGGCTTTTTTTAAACAACTTTATTTAACTCTTTGGTCCAAAAAAATACCAATCCTGAGCACTCTGGATAACATTTTTCAAAGAATATAAGGTACAATTAAGCCATGCCATTGCTACAAGTATCATATCCCCATATTATCAAATATCAACTCATCATAGTAAAAAATAGTAGTTATCAGTAGGAATAAAGTACAATGCATCACTAACATCATCTTAAACAGTCGACTAGTGCCACCTACTCATAAAGTTATACATTATATTCTTCTGAAAACTGTACTGTAAACTGTATGGACATGACAAATAGATAACAAATAACTATTGTGAGCATCCAGTCTCTTCATACTTGTTATATATGTTCTCTTTTCCCTTTCATTTAATTCATTGATATGTTTTAGCTTCTCTTCCTCCACCCTCTTCTTCCATCTTTGCCTTTCCGTACTGAGCTATTCCTCCTTTAACTTTGCATCCCCGTGTTTTTTCTCTCTCCGCTTCTTTTGATATTCACTGTATCTTTACCTTCTCTCCTCGACAGAAAGCTGCAGCCTAGCCATAACTTCCTAAAATACATAAAGTTAAAGTTAAGTGTAATCACTATGGAATTGGGGGGAATTATAGTGAATGTTGAATCTGTTTAAATGTTGTCATGCCATTTTCATTTGGCTTTAGTCATAGGAGATATATAGCCTACAAGGGATAATGTATACTATGTGGCGTGTTTGTGAGGATGTTCATGGATATTCTAATGGTTGTGGCTGCAGCCGAGCTGCATCTGTGAGGATATCCATGAACATGCTCACGCTCACTATATTGCTTAACAGTAGCTTGCAGTTTAAGCCTGTAGGGGGAATTACATAATTTAAGAAATTAAAAAACATAAAAGAGGTTAATGAAAGATTACAGGTCATATTGGTATTTATTGTGATCAACAATATATTCTAGCCTTTGTTGAGGACCTTGTGGAGGATTTTGTCACCACTGTCAGACAAAAAACTACTCTTTCACATATGTATGAGTTGTTCATATTAGCTATCTTCTTTCCTCTCCGTTGCTAGCTTCTTTAGACCTCTTCTTAAAAAGTATGCATTTATGTCAGTCAAATCTAATATGTATTATTCTATAGAGATGGTGTTGACATGTTAAGGTTGCTACAATAGCAGCGTCCAAAAATATGTACCAGTTTAGGAGAAAATAGCAATCTTTCAGGAGCTTGGCTGATCTTGAAGCATGCAGTAGAGCTAAAGGTGTGAAAATGGGTTCCTCAGGAATGTAGTTGACCTAGCAGTTGCATCATTTTATTGCTTTTTATATATTTCTGACGGTGGTGAGGCATATGTGGGACACATTTTGTGCAACCAAAAAAAATTTGTAAATATTACACTCAACAAAAATATAAACGCAACACTTTTGTTTCTGCTCCCATTTTTCATGAGATGGACTTAAAGATCTAAAATTCATTCCAGAAACACAATATTACCATTTCTCTCAAACATTGTTCACAAATCAGTCTAAATGTGTGATAGTGAGCACTTCTGCTTTGCTGAGATAATCCATCCCACCTCATAGGTGTGCCACATCAAGATGCTGATCTGACATCATGATTAGTGCACAGGTGTACCTTATACTGCCCACAATATTAATATTAATATTATGCAGTCATTGCCGATGCCACACAGACATTTCCCATACAGAGCAAAACGTGGTGCTGCTACGGTATGTCAAATATGAGAAAGAAAAAGTGGGAGACCACTGAGAGCTTCCTGAATTCAAGGAGTTTTAGAAAAAGACAGGGAGTGAGATAGCAAAGATGATTGTGTCTGTTCTTTGTGAGCATTGCAATCCTTTAGTTGTTCCTTGGGGGAGAGAAACCGAGCTATTCATTCTATTCACTTTTATTTATATAGCGCCAATTCACAACAAATGTCATCTCAAGGCAATCATACAGTCATTGAATATCCTCATACATCATATGTATCTCTTTAATAAACTCTGTACAGAATCCAAAATACTCTGAAGTTTTGATAATAAATGCGTGTTCAACAGAATCAAATGCTTTGTAAAAATCCAACAATAAATAGGAAACCTTTATCTTCAAAGAGTTATACTCTACTAAATCAAGGACTAATCTCATATCTCAGAGTTCACCTCGAAAACAGACTGGACTGGAGAATCAACAGTGAAGCTGTCTACAAAAAGGGACAGAGCAGACTGGACTTTCTGAGGAAGATGAGGTTCTTCAAGGTTTGCATCAAGATGCTGCAAATCTTCTACAGGTCTGTGGTGGAGAGTGTTATCTCTTCGTCCATCATCTGTTGGGGCAGCAGCATCAGAGCCAGGGACTTAAAACGGCTCAACAACCTGATAAAGAAGGCTGGTTCTGTTCTGGGGACGACTGTGGAACAACTGGAGATAATGATGCAGAAAAGGATTCTTTATAAAATTAAAAAGATTATGGACAACCCTGTGCATTTCTTCAGTTTCGCTGCAACACAAACCGCTAGAGGAAATCTTTTTTCTCCCCACAGCCATCATGATCTACAACAACACTTAATTTCCCTCTGGGATCAATAAAGTATTTTTGAATTGAATATTATTATGTACAGACCTATCTTTTATAAATCCTGATGGTGTTTTACAATCTGTCCAATACCACTTTTGAAAAATAGTTTGTAATCCACTTACATTGCCAGTGGAACCACAAGATGGTCTGGCCAGTGCAGGAGTAGTTATATATAATTCACATAACGTCTGATTGACTTAAATATATGAGAATAATTTCCAAAATACCATAAGGTATATGATTTTATGTAAATTAATATTTAAAAAAAAAATGGGGGGCCCTGCCAAGATTCTTTGCCATGGAGCCCAAAATTCTTAGCACTGCCCCTGTACGTAGTTACTACTTTAAACCAGGAGATGGCAGACATTTGTACATTTACCCTAAACATTTTTGGGTGTGAGTGGGGAAAGTTTTTGAGTAAAAAGTTTGAAACCCATCCCCCGGTTGAGGAAGTAGTGGTTGCACTCAGAGCATAGAGAGAGCTCTATGAGAGATTCTAATAGCTCTGTTCTTCATCATGTAACGGCAGACTCTCATTCTGTAGAGGAACAGTCATCCCCTGAGTAAGATGTTCAGAGAGAAAGAAGGTGGTGCTCAGAATACAGCTACAGCTATGATAGTCCACAAGCAGCACATCCTGGGTCTGATGCATTGCTTGACGCGAGTGCACGATGTACAGGGGGTAGCAGGAGGTAGCTACATAGGTAGCAGGAATGGGGAAAAACACAGAAATAGCAGCAGAAGCTAGAGAAAATACACTGCCAAGTGGAGGAGGCAGCAGAGGCGTTCATGGTCCCTTTGTAAATAGCAGTGATGATGGTTGGGTTTGCTTGAGAGACAAGGTATAGGAACAGTATAGGAAGTGGATCAGACATTTTGATGAGCTTGTTAGGTACTTTGGAGACAGGGATCTGTCAAACTCTGAGTCCATTTACTTTGTGTCTGCTTAATTACAGTAGATGGTGAATTCTGGAGCGTCATCACAAATGAAACAAACAGATATGGAAAATAGTTCTCAGGGACAATACATTACCCAAAAAGCCTCTGAGACCTCTGTCCAGAAAAAAAGGTCAGAGTATTTGTGACAGTTTTTGATATTAGCCATTTGGACGCTTGCTCAAAGAGATGCACAACAGATGACAAAATATCTTTGAATTGTACCGTCAAACACTGTTAATGCTTTTAAATGTTAAAATATGATGTCACACACCCAAGCTCTCAAAAAGACTAATCACCCCCGCTGAATACTGTTGTTGTTGGCTGACAGTTGTCAAAAGATTGAGCTACATGGCGGCGAAGCAAAAATCCATTTGCAAGGTTAACGTGCAGCGCTGTAGGCTGCACAAATAGAAGAAAAAAGGATAGTAATAAAAATTTCATAGGTACTCAGCTAATGAAATACGCCAGGATAAGCCTATTTTATACTTCTGCATTTAGATGGAGACGGATTGACAGTGCCATTACCTGTAAATGCAATGGATCTCTCCATCACCTACGCAAGGATGGACGGACTCAAGTCCAGTTTTCTAATTATCTGTCTCCGTCTATGGCCTGTGATTGGTCAGTTCATCAACGGCTATAGATAATTTTACCAGAACAGGGCTCTATAGTCACTATAATCAGTAGTTAATACAGCGTTTGGCCACTACATGCTTTATATTGAAAGGATCATTTATCTAATCGGTTCTGTTGATCATTTTGAACACAAGGAGGAGAAGGAAAACAACAAAAAACTGATGTGTTTGCTTCCATGTGTTTTTAGAGGACTCTAAGAGCTGCACTTTTAGTAAAAAACTTTACAGCTTAATCCAAACTTACTTTCTGTTGTTCATTGCTCCTTGAGGAAGGTAACATGTTCACAGGCTGAAGAAAAAAAACTCTAATTAACCAGAAACTATGCTGCAATGGTAGACAGACCTGCCATGAAAGGTTATCACCCCTTCTGTCCGGGTCAGTAATTGCTTTGCAACACAGAAAAATCAACTGAGAACAGAAAGAAAGAAACAGAGTACAATAAATGGAAAACATCTCTGTCAATACGTTTACATCTGGGTGCAAATTTGGTGCTGAAGAAACAGAAACTAGGCTTCAGAATGGATGATCCATCTAGATCCTGGAAGCAAAAGCAGAATCGGCTCACTTTCCCTCACTGCAGGTATGTTGATGTTTAAATTAAATATAAAGTAACCCAGCAGTGTGAAAAGCTACTTCTACTGCTAGCATATTTAGCATAGAACCTTAAGAAATATGTGAGATTGACAGGCACTCTTATGATGCTTAAACTGCTTTACATAAAAACGTGTAATTCACAGTGGATGTGTACTAAAACCACGTTTATAGTGAGTAGGTTCTTTATGTCTGGGTCAGCCATCTGATGATCCAGATAGTCCAGCCTCACGAGGCAGGATGATGATCGGTATCAAAGATGTATGAAGGCCTGGGTGGCTTCTTTGCGCTTGCTGTGTAGAGTCGAGGCATTTTATCCCATTTTATCCCAATTCCAAGAATCTCAGATAGTTTTTTTTAATTCTTGGAGAAGAGAAAGAATTGCTCACTCAGGGTGCCACATAGGCGAGAACCACCAGGCATCCTAGGAACAGCTAAGAAACAGCACTGAACCCTCCAGCTCCCAGGTCTCTGGCAGAAGGCCTGACTCACTGTGGCACCAGCTAGGTGTACAGAGAGAATGGCAAGTTTTTGCTGTTACGCTGTTCCAGGATCCAGTGATAAGACCCAGACAGAACCCTTATAGATATGTGATATATACGTGATATATGAAAGATGGCGCCGCTGTGTTTGGCTCCTGTGTTTGTTGGTAATTTGCATCTTTCTACTGATTACTTACTCGATGTCTCATCGCTTATGGTTTATGAACGTTCAGCACTGGAGCAGCTGACCCGGGAGGGACAGCTGTTAAACTTAGAGTTTACCTGGCCTCCCTTGGCCTGGATTATCCAGGGTCTTCCTGCGTGGATTGTCCGGGATAAATCAATAAATTTGATCTTCGCCGCTCCCTTAAGCTCAGCTACCAATATCTTAACCCCATTGCTATTTGATTGCAAGCTTTTTCCAGATCCGTCTTCTGTCCAAGGTAAAACCATTTCTGTGCCCAGCGACTTGGAGAAGGCTTTTCATGCCTTCATTAGTTTTAAAATGGATTACTGTAACGCTGCAGCTCTTCTGCTGACGAACACCCTGAAACATGACCACGTTACTCCTGTTCTGTATTCCCTACTGTTGAGTTCAGTTTAAACTTATAACATTTGTTTTTTCTGCGTATATGGTCTTACGCCATCTTATCTTAGAGAGATTTTAGAGATTATTAGTGATCGATATAATACTAGTATTGTTTTATTCTTCCTGCCTTATTTATATGTTCTCTGATTTTTTTTAGCTTATTTAATTTTTTGTATTTCATGTTATATTTTTCCAGCACTGTGAATCACTTTGGTTCAGCTGATAGTTGTTGGTAAAGTGCCATACAAATAAAGATTGATTGATTGATGTGTGAGTCAGCATTGTTTACTCTAGATTGACCCAGAATACTAATGAAATAAAGTGGATGACGGGTGGGTTTGTATCAGCCTTTGTAACACTGACTGTCAGCAGCAAACAGTCTGTTAAAACATACTTGAATGAATCTGTTTGCAAGCTGTTTGCTCTGTGCATTGACCAAGCAGCTAGATCCACCACAGAGCAAACATGTCAGCATCTGGGTAAACTGGAAAATATGAATGCTTTGAGCATGTTTACGAATAAAGCATCAGGATTTTCTGATAAATTAAGAATAATTATTTTATCGAACCATGGGCGCCGTCAGGGGAGGCAAGGTTAGGACGATTCTGAGGGCCCGGCACAGACAGGGGGCCCTTTGAAGGCTATCAATATGTATTGTCTTGTGTAAGTTTTTTAAATGAATAATTTCATTTGATTTGTTAAAATAAGCAAAGTATATATGGTTGGGATTCGATATAAAAAAATCCTCGAATTACTGAATGGTATCGTCTGACACTGGCAGCGGCACATGCGAAATGTGTACAGCACGCTTCGCCTACGTGAACAGTTCCTTCCCTTCACTGCTGTGGAAGATCTTTTCTGTCAAACTGTTTCTTAATTTAGGTCAAAGTAGGATTAGCTTCTAAAACCCAGAGTTACAACTTTTCAGTTTTGTATGTCAGCTGCTGTGAGATACAGGAGGATGTATGGATGCTGAACTAGCCACGTTGCTACTGGATTTGTACTGTAAGTAATAAATGCTTGCTCCTGGGTTATTTGGGCATGATGATGCAATACAGGAAAATTATTTGATGGTTTACCAACCGACACGCTGTCAGTTTGATGTTTTGTTCTTTTGACTGTACTTGTAAACTTGTTCAGAAGATTCCCTCATCTGCTTCGGCTGTCGGCTCGGTCCTGCTGATAGCCAGCAGCCCATGTCGAGATGCAGAGAGTATAAAAGCACTGTATTTATGGTTGTTTATGCGTTTTGGTTCACTAAATGGTTTCAGCACATTTCATAGTGAGTTACCGCTGCATTAAAGTGCGCATTATTCAGTTAAAGTGATGTTTTCTGACTTAAACTAGTGCTAACTCATTAGCGGAGTAGCTCTGTAGATCTTCACGTCATGGTGATGTGATACAGCAGCTTTGCTCAAATTTCTCCACGTTAGCTCAAGAACCCTTTTTTTCTCTGTTAACTTATAAATACAGTCAAACATAAGATGTTATATTGACTATCAGTTTACCTTTCCTCTGTCAAAATGAGGTAGTAATGAAGCCTTGTTAGTCCCTGACTTTTCCTAAAACTATGTGAATTTTAATAAAACTATTTTGAATATTTATCATGTGAATAATTACGGAAATATGATCCTTTCTACAAAGGATTTTGCGCTGTTGCAATTTAGTTTGCAAACATTCTGGATCAGATAATATGAAAGTATTCTGTGAAGGGTGGTTGGCAGAGATGGATCATACTGTATTTAACAACATAGGGGATCGTATAGTAACACAATTCCACATCATGTTCAAGAGATGCACTGAAACCTCCCAAACAACTCACAGTAGTTTGTACAGTAGCTGGCAGAGGATTTCTATCAGAGGTTCTGCCTGCAAACAGGAGTTGAGTATAGATTTACTTTTTTATTACAGGTAAAATATTTAAGTCTTCTCTGGTTTTAGTATCTTTAGTTATAATCATTCCCAAAGATTTTACCTCATTTTAACTGGAATCCCATATAAGTCAGTTTGCTCCATATCATGTATTGACATAAGCTCACATTTTTTAATGTAAATAGAATCCCAATGCTTTAGAAAATATTCAAATGTTGTTATTATTACCAAAGGGCACTGGACTTTTTTTTTTATAGATATAGCTAATAACTCAGCAGCTAAAATAAATAATTAGGGAGAAAAGGGACAGCCCTGCCGGATTCCACGATTGATAGTGGACAACTTTAGGTGTTCCTTGGGGGAGAGAAACCGAGCTATTAATATCCTCATACATTATATGTATCGCTTTAATAAACTCTGTACAGAATCCAAAATATTCTGACGTTTTTATAATACATGTATGTTCAACAGAATCAAATGCTACATAAAGATCCAAAAATTAAAATGAAACCCTTCTCTTCAATCATATAATTATAATCTACTAAATCAAGGACTAATCTGATTTTATTATGTATAGACCTATCTTTTATAAATCCTGATTGTGTTTTACCATCTGTCCAATACCACTTTTCAAACAATTTGCAAAAATAAGAGTGAATAATTTGCAATCAACTTACATTGCTATTGCAAGCACAAAATAATGAATTTAAGGTGGTCTAGCAGTACATAAGCAGTTATATATGATTCACATAAAGTCTGATTGACTTAAATATATGAGAATGATAGTAAAAATACCATAAAATGCATGATTTTATGTAAATTAATATGAAAAAAATCTCAGCGGTGTTGGGGGAACTGCCAAGATTCTTGTCATGAGGCCCAAAATTCTTAGCAGCGCCCCTGCATTGAACCACCTATGATAATTACCTGGTAGATTTTCTTTACTGCTTTGGCAATACCTCACTGGGATACAAGCAGGAGGGCTAGGACTTTCACTTAGTGGAAAAAACTGAACTTTACCATATTCAAAGATGATCATGAGTAAAAAATAAACACAGCCTTCTCAGAAACTACTGATGAAAGAATCTCTATTTCAAATGTAATTGTAAGTTATTATAGAAATAATCCTACCTCCCATGCGAAAGAGGTGTACAGTTTCCTTTGTTCTTTTCTACTAAGGCGTTTGGAAGGCATGATCCTCCTGTCAGCAAATACTGCAGAGAAAACAAAAGAAAATCATTGGTGCGATATGAAAACGTAAAAGATTTTATAGCAGATCATTTTTTCAAAAAAAAAGAAAAAGAATGATAAAATCATGTGGCTGTAAAAAATGTTTTTCATTCAGTCATTTACTTATTTGACGTAGAGACAAAAAATACATGCCTGAATGCATTTAGATAAGCCCATCTATGACACTTCATGCCCCTAACACATTTTTTTTAATCAGATCTTCCTCAGAGCTTCCGTTTTCCTTTTTAGCATGAACTACTAGTTTCAACTGAATAAAGCCCTGTCTAAGTTTAAATCTTTCCTCATCAGGGTTGTAACATAAATAGGGGCTTGTCCCGGATAAGATTAATGAGATACAGGTAAGTTAGAATTTTATTCATTGATTCTGATTTGTGATATATATATTAGTGTGTTTCGGTCCCCAACTACCTCCTGTTGCTATAGAAATGATTTTTCTTTAGTTCTAAAGTGACTAACTTTTTGTAAGTCGTAGCTACAGTGATTAAAACTGCTATAAATGAAACTAGAGGGTGTAACCTTTAAAAAGAACCCAAACGTGTTTATCCTCCACAGGATTCAATAACGGCAATAATTCTGAATTGGAGAGGTCATGTTACATGTGATTTAGCCAAATGACCCCATTTGATAAAGTGTTAATGGGTTTATTTGTAACTGTTAAATAACTGTTCATTTGTGTTGTCACAGTCTAGTTCTGAGTGTTGCATACTTGTGCTTTTTTCATAGTGGTTGTTGTTGAAAGCAGATTTACATCGCTGATCTTTTCTTTTCCATGTATTTTGGTACATCAGGTGATTATAGTGCACTGTCCCCACTACAGGCAGCTCTCAGCCCAGGGCCGAGTCATGTTGAGTCATGGTCTGCTAATGCTAGTGGTAACTGTTTGGAAGTAAAAATATCCCCGTTTTGTGAGATACCGGGCTACGTGTGGACAGGGCCTTATTCACGTTCATTGCAAGAGAGCCTTGTCCACACGTAGCCCGGTATCTCACAAAACGGGGATATTTTACTATAGTTTGGCCTGTCCTCCACACGTAAACGCATATTTTTGGCCAAAGTGGAGAACTGCGTTTTTTCTCTGTTTTCAGTATCTGTGTGTGGACAGATGAAAACAGAGTTTTAAGTGCCGTAATTTCACTATTTGTGACGAAAAATCCTCCAACATCACATTTAAAACCAAACAACTTAATGCTGCGCTGCGACCAAAGTAAGAAAAAAATACTTTCTCATTCTCTCCTGACAAAGAGACTCCTGTGAGTGTTTAGAATTATCAATAAGTGATTATTCCTAAACGCTGCTGAGCAGGGGCGTATCCAGGGGGTGAATAAAGAAGGGCTAAAAGGGACCAGGGTGGGCTGTTAGAAGGACATTGAAAGTCTTTTTTTTTTTTGCAAAGGTTATGTGACATTGTTGTCTTAAACTCTGCTTGCTTTTCAAACAAATTAAGTGATTGGCGAAAAAGAAAAAACATTGCAACTTTTCACAAAAAAGGGGATGGACTGTTTAGTTTGTTGACTTACATTATTGCTGTTGACTGTCATTTTGTCAAATAAATCAATAAATACTTTAAATTGGCTTAGTTTTAGAGCATATTTTGAAGTTCTCTGTTTTTTTGAGAGATAAAAGTTAAATGCTTGATTATTTCACGGCCACAAACTTTTCGTTATGTATGATTTGTTAAAATGTAAAAAGTAAAAGTAATTATCCGATTAATCGACTGATATAATGCTAGATTAATTGATTACAAAAAGACACACACACACACCCAATAATGGCAGCTTTGAAGTGATGTGCTGCTGACTGTTTGTACTTTCCAATCTGGCTATTGTTAATTGTTACTTTGGTTCAAAATATCATACATTTTTTCAGATTGGTTTGGTAGTTTGTAGATTGCATGTTTAGAAAAGATGGGGACTGTTGACAAAATGTGTTTGCTGTAGGGTGTTTTCTGTTTTGCGTTTTGTCCGCAATTAATCTGTCCCACTGTTTGAGCTCACTCATTTTAAAGTGACGTTGTGTAGTTTTTACAATTAATTTCTGGAAATATCCATCAAAATATTGTTAAAAATGAATAAAATGATGCCCAATCATTAAAAAGTATTGGGTGCTTCATAACGTAACCAATTTGGTTACGTTATGAAGCAGTATTGTAATATTGGACGCCGTGTTTCCTTCTACGTGAGCAGATACGGACAAAACGGCTTTACCGAGTTTTGAATACGTGGTCACATCCCTATGCCCTCGTCCTCATTAGAAGTTTAAATGAAGAGCTCTATGCACATGTCTTATAAAAAAAAAGTTTCTCCATCCCGAACCAACCAACCAATCCGATCCGAGACGCATCCAACCCAGGTGTAACAACGGTCATCTGGGGTGAGGTGTGCAATCAGCTGATGTGTCCAAGCCTTTCTGTGACATTGACCCAGCCTCCGGCTGCATGTCAGAGGTAGAAGTATCACATTCAAACATTGGCATCACATTCTCATAATGGAAATGGGCTGTATTTGTATAGCCCTTTACTCAGGCCACACGGACATTAAAGTGCTGTACGTTACATTCACCCTTTCACACACACGTTCACACACTGGTGATGGTAAGCTACATTGTAGCCACCTCTGCCCTGGGGCGAACTGACACTCACGATAACTGATTACACTGAATACTCAAAATAACTGAAGGAGCAGCAAAGTCTAAAGAGACACGCTGAGGTCGCATGTTTTCTGTTGAACAGGTAACAACTTTCACCATATTATTTTTGGTTTGGTTTTCTAACTTGCCAGTCATGGTGAAACTACACTAAAATGTGTCATTTTATCCATTGAGATCATTCCGTTTAAAATTACACTTTATTATTTAACAAAAATATGTGAATAATATCACTAACTTAAAAAATGCTGAAAACTTTTGCCTTTCACAATTTGTTTTAGACAAGGAACTGTCACTTTAAAGGTCTCATTTACTAGTGTTTTGATTCATTTTTGCGTGTTCTCTGGTATGACAAAATGCAGTCTGTATATGTGTGTGAAAAAAATTGCAATCATTTCAAATCATTGAATCCCATCAGTAGTTATATAAATATTAAACTATTGATCATACTGATGTTTGTGTAAACCAGACATTACTCACTTTCACTGTGCCTTCCTCCAGCACTGTATAGACTAATCATGAATGAAAGAGGAAGGTGGTGATTTATTGTACCCTAGATTAACATCATGATATAAAGGGAAAGAGAAAACAAAAATCACACGGGAAAATCAGAATCAAATAAGCTGAGCCTACTTATGGAAACTCCTTGTTTTGAATGTAAGTCAAAGACAGGCTGTAGTTCTCCCTCTTTACCACTTGATGTCATCAAAGGAAATTAAAAGAAACTGATTTCCCTCATATCTGAGGATACTTCACCTGCACCCACCCGACCTGTTATGCAAAGTCTGACTTTGATCCTTCATCACTTGCACAAGCACATTTCTGTGTAAAGCAATATATTAAAAAAAGAATAAAAGAGGGTGTCAAGTTTTTGCAGTATGGAACATCTAACTCTTAAAAAATGAATAAATAAACAATAATTAAACAAATATCTAAATAACAAATATATCATGGGAGAATTATGGAAAAACTGAATGCATATTAAATTTTAAGCTCATTAGGATAAAATGTTTTTGATTTCGTATAAAAATGTTTTTATTCATATTAAACATTATTTGATTATATTTTTTTCCTAATACTAGCATTTTCTTTTAGCAATTTTTATTTAATCAGTTTTTATTCCTAAACATACATTTTTCAAAAGTCAGCTTTTAATTCATAGTGGTGTTTTTTTCCAGTGATTTACTAACAGCGGCTACAATGTGTTTCACCTTTCTCAGTTTTGTAGATTTTTTATTGTACAATTTTACATGCTGTCTTTACAGTAAGGCGCATTCTGTTCTTCGTCTTGATTTATTGGACAATCTCCTCCGTGTTTTGTGTCATCTTTATGTCTGGTTATGAAAATATTCTTGTTCAGAAGAAAAAAACAGCACAAACAACTACACTCAACAAAAATATAAACGGAACACCTTTGTTTCTGCTCCCATTTTTCATGAGATGGACTTAAATATCTAAAATTCATTCCAGATACACTGTAGGAGCAGAGTGTGTTTTATTTTCTGTCCGTATACCTGAGAGGAAGCTTGGCCTCAACTGATTGGTTAATTTGATTGTGGATTCACCAGCCTACCAGTTTTTTTACTGTATGGCGAGGACTGTGGCTGTATGCAAAGAACTCTGCAAACGGTCATTGGGGCAAGTAACGCATTCATTGTAAACTACTTTAATTGCAGTAAATGGATCATGGACATTGTGAAAGAAGACAAAATAATAAACATCATCAGAAATAAACACAAGCTGCAATTCTTTTAAACACACGTAAAGACCACCACCCGCATAAGTAACCAGTAGTGCCAGTGTATAGGGCATTGGTGCTACATACACAATATTACCATTTCTCTCAAACATTGTTCACAAATCAGTCTAAATGTGTGATAGTGAGCACTTCTGCTTTGCTGAGATAATCCATCCCACCTCACAGGTTTGCCACATCAAGATGCTGATCTGACATCATGATTAGCGCACAGGTGTACCTTATACTGCCCACAATAAAAGGCCACCCTGGAATGTGCAGTTTTTTTGCTTTATTGGGGGTCTGGGGACTCAGAACCAGTCAGTATCTGGTGTGACCACCATTTGCCTCATGCAGTGCAACACATCTTCTTCGCAGAGAGTTTATCAGATTGTCAATTGTGGCCTGTGGAATGTTGGTCCACTCCTCTTCAATGGCTGTGCGAAGTTGTTGAATAT
Organism: Apricaphanius iberus; assembly: GCA_028564705.1. Classification (NCBI taxonomy): domain Eukaryota; kingdom Metazoa; phylum Chordata; class Actinopteri; order Cyprinodontiformes; family Aphaniidae; genus Apricaphanius; species Apricaphanius iberus. The sequence goes on along the minus strand of JAPXFQ010001528.1, from coordinate 452,700 downwards.
TAGTGGGAACTGGTACACGCTGTCGTATACTCCGGTCAAGCACATCCCAAACATGCTCAATGGGTGACATGTCCGGTGAGTATGATGGCCATGCAAGAACTGGGACATTTTCAGCTTCCAAGAATTATCTACAGATCCTTGCAACATGGGGCCATGCATTATCTTGCTGAAACATGAGGTGATGTTCATGGATGTATGGCACAACAACGGGCCTCAGGATCTCATCACGGTATCTCTGTGCATTCAAAAGGCCATCAATGAAATGCACCTGTGTTTCGTCCATAACAGATGCCTGCCCATACCATAACCCCACCACCTCCATGGGCCACTCCATCCACAACATTGACATCAGCAAAGCGCTCACCCACACGACGCCACACACGAGACCCCGATGAGGATGACAAGCATGCAGTTGAGCTTCCCTGAGACGGTTTCTGACACTTTGTGCAGAAATTGTTTGGTTATGCAAACCAATTGTTTCAGCAGCTGTCTGAGTGGCTGGTCTCAGACGATCTTGGAGGTGAACCTGCTGGATGTGGAGGTCCTGGACTGGTGTGGTTACACGTGGTCTGCGGTTGTGAGGCCGGTTGGATGTACTGCCATATTCTCTGAAACGCCTTTGGAGACGGCTTATGGTGGAGAAATGAACATTCAATGCACGAGCAACAGATCTGGTTGACATTCCTGCTGTCAGCATGCCAATTGCACGCTCCCTCAATGCTTGTGGCATCTGTGGCATTTTGCTGTGAGACAAAACTGCACATTCCAGGGTGGCCTTTTATTGTGGGCAGTATAAGGTACACCTGTGCACTAATCATGATGTCAGATCAGCATCTTGATGTGGCACACCTGTGAGGTGGGATGGATTATCTCAGCAAAGCAGAAGTGCTCACTATCACACATTTAGACTGATTTGTGAACAATGTTTGAGAGAAATGGTAATATTGTGTATCTGGAATGAATTTTAGATCTTTAAGTCCATCTCATGAAAAATGGGAGCAGAAACAAAGGTGTTGCGTTTATATTTTTGTTGAGTGTAATAATAGCACAAGCATGTGATTTCACTTTGATGTGTAGTTCTCTGATCAAGTTGCTTAGACTGAATACTACTTGACAAAAAAATAAATTCTAGCACAACTTCTGAAATATATATTAATATATATATATATATATATATATATATATATATATATATATATATATATATATATATATATATATATATAAATATATCTCAAATCCAGCACCCTGAGATTGTACACACGCTGTAAGGCGAACCAACCGTATATTGTGATGGTTGATAAAGAGCAGAGGAAAGCCGTTGTGGTCAATGTGGCAATACTAAGTGATAGTAACATCAAGAAGAAGGAACATGAGAAATACCCAGGGCTCAGAGAGGAGCTAGAGAAGGTTTGGAAGTGGTAATTGGAGCACTCAGAGCAGTGACCCCCAAACTGGAGAAATGGCTCCCGCAGATCCCTGAAGGAACCTCAGACATCTCAGTCCAGAAAAGTGCAGTACTTGGAACAGGAAAGATACCTGCACAGAACCCCCAAGCTCCCAGGCCTCTGATAGGGAACCCAAGCTTGGAATGGATGGGAAAAACCACCTGCAGTGGGGGAGAGGGGAATTACTTATTTTAATATATATCTGTTATTAGTCATTTTACAAAAGGCGGGACCATTACTAAGAATAATTCTAAACTAATTACAGCAAGTATTTACTGCACTAACCCCTCTGGGTGGAGAGACCTCGCATTTAATGCAATTTAATTTCTATAACGTCAATTCACCACAGATGTCATCTCAAGGTACTTTACAAGAAAAATCTATTTCAATACAATTATACAAAATATTCCAATAGTTAAAAGTTTTCTGTATAAGGAATCCAAGCAGATTGCGATGAGTCATCACCGAGAGGTTGTGCCCGTATTATGCAACTCCAACCACAGCAATTCCTCAGGAAACCCTCATACTGAGTAAGCATGTAGCAACAATGGAGAGGAAAAAGTCCCCTTTAACAGGAAGAAACCTCCACCAGAACCAGAACCTGGTTGAGAACAAATGGTCATCTGCTACGACCGTCTGGGGGTCTCAGAAGACAGAGAAGAGACAGAAGGAGAACAAAAGGAGCTGATGTAAGAGTACTTTCCAAATTAAAGAAAGTAAAAAGTTGATAACGGGACATGGAGGATGCACTGGATCACCGGGTGGGAAAATCACTTCTGTTGTTTTTTCTTCTTCATTTCTGGGTATGAACAGTGTATAAACAACTGTGCACCACTGAATTGAACTTGGTTCAATTCAGCAAAATGAGTACTTTCTAAAAAAAGAAAAGAAGGTAAATTTAAGATGGTAAAAAGGTTGATGAAATGAGAGGAGGAATGTTCAGGTACTGGTAGCATCATGCCCTCCCCCCTCCCTCCAACAAGGCATCACAGCTGAGCAGGATACCAGACCAGGTGGAGCTTCTGTGGAGAGAAAAACACTGAGAGAAAACAAGGTTTACAGTAGAAATAACAGCAAAAAATAAATCTGCAGAGTAGTAGAAGAGAAAAGTAGAAGAGTGAAGAAAATTGGTCAGTCTGTCCTCAAACAGTCTAAGCCTGTAGCAGCATAACTACACAGGGTTACATAAGCCATTGTAACTATAAGCTTGATCAAAAAGGAAGGTTTTAAGCCTAGTCTTAAAAACAGACAGAGTACCTGCCTCACGGACTAAAACTGGGAGCTGGTTCCACAGGAGAGGAGCCTGATAACTAAAAGATCTGCCTCATATTCTACTTTTAGAAATCCTAGGAACTACCAGTAGACCTGCATTCTGAGAACAAAGTGCTCTGTTAGGAACATATGGAACTATCAGATCTCTGATGTATGATGGAGCTGATTATTAAGGGCTTTATACGTAAGGAGGAGGATCTTAAACTCTATTCTGGATTTAACAGGGAGCCAATGGAGAGAAGCCAAAACAGGAGAAATGTGATCTCTCTTTTTAATATTCATCAGAACTCTTGCTGCAGCATTTTCGATCAACTGAAGGCTTTTGATTGCATTTTGTGGACTTCCTGATAATAAAGAATTACAGTAGTCCAGCCTTGAAGTAACAAATGCATTGACTAGTTTCTCTGAATCACTCCTGGACAGGATGTTTCTAATTTTAGCAATATTCTGGAGGTGAAAGAAAGAAATCTTGGAAACCTGTTTAATATGAGATTTAAATGTCATGTCTTGGTCAAAATTTACACAAAGGCCAATTTAATGCCATCCAGATGGAGTGATTGACTTAGCATATGGCAGACAAACCATGAAAGTATCAAAAGTTTCATGTGAACCTGCTAAAGCCTTTTATGAGCCACTGTAAAAAAAATATTGGTACCACACAACAAGATTTCTTTGTGACAGTAACTAACGAAGACGACAAGAAGCTTCGTTTCCCAGATGCCACCTCTGAGCAGTGTCTCGTAGGTGTGTCTCATCTGTGTGGAAAGTGGAGGCTGTTCAGGAGTACTAAGTCCCCACAACAAAGTAAAAAATTGATGCTTTCCTGGGCACAAATCCTCCTGTTGATAAGCCCAGAGGTGAAAACCTGTGCAAAACTATTTGTATTTGAGTATTATATCACTGTGGTATAAAAAATGTCTGTGATAAATATGGAAATGTTGGAAGCTAAATTAATTAATTTACGGTTACTATGTTGTTTACTGTGTATTGTCTTGCCCAGCCTCCCCCTCAGTTGGTAGGATCCAGTGAGTGGGAGAAGCTGGACCAGTGTACTAATGACAGGTCTGTCAGTTTATGTTTGATTTTGTCTTGAGAAAACTTTGAGGAATAAACAATGTGGAATGTCTCCGCTAAATGAAGAATACGGTGTTGTCTACCTATCCGGTTGCCATCAGGGTGAAATAACTTACCACAGGACTCAAACAGGAGCATGTATCTTCTCACTGTTGGCTACCGATCACATGTCACAGCTGTTTTTATGTGATTAAGTCGTGGAATCAGTGCTAGTTTGGTTGATATAACAGTTTATTAATATAAGGTAAGCGCTTACATTTGATTCTGTTATCATAGTAGTTCTACTGGCTGGGTAAAATAACATTTTCCTTGTGCTCACATTAACATTAGCTATTATATTTCACTATTGTAGTATATTATATATATATATATATATATATATATATATATATTTCACTATTTCAACTATTAATGTCACCTGCGTCATTTAAACCTACAATATGTCTAGCTGGACATAAATAGGAGTCTTTTCTGTTTTAGTTTAGTAGTTAATGCTTGCATGAATCTAAGGCCTGCCGCCGGTAGCCGCTAACAACTGATGCTTAGCAGTAGCAAGTTGTGATTTCTGTTGCCTTCAAAGTAATTTACAAACCAAATGCTGTTGGTTCTGGAACATTAAAATGATCCCTGGCTCTATAGCCATGAATTTTGCTTGGTAAATTAGCTAGCTTTGTTAGCTCTACCAAGTCACTGTTTCTTTTTGTTTAATCAAAAATAATTTTTTTTAACAGCCACATTTAATTTGGTCTGTTCTTCAGTAAATAAATATATATTTTTGGTTTTTTAGGATATTTTTTTCTACAATAAGGTTGTGGTTACAATCAGGAATAAAACATGTGTCATGACCTCTTAAGGCATAACTAACGGTGTGTTCACACTGCGCCAAACGTCATTGTCAAGAGCGGCAAGATTACATGTAAAGTCTATAGTTACGGCCGTTAGAGGAGCGTCAGAGTCTCTGCAGCGCTTTGTGTGTGTTGGCCACGTGAACTTTTCAAGCTTTTCCTTTTCCTATGGGGGAAAATTGTGCCAAAAGCCAGCAACTCAGAAGTTCGGCTAACTGAAGTTCTGACACTCTTAACGCTCTTGATGCAGCATGTCAATCAGAGTATCTCACTGTAGTGACGTTGCCTGACGTCAACGTTATCTAACCAACCATGATCTGCAACTGTTTAAAACATCCAAAAGGCCCGCTACTTGCAAGCTTCAGCTTAAAAATGTATTTGCTGTGTATATGCGTCAAACTACTCACTTCGTGAGTGTTGTTTGACGGTGACAAAGCGTGCAATGTGAACTTACCATTAGAGTGCATTTTCTCCAGTTGGGTATTACAGTGTAATGCCTCATTTAAAAGCTAAAGCCTAGTTTATTCTACTCTGACGGCGAATTTGCACGCAGACGCAGATGTATTCACTAAGATGTTTTTCGTTTATGGTTCACTGTTTCTTTCTCTCCGGTCTGCATTGATTTTTCAGTGTTGCAAAGAAATTCTCGACCAGGACAGCAGGGGGTGCTAACTTTTCATGCCGTCTTCTGCCAACCATTGCAGCATAGGTTCTGTTTTTTTATTCAATTAACGGAGACTGAACTATTTGGCTATAATTATTTTCCTTGATCCAAGGATAGTACCCCAAACTTGGTAATTTTGAAATAATATTATTAGCCTTATTCATAATTGCCCTAAGCAGTTATTCATAATTATTTTGAGCCAAAACAAACCTATTTTGTCACAGCATCAGTTAACTGAATTGAATTGAATGAAATATAATAAAATAATAAGTGGCTCAAACATAGGAACACTGACCCCACTGAAAAACTGAATATATAAACGGCATATACCATACACGATATATTGGCATTTATTAACTACTCATCATTTACATTATCTATCATCTACATAATCATCATCTACATTATTTGCATGCAATATCATAACTCAACTTAGCTTGTTTGGAGAAAATCTGTCAAATGTTTTTTGCCTTTCACTGGCTCTGGATAAGTTGCTGAACTTGGTGTTCAGCTCAGCAGAACCTCTCTGTGATTCACTGCTGCCCGTAGTAACATGTGTACCTCAAGGTGCTTTTAAACTAATCTAAAAAAATATATACATTACTGTACATTAACAGATTAAATGGCTGAAAAAGTGTCGGGTAAATCCTATGTTTCCGTATCTGTTACACCAATATTCAGATGGGCAAAAGCCCTAATTAGCCACAGGATGGATTGTTTATTAAAAATAAAGCACCACCTGACCTGACTGTCTGCAATTTCTGCCAAATCGGTGGCCAGGCCACCGGGGAATATCGCGACACTCCCAATGTCTAGTCCACAACTGAGCGGCGCTAACCTCCACTCCTCTCCCATGTCAGGTAGCTCACAAGCAGCTCCCCTCACAAAGGAGCCAAACATCTCTGCTCTCTTTGGGAAGAGAGTGGGTCTCATTGAGACTATTTATTTGAGTCGGACATGCTATTTTTCAAACTCTGCCTGAATAGCGGCACAACACCAACACAACACTAACATGCCTGCTTAGAAAATAAAATACTTAAAAATACTTTAGCCTACCAAAAAAGTCTTGGTCATTATCTTCATCTTCCTCTTCGCCAAAGTCTCACAATTGATGCCAAGCTTACATGCAGTAGCTCTATTTGTTGACTTCCCTTTAACCTTAAATATGTGTCATATGCATGTATTTGTGTTTTTCATGATAAAGGTGGGTGCATGATGTGCAAAATAACAGTTCAAATTTAAACCTAGTGTCTTCTTCACTGCATAATCTTTTCCACATATCTGTCCCTCTTTTATGTTTGCTGCTATAGTGCCCCCTGGAGGCTGATAGCCAGTGAAGATCTAAAAATTTGTAGCATTGTTGTACAGGACGAAGGTCATGAAATAAGTAATGGCTCAGAGTCTGAAAATGATGGTATTCATCTTTTGATTTTTAGATCCAATTTTGAACATTTCCCCACACTCCCCACAGGAATATTTCTACATTTAAAGGTGCAATGTGTAATAATAACATGTTGAGGTCAAATGTGGATACTGCAGTCCATGTAGAAAAACAAGAATCCACTCTCACCCACTCATCCTCTTCCCTTTGTGAGTTTCAGACCAGGTTGCCCGTGATCAATCAGCGCCAGAAGATTAAAGATGACGGATGAAGAAGAGTCATACACAGTAAGTTGATAAGTAAATAAATACATTTCACTACAATATTGAGTTGCTGCAAGTTAAAAAAGTAGCTTGAGTGTAACTTATATTCAGAGCCGACTATTTGTTCCTAATTTACTGCTAGCATTGTTAGCTCAACGTTAGCCTCAACCCGGATCGTTATCGAAGAGAAATGGCTTCGCAGTCTTTGTGTTACAAGCTTTGCAACCTTGTAGGCTCACATGTGATTGGCTCTGGACAGATTTTTAATAAAAACTACATCCCTCTGCAACCTTTTTAAAATGATAACAACTTGCAACCACCCAGCCAGCTGAGAAGGAGATCTGTTTCAATGTAACCTTTCTTCCAACATGGTTGAGACAGGTGACTGTTGTTTGATTATTTTACTGTGACCATATTGTTGGTGAGCTGAAGGAAGTGCTGTAACTTAACTAACAGTGAGATCAGTTCAAGTTAGTGAACCTCACAGTAAAAACTACTTTCCAAAAGTTAGAGAGGTTCATTACCTTGATATGGTGAAGCAGCCTATTGCTCCGCTGTCTGGATGATGTTAGAGCAGACACCCAGCAGGACAGCCTTGGACAGCTCCAAGTGCTGTTCAGCCTTCCTGGAGTCTGTAACTCTGACGGACAGTAGCCAGTGGTTTCCCAGCAGCGCTTTCTGCTGTTACACCATCTCGTCGGTCACACAGTCAGCAGCGTTTAGTCTGTCCCATCACTCTGATCCTCCTTCTTCCATCTGCTCATGTGCAAGGAAACTCTGCTGCTAGAGCTCATGTGCACGTTGTTGATGTCCCTATGGAGGCTTCCTGTGATGGAAAGTAAATCCCACCCCTAATCACCATGACAACATGACAAAACAAATGTTTGAGTTTAACCCATTTCTCAACAAGATACACCTAAAGTTTAATAGAGCTATATTTAATATCTAATATATTACAAGGTTATAAGCCTAGGGTCTACTGTTGATTAGCTATAAACTCTTATTTATTATTTTTATTTTCTAGTTCATATGTTTTCACACAGACACGACTCCTAATATTTAAAAGCGTTTATGTTTATGATCTCATTTTAGAAGTCTTTATAACCTTATGGTGTTTTTGGTGTTGGAGAGAGCAGGCTCTATCTCAGTGCTGGTAACTATTGCAGCAGAGCAGCAGTAACAGGATACATGACATGTGGTGTCTGTTTACCTGATCAGCAACCAGCAGTGGAAGGAAGACTGAAAAAGCGTGTGAAAGCTGAGCTGTATAAGGCTGCCCTGTGATAGATGTGTTATTACTATCACACCTTCAGTCACTGTCAAACCTTTGGCCAGTTGCATTTAAAAAATGACAACGAGTCATTCACTGCTATGACAGCTTGTATAAAATAAACTAACCAGTAACAGAGGGATACAAGCTCCCTCTGATCTAGATTCTAAGGAGGAACAAAAGTTTTATTAAGGATAGACCACTGTTTATAAAAAAACAACAACCAGCCTTAAATGAACAATAAAGTCAAAAAAGACAGAGACAGAGGCTGGAAGGTCGTACAGAGTTGATCCGCAGAGCAAGGTGACACCAAAAAGCGACAGAATGTTATTTGCAGCTCTCCTGGCACTAGCTGCCATCCTCTGTCCAGTGACATGATCAACTACATCAATGAGCATAATACAACCTGGAAGGCTGGCCACAACTTCCGTGATGTTGACTACGGTTATGTCAAAAACCTCTGCGGCACTCTGCTTAAGGGACCTAAGCTGCCTGTCATGGTCCAACATGCAGGAGGCATGAAACTGCTGAAAGAATTTGATGCCAGAGAGCAGTGGCCTGACTGCCCCACTCTGAAACAGATCAGAGACCAGGGCTCCTGTGGATCTTGCTCTGACCGTATCTGCATTCACACCAACTGGAAGGTCAGTGTGGAGATTTCCTCTCAGGATCTGCTCACCAGCTGTTACAGCTATGGTATGGGATGTAATGGTGGTTACACTGGAAATGCTTGGGAATTTTGGACCACAGACGGACTGGTGACCGGAGGTCTCTATAACTCTCACATTGGTTGCAGACCCTACACTATCGAACCCTGTGAGCACCATGTAAATGGCAGCAGACTTCCCTGCACTGATGAGGGTGGGGACACTACTGAGTGTGTTACACAGTGTGAGACTGGATACACACCATCGTATAAAAACGACAAACACTATGATAAAACATCTTATGGTGTGGAATCAGATGAAGAGCATATCAAAGAGATTTACAAGAACAGACCAGTAGAGGGAGCATTTATTGTCTATGAAGAGTTCCCTTCCTACAAGTCTGGTGTGGATCAGCACGTGTCAGGCCACGCTTTGGGTGGACATGCCATAAAGATCCTGGGATGGGGAGAGGAAAATGGGGTTCCTTATTGGCTCTGTGCTAACTCCTGGAACACTGACTGAGGTGACAATGGATTCTTTAAAATCCTCCATGGATCGGATCACTGTGGTATTGAGTCAGAGATTGTGGCTGGAATCCCCAGATAAAACCTAAGGTTTTAAGCTGCTTCACCACTAGAGGGCGATACACTTCACTAAATAGCCAACGAACAAAGACTACTGCTTACATGGCACTAAATCTAAGGAAGAATTCAAGCGCCTTTAGTTTATGTGAAAGTTTAGGGGGGTAAAAAAACCCCAACAAACTTCCTGTTTTAGTTTTTGTAGACCAAGCTGTTTACAGGTCTGTTTTTGGACACTCCTGCTTTGAAAAAATGTTCTAAAGATGAATCACTTTGTTGCTGTCACAATTCTTGCTTTGTAGCTACTTTTGTGAATTGTGGACAGTTTTGAATGAATGCCGCATAAAAAATGATATTTGAAAAAAAAAATTCAACTATGTTCCATTCATTACCCCTATGTTGTTCAGTCTTTAGTTTCTCTGAAGTCTTTAAGCCCTCAAGTCTTTTGATTAGTCCAACTTAAAATAAAAATGAAATCACCTATCACAGCTCTGATCTCTTTCCCCACTACCTGGCTAGTATCACTTTTTGTATTTATCTGGTTTCGATGGGGACCATTTCATCATGGAGGGCAAGGCAAGGCAATTTATTTGTATAGCACGTTTTCAACAAGCTATTTCAAGGCTCTTTACATGATTAAAAAACTAAAGAAAGTAAAAAAAAATCAATTAAGACGTAAAAGCATAAAAAAGACAACATCAGAGAAAGTAAAACAGCAAAAGCATAGCATACAACTATAAAGAAAATAGCAATCAAGATTAACACCCACAAAATGAAGACATTACTCAAAGGCAGCACTAAACAAATTGGTTTTATCCTTGATTTAAAAGACCTTAACGATTCAGCAGCTGTGCAGTCATCTGGAAGTTTTTTCCAGACTTCAGGAGCATAAAAACTGAAAGCTGCTTCTCCATGTTGGTTCGGATTCTAGGGATGATTAGTAAGAGTGTCAAAATATTGCGTTAATTGTGATTGTTTACTTACAGCCATACATGTTTTTTAATTCAATTCAGTTTATATATATAGCGCCGTTTCACAACAGATGTTCTGAAGCCACTGTACAAGAAGAGTTATTACAATACAATGTTTAATGTAGAAATTAGAGAACCACAGAAGATTGCGTCGTGACTTCTCAGCAATCCCTCACACTGAGCAAGCATGAAGCGACAGTGGAAAGGAAAAACTCCCTTTTAACAGGAAGAAACCTCCAGCAGAACCAGGCTCAGCATAAGCGGTTATCTGCCGCGACCGTCTGTGGTTTGGAGAATACATAACAGAGACACAGAAAGAGCAACAGAACTGATTCAGAAGTTGGTAGCAGGACGTGGAGAACGATCCTCCACTGGAATGTCATCTTAGTCAGGGTCGTCAGGCAGGGCAGGTCAGGATTAACAGGTCAGGGTTAATCAAATTTTTCATCTATAATTTTACTGTTTCTGCATTTGAGTTGCCTTTAAATAAAACCCATTTTGTGCACTGGGCTTCTTGTGCTTGAGTTTTTGAAGAGAAGATCGATTGGCTGTTTAACAGTGTTGGGGTAGTTACTCAAAAAAGTAACACATTACATAATACTCATTACTTCTCAAAAAAGTAATCCCTTACATTACTTAGTTACATTCCTAGTTACACTACTTTTGCATCATTCTAAAACATCCTACCTGAAATGCAGGGTCAGGTAGGTTTGAAGTCAAACATTGTTACCCTATGCTATGTAGTGCTATACATCCTCTCCACAATGAAAGATACAAGTCTATTTAATTCTGCCTTTGTTATTACTGTTACTTTGGGTTTCGGGAAATCAAGCCATCGTTGCTTGGGTGTCGATGCCATGCCATCTTCACTTTCACTACTGGGGGGGGTCGCTATTAGCTTGGTATTCGTATGCTATCTTTCCAGATGCTTTGACAGGTTTGATGTGGAATTTGCGGCAGTGGAGAGATGTTTTGGAGCAGTGCAAAGTTTGCACTTAGCACTGACATTCTTGTCCCTTTATGAAACAAATTCAAAGTAGTGGCCATATTTCCACACATCTAGGGATGTTTTGTTAGAGCCACAGCTCTGCTAACATCACTCAGCTCCTCCATCTTGCAACTGCGTCTTGTCATTACTGCCGCAGTAACGTGTTACACTACTATGTTACAAAAATAGTAATGTCATTACAGTAACTAGTTACTTTGAAATGCGTTACACCCAACACTGCTGTATATTCATCCTAAAATGATTGGCTTCCATTGTGGTAGGGACGGCGAGGTGAGGAGGAGCGGTGAGCTACAGACAGTGCTGCCAAATGTTGCGACCCCTCTAGCAATTCTTGAAAAAAAAAAAAAACAGGTGACAAATCTAGAAACTTTTTGGGCAGGTTCTGTTGTATGGCAAAAAATCAATTGAATGAATTAATTTAAACTTTGTGTTGCAGAGGATTTTTTAAACTAGTAAATCTAGTATTTGTGTAATGGCACATATTTGGCCCCCCCGGGAGCTTCCGCAGTAGAAAGGGTATATGTTTTCTGCGACAGACATGGAGCAAGAGACCCTATGCTGTTACATTTACCTAAAGCCGATTGTAGTCAAAGGCAGCAGCACCAGAAACCTAGTCCATTACCTGAAACTGAGACATTCAGTCTGTCTGAGACTCGCATTTTTCCACTGGATTAGCTAAAAAACAGCTAAGTGGAGCCGAATCCTTTGCACAAGTTTTCTGCCATTTTCACTAGCTGCTTTTCTGAATAAGTGTGTGTGTGGAGGGGTGTTTGGAAAAAAATTGTAAATTGAATAAAAAACTAAAATATTTTTAGGCCAAATTGCCCAGTCCTAATCATCAGTATCAAAAATAACTAGTGTTTTAGCCCAGCTGGACTCAGATCAGATATTTACCCCACTGAGCCCAGAACACCAATGAATTGCCCATGCTCAAAGCAGAAGGCCACAGGCAGCACTTGGGACTAGTCACAAAAACGACAGAATGTCATTGGCTGGGACTGCATCTGTTGAAGTCTGTTAAATACAATAAACGACTTCATAAAGACAGCTCTGCAAATTATACATACAGACGTGGAGAAAATTTTTGGTACCCTTCATTAAATCAAGGAAAAACTCATAATGGTCACAGAAATAACTTTAATCTGACAAAAGTAATAATAAATAAAAATTATATAAATGTTGACCAATGAAAGTCAGACATTGCTTTTCATCCATGCTTCAACGGAATTATTTAAAAAATAAATGCATGAAGCAGGCCTGGACAAAAATGATGGTACCCACAACTTAATATTTGGTTGCACAACCTTTTGAGGCAATCACTGCAATCAAATGATTCCTGTAACTGTCAATGAGACTTCTGCACCTCTCAGCAGGTATTTTGGCCCACTCCTCATGAGCAAACTGTTCTAGTTGTTTCCGGTTTGAAGGACGCCTTTTCCAGACAGCACGTTTCAGCTCCTTCCAAAGATGCTCAATAGGATTGAGATCAGGGCTCATAGAAGGCCAGTGTTTTCCTCTTAGCCCTTCTTGGGTGTTTTTAGCTGTGTGTTTTGGGTCATTTTCCTGTTGTAAGACCCGTGACCTGCGACTGAGACCATGCTTTCTGACACTGGCCAGCACATTTCTCTCTAGAATCCCCTGATAGTCTTGAGATTTCATTGTACCCTGCACAGATTCAAGACACCCTGTGTCAGATGCAGCAAATCAGCCCCAGAACATAACCGAGCCTCCCCCATGTTTCACAGTAGGGACCGTGTTCTTTTCTAGATATGCTTCATTTTTCCGTCTGTGAACATAGAGCTGATGTGCCTTGGCAAAAAGTTACATTTTTGTCTCATCTGTCCACAGGACATTCTCCCAGAAGCTTTGTGGCTCGTCAGCATGTAGTTTGGCATACTCCAGTCTGTTTTTTTTAATGATTTGTCCTCTGGCTCAAACAGCGAAGGATGTTCCGATCTGACACTGATGTTCCTTGAGCATAAAGTTCAGCTTGGATCTATTTTGAAGTCTTTCTAGGCTCTTTTGTTACCATTTGGATTATCCGTCTCTTTGATCTGTCATCAATTTTCCTCCTGCAGCCACGTCCAGGGAGGTTGGCTACAGTCCCATGGATCGTACATTACTGAATGACATGTGCAGCTGTAGTCACAGAAACATCTAGCTGCTTGGAGATGGTCTTATAGCCTTTACAGTTAACATGCTTGTCTATGATTTTCTTTCTCATCTCCTGAGACAACTCTTTCCTTTGCTTCCTCTGGTTTATATTGAGTGTGGTACACACCACGTCACCAAACAACACAGTGACTACCTGGAGTCCTATATATAGGCCCACTGAGTGATTACAGGATTGTAGACACCTAGGATGCTGATTAGTGGACATACCTTGGATTAACATGTCCCTTTGGTCACATTATTTTCATTCTTTTCTAGGGGTACCATCATTTTTGTCCAGGCCTGTTTCATGCATTTATTTTTTAAATAATTCTGTTGAAGCATGGATGAAAAGCAATGTCTGACTTTCATTGGTCAACATTTATATAATTTTTATTTATTATTACTTTTGTCAGATTAAAGTTATTTCTGTGACCATTATGAGTTTTTCTTTTATTTAATGAAGGGTACCAACAATTTTATCCACGTCTGTATTAAACTTTAGCTTGACCACAATAATGTAGTGAATTTAAAAGAAAATACCTCAAAATTAAGGAATCAGAGTTAGTTTTACTTGAGATTAATTAATTAATTACATATTATAATTAATTCATATATATAAAAAAAATCATGACAGCACTACTGATTAGTAAACTAGAGTTGGAGGACCTGAGTGGTTTGCTGGGCTAATATACTAACAGCAGGTCTTTAACATGCTTCGGTGCTAAACCATTCAGTGATTTATAAACCAGTAAGAGTATTTAGAAGTCTATTCTGAGAGCTACAGGGAGCCAGTGGAAGGACTTTAGAACTGGAGTGATGGGTTCTACTTTCCTGGTTCTAGTGAGGATGCCAGAAGCAGCTTTCTGGATCAGCTGTCTGATTGACTTTATAGGTAGAGCTGTGAGGCCATTGTTGCAGTAGTGAGTTTTTCAATGTCCTGTTGTGACGTTACTCCGTTAATCCTAGAAATGTTTTGTCCAGTCACCTTTTCTCTAAAAGACCTTCTCCCACCTTTTCCACTATTATTGTCTTTTCCTATATAGCCTGGTTTCTAATGTACTTCTGCCAGCAAGTTTGCATCCATGCACACGTACTGACTGAGACACTTTTGTGTCTCAGTCAGTACGTGTAATTATATGAAATGACTTTTGTTGTAAAGTGCCTTGAGATGGCATTTGTTGTGAATTGGCACTTTAAAAATAAAAGTGAATTGAATTTTGTTGGGTCTGCCCAGAAAAAAAAGTTAAATAAATAAATATTATGTGGACTCAGTCCCCCAGCATCCCTTGCACCGTGCCAGCCGCTATGCTCCTCCATGCTGTCTTTCAAACTCCTCAAAAGCTCATTGGCCAGCTGCTGTGCTTCTCAAAGCCCATTGACCACTGTAGCACTGTCCCTGGATGATGCAACTAATATAAAATTAACGGTGCAAGCTTCACTCGCCACGTTGAGAGCAGCTCTGCCTTGTCGAGCTAAAAGGCGGGACCAGCTATTCAGCTGAAAGCAACATTCTTCCTTCTCCAATCCCAGCTGGTCTAGAAGGATTGAACCTCAAGCTGCCCGAGCTCCCTTGCTTCCTCACCTCCCTCTACTTTGGACTGACAAACGCCTCCCACCAGGTTTCCACGAGCCAGTCTGAGTGATCGACAGACAGAGCCTTTGTCCACCCCCCCACCCCACTCTCCAGCGCCCAGCCTCTGACCGTGGACTGAAAGCAGGAACTTCTTATCTTTAATTTAATCTGGGTTGGAGCCTAGCTCTTTATTTAAATTTTTCTGTGTTTGGTTTTGCCAAAGCTAGCTGTTTGTGCTAAAGTTAGTCTGTTTTCTTTTTATTTGTATGCAAAAGCAGTGTGTTTGTTTTTTTACTGTGTTGATTCCCAACTGTTAGAATCCAGTGAGCTTCTTTTTGCGCAGTCGCCCCAGACAAAGTAGAGAAGCGGCAGCCATTGTATGCGCTCTTTGCTTAGCTGTAAAGCTAACTAGTTGAGACCACGCGGGTTTTTTTGTCCTTCTGCCGTTGAGCGCGCACACACCTGGAGTTCACACCTAAGTGAGAAGAGCTGCTGAGCTCTCTGCCCCTCACCCTCACACACGATTACGACGTAAGCACATGAGGTCGACCTTCCAGTGACGTCGTCGTGTTTACTTCCAAAGTCCTCCATGTTCGTAGTTTAGCATTACCATTTAGCATCGCATAGTAAGTACAGTTGCCAAACTTAAACAGAGTCATAGCTCTGTTGAGCCAACTATTCTTCCTTCTTTCAGTAGTGATGACTTCTTTGGATTCTCAAAATATAAAATAAATTCTATTACAAATAAAATCGTTGGCATTCTCCCAAACATGATTAACTCTTTTCAGTAAATGAGGCAGTATATGAGAGAACTGTAGAACCATGTCTATGTCTGTACCGTTTTGATTCTGTTGAATCAATCTGCTGGGATTCCTTTTAACTGATTTGAATGTTTGTATAATTGTATTGAAAATACTTTTGTTGTAAAGTGCCTTGAGATTAAATTTGTTATGAATATATAAATACAAGTGATTTGAATTGAATTGAACTTTCGGAATTGTCACAAATATTAGTTTCATCTAAACCCTCGACTTGTATGTTAGACCCAATCCTAACCAAATTATTTAAGGAAGTGTTCCCTCTGGTTACTGGCCCTATCCTAGACATGATGAATCTATCTTTAATAAATGGATATATGCCACACGAATTTAAGGTTGCTGTAATTATGCCTTTACTTAAGAAACCCTCCCTGGATCAAGATGATTTAGCTAACTACAGACCTATATCTAACTTTCCTTTCTTATCCAATATTCTACAGAAAATAGTTGCTAATCAAGTATGTGAGCATCTAAACAGCAACAACCTGTTTGAGGAATTTCAGTCAGGTTTTAGAGCTCATCATAGCACTGAAACAGCACTGGTAAAAGTTACTAATGATATTCTAATGGCCTCAGATAATGGATTTGTGACTGTTCTGGTCTTGTTAGATCTCAGTGCTGCTCTTGACACAGTCGATCATAATATTCTCTCAATTGGTAAAATAATTTGACAACATGGAATGTATTTCCACAGTTATGCTGATGATACACAATTATATTTATCCATAACAACTGATGAAACCAATCATTTTGGTAGATTACAAGTATGTCTGGAAGACATAAAAACATGGATGACTCTGAATTTTCTACTTTTAAATTCAGGCAAGACAGAAGTTGTTGTCTTTGGACCAGAACTTTTAAAAAGGAAACTGCTAAATCAATCTCTTCATCTGGATGGCATTAATTTGGCCTCTGGTAATAATTTAAAGAACTTCAGTGTAATTTTTGACCAAGACATGACATTTAAATCTCATATTAAACAGGTTTCTAAGATTTCTTTCTTTCACCTCCAGAATATTGCTAAAATTAGAAACATCCTGTCCAGGAGTGATTCAGAGAAACTAGTCAATGCATTTGTTACTTCAAGGCTGGACTACAGTAATTCCTTAGTATTAGGAAGTCCAAAAAATGCAATTAAAAGCCGTCAGTTGATCCAAAATACTGCAGCAAGAGTTCTGATGAATATTAAAAAGAGAGATCACATTTCTCCTGTTTTGGCTTCTCTCCATTGGCTCCCTGTTAAATCCAGAATAGAGTTTAAGATCCTCCTCCTAATAAAGCCCTTAATAATCAGCTCCATCGTACATCAGAGACCTGATTATTCCATATGTTCCTAACAGAGAACTTTGTTCTCAGAATGCAGGTCTACTGGTAGTTCCTATGATTTCAAAAAGTAGAAAAGGAGGCAGATCTTTTAGTTATCAGGCTCCTCTCCTGTGGAACCAGCTCACAGTTTTAGTCCATGAGGCAGATACTCTGTCTATTTTTAAGACTAGGCTTAAAACTTTCCTTTTTCATAAAGCTTATAGATAGATTGGCTTAGGTTATCCTGAGCTATTTTTGTAGTTATGCTGCTATAGGTTTAGACTCTTTCGAGACAGACTGACCACTTTTCTTCTCTCCTCCAGATGATGCTCAAAGTCACTGAGCATCCTCCATGCTGTCCCTTCTCTGTCTTCTCCGACCCCCAGGCGGTCGTGGCAGATGATCGCTTGTACTGAGCCAGGTTCTGGTGGAGGTTGCTTCCTGTTAAAGGGAAGATTTTCCTCTCCACTGTCGCTACATGCTTTCTCAGTATGAGGTTTTGCTGAGGAATTGCTGTGGTTGGAGTCTGCATGATCCGGGCCCAACCTCACATCAATGACTCAACACAATCTGCTGGGATTCCTTACATCGAAAATTTTTAACTGATTGGAATGTTTGTATAATTGTATTGAAATGACTTTTGTTATAAAGTGCCTTGAGATACCATTTGCTGTGAATTGGCACAATATAAATAAATGTTTATAGCATAGATCATTTTAAACTAGACTGAATTTACTTTATTTGTTTGAACAATTTGGTTAAGAGACTAAACTTGAGATTGGTCTCCTTTCTTTCTTCACTGTTTATGGTTAATGCACCATGCAAAAGGCCTCACCTCTCAGATAGACGTATATATTTGGCTATTAATACAGTTCCTGACTTGTCAGCTGGTGCATCGTTTAAAATAATTCTCAATAAATGATTAATCTGATTGGTTGCCATAAACAACCCCTTATACTTACACCTTAATAAATAAATAAGTTTGATTTGATTTGATAATTATTCATAGCCAAATAGTTGCATACCTCCAAAACTCCAACACTTTCGTTTTATACATTCAAATTCAAAATTCCTTATTTATGACAGAGTTAAATTAAGTGTTGTTTGTGTTATTTCTTTGTTGTTACAGATCGTTATGGCTCTGCAGTACTCTGCGACTGAAGACACTCTGGTATAGAGTAGTATTGTACTGAGGATGCATAGGGTTGTCCATTTTGTTAGATTTTTTTTCAGGGTCTGCATTCTCCAGATAAAGATCACAGCGCCGCAATGAAGGCTGTCCAAATTCGAAGGATCCTTCAAATGCGTCCTCCTTTTCCCCGGATTTGAAGAATGGGTCTAATGGATCCCTGTCCTACCTATTTATAATATTGATTTTAAATTGCTTTATGGTTACTGTAATGTGAGACTATTAAATGAATTTCTCAAAACTACGAGAACATTTCCTGAATGTCAACTATGTTACTCTTGGTCAACTAAGTTACCTTTGCAGGGTAACGTAGTTGACAGGTACTATAATGGCTGCCTAGCACATGTGACCACATGGCATTTGGCACATATGGCACTAAAGCCCAGCGTAAAAACCTATGTTAACATGTTGGCTTCATTAATAAGTATTCTGTGTGTGCGTGTTTCAGATTACTGCTCTGTGAAGTTGTCTCAGCCGACCGTCGGTTTGGTTGTTTAACTGGGTCTGCAGTGATGAGACGTTCTTATGGGTTTCACCGAAGCTCAGTGGCTGCAGAACTTCAGGATGTGGGAACAAATTCATCTACATGTGCAGCAAACTATGTCCAGCACTGAACCGACGTGGCGTTTCACCTCTGTGTCCCCTTAAAGAAAGGAGTTGTCACATACATGCTACGAATTCCATGAATTACATACCACAACTGTATGTTTTTTAATAAAGCTGTGTGCTTTAAAAATGTTTTCAGTTTTTTAAATCAGTACCACTGCAATGTGTTTTACAGATATCCCATCTTTAAGTAGGCTTAGGCTTTTCAGCAGCTTTCAAATGTATGCAGTTTACTTATTTAGCAGCGCAAGACTTTTTTACTTTTAACAGCCAGAGCAAATGTTTCTATCAGATTTTTAAAATATTGCTGAACCCTGATCCAAGACATAATTAGGTAAAATGATTCCGGCATGTAATGAAACTGCAAAAGATAATATAAGCGTATAACTTGGACAGGTATAGAAAAAGTTCAGAAACAAGTCCAGCTGCACATGTCTGTGGGTCATGGTTTAGTCTGCAGCATCCCAGGAAGGTTTTATTGAAGGCAGATTGAAGGCATCCTGTCATCTCCACCCTCCATAAGCCGGTTTCCTGCTTCTGCTCCATCAGAAGAAGGTGTTGATCCCGCTGCAAAGGATCGCAGATATATATATTTTAAAGTATTGTGCCTATAGTGCATTTAAACCATACGCTAAGAATTAAAATTATGGAATAGAAACAAATATGTCTCACTGTGTGGCAGAAAACTTAAGTAGGTCATTCATATTTAAAAAAACAAAACACGGCATCCGAACTAATTTGGATAACTGATAAAAAAAAGAACAGTCATACTGAAGATAATATGCAGCTGAATAGGTTAATATTGTGAATAAAATATGCAACCGGCATGAAATTTGCTTCTTACCGAGAGTACAAGACAGCGAGTTCAGGACTTTGGCGTTCTCCGTTTCTCTGCTTCGGCCTGCAGGTGAAGCCACCGGCTATGAACCACGATCAGCTCCGAGTACGCTCTCACAGCGAGCAGCTCCATCCAGCTCACACTGAATCTTCTCTTCAGCCAACAAACTCAGAAATGCTGAAACTCCGTTTCGATCACAGCACTGGTTTTTAACGTCGTCTTTGTTCTTCAGCAAACACTAAACACATCCACTCGCTGTGGAGAGTTTTCAAAATGGTGGCCGGTTTGTTGTTAAAAGACGCTGTCAAGTTACTCTCCAGCCAATCAGTGACCGACAGCCATCTGACGTCACTTTTCAGCACCAGTTCAGCACGGATGGAACCACAGCTGAGGTGGTACAAAAATAGTTTCAGCTCAGAGCGGCTCAGCCAGACTTCTGCTGGTGGAGAGTAAAAGGTACTGAGGTTGGGTCGATCCGAGTCGAGTCGAATCGTACCAGTGGAGAGACGCCTATATTCAATTTGTAAAAAAAAAGTACAAATGTTAAATATTGCCCAAAAAGACATGTTACAATTAAATGAACTTAATGTAAAAAATGCAATTTAAAGTGTTTTTGGATACATTTTTTTAATAATTTTTTGCCTATAAGGTGATTGTAAATCATTTTGGATGGTTATTTAGTTGAAATTTTAGGGATATATATAATTCTTTTAAATAAATTTATGATTTTCATAATAAATAACTGTCATTTGTGAACATAAGATCATGAAGAACACAGAAGAATTTCAGTTTATTTAATTAAACATGTTTGCAAGATAAAACTCATGGACATAAAACTCAATTATATTTTGAAAACACTTATCAGACTACAACTGAAGAAGAAGACGGGGAAAAAATGGCCGTGATTTGCCTGCTTTCCTCTAGGACGCAGAAATTAGCATTAAACATGGAGAAAACCACTATAAATCTGACCGTGTGGAAAGTAGCAGCTATGCTGGGGGAGAAACAGTCGATGAAGTTAGAGTGTTTTGAGTGCCAGCTAGTGCTAATTAGCATTAGCTCTGGACGTCATGTATGCAACTTCTGATTTGTAGGCATTTAAGTGTGAATTTTTAAAAATCAAATAAATCCCAAATCCCTTGACAGTCGAATCACACATCATTGGTTGTTGTTGATCCGTTTTAAGTCCCTGGCTCTGAAGCTGCTACCCCAACAAATGATGGATGAAGAGATAAAACTCTCCATCACAGACTTTTAAAAGGTTTGCAGCATCTTGCTGCAAACCTTGAAGGACCTCAGCTTCCTCAGAAAGTACAGTCTGCTCTGTCCCTTTTTGTAGAATGTTCTACTGTTGATTCTCCAGTCAAGTCTGTTGACCAGGTGAACTCGTATCTACTCGTCAATCACTTCCACTTCTTCTCCCATGATGGAGACAGTCTTTGAGTTATTCCTGTTTCTTCTGAAATCTACAACCATCTCCTTTGTTTTGTTCACATTCAAGGTAAGATGATTGTTTCTATACCATGCCACAAAGCGCTCCACCAGCTCTCTGTATTCAGCTTCATTTCCATCACTGATACACCCGACAATTGCAGATTCGTCTGAGTATTTCTGCAGATGACAGGTCTCCATCTCCATCTAATACTGGAAGTCTGAGGTGTACAGAGTGAAAAGGAATGGTGAGAGTACAGTCCCTTGTGGTGCTCCTGTGTTGCTGACAGGCTGGTTTGACACACAATCTTTCAGTCTTACAAACCGTGGTCTGTTTATCAGGTAGTCATTGATCCAGCTGATTGTTGAGGCCTCCACCTGTGTCTTAAGGAGTTTCTGACAAAGTAAATCAGGCTGAATTGTGTTAAATCATAGACTGTATATATAAATGGACTAACCCTTGTTGATGTCACCCATAGGTTTCTAAAGAGCAAAAATGAAGCCAACTGGGCGGTTCCCACCGCCGCCATCTTGTCTGTGTCACTCGCCTCGTCACTCTCAGAAATTCCAAAAATGGACAAAGAGGTGGGGCTGAGAGTGGCGCTGTGAGGCTGGGGGCGGAGGGTTAACGCTCCTAGCCGACATAGCTAGAAGCTAGTTAGAAGCTAGTCGGGAGCTAACTGATGCTAACGTAGGCTGCAGCCAGTTCAGCCAGAAGACCACGGTTCAGAGACTTTACTGCGTTTTTCAACAACGATCACTGTGACAGAAAATGTTATTATGCTGGGACATTAAGAAAGGTTTAATTATCTTACTCAGCTCTTAGAAAGCTGTTCTTATTCTGAGGTACCAACAAGAACCAATTATATGTACAGTAGTAGCAGTTTAAAAGTTCCCATTCAGAGTAAATGCCGGACGAATGGCGTGCCCTTTCCAGCCCATTAACAGCAGAGTTCCCTCCAAATCCCAGTGGCCGGAGTGGCCTTTCTCTTTCTCGTGGGAGTGTCAAAGTTTTACTGCAACTCCACCCATTAATTGAAATACAGAGTATGACCAGGAGATGGCGCTTCACTCACAGAATTCTCATCGACATGATATAACAAGTAGCCTTAAACGTTATATCTGTAAACAATTTGATTTATTTCTTTGAACCTAAAGTATATCTTTTTTTTAACCTAATGTACTTTCCTTTAATTTTGTGATAAACGCGTGGTTTTTTTTATGTTATTGTTGTTGGATGAAAATGACAGAGTTCCACAATGCAAAACAACGTAATAGCCTATTTATAATATTTATGCAATCACATGACTATTCGGCTCACCACGAGATGTTTGCAACACCAGAATAGACCTGGTTACATGCTGTAGCGATGGGGAGCAAAGCTTGGTGGGGGGATGCTTGAAGATGGTAATGAGTTACACAACGCAAAAACAACGTAATAGCGTATTTATCATATTTATCATTTTATATATTTTATAATAAATTCTTAATTACGTTGTTGTGTATATTATATATTAATTGTACATTACTCAAGCAATCTGTTTTAAATGTATAAGTTTGTATTATTCTGACAAATTATTGAGAAAAATTAAATGGATATTTGTTTGTTTGTTTTTTCAGATTCATAGTGAAAATGGTGCTGTTTTGGGAATCTGTAAGGGATTAAAAATAACATTGGTAGCCTATTCATTTCGAGCATATACTAATGCAGCCATTCTCAACCTTGGGGTCGCGAGATAATTCCTGGGGTCGCCAAATCATTTTGGAAAAATATAAATGAATGTAGCTCCGACTGAACTTTAGAAGGACGACAAGTGGTTGGTCTCAAACAGGCATTTTAGTACTCAAAGCCAGTTACTGTCTGCCGTAACTAGGCAACACCAAAGCAACAACTAAACTGTCCACTCGTCTCATATAACAACTCACAATAACATCAGAATAGACATGGTTACATACTGTAGGGATGGTCACGAAAGCTTGGTGGGGGGATGCTTGGAGATGGTAATGCTCTTTAGGAGGTGTGAATGATCTGGAGTCTATGGTGTGTTGTTAAGTTGGGGGATGCATTCAGGATGATCATCAGCGAGTACAATAGGTTAGCCAGTCAGTGTTGTGTGACTATTAAATGTGTGAATGTGTAAGCCTTACAAGTTCCTAAAATACGGTGGCGCAGTGGTTAGCGCTGTTGCCTTGCAGCAAGAAGGTTGTGGGTTCGTATCCCAGCCCAGGGTCTTTCTGCATGGAGTTTGCATGTTCTCCCCGTGCATGCGTGGGTTCTCTCCGGGTACTCCGGCTTCCTCCCACAGTCCAAAAACATGCATGATAGGTGAATTGATCATTCTAAATTGTCCGTAGGAATGAATGTGAGTGTGAATGGTTGTCTGTCTCTCTGTGTTGGCCCTGCAACAGACTGGCGTCCTGTTCAGGGTGTACCCTGCCTAACGCCTGATAATTGCTGGGATAGGCTCCAGCTGCCCCGTGACCCTGAATTGGATAAGCGGTTAAGAAGATGGATGGATGGATGTATATATATATAGCGGCAAAATTATTTTTAGACTTTGATATATCCTTTCAATCCTATGAACAGTCAATGTTTCATCTAGTCATAAATAAGGTATTTTGGATCAACTGACGGCTTTTAATTGCATCTAGCTTTACTCTATAGAAACATTTGACTTGTATTAACTTATAGTTTACTCCATTTAATATGTACAAGAGCTGGGGAAAGATGACAAACTGGAGCGGCTCAAACGGAAAAAGTCCACTGCCTCAAATTATAAAGGAGCGGGTCCACCAACAGGTTTCAAAGCGCTTCCCTAACCTGTCTGGGGACCATTGGCAAAGAGTCAGAAACAAAATAAATGAGAGACTGAGAAGTCCCCGCAAGACTGACCCTGAGGCACAGCGCCTTGGCTATTGCCGTTAAAAAAACGTTTAAAATGTGATTTATTTTTTTTGTTGGTTTGCTGTGTTGTGTGAAATTTGCTAGTTTAAATAAAAATGGATGAAAAAAAAGTTATAGCTTCACAGTTTCATTTATTATTAATGGTAGATGACCATTATTAGTCACAGTTAAATCACTTCTGTGAATCACACGTTGATTCAGAGTAGAGCTGTAATCTGGCCTTAAAAGTTGGAGACTGACTGGATGAAAATTGCGCTAGTGGACAAACTGTTTAAAAAAACAAACAAAAAACTATCAGGTTTTTAAGTGGTTGGGAAAAAACTGTAATTTATAAATATTACCCCGGCTACAAAGACTCATATGTCTATATAGTACTTTCCTGCAGGACTACGAATCCATGCGTTAGAAAAACTGGCACCTGTTTTCAATTTACTGGACAAATGTTTGAAACTCCGGTCAAAAGGACCTGTTACCTGAAACTTAAAATTATAAATGAATAAGAATAATTTCAAGGCATGTTGATTTATAACCTTTTTTTTTTGTCTGCAGCTATATGAAGCTTTAACCACTTGCTTCTGTTGCGTAAAAGTCTGTCTCGCCTGTGTGAGTCTCTGTGTGCGCTCTCACCGCTTGCTCTAGATTTCAGGAGATTTTGTCTGACTTGTGGCCATCAGGGAGCTGCTATATAAATGCAGGAGACTTCTGCAACTTGAAACTTGGGATAATAGTGCATTTACACTTCAGTATTTTCTGTGAGAGCGCAACGCAGCAGTCGAAGCATGTTTTCTGTTTTGATCTGAGAGGAGTGGGTCTTCCACATCGTGACACATGCAGTGTGCCTGCAACATCTTGACAGGTATTGTCGGAATAATGTTAGTGGCCCACTGCAGCACTTTATTACAGTATAAATGATCGCGCTGAGATGATCAGCTGACCACTAAAGCCCGTCCTGAGACCGTGGACAATGATAGAAATTAAGCCCGAACCTGGCCAGGTTCCCTAACCCTATGAAACCCAAAAAGTAGGCTAATTGCCTACAGTACTGTCATACGTTTCACATTACAGAGCACTCTTATGCTATAAAACTACTGTATCTGGGTATAAGACTACAGTGGTAGGCTATTTGAACCCTGAGTTTCTGGGTTACATTTAAACCGTTAGTTTATGCCTCCAGCTGTGTTCCTCACACCAGTACTGATCTAACCAGTGATCATCCAGTCTGTCTAGAGTCCAACTCTGTAGTCTTCCAGCCTGATGTAGCCGTCTCCGCTCTGGATGCTGCGGTTTATCGGTCCTGCCGACTTTGCTGCTCTCCTGTTACCCGACTGGTTGCCAGCTCCAACTCGCGTGTAGAAAGAAATAAAAGCTAAGACCAGAACAGTATTCCTCTCGGCCACCTGACAGAATCCCCCCCCCCCCCCCCCCCCCCCCAGCTGTTGAAGCAGCCGGTATAAAGCCTCCCCCTAAAGCAGAAACTTACTGGATGGTCTGTTACTGTAATCAACACCACAGCAAGCCATCTTTGCCCAATAATTGCAGATTAACAACGAAAACCGAATAAAAACTGCAGAGGCAACTGATAGTGGAGTTCAGAAACACCAAATGACTGAAGTCTTTACGTTAGTCCCAGGCTGTGAAGAGCTTCCCCGCAAGCAGTGAGGGACAGCAGACTACGGAGCAGCTATAAGCTACAGTTAGCCACCATTAGCTACAGTTAGCCACCATTAGCTACAGTTAGCCACCATTAGCCACCAGCGTTAGCCTAGACGGACCTGTCTATCAAAACGACACGCCCCTAGGTATTCAAAATCTGGAGATTAAATTACAAATAAACAGAGAAGTTAGAAAAACATTAACCCCCCTCAGAGTTTTCATGATGGTAAACCTGAACTATCTAACCTTAAATGTTTTTTTGAACCAGGCTGTAAACATGTACATTTTTGATGTAAAGTTGGCTTTTTTAACATGGGAGTCAATGGGAAGTTGCTCCTTTTTGGAGCCAGCCCCCAGTGGATGAGGGCTTCACTTTTTGCAAGCGGAGTTTACCCCTTGCGTTAAATGCACTGGATAAATCAAAGAACATGATTCTCACAGTGCTGCCTGCTTTGTTTAGATGACAGTGAGTTGGTTAAAGCAGGTTGATGATGGCATCTTCAACTCCATGGCGATAAGCAAACTGCAGGGGGTCCTGATAGGTTCTAGTTTGCTTAGTCTTGTGGGGCAACAAGAGTCTCTCCAGGATCTTCATGATGTGGGATGTCAGGGCGACAGGTCCACGCCTCCTCTTTCTCAACTCATCAGGGATTTGTGGCTTCATTTGAGGTATTATTTTAGCTTTTGCAATATTAATCAGCTGCTCCTGGCTGTAAACCACTTTGTTGCCATGGTTACGCATCATAACAAATTAGCAATAGGTGAAAAATCGACAGCAAAAATTCTTTCAATTTCACAGAACAAAAATCCACAAAGCACGCAGGTCCGGAAAATACAATGCTTCCTTAAGAAATAGGGGGAAGCAATGTGCAAAAAAAGAAAAGTCAATATGTAGCTAACAGAGCCACTCCAACATGGGGCCACCCAGAGCATCCAATTCTAGAATCAGGGCCAGCATAAGGTGCCATCTGGGCATGTTCTAAAAATAGCAAAAAATTGAAATGCACTGAGACATTAATTGAAAAAAAGTGTTTCATGTTGAAATGTACCTGCTTCTCGTCTAAAATCATTAATACTTGTGAGCAATTAACATGTGATCAGACATAATAAATCAACATACAATTTTTATTATTATCATATAATGAAAGAAAAACCATACAGCTGTGTAATGTACAGGTAGCCCTCCGTATTCCTCACCGTTTAAGTAGCTCTCAGTATCAGAAAGGTTGGTGACTCCTGGTCTATCATATAAAAAAAATAAAACCATGACCCGTTTACTCTGCTTTGCATGTGCCTCCTTTGGGTCACTCTTTCTTGTTTTGCCACCTCTTCCCTAAGCCTAGCAGTACTGGTGGATGGTTGGCAGCAAAATCTCACCCTCCTTCCCTCTCATTTTCATCAGTTTTTGCTGTCGCTGAGCTTTGTCCCTTGTTCGAGCTGAACAAATGTTGGTACACAGCCTCCTACCTACTGTCCCAAACTTGACATCATCCCTTCTGAACATTTCTACACCACTCTGCCTTTTGCTGAGCAATGTATATTTGAACGTCTGGACTGCACTGAAGGTGTATATGTTCATGCTGGCTGATAATGCAGTCCATGTGATATTTCCCAGCGTCATAGCCCACCATTTCACAACATTACCTCCTTACTGGAAACAGGGCGAGGTCTGGTCCACATTATATTGCAGAATTTCCTGGTCTTTGACAGCAGATGACCCATCATTTCTTAGTCTAAACACAACAGCAGGGTTACACTCTACAAAGGCAGCTTTTTCTGCAGGTATCTTGCACATATAATGTATGCCTGGGATACATTCTGCAGGAATGTCTTCAGCAACAGAAATACATCAACAACACTTACTATTATACCTGTGATCAAACAAACCCTACAGAGTCTCCTAATCAAGCATTCTATGAACAATTTATAGTATGATTACTTACCTGATGTTGTTGATTCACATACATCTGACTGAAAGGCAGCAGGTAGCTTTGGGTTTCTGGTCCAGGGCCGTCATTTATCAAACGTTCGTAGAAACTGACCTATATTCTATCCTACAAATGAAATTTAGAATGTTTCCTTTATGAAATGTGCGGTGGCCAGTCCTACGCATGTTCCTCTGCAATCATCTGTTGAATCTGTTAAATCCCACGTGTGTACCTAGTTGCTCGTGGCCGTTCAGTCATTTGCATACAGAAACATCCTCAATTAACCATATTTGGTAACACCACATCTTCTGACACATGCATGAAATCATTGCGTTATTCCCAAAAATAACGGCCAAGAAAGCGAAGAATGGAACATCAGTGACATCAAGATCAAGATTCAGGATGAAAAGTCTTTTAAAATGTCTTAGTTAACACAAATTTTTTTTAACACTGACAGTTTTTGCCCTTATTATTAGCGATTGTTTGCTTCATCTACCCTCCACACACAAACAGCATGCAGCAGTTATATTCCAGCTGCAGACAGAAATAAATGCGGCAAAGAATTGTAATTAACTTTTGTGGAAATCCTTAACTTCTTTAATTTGTTCAAATTAGTCCTAAACATTGCTGTTTGGTTCTATCAGTTCGGGGGAACTATTAAAATAAATAACTCCGCCTGAGAGATAGTGACAGAGGCAGTAAATGCGGTCGGGACAGTGGAGATGTTTCGTTTAGAAATAAAGGTAAAAAATGGTTCAATATCAAACTGAATACAGTAAAATGTCCCTCAGCACACAGCTGGGCCAGATCTCCTACTGAGGGTTCTTCAATCATCATATTTGACACTTCTGTGGCCAATTGTGTAATTGGAGACACATCTTATGCTGCCATCAGTACGCAAGGAAAAAAAGACAATCTGGTTTATGGATAAGCAGGACCATTTAGTTGTCATGGTGCAGTTTGCAAACCTGTTATTTAAAAAGGTAACAATAACCCATTTAGCTGAAGCGCTTGATGTTGCAAATAAAACAAAGGAGGAGGGGGCTCACGAAGAGCACAGATTGTGAGTAGCAGGTGACAGGATCTCCATGCATGAACACCTCTAAAATTAAATTATGTATTTCATAACAAATTACTCATTTCTGTTAAGCAGTTAATGCACAAGTGTCTGACTCCCCTACAGAAATTAACAGGTTCCTTCCTCATTGCAGTTTATTGTATACAAATTAAGACAGGCACAACCTCACATCAATGACTCATGGCAATCTGCTGGGATTCCTTACATACAAAACTTTAAACTGATTGGAATGTTTGTATATTTGTATTGAAAAGACTTTTGTTGTAAAGTGCCTTGAGATGACATTTGGTGTGAATTGGCACTATATAAATAAAAAAAAGTGAAAGTGAAGTGAAAGACAAAGAAAGCATACAAATCTTAACTCAGGACTCCAGAAGGTACGATTCAGAAAGAACACATCAAAGATTTAATGTGTAGCCCCAAACCAACATGTCCTCCAATCTAAAAAACAATTTAGGTTGATTCTGAAAGCTCCAAAAAATTACCTATGTGAACGTTTTTTTTTCTAGGTTTCCCTGATAACCAAAAACACTCTCTGCCTCTGTATGTTTAAAAGTCATTTGTGTTGTATCCTTTTTTTTTTATAAAAAAAACCCAAAACCAAAACGTTTTTGAATTGAGAGCAGACACGCGGCAAAGGTTTGCTGCGTGTTGCTGTAATGAAATGCATCCACATAAAAAAAGGAAATAAAGTGTATACAACGTATGTTAACATGCAGTGGGATCTAACACATGACGATACTAGGAACAACATGAGGTCTGTTTTTTGAGCTTCCAACAATGTATTTTCAATAGGCCAGTCAATCAATAAAAGTTTTTAATTGTGATTAATCACATGAGTGTCCATAGTTAACTCACAATTAATCGCAGATTAATCACCCTTTTGGTTACACTTATGTAGCCGGTGGTTGTATTAATAGGATTATTTTGGGAGCCGACAACGCCACCTAGTTAAGGGACTATGACCCAGGTGTAATATTTTAGATTCAAAATGACAGGGATGAGCAGTAAAACCAAGAGAATAGAAGAGGTATTCAAATTTATTACAACAATAACACAATACACTCAGTGTAGCTAAAAACCAGGCCTGATTAGTATTTAGAATAATAAAAAAAGGAATAAAAAAAATAAAAAAAGGAGGATTGTAGGGCAGCAAGCGAACGGCAGAAGTCCAAAACCGGCCACATCAATAGTGTGAGTTGTAGATCCAAGCGTCTCCTTGGACCACTCCAGCCGTATCCTCCCCCCAGGACACACAGCAGAGACCAGGAAACAGCTCCTTGCACTAAGCCCCAAGTACGCCAAAGGCTAGCAGAGTTACAATATGCCACTCTGCCATTCGGTTATTCACGGCGAGGGCAGGGTTTCCCCTGCTGCTGCGTGTTCTTGGCGCGCTGTGGTTTGTCCTCGTACCCGTCGGGTCGGCTCCGTTTCCTTCTCGATCGATTCCTCCTATGGCGCCCTCCCACCTGGACGCCTACCGGACAACACACAGGCCAGCAAAAACCGCACACAAGAAATCCCAGAGCCCGGGGCTCTTACTTTAGAAGCACCCCTACAACTTCAGGTTACTCACAGAAAAGGCAGGGTTTCCCCTGCCGCTGCGTGTATTCCACGTCAAGGTGCTTCGTGCCGCCACCGGCCTTCTGCGATCAACCGTACGTGCGCCTTCCCTGCCCGTCTCTGGCCTGCTCCCTGTTGTTTGTCACACACTTTTGTCCACACGCTCGTCGCCCACTTCTGCCGCTGCACTGATGTGCCGATTATTTACAGGTGTGAACGGTCAGTGGCAGCGATGTGGGCGGGCCCGCTCCAATCAACTCAAAAGTCCACAACGACATGCAATACAACTGAAATAAAAGCCCCACTTCAAACATGCACATAAAAGTTCAAAATAACAACACAAAACATTAAACATGCACATAAAAGTTCAAAACAATGGCTATAGGCCTACACTTATAAGTAATGGAGTGAACAAATGTACTTTATGAAAGTGGGAATAAAACAAGTACAAACATATAGATCAAAAAGAACAAATCTGCCTATTTAGTGCATTTTAAACATAGCTTCTTGTTTCTGTTTGGAAAAAAAGAGGTAACACTTATGTTGTTTTGGTTTCCAATCACATTGAACAGACTTAGCAAAGCTAAACAACATATAACAACAAAACTCCTAAGCATAGAGTAAACATGGGTTTTCCCTATTACTTATTTGAACGTAGCCAGTTGCTCATGCAGAAAAGCATTTTCACATTTTCTGAAGAAAGTGAGAATAACCTCTCACATGGTATGGCAGGTGTTGCCAGGTATTTGCGTGCAAGGGAGGCCATCTCACTGTGTGCAACTTCATGGCTGGACCACCATTGTTGGGGACAATCCTCAATGTTAATAGTAGGCTCGGTTCTGTCTCGTTCCAAATATCTCTGAATACAGTCCTCTTCTTCATCAAAATGAAGACTCTTGGGCTAGCAAGAGGGCCCTTTTTTTCTTGGAAGGCTCGGATGTTGTTGGATCTTCAGGCTGTGCAGGTGTCTTCTCCCTGAGCAAAGCTGTGATTAGCCACCACACCTCAGCTCTGTCAGCTCTGCTGAGACACTTGAGATCCTTAAACCTGCAGTTGAAATGTAAGTTAATATTTTTACTTAGGTTCGTGAGCTGGACCACGTGCAACAATTTCAATGACCTCAGCTGCTTAGCCTGTAGCTGTAGACTCTTGCATACCTAGTCTTTCTGCGGAGGGGCACATGCTAAGAACACCTGCCCCCATAACCCCACTTCCAAAGGAGATTGACTAATACAGCACCTCGCCACTCCCATCAAGGTGAGCACTCGAATCTCTGCTTTGGCCAGCCACCACATTAGGGAATTAGTGAATTTCTTGATTAATGGTTTCACACACGGGTTAAGTTTTTCCTGATTCTTCTACTTACTGTTCTAACCTACTATCTGCCCTTTCTGATCCCAATACAGTCGATTCTTTAGAAGCATTCTCCAACATCAGAGTTCCCCTGTCGGAAGAGAAGACTACATGTCCTCATACTTGTCTGGAATTCCTGGGCATTACTCGCAATTCTTCCACTTTTCAAGCATCTCTGCCGCTCGAGAAGGTTCAAAGAATCTCTTTGATTCTTTCTAACTTCATCCTAGCCGACTAATGCTCCAAACAACAGATTCTGTCTGTCTCTTTTACGTCATCTAAACTATGCAATGCGAATTATTCCTCAGGGGAGATTATTCATTTCTCACCTTCTGTCCATCGTTGCCAACATCCCTTCGTTTCATGGTCGTCTTGTCATCAAAGAACCTTGCCGGATGGAAATGCGCCTTTGGCAAGAATTTCTTTCATCTTGAAATGGTATTTCATTCTTCTACAATGGCTTCATTTCTCATCCAGATTACATCCGGCTATTTGCCGATGCAGCACCCTCTGCAGGCTTTGGCGGTTTCTACAATGGAAGTTGGTTTGCTTCAACATGGCCCCCCGAGTTTGAACGTTTGCAGCTCCAGTCGGCCTCTCTCTCATTCGCTCATTATGAAATATATCCGATTGTGATTGCAGCCCTACTTTGGTGGCATGAATGGTCTCAACGCTGTATTCTTATCCATTCAGACAACTATGCCATTGTCGACATCATAAACAAAGGCCATTCAGAATCAGAATCAGAATCAGCTTTAATGGCCAAGTATGACACATACAAGGAATTTGACTCCGGCAACTTTTCTCTCCAGTACAGACTTAAATAAGTGAAATTAAAAAGAAAATAAAAATAAATACAAATAAATGATAAAGGATAATATATACACCAAACCGGGGTTATTGTACAGTAATATAGTATATACAGCAGTGCAGAGTTTTAGTTTATTGTTCATGTGAATGGACTCACACTCTATTCGGAGTTCATCAGAGCGACAGCCTGGGGGAAGAAACTGTTCTTGTGTCGGGTGGTTTTAGCGTATAGCGCTCTGTAACGCCGGCCTGAGGGGAGGAGCCTAAACAGATTGTGGCCAGGGTGTGAGGGGTCAGTGGTGATTTTTCTGGCCCGCTTCCTGAGCCTGGCCCCTTAAACTGGCTGCCGGCAACTCCTGTCCAGCTCTCTCCTATAGCCACATATCCATGCTGCTCAAAGGTCTTAAGAAGCAAGAAACACCTTCAGCTAATCACCGATTCCCTATGACATTTGACCTTCTTACACAGTGCATCCGCACAATCCGTTCTGGTTACTCTTCTCTTCTAATCAATCCTGTTTAGATCTGGACAAGCCTGATCATTATTCAAATCTCTCCATCCGCATAGGCGCAGCCACTTCAGCTTCTCAGTCAGGCATTTTCGACAAGACTATTCAAATCCTAGGTCGTTGGTCATTTTCAGCATACAGTTCTTACATTCATAATAATCTCGACGATCTGCACCATGCTCATTTCTTGCTTTATTAGATAATGACCAACTTTGGGGGTCCTGAGCAGGCTCCAGAAGAAGACGGACTTCCAAAGACTGCACCCCCACACAGAGTCTTCAATCCTCCATCAGTGCATCCTTCCAGACACACTATCTATCAAACCTTTTTGTCAATAAATGTTCTAATCTAAACAGATTTAATCGCTGTAAGCGTGGTCCATGCTAATGAAACCTTGAGCCATGTAATGTTAGTCTTCTCTATTTCTGTTATGAGAGTCTCTTTGAATTTTACCTTGTAAGCTGGGTCCTTCTCTAAGACTTCCAACACTCACAAAAGGTAACACAATGCTGGCAACACCACTGAGCAGGAAACAAACTTCTCTCCTCCCAGCAGATCAGTGATGTACCTTTAAAAAAAGAGACAAACATGTTAGATACAGATTGAGTCCCCTTTTCCTCTCCTCCATTCATCAGCCCCTCATGGACACCCACCTACACATCTACCTCTTTTGACACAATGACATTCACAATAAAAACTATAATATATGTGGGAATTAATTACCTGCAGTGCTCCAGCATGGTTTGCAGCTTCTTCAG
The DNA here is from genome assembly GCA_028564705.1 of Apricaphanius iberus. NCBI lineage: Eukaryota > Metazoa > Chordata > Actinopteri > Cyprinodontiformes > Aphaniidae > Apricaphanius > Apricaphanius iberus. Next base: position 418,805 of record JAPXFQ010001528.1, on the reverse strand, counting down.
TTTTTACAGCTCTGCTGATGTTGGCATTCTGACAGTACTTGCATGTTAGTCCAGTGCTGCTCTCAGTGGTTCCTGATTTCTCAGAACACGCTTGATCATCTCCAGAGTACTATTACATCTGGTTGACACGCCCTGTGTAAACAACTCTTTCTTGATGGAGTGTGCGACTTGTTGCTGCTCAAAGTCCACTGCATCGGTTGGGCTGTGGTTGAAATGACCAACAACTTTTCTGCCTTTTGTCAATGCACTGTCAAACGGACCATTCTGTAGAGAAACTGTGATGTCTCGGTGCAGGCTGTGTGCAATGCAAGGCATATACTGAAACAGTGTGCTGACTTTTGGTTCAATGTCCCACTGTCCAGCTACTTGCATGAAATGTTCAGCGCATGTATCGTCAAGTGCCTCTCCTCTATCTTCATAACAGGCAAAGCATGTGATTTAAGTTCCCACTCTGATGTAAAATAATGTGCTATTACGCCGAGATGGTTGTGATTACTCAGAGACGTTTAGTAGTCCCCTGTTAGAGCAACGGTGTTCGTCTGACTCAATGCCTCTGCCACTTTAGCTTTTTCATCTTAATACAGTTTTCATATATTGGTTACTGTTGTGGGTCTGGAAGGCAGTTAATACGTACAGTCATTGGATGCGATGCGAATGATTTCAAGTAGTCCTTCGTCCTCCACAATGCTAATCGGTCTGCAAGCTGTAACAACTCATTTAGCTGTGGCCATTGAAAGTTTGCGTGATGTAGAATAGTCTAGGCGTCTCCGCTGAAAACTATCCAACGTGGTTTGCTATCAGCGAGGAGGAGGGCTCTCTGCATCAGCTGTATGCTTTGATAGCAGGTGATATTTCAGAGTTGACGTACTTCAGTGATAGCTCAGTTGACATCGACAGTAAACACAAATGAATTTTGTCTTATCAACCGTACCATCTGGTCAAGTTTTGAAGCTGAATTTCCCATTCAAAGGGAAAATGTTTCGCTTTCCATGGTCTACCTATCATTCACAGCCTACGTTCATGCTCATGCCTCATCATTTACATAACAGACTATGGATTATCAGGAGGGCCAACAGGCGCTTAAAGGAAAACTACGGACGCCTGTGCGTTTATCACATGTTAAAATATTTAACGCCGTTAAAGAAGGCTTTGCGTTAACGCTTTATTAATGCGTTAATTTTGACACTCCTTATTTTCAATATTTAAAAACTTCTTTCTAAAGTGACTGTATGGGGATATTGCAGATGAACCCCAAACACCTTTAAATTTGTTTATCTGCTCATTTAAATATAAATTTAGGAGTGAGATAACAAATAGTTAATCAAATTGGCTTACATGGCTTTTCTGAACAACAATCAAACCACACTAAGAAATTTAATGCAATGTTCACATAAAATGTAATTAAATTCAAATCACTTTTATTTATATAGCGCCTATTCACAACAAATGTCATCTCAAGGCACTTTACAACAAAACTAATTTCAATACAATAATACAAACATTCCAATCAGTTAAAATTTTTCTATGTAAGGAATCCCAGCAGATTGCCATGAGTCATCGGCGTGAGGTTGTAAATGGACTGAATTTATATAGCGCTTTTCTAGTCATGTTGACCACTCAAAGCGCTTTACACTGGAGCCACATTTACCCATTCGCACTCACATTCATACACTGATACAATTATCGGTAGGCAATATGGGGTTAAGTGCCTTGCCCAGGGTAGGGTTGCCAACCGTCCCTTAAAATACGGAATCGTCCCGTATTTGACTATTAAATGTGCCGTCCCGTTTTGAACTAATAAGAGATGCTATTTGTTCCGTATTTTCATAAATGTCTATCATGTGTGTCCGTCATAGGCTTCATACTGCTTTATTCTAACTATGTAGCCTATATAAACATAAAAATCACCCTACAGTCAGCAAAACTGTTCTAAAGGCGGGATCAAGCGGGACCGCAAATTGTTTGTTTGCGGCTCGCGAGTGATGCGCGCTCAGGATTGATCAGGTAGACACACACACACTAGCGCTTCCATGCAGCACCTTCAAAAATGTCCCAAAAACCCTTACAGAGATATAGATGAGTGGGAAGAGGCCCATCCATGGCTGGAAAAGATCAGTATAGATGAACACAAGGCAAACTGTAAACAATGCAGCCAGTGTTCTCAGTGGCGCACTGAGAACACTGGCTGCACCGCACACCAGGCACACAAGAACGCAGAAAACACACGTCTGGGAGGCTTATGCAACATGTAGGCTAAAATATTCAGAATAGATTACATGTATTGTGCTTTTTCAAAGATGTCTCATCCATGTGCAATTTTATTTTTGTTGGATTAATTGTAGAGGATTTTGTTGTACAATCAATATAAATTACAACTTTAAGAACAAATCATGGTGACTGATTAATTGTTGTGCTAGTAAATAGATTAAAATGAAACATGTTTGGATAGGTTTCTGGCTGTTGAAATTTCACATTTTGGAGAAATAGCCAATAAATGTAAGTAAGTGAACGTTGCATTAAATCTCCTAGTGTGGTTTGATTGTTGTTCAGACAAGCCGTTTAAGCCCATTCAATAAACTATTTGTCATCCCACTCCTAAATTTGTATTTAAGTGAGCAGATAGTAGTGTAAAGGTGTTTAGGGTTCATCTGCAATATCCCCATACAGTCACTTTAGAAAGAAAATATTGAAAACACATTGTTGGAAGCTCAACAACCAGACTCATTGTGTTAGATCAGACTGCATCTTGTTAAGTCACGGCAAGGTAATTTTATTGTGTAGCACACTTTCAACACAAGGCAATTCAATGTGCTTTATATGATTAAAATTAGAACACAGAAAAGAGAGCATAAATCACTTTGAAGATTAGCCTAATTTATAGATATTGTGCATTAATGTGTTTATTGTACATAAAACATTTAAAACTTAACATCTTGTAAAATGCACAATAAGTGGAATCTGTTCGGAATATTTTAGCCTACATGTCGCATAAGCCTCACAGACGTGTGTTTTCTGCATTCCTGTCTGCCTGCCATGCTGCATTGTTTACAGTTTGCCTTGTGTTCGACTTTACTGACCCTGTCCAGCCAAGGATGGGCCTTTTCCCTCTCATAAGCCTATATGTCTGTAGCATTTTTGGGAAATTTTTAAAGGTGCTGCATGGAAGCGCCAGTGTGTTGTGTGTGTCTACTTGATCAATCCTGAGCGTGCAACACGCAGAAGCCGCAAACACAAACTATGTGCAGTCCCTTTAGATCCCGCCCCCAGAACAGTTTTTCTGACTGTAGTTGGGTGATTTATATTTTATTTTTAAATAGGCTACTGTGGTAATTCTGTAAACTTTTATCATTCAGAAAGTAAAAGTCTGTTTTAATTAGCTTGCATGATAGTAAAGAAATGTTTTGTCAAGCATTGTTTGTGCAGGAGGGCTTTTGGGTCATAAAACTCTGGGGTGAGTTTAAATTGCAAAGCTGTAAAGGCAGGATGTTTAGATAAGAAACTGGGAGAAAAGTTTTAGAGAAGCAGATAGCCATTTAACCATAAATTTTTATAATGAACCTTTGACCCAGAACAGAGACACCCCACTTGTCTATAAAACTGTGAAATAAAGATCAGTTAGTTGTTCAGATTTCTTTAAGTCTGGACCACAGAGAAACTAGGGCAACTTTCTCTGTAAACTGCAATTTGTTAATCTGTTCAAAATAAATGTTAAACTGGAAATTGGCTCCATTTTGTCCCTGCTTGAACATGCATTGAATTACTTATGATAATTATTTAATTCAACAACACTACATAGTTAGAATAAGGCAATATGAAGCCTATGACCAACACATATATTGGACATTTATGAAAATACGGAACAAACAGCGTCCCTTATTAGTTCAAAACAGGACGCCACATTCAATTGTGAAAGAAGGGACGATTTCCACCTTTTAAGGGACGGTTGGCAACCCTATCCCTGAATAGTACGATTAAGAAAATAGTCATGATTAGGTTAGGTAGGCAATAAATCCCGAATGTTAAGATTAGTAAGAAATCAACCAATCAGCCAATCAAAAACAACAAAAACGGGACGATAAACACGTAAAACCGGCATTAACACAAGGGGTCGCATACAAAATATAGGGTCATTTTTACGGATTGCACAATCGACCTATGTGGTCGTATTTCACTAGAGGACGGTCTGCCCCAACCACAGAATCCTGTTCAATTTAATGATTCTGTGTCTTACTCTGTTTATTTTCCTTTATTTAGAAAATAACTAATAATAAATCATAAAATGTTTTAACTCACCTGAAACGCCATGACATACTCTTAAGGAATGATAGTACTCCTGTATACGCACTAAAGATGCAGCTCAGCTGTATAGGCTTCATGCCACACCTTTCTAGTCCCCCTGTTTTTCCCGTCTTTTCCCAGGTGGGTCATTCCTAAAAAAAAAGTAGTATAAAAGAAAAAGAAAAAAAGAAAAAGGAAATAAAAAAGAGAACAAATCAAAAAATCAAAAGTTCAACATCATAACTTTAAAACTACCAATCCCAACGGTTGGTAAGTCCAAACCCAAGGATAAAAGACTAATTTCACCATCTAATAATGAAAATTGTTGTGGTGTGTAGTTACGTTTTTCTATACGTGTTTTCTGAGAAAAATCAAAACATCTTAAAGGCCTTCAATGTAAAATATAAATGAAAATGACACGACATATATATACAGTATATATATATATATATATGTATATATATATATATACACTATAGAGACATGAACTAAAAGAAGCACTCATTTATACGGCATTCAAGGGAGCTTAATTAGACAGAGAAATTCACCCCCATATTCTGAAAATAAAAGATGAACCATTTCTTTCATTCTTGCCGTTTTAGTATTTGTCGGTGCATGTGGCTAACAAAGGTACATGCTGTTAACAGTTAGCTCGTATAGCTAGCCCAAATAGGCTACTAGATTTAAATGATCTGAAAATAAACCATCAGAGCCTCTTACCAGTTATGTCTGCAGATCTGGCATCTCATTTATAAAGCTTGCTTATGCACAAAACGGGGTCTGGAAACTACGTAAGCAACTTTATACGCAAAGTTTGGGATTTATAAAAAAAAATGTGGTGGAAAAATGTATGCAACTTTAAGCACACTAAGGATTTTGCTTCCGCACTTTTTGGACACTGAAGACACAGACAGCGCAGCAGGACGGATACCAAAAGTTATGAATTCAAACCACATTTTCAGACTTGTAGAGCACTGCACACACAAACGAACACAACCAACACACAAACCTCTTCCCCGTCCTGTCTATAGGAACTGAGAATAAAAATGAGAATCTGATTAAAAATATTTTGAATTTAAGAATTATGTTCTTATTATGTGTCTACAGATTATATAGCAATTGCACGTATTGGTGCATGTGTGAAGAACAAATATGCCGCAGCGTCCCAGCATAATTCTGCACAATGGATGCGCTGGCACTCATTGAAGATTCTTTTTTATGTCAGCCATGTTGCTGCATCATTGCTGTGTTACCAGCAGCTCTTCCCTTTATTTTTATGACCCCAAATCAATATGTTGCATGGATGACATTTTTTTAAAGTAGTTCTGAAGCGCACCTTTTCGTCAGGGTTTATATATCTAGAATTGCTTAAACTTATGTTCTATTGCTATTGCTTTGATTCCAGTCTTACTGTCACTACAAGAGAAAATCATAGCCTAGAAATGAAACTTTATATTTCATGTCCTTATTTGTTTAATATCTTGTGCTGCTGCTTTTATTATTTATTGCTTTTAAGTTTTAAATTTTTACTCTTGTCTTCTAACACATTTTTTTGTAACTATATATATTTTTCTTTTTATATGACGCCTTTGGCTGAGTAAAGCTCTGTATAGATAAATATTGATTGATTTAAATAAAATAAGTATTTGCCTTTGTATCTCTGCAGCTGTGTCATTCTCTCCCTCTTGGTGTCCATGGTTACCCATGTTAAGTCGATGCAGAATATTCACTGGACACTTTGCATTAACCGTTTATGGTAGAAAGTGGGTGTGTAGGATGTGGGATGTGATCTAGAAACAGCTGAGCACATTTCTATGAACAGTCTATAAACAGTTTACTCATTGTGGCGTACTCCAAGTATGATAGATCAGAAACCTACTAGGCGTAAGTAAAACAACGTTGCTTAGCTTAAGTACGGTAAAGTACAACGTTTTATAAATGAGACCCGTGGTGTTTTCTCCTCCAGATACTACTCCAGTTCTCTCAGCGAGACGTATTTTTAATCAAGCTAAATGCTTAAGACTCATGAACACGTAGCAGTGCCATCGCTGCTTGACGGTCCATCTACTGAAACTTGCGTTGATTACATAAAGGCGGTTTCATCCGGTCCAAGGCAATTATAATTGTGGAAAATATAATATTAAAACAATAGAAATAAATAAATTATAAAGTACATTTATATATAATGTTTAGAAAGACAATAAATTATTTGTTTATATTACAAAGCATTTAAAAATCTTTTTAAGGCTTTAGAAAGATCAATCTTATCCATCTAATTAAAAGATGGGCAAGAAATTAACAAATTACCTGCAAAAGAATAGTTTGAAAATATATATTTTTACCTCACGTCCCCCCCCCCCCATTATTTACCACCCAGTGTTCCTACCCAAGTGCTTGGCATTGCTCTCCCTCTGCCAACCCCAGGATGGCCCAGCACTGAAGCTCAAGCCACCTTCATGCTTGAGGGGTGACCAGGCCCTTTTTCTCACCCGATTGGGAGGGGTTTCCACAGCTGGACATAGCATATGGAAGGAGCATGTTATGCCTCAAGCGCCCCGGCCAGCCAGGTGGAGGCAGTATACAGCCCAGGACTGGTGTAATGTTTTTGTGGGAGTAGCTCATATTCTTTCACTAATCCCACCCACGGTGTGGGTGCCGCTGGAGTTTGATTCACCGGCGGGGTCCTGGACCTTATAGCTGTGAGGTGAGCTGCGCTACTTTTTTTTTTTTTTTTTTACATTTTACCCATTTAATGTCCATAAACTATTAACAAATGTGTTCAAAATTATTAAAAAATACTTTTTTCATCATTAATAAATCATTTTCAAATCACTGGTGTATCATAATCTGATGTAGAACCGATGACCGTTCTGACTTTGAAAAGTTATACGTGATCTATAAACCATTACCAAATGTGTTAATTTTTCCCCAGAAAAGACTAATTAAAGTTTTACTGAAGATGTGAGACAGTGATCAACGCAGACAAACACCAGAATTGAATGTTTTGAGGTTTTTTTTGCATATGACATACTGTATATGACAGTATTGTATTGACCTTCTTTTCATTGAATGCATCTGTGAAGAACTTTCAATCGTTTTGTGTTGGAATTGTACTAATATTTAATTGATTTGGTTGATAAAAGTTTGAATCAGATCTGGAATCAATTAAATTTGTAACATTAAATCCTGATGGACTATTTTTTTTATTTTGGAAAGACATAACATCTAAGATTTTTTCATGGTGTGGGCCATCTACTTATTTAACCTGTTCCCCCAGTCCATAAGTGACCCTGTAACTTATTTACCTGTAGAAGAAGAACTGCTCCATAATTCTGGAGCACACTGATGGAAGGCTGTCCAGGTTGGCGGCATAAATCATGCGCACCCCACAATAGGCCACCCAATCTCCAAGATCTTCCTTGAGTATGTTCAGCTCTTCTTAAGAGCACTTCCACAACTTTAGACATTTGATAATTTTAATGAATTCTGAAACTCAACATTATGTTTTTAATTTGCATGGCATGCAGATGATCAAGTTCAAATAGAAAAGCTTTACCTGCTGGATTTTTTTTGTTTCGTCCTCCTCCATGACTGTTCCTAAATCGTTTGTGGTCAGGACAGCTGTCTGGCCACACATCAAGCATAATAAGTATTGGTTTATCCAGCTCGGGCCAGGGCCGTTGTGGATGACTGACCATGCAGCCAGTCTTCCAGCAAGGAAGTATTTCCCCTCAGCTAGGGCTTGCAGACTGTAGGAAAATATAAGATCTTGCGGTCTCCACTCAAAAACACCCAGTCTTCCATTGACCTCTGCCATAAGGAGTCTAATAATTGAAGAGGTTGTAAAAGCTTATAAAATGTGATTTAAATTAGGTAGGTATAAACAGAAATAATGCATATCTTGGAAACTCCCGTCGTGTTTCCACAAGATCCTGCCCCAATTCAGCTACAAGCTCTGTCTTAGGAATTCTGTTTCGCTGGAATATTGTGCTCTCCATTGCAATTGAAGCACTACGGATTGCACATTTTGTTCTCACAATAATAACTTGCTCAGAAGCTTCTCCGATATGGAATGCCAAAATGATCAAAATTAAATAAATAAATGTCAACATCAGGGTTTCTCAACAGGGATGGTAGCGCCCCCTTCAGTGGCTGTTGAGACTGTATAAGGGGGTGGTGAAAGATTTTTGGCGCTGAAGGGGGTGTTTGCATGCCAATGGTGGGCACTAATATAAACACCTTGAAAATGCCTGATATTTTACCTGCACTGTTTCGTTCTGAAGAAGACATAGGCTAAAAGCATAGGCATAGTCAATCACTTCATCTGGATGCCATTAATTTGGCCTCTGGTAATAATGTAAAGAACCTCAATGTAATTTTGATTAAAAAATAACAATTAAATCCCATATTAAACAGGTTTCTAAGATTTCTTTCTTTCACCTCCAGAATATTTCTAAAATTAGAAACATCCTGTCCAGGAGTGATTCAGAGAAACTAGTCCATGCATTTGTTACTTCAAGGCTGGACTACTGTAATTCCTTATTATCAGGAAGTCCACAAAATGCGATTAAAAGACCCAATAACAACCAAATTATTTAAGGAAGTATTCCCTTTGGTTATTGGCCCCATTTTATATATAATGAACCTATCTTTAATAAATGGATATGTACTGTAATTCCTTATTGTCAGGGAATCCACAAAATGAAATTAAAAGTCTTCAGTTGATCCAAAATGCTGCAGCAAGAGTTCTGATGAATATTAAAAAGAGAGATCACATTTCTCCTGTTTTAGCTTCTCTCCATTGGCTCCCAGTTAAATCCAGAATAGAGTTTAAGATCCTCCTCCTTAGTTATAAAACCCTTAATAATCAGCTCCATCATACATCAGAGATCTGATTGTTCCATATGTTCCTAACAGAGCACTTTGTTCTCAGAATGCAGGTCTACTGGTAGTTCCTAGGATTTCTAAAAGTAGAATATGAGGCAGATCTTTTAGTTATCCTGCTCCTCTCCTGTAGAACCAGCTCCCAGTTTTAGTCTGAGAGGCAGATACTCTGTCTGTTTTTAAGACTAGGCTTAAACCTTCCTTTTTGATAAAGCTTATAGTTAGAATGGCTTAGGTTATCCTGAGTTATCTTTGTCCTCCAACAGTCTAAACCTATAGCAGCATAACTACAGACTGACCACTTTTTCTTCTCTGTTCTACTTTTCTCTTCTACTACTCTCCAGATTTTCCTGCTGTTATTTCGATTGTTAACCTTGTTTTCTCTGGGTTCTTCTCTCCATATAAGCTCCACATGGTCTGGTATCCTGCTCAGCTCCAACGCCCCCTGCAGGATAGGGAGCATCAGTTGTAACATTAAAACAGGGGACGACTTACTCTGTGCTCAAAGTGATATGACGAGCTCAAGCGGGGTTTCCACCGTGTACTGTGTGGGTAGAACAAAACCTTCGCAAGAATCATGTGAATGCTTTTCATTGGTTGTTGCGTTCCATCTTACCCAGCTACAGAGGTGCTGCTATTGTGACCCCTTTCTTTTTTCCTTTTTTGCTGTTAAGTGACAGGTTTAAGTTATGCAGGCACAGAGATGCGCTCATGAATGCCGTTTCCAGTGAGAGCAGTGCTATAATTTTACTGGGTTGCTGGATACTTTTACTAAGACATGTGCCCCAGTGAATAAGGTCTAGTAACGACCCCGCCAGACGGTTGTGTCAGATGACCGCTTGTACTGAGCCAGGTTCTGGTTCTGGTTCTGCTGGAGGTTTCTTCCTGTTAAAGCGGAGTTTTTCCTCTTCACTGTCGCTACATGCCTACTCCGTATGAGGGATTGCTGAGGAATTGCTGTGGTTGGAGTCTGCATGATCCAGGCACAACCCTCAACACAATCTGCTGGGTTTCCTTTCACAGAAAACTTAATTGATTGGAACGTTTGCCTAATTGTATTGAAATTACTTTTCTGATAAAGTGCCATGAGATGACATCTTTGTTGAATTTGTGCTATAGAAGTAAAAGTGAATTGAATTAAAAACCTCCACATGGTGCTTCTTTTTAAACAAAAAGCCCCTCAGAGTGATGTTTCTTTTCGTGAACTCAGAATTCGAGAACTAAACATCAACCAACATCCTCTGGCATAAAAATGAAGCACAGCTACAGTGAGGAGGTATTAGTGGCATATATCTCTGGTCAAAACAACATGCCAGATGGTTGTTGTGTCATTGACTGCTGGCTTGAAGATAAGTCCAAAACATGCCTGAATTGAGGACCATGGCTTCCTGCGAGAAGGACCCTCTTTGCCATGGGGGAGTCGGCGCTCTGAGCCATGCTGTGGTGAGGTAAGATGTGGTGGTGGGAGATTAAGCTTGCTTACAACTTTACACATAATATACCATTGTCTGAAAGATTCATCGACTCAGGTTCTATGTCTTCTATAGCACTATACCACTCTATGCAAAAACAAAACATGTTTATTAAGAACGAAAGTAAAGGTGCTTAGAAAAGGGTTTAATTACAAGCTGTGGCATTGTCTTTTGGGCTCCAACTATATGCCCATTTCATATTCAAACAATCAGAATTTCAGAATTTTTAAAGAATTGCACATTGTGTAGATCGTTGATTGCTCTCCCTTCAAACAAGGATCACTGTATTCACCATGATTATGAAGGTCAGTAGAGGGAAAAACAAAACTCCTGATCGTTTACTTCTCCACACAAAGCAATTACCACTTCTTATATGATGGAAGCACTATGTTTTTACATTAAAAAAAGAAATATTTCTTTATAGAAACGAAGTTATGTGGTTAGGATCATATCTACACAATCTTAAGAGCCTAAAATTTGCTGTCTCTAAGTAGTTTCTATGTTTGTGAGAGTACGGTATATTTCCAGCCATTTAAAAACTAACCCCCACTATGTCATTTTTCAAAATTGGTAATTATATATAGCTTTTTAAATTCCCAATCCAGTCATGTGATGTAGGGTAGAAACTTTACTTAAAGCAGTTTCAGATGCATGTTTGCTTATTTTTGCTATTGTGAAATCAATCAGAGTTAAAAATAATATTTACAAAAAAACTTGTGAGAAATTCTAATTCTGTTTTGTGTTTTTAGCATCAATGTGTGATGAAAAGAATTTAAAGTCCAGGTCCTGTACTGGGGATTTGTTCAGCAGACAATTCAACAGCTCCTCCAATTTACAGGACCATACCTACAGTAGGTCGATTGTGACAGCTCCAAAAAACGACCCATATCAACGTTTTTTTTCTGTTTATCTGACATCCAAAAACGCTCTCTGTCTCCGTATGTTTAAAAGCCATTTGTGCTTGATGCTTTGTCTAATACAATCCAGCAGCAGCCGTGTTTACATCTGTCCTTTTTTATTTTAAAAAACGCTTTTCAATTCAGAGCGGACATGCATAATGGACATACAGCAACCAAGAATCCAACTCAGACCACGGCTACTTTGCGGGTATAAATGTTACACAGACAGATCACGTTGGGTTTAGGCACTGGAAAATAGGAAAAGAGTCTGATTATGGTTAGGTAATTCACCTCAAATTTTAGGATTAGAATATGATTTAAGGCTAGGAAGAAATCAACCGGTCAGCCAATCAGAAACGACAAAGGCGGGACGATAACACATAACACCGGCATTAACACAAGACAGAATATAGGGTCATTTTTACAGATTGCACAATCGACCTATTTGGTCGTATTTCACTTGAGGACGGTCTGGACAGTCAGTGGACCAAGAGGTAAAGCATCAGTACATCAGCAACTGACAGTGTAGTCAGAACCAGAGCAGCGGTAGCATCCAAGGAGCATCTCTACAAAGAGATTTTTCAAACCTCAGCATTGTTTTATATTATTTTTTCTTTTGGCCCTGTTATGTAAAATACTGTCACAATAGTGAAGTGAAACTGTATTCCTGAATTTTATTGTTTGATCTCCAAAACATGGTGCTGGAAAAGTTTTAAAAATTAACTTAAATGCTTGAAAGACGCTTGAATTTTACTGTGGGCAAAGTGTATGAACCCTGTATACATGCAGTCAAGATACAGAAACCAGCTAAATGTGATAGCCTCAGGTGCACTCAGGCTCCCAACAGGAACAAGGATCTCACTAATATACTGTCATGGGAGTAAACACTAACCAAAAGATGAGAGAGAATTCCGCTAAAGTTAGGAGGTTTTATTAAAATTCGGCTTCATCAATCAAGAGGACAGCATCACATCACAGAAAATGCAGAATACTGACCTGTCTCAATTTTACAACAGCAAGCTTGTATTATTTCTAGTAACCTTGGTCTATCTATTCTACTTGATAAAGTAAAACTCTCAGGGTGAGAGTAACAGACTTGACGGTGCCTTTCTTTTTGATGAGAAAGCTGTGAACTTTGTAGACATTTAAGGATGCCCAGTCCGAAGAGCCATCTCCATGGTAACGCAGGATGTGGACTATCACTATCAAAACTCTCTGACCATGACTTGGGTAAAAGCGTCTCTCAATAAGACTATAATTCAAAGTAAGACTACAACATTAAGTAAACATGCGTCACAGTTGATTACAAAGTACAGATACATCATAACACTAAATTTTTTCACCACATATAGCCACAAGCCTGATGATTCCGCTCTGGGCAATTATTCTGATGGAATAGACTTTTTAAAGTTAATTGCATTATTGTTCAAAACTTTATCAACTCAAGGCTGATTTGCAACACCCTACTGGATGGCTCCCAGTGACCAACCATCTACATGTCCTGTTATCAACTTTTTACTTTCTTATATATAAATTACTCTTGCATCACTTCCTTTTGTTCTTTCTGTGCAGTCGTGGCAGATGACCGCTTGTACTGAGCCAGGTTCTGGTTCTGGTTCTGCTGGAGGTTTCTTCCTGTTAAAGGGGAGTTTTTCCTCTCCACTGTTGCTACATGCTTGCTCAGTATGAGGGATTGCTGAGGAATTGCTGTGGTTGTAGTCTGCATGATCAGGACACAACCTCACATCAATGACTCAGCACAATCTGCTGGGATTCCTTACATAGAAAACGTTTAACTGATTGGAATTTTTGTATGATTGTATTGAAACGACGTTTGTTGTAAATGCCTTGAGATGACATTTGTTTTGAATTGGTGCTATAAAAACAGACTGAATTGAACTGAATCCCTCTCCCAACAAAATCAGTAAAATTCAAAAATAGCTTTTCCCCAAAAGGTGTACAGACACTAAATCAAGTTATTATCTGACATTTTTATGCGTATGTCTATTTACTGTTTGTACTGTTATGTGTTGACGCAGCGATGTGAGAATGTCATACTATACAGAAAATATGTAGGGATATTAAAAACATGGGGCAATATAAACCTTAGTTTTTTGATTCAACTGATCAGCTCCTAAATGAAAAAAAAAAGTAAAAGCAAAAATAAAATAAATAAATAAACTATTATTTGGAAAGAGCTTTTTCTTTTTTCTCATGTTATCTTCGTCTAGACTTTAATGTAGGTGATGATCTGAGGCATGTCTGTGCAGGAGCAAACACTTGGGAGCATGGTGGAGTAGGTGGGCATGTTAAAATCTGACAACATGATACGGCACCGCTTATTAAAGCTACGTTGTAAAGCTCCATCTCTGAATTAGAGGCGAACAAATCCCAACCTAATGTAGTAAGATCCGACGATCAGGCGGGTCGCTGTCATCGTTTCTCATCAGTGCGCCTGCGCCTCCTGTCCTCTCCGCTCTCCATCTGACAGCTGGCACAGAGCTCCCCGTCAGCGCAGATAAGGTTCTGGTCTGAGCGGATACCGAGCGGCTGGCTTGGAGTCCGAACCGGTCGGGTTGAGTTTTTGGATGCTAGGAGGCATGAGGCGCTCCTGATCCCGGCAGGACGCCGTTCTCCCCCCGTTCTTTTTCGGATCCGTTTGGACAACCGGAGGCCTGATCATGTCTGTGAGACAGAAGGGGGTCCTGACCAAAGACAGCGTCAGCCTGTTGCCCTGCTTCTATTTTGTAGAGGTGAGTCTGCTTTTCCTCCGAGCTGTGGCCCACTAAGGCACACGGAGAGAGGGGGACGTGGTTGTGTAACTGCCATCAAAGATCCATTAGTTGCGCTTCGATCTCAGCTGCAAAACCACCTCATTCCATACGAACACAATTAAAGAATCATTTCTTTTTAAACAAGCATTTCCTCTTGAAGAATGTTGCTTCCAGATCTGATATCCCTCCAAAAGAAAATATGTAATAGATCCTAATATTTATGGTGATCTGCACAATACAACCATCTGTTTTTATGCTCCCAAATCTTGTTGCAGCTCAGGCAGAGCTGAGATGTATTATCTTACATGCCTGGCTGATTTCTGTGTAACTGTGTATCAGTTATTAAACACATGCACCTAAAACCACATTGCACCATGAGGTCATCTCACTTGTAATCTGCATGCCTTTAGTAAAGAACAGAAAAACACATTTTAAACTGAGATTTAAAAAAATGGCTCTAAAATGACAGGTTTCCTGTTAAAGCAACAGTACAGCCAGTCATATCGATATCTGCTTCTATGCATGGCATCAGTGAAAGTAGGTCAGAGGAGAAATCTCTTTCTGTGTTTGTAACAGAACTGGGATACAAAGCCCAGCATGTCGGCCATAAAGCGACTATATGAGGCAGCGTGTAGATAGACGGGTTCTACTGTGGGCTTTTATTTTCAGTAGACATGTAAGACTGGGCTTCAAAGATTCCAGATTACATGCAGCTTGTGCTGACCGTCACTCATTCATGCTCCAGTTCACCGCTGGCCTGTAGCTCTCCAGTCAAACAGGCATCATGTATAATGGATGAACCTCTAATTCTGTGTGATGGATGCTGTTGTGAAGACAGCAGCACTTGCATGGAAGCGTCTCCCAGCTGAGTTTGCTGAGGGGATTCCGTCTCTCTTGGTTTGTCTCTGCATTTTTCAGCCTGTCCCTTTTAATCTACCTGAGCCATAAATGTCAGCCTTCAGATTCTTTTAACACAAAGGCGCTGAACGCTGAGGGATTCCTATTCTCAGTTTTTCACACAGTAGCAGAAAATAAAAGTAGGTCAGAGCTGGGCTTTAATTGTCCTCATGAAGTGTGTTTAATCTTCCACCATGACTCTATGGTTCCATGATCGACATCTAAAGAAATCTGCAGATTATTTTATCTTTAAGAAACCTTCTGCTATCGTCAGATATTTTATCTATTAACTAGCGAGTCCACATGAACATTTATACCTGAAAACAGTGATTGATTCCTTCATCTTAGAGTGACTTCTCTGATTATCCACACTGTAGAGTTCAACTTCCTTTCCTTGCTAGAGAGCAAGAGCTTGGTGTGTCTAGAAGATACAATCAATACAACAGATTAGTGCTAATTAGTATATGATGGCCCAGAGGCCAAAGCTGTGCTGTGGACATGACAGCACAATAAGAGGAGAGGTGAATACACATATTACATTATGAGACTGACAAGGGGAATAAGCTGACTGGCTCAGTGGATTTCCAGGCTTGCAGCTCTTGTGGGGTATTTCCATGCCTGCGGAGGTTAGTAACTGTTAAAGGTGGTCCGAGTAAGTACTATGTTAAACCATAAACAGGGTAATGGTGTTTTTCTCCCCATAGAAGCTCTACCCGGTCTGGTATCCAGCTCAGCTATGATACCCCCTGCTGGATGGGGAGCGTTGGTCCAGATGATGCTCAAAGTCACCGAGCATCCTCCATGCTGTCTCACAGTCGTGGCAGATGACCACTTGTACTGAGCCAGGGTTCTGCCAGAGGTTTCTTCCTGTTAAAGGGGAGTTTTTCCTCTCCACTGTTGCTACATGCTTGCTCAGTATGAGGGTTTGCTGAGGAATTGCTGTGGTTGGAATCTGCATGATCCAGTACAACATCATAGTGATGACTCAACACAATCTGCTGGGATTCCTTACATAGAAAACTTTTAACTGATTGGAATGTTTGTATAATTGTATTGAGATGACTTTTGTTTTGAATTGGCACTATATAAATAAAAGTGAATTGAATTGTGTCCAATGCTAACTGACAAACACAGGGAGCAACGGCTGCCCTGTATGGTCTGATCCAGCAGGAGACTGATATGAAAAATAAATCAGGGGGCATTTTAAGTATTCACTGGTGGCTCTGGTTCCCGACCGTTAAAAAAAGGGAGCTACTGTCATAAAAATGTTATGCCTCAATTATGTATATATCTATAGTGGATATTGGAGCATATTGAAATGGATGTAGCCTACTTTCTGTCTATATGATTACCTTGTTTTTGTAAAGTGATTTGTGGCCATCTTTATGTTGAGCTGGCTCTATAAATAAGATAAACTCCAGCAACACCATAAGCTGGTCAAATAAATGGGATGAAAGAAAGCACAGTACTGTCGGTAAGAAGCCAGTGAGGAGAGATCGGCTGTTTTCCCACCGGACATAATTATATGAGGAACATATAGTATGTAAAATATGAATTGATTTTGGGGTGGGAAAATCACTTCTGTTGTTTTTTCTTCTTCATTTCTAGGTATGAACAGTGTATAAACAACTGTGCACCACTGACTGGAACTTGGTTCAATTCAGCAAAATGAGTACTTTCTAAATAAAGATAAGAAGGTAAATCTAAGATGGTAAAAAGGTTGATGAAATGAGAGGAGGAATGTTCAGGTACTGGTAGCATCATGCCCTCCCCCCTCCCTCCAACAAGGCATCACAGCTGAGCAGGATACCAGACCAGGTGGAGTTTCTGTGGAGAGAAAAACACTGAGAGAAAACAAGGTTTACAGTAGAAATAACAGCAAAAAATAAATCTGCAGAGTAGTAGAAGAGAAAAGTAGAAGAGTGAAGGAAATTGGTCAGTCTGTCCTCAAACAACCCGAAAGCAGGTTTCCACTATTGGATGGATAATTTCACCAAACTTTCATGACATGTGGGTGTCTCCACTACACCAGGCCGGGCTGACAGGGACGTTTTCGGAGCCATTTCAGGAACAACCAGTCTGGGGGTACATACTCCGAAATGACTCGGTATGTTCCCTTGGTGGGAGCTGTGGTAATGTTGTGCTGACTGGTTGTTACTAGGAGGGAAATAAGCAGACATCGCCAAACATTGGATTTGGTAAAATAAGAAGAGTTACTGACAAATTATTTATAACATCATCGCAAAGGGAAACACAACAGCAATCTCTACTTCTTTCATTTGTATCTCTTGTTTCTGGTGCTGTGGCGCCTGTAGGCACTGATCAGTGACGCTACTCCATGCTAAGAGAGTTGGTACATGTGGACGTCTTAGCTAATTCCTTATAGGGCCATTTTTGTTTGGAGACCAGTGATGTCTTGGTCACGATTGCAGCTGCTCTTAGTGAGGAAATTCTATGACAGGTTTTAAAATAAGTCTCTTTGACCTTAGGTAAAACTGGCCATTTCAGATATTTGGCCCATGTCCACACTTGTCCGGATAATGCCTTAAACGTAGAATTATTTAGTCTACACCCCCCATCATCAACAGTAACCTGCTGTTGTTTAAGGTCTGTGGTCGGATAATTATTAGCTGGGTAAGAGGGCCGTCTAATTCTTAATTCAACGGCTAAATGAACAGGTCTGGACAGCTTCCCCGGATAATGAAGGGAAGAGACGTCAATGAAATGCTGCGTTCCAGGTTGACGACAACAACGCAACACTACAGACAAAGACAACAGCAAAGATAATCTTGTGTTACTTTGAGTCTTTTCGTGCATACCCAATGTATGCACAGTTCTGTATGGGATGGCACTATCATGGGACATTAAACGGGGCGTAAATGCTCATGTTGAGTGGATAACATTAACTCCCCGTATAACCTTATCGGCTTAGTGTGGACAAAGCTTCAGAGTGTGCCTTTTCTTTTGTAACCAAATCTATTGCTGCTGATATCCGACTGTTATAATCAATACACAATTTAGAATTAAAAACAGTCATGTGAACAGAATTATCCATCATCTTCCCCTTATCCGGGGTCAGGTCGCGGGGGCAGTAGCCTAAGCAAAGAGACCCAGACCTCCCTCTCCCCGGCTACTTGGGCCAGCTCCCAGCTCATTTTTTCCCTCATTCGTGAACAAGACCCCCAGATACCTAAACTCCTCCACTTGAGGAAGGAGCTCATCCCCGACCCGGAGAAGGCACTCTACCCTTTTCCAGCTCAAAACCATGGTCTCAGATTTGGAGGTGCTGATCCTCATCCCAGCCGCTTCACACTCGGCTGCGAACCGCTCCAACGAGAGCTGTAGATCCCGTTCAAATGAAGCCAACAAGACCACATCATCTGCGAAAAGCAGAGACCCGATCCTGAGGTCACCAAAACGGATCGCCTCAACACCTTGGCTGCGCCTAGAAATCCTGTCCATAAACGTTATGAACAGGACCGATGACAAAGGGCAACCTTGGAGGAGTCCAGCTCTCACTGGAAAAGAATCCGACTTACTGCCGGCAATGCGAACCAGACTCTGACACCGTTCATACAGGGACGTAACAGCCCGTATCAAAGGGCCTGGTACCCCATACTTCCGGAGTACCCCCCACAGGACACCCTGAGGGACACGGTCCAACGCCTTCTGCAAGTCCACAAAGCACATGTAGACCGGTTGGGCGAACTCCCACGCACCCTCCAGGACCCTGCTGAGGGTGTAGAGCTGGTCCAGTGTTCCACGGCCAGGACGAAAACCGCATTGTTCCTCCTGAATCCGAGGTTCGACTATCCGTCGGACCCTCCTCTCCAGAACCCCCAGAATGCTCTCCAGAACAGAATTATTACTCCTTTTATTCATGAATTCACAGTCCCCTATTCTTAATTTGCGAAAAGTCTGGGTGATGTTAGAGTACATTAATCTGCTTTGGATAAGATGAGTCAGAGCTTCAATCAATCAATCAATCAAACTTTATTTATAAAGCTCTTTTCGTACAAATTACATCTCAAAGTGTTTTACAGGTTAAAATGACCCCACATAAACCACATTCCCATCCCTTCCCCACAGAATTAAAAACATGATCATGTGACTGTGTTCTTTAGGTGATAAAAACCTATTTTAGTAAAATTTTTAATGTGGGAGATAAAAGTCAGCTCAGAGTAAAAATTACGCCCAGGTTCTTCACTTGTAAAGAAGCATTAAAAGACTATGATTAGGAATATCTTTTACACAATTTCAAATAGTCACAAATAGAACTGGGATTATATTTGTGAACACATTCCTTGTGATTTAGCAGAACACCATTATTGTCCATAAGTCAGTTACAAACAGAATACCTTTGTCATTTCATTTCATTTCATTTTGAAAACTGATTTCCTGTAATAATTTTTGTCTTATTTTTCCACAATAAGGATCCATATAAGGCAAGGAAATTGTATTTACTGTATATAGCACACTTTCAACACAAGATAATTTAAAGTGCTTCATATGATTTGGTGGTAAAGAAACCAAATGTATGATAAAGGCATAGAGAGTAAAGACAGCAAAAAATATGATAAAAGCATAAAAAGTAAAAACAATTATTAGGATAAATTGGTTCTAGTGAGGACACCAGCAGCAGCGTTCTGGATCAGCTACAGCTGTCTGATTTACGTTTTACGGAGACCTGTGAGGACGCTGTTGCAGTAATTAATCTGACAAAAGATAAATGCAAGGAGTTGTTCCAGGTCCTGTTGTGATATTAGTCCTTTAAACGTAGAAATGTTCCTCGGGTGATAGAAAGCTGACCTTGTTATTGCTTTTATGTGACCCTGGGTTTCAGGTCTGAGTCCATTATTACTCCTAGATTAGGGGCCTGATCAGTAGTTTCTAGTTGGATTAACTAAAGACGTATTCTGACTCTTTATCAATGCTATTTAGGTCCAAAGATAACTACTTCAGTTTTGCTTCTGTTGAGCTAGAGAAAGTCATGGGACATCCAGCTGTTAATTTGTTCAATGTATTAATTTAGGGTCTGAATGGGATCAAAGGCCTGTAGTTCTGCATTAATGTGTTTTACAGGTTATTTTTCTTTAGTGGTGATTTGATAACTGCTGTTTTCAAAAGCCTGGGGGGAAAACACACACAGGATAGATGTGTTAACTATTTGAATCAGATCCAACCCAATCACAGGGAAAACATTTTTAAAAAAAATGTGTGAGTAAGATATTGAGACAGCATGAGGAGGAGCTTGATTGATTAATGATTTCATTAAGGTGTGAATGGTTTAGTTGTTTGAACTTTCTCTACATTGTTTTTACATGAGAGTGACACTGTTAGTGGGTTTGGTGCCTCTGTACAGATTGACCTAATTTTCAGAATCTTTTCAGTAAAAAAGATGGCAAATTCATTGCATTTACACTCCCTGGTGGAGTGTAGCTGTCACTGTACGGTAGACTAGTTGGCTTGCTATCGGAGGGTCGTAGGTTCAATTCCAGCTTCCTCCAGTCACATGTTAATGTGCCCCTGGGCAAGGCACTTAACCCCAAAAATTCTACATTGTCCTACCGAGCTATGTTGGCTTTCGGTGTATGAATGTGAGTGTGAATGGGTGAATGTAGCTTCAATGTAAAGTGCTTTGAGTGGTCTGTATGACTAGAAAAGCGTAAAGTTCAGGACACAGCTAGACAGGACACGTAAAAAAAAAAAATAAAAAAAGAAAAAAAAGAAAAGCGTAAAGTTCAGACCATTTACTGGAGGATTAGTTTTTTTTCTCGGCTCGTCAACTATCCCTTTTTTTTCACTACATACCAGTGGATCGCTATTCCACAGACTTCTTTCTTCTTTCTACCTGAGATACAATGGTATCAAGGATGACTGAAACTTTAGGGAGAAAGTTATCTACCAAGTCGTTTACTGCCTTTGTGTTGGAGGATGAAGGGGATGGGAGTGAGGCAGAGCAGTAAATTTGTTTTAAAATTTCAGCTGAGGTGACCTTAAGGAAACACTTTTTTTTTATAACAGTCTCACTTTGATAGTTTACCTGGGATCATGATTTCAAAGAAAATGCAAAAATGGTCAAACAATGCAATATAAACTAAATGATGTTGGATATTTTTAAACCTTTGCTCATTATTAAGTCTAAAGTGTGTCCTAGATTGTGTGTTGGTTGTTTGTTTTGTTGGATTAGATCAAAGTTATGGAGATTATCACTTAATGTTTTAGCTCGTCTATCTTGGGGGTTGTGAGTATGAATGTTGAAGTCTCCCACAATAATTAGTTGGTCATATTCAATATATATTACAGAGAGAAGGTCGCAAAATCATTAAAGAAGTTTGAGTTATGTTTCGCAGGTTTGTACTAATTTATGAATAAGATCTTATTATGCTCTTTAATCTCTGTCTAGGCCACCAATTTCTTAAAAAGGGCTCTAGAAATATGAAACCACTTAGAGTTGTAAAGTGAAAGGAAGAATGTTAACCAATTTACTCTAAATTAACCAATTAGGGCTTCAAAATCCAAAGTTTTAATTCCGTTCTTATCATAATCTTTAATTAGTTGAGATATCCGTAAATAGTGAGTTTTGTTCCTCAAGAGAAATATATAATCGTATTAACTTTTTTAATACCTTATTCACTGGTAAAGATGGAATTAATTTAGTGCTTTAGATAAAATTTGTCCAAAAATGGTAAGGTGTCTGGTTAACCAATAATTAAAGATATTTTTCAAACTACTAAACGCTTTGCAATATTAATCTCTTCTCTCTTAACAATATCTTTTTATATAGTTATTTCCAGAAATTTCTCCTCAGAACTAACTAACGGAGGCAACAGATGTTTCAGACCAAGAGTGGATTGGGAGCAGGTCAGTTTTTTAAATATTAGAGAAACACTGGATGCTTTAGAAAAAGTTAAAATTGATTTTAGTGCTACATCAACCATGAATTTATCTTTTAGAAAAATTGTGGTGTCATCCGCAAATTGACTTATTTTGAATTCTCTTTCAAAATGTTTTAATACCATGTAAATATGAGTTTTTAATAATTAACAAACTAAGCATTTTTGTTGTCAAAATGAATAATTTTGGTGAAATTGGACATCCTTGCCTAATACCTATTGACATGTGAAAACTAGAGGTCATATCTAGGCCCCTATACATTTTTAAGTTTCTGTGATAAACCAATTCTCAAACGAATCAAAAGCCTTATAGAAATCAAGAAATATGATCAAACTGCCGTCAATAAATTCACTATAATCCAACATGTCGGGAATCAGCCTGGTATGATTGTGTATATATTCTGACCTTTCATAAAGGCAGATTGACACTAATTATTAACATTCTCTTATCCACTATTTAAGCGATTTGCATAGAAGAGCTAACAATTTGGAATCTGGACATAATAAAGTAATAGGTCTCCAATTGGTGATGAGACCTCGTTTCATAGTGGAGAGAGTGTTGTTTGAAATGGCTTCAAATAAGGGCTTCAAATAGTAGCATTTTTATATCTATATAGTAATTGGAAGAATATATTTTACAAATAATTTCTAATTGTTTCACTTAGTTAAGAATCTTTGGTAACAATGTCATTCAGTCTCCAAATGTTCTTTCTGGACTGTCTGTTTTACCTAAACAGTTTGTCTAATTGACATTTAAGATATCCCAGTTAGCCTTTGTCCTCACTACATAACACAGGGTTTGAACATAGAGTATTAATATTGATAACAAGTTGAAACTTTCTGGACCTCATCTGATTTGATGAATTTTTACCTATCCTAACCTAATTGCTGCTCCCCCTAACATTAAACTTAAACCATTCCAATTGGTTCAAAAGTTAAGTTCCAGTAGTGAATTATCTCAGATAAGTTTCCAAATTTCTGTACAAAAATCTGCAATAGCAGAGAATTTTTACGAATTTCAGGAAATAACTTCCCTCTTCACTTTTGGATGGAAAAAAAAGGCACAGTCACAACAATGAATCTTCCATGAAAGTTACCATATAGACGTAGTTAACTTATTCTAGCAGTGATCTGAAAAGCATTATTCAAATAACATGCTAAACTTACTGTGGTGAAGTTAGTTGGAAATTCGGCACACATTCATCTCATTACAGCAGAGTCTCCCTCCAATGTCTCAACAAGAGCTGCGCTCATGCAGTGGATACAACGCTGCCAAAGGCTCACTCCAGAAGGCAGTGGTTTTGCTTAAGGACCGTCGCCAAATTTCCACACATCACAGAAAATATATCAATACCTGTGCAAACTCATGCCAAACTAATCCCAAACTTTAGCCAACCTGCTGAGTAGAAACTTGCCAAGGGAGGAATCAGTGGGGAGCCGGACCTGTGATGTCAGAACACGCAATTGTTAAAAAGAATCTCCAAAAAACGCTCCGGTCTTGTTTCTCTGTTCTGAGCCCTTTCTCCATCACCTCAAAGACATTTTTTCTCTAGCGACTCAGCCATTTTCAAACAATCCGATGAGAGTTGTGAGACAGAATGAATGAATAATGGCATAGCACTACAGATAAGCATGTGAGAGTTTGCATGCAGACTCTCAGGATGATTGACAATTAGGAGGACCAAAGATCCTCCACTATACTTTTAAGAAAAAGGTAACCATTACATTTCCAAGTGCAAGTTGAAGATAATTTACATTTGTTCAAAGAGAACACTAAGGTTCAATATCAATTCAGTTTATTTATATAGCCCCATTTCACAACAGATGTCATCTCAAGGCACTTTACAAGAAGAGTTATTACAATACAATGTTTAATTTAGGAATTAGAGAACCACAGAAGATCAGCAATCCCTCACACACAGCAAGCATGAAGCGACAGTGGAGAGGAAAAACTCCCTTTTAACAGGAAGAAACCTCCAGCAGAACCAGGCTCAGCATAAGCGGTCATCTGCAGAGACCGTCTGTGGTTTGGAGAATACAGAACAGAGACACAGAAAGAACAACAGAACTGAAGCAGAAGTTGGTAGCAGGACGTGGAGAACGTTCCTCCACTGGAATGCCATCTTAGTCAGGGTCATCAAGCAGGGCGGGTCAGGAGCACCTACTGTAGGAAGAGACTAAGAGAAAACAGGTTAGCGCTTGAATTGACAGCACATCATGCAGTTTGGGAGAAGTAGGAGAGAAAGTAGGAACAGACCCTAATAATGTCCTCCAACAGCCTAAAGCAGCATAGCTACTAACATTAACCTGTCTCCTAGCTACTAGGAGACCTAGCTACTAACACTTTCTACCTGGCTTACATTAATCTATCTCTACCTAGCTACTCTACCTGACTACTAACATTAACCTGTCTCTTCCTAGCTACCTGTCTAACTGACATGGGTGTCTCTAACTACCTATTAACATATCTCTAATTGTAAGCTTTGTCAAAGAGGAAAGTTTTAAGCCTAGTTTTAAAGACAGGTTACTGAGCAATGGTCAGTTAGAGAGGATGCTGACATTTCACAACTTTAAATATTATTTATCATATTGTGGGGGATTATTGAGCATTGATTATTATTGGAAGCATTAAACCACTGGGGTTTCTAATCTTCCAACAGTCTGTCAGATAGGTTTTGGAGACTAAGATGGTGCCCTCTAGTGGGAAGACAGTCAGCTGGGCTGTCTTGAGTCATGTCTCCCCCCGAAATAACCCGATCAGTCGAGTATTGTAACTTCCACTGTTTTATATTTGTCTCAAAGGTCTGGGTGAAATATTTTGTTGATTGTTTTGCTCTTTTAATCATATGCAAATACTAAAATTTACTTACTCCATCGATTTCTACTTCCACCATTTACCAATGACCATTTGTGTCTCTCACATGACCCAAAATAGATCCAAGAAATCTATTAAACAAAATCTTAACCCAGCTGAACAAGACGTAAAAATACTACTACACCAGGTTTCTCCAGTCCATCTGTTGCTTCTCAGTTCTCCAATGCTGGCCTTGTCTGTCTTATTTCTATTTTCCTTTCTCTTTTCTTCAAAAAAAAAAATTAATTCGTTCAAGTAAACTTGACTAATACTGGAAAGCATTTGATCATAAATAAAATTAAAAAAATGCTTTTCCATCTACATAATAATGCTAATGTGTTTAATAAACCTGTATCTGTCTCTCAGAGCTCCTGTTTCTCTCCTCCTTTCCTCAGTCTTGCCTTCTCTTCTCCTGTTTGTCCAAAACCATGAAGTCATGACTTTAGGAAGCACAGTGTATTGACAATAACATTGGTATCGACTGATGTTAGTCATTTTCTAACATATCAGTATCGGTCCAATAAGTGAAACTGGGCCTATACTAAAAACCAGGATTCCGGGGGACTCCAGTTTGACACTTCTGTTCTATAATGTCCTGCCCCAGTCTTTATGTCCACATTTTCATGTGCTCACTAAGAGAAAGATCAAACTGGGAGATCATTTCCAAAGTGCCAAGAAAGTTGTAAGTGAGTGGTGATCCAACAAATTCATTATCACTAGAGAAAAGCAGCTTCTATCACCTAAAAACTGACTGACAGCTACAACCCGCTTGAGCACCACTCCACCTCCAGCTGTTGCTCTAGTTCTGCTTTTAGCCCGTACCGGTGGCTGATGATTGCTGAGGCGATGCTAGTACACAAATGCCATGATCAGAGCTTTCCTCATGGTCAAACACGCGTTCAGAATGTTTCCAGTCAGAGAAACCACTAATGCACTGGTTTTAATCTGTTCCTTATGCCATGCAGGGAAAAACAAGATACAGCCTTGGATTGGTTTTAGCTGCAGTCAAATTAAGTTTTACTAGAAATGTTTGCTTCCTTTAAATCCTGTTTCAACATAAGTAGCTATAAAAAAGGTACATCCTCTATCAGTTCTCAACTTTTAATGTTTAGAAAAACACTGGATGTAAAATTGAACTTACATAACTTCTAAGTGGTTTTTTGCAGCTCATGTAAAATATCCTCATACAATATGCTTACACAGAACCTAAAGAGTTTCAGCCTAATTGGGGGTTTTATAAAGTTAATTAAAGCAGTTTTATTTGACTTAGAAAACAATAAAGCATTGGTAACTATCTCCAAAAAATCATATTTAGATATTGGTTTAAGGTTACATAATGTCTTAAATTGGCAGATGAAAAACGACTTGGACCATTGGAGCTAATTATTTTATGCATTCAGGCTTTCTGCAGCTAAGCTATAAGCCACAGCATTAATACTGTTTTAATTTATTGCCGGTGATATTGTTATTGGAAGGAACATTCACCTTCATCAGATGATTGGATGTTTCCCCAACATTGTGCATATTAGATTGATGATTGTATCACTCAGCAGCATATTTAATTTAGTCCAAATTTGATGTAGTTTAAATAAACATAAATATAAAATCACCGCCTGTTCAGGTGTTTTTACAACTTGAAGGAAAACCTGTTTCATTACAGCTAAAGGAAACATCTATTCTGAAATGGATTGGAGTTATAAATAACTGGTCCCACCTTCTATCATAGTTGCCGACTTTCTAGGTGACCTTTTGATGTAGTTTTAGTCTAGTTTTCATCTGTTAAAGTGGTCGTAGGTTAAGTATTTTTGTTGTTTAGTTGAAAAATAAACTCTGAAGTCCTTCAGGACACTAGTTGCATAAAGAAGTGGAATTTTAAATGCTAAGCAGAACAAAATAATTATCATTGTTAGATAGTGATTAAGCAAGGAGCTGATGCTTCTGGTAACTTGGTTTTCAGTACTGGTTACTAGTTTCAGGTTGTTGAAGGGCTTTTCTTTATGAGGTCCTGGACCAGATCTGATGTAAGCTCACTGTTGCAGTTGTCCAGGGAATGCCTGAAATTAATTAGGGAATGTTTTATGCTATTGCTTTTACATCACAATTTTATTTGTAAGGTGGACTAATATGGTCCCAGTAGAGATCAACTGAACCAGTAGAAGAGGTGGTGTTATAGGCTTATGAGATCTGGCTTCCCTGGGCCTGCTGGGTGGATAGATGGATATCATCCACCATGAGTGCAGATGGCTCTGATGATGATGTCATTGAGAGAGGCTCTGCAGGAGTCAACAGTGAGGTGTGTTGTCACCGTTTGTCCCTGGATGTGTTGCTATTCAGTCTAAAGGCTTTGTTTTTAAATGTGCCAAACAGTTGTCACAAAACCACCTTCATAATTCGGACCGTGCCCTAATACAGCTCTGATCATGCTGAGAGATATTTCCCAGGACCTTTTTGTTCACAGATTTCCTCTGCAAAATGTCCTGCTTGTCAAATCTGCCGTCATCCCTGCTAAGACGGGAAAAGACTAATGAGAGGTGGCAGAAAAGATACATCTGTTGAGACAGTGTTTTGCATATTAAAGAATAAGAACAGCTTAAGATGAGGAGAGCTGGAGTTTAGTGGAATATCACTATCATTTTTAACTTCAGTGTTAGTTTGTGGTGTCTCTGCATTTGGGTCACCAGATGTCGCTGTGGAGCTCTTCATGGCATGCTTAAATTAATCAGTGATACAAGATCTGTCTTCGTAGACTAATATTCGCAATCTGCTGGGATTCCTTACATAGAAAACTTTTAACTGATTGAAATGTTTGTATAATTATATTGAAATGACTTTTGTTGTAAAGTGCCTTGAGACTAAGTTTGTTGTGAATTGGTGCTATAATAAATAAATACAAGTGAGTACAGACAGATTCTGTTACCAATAAGATTATGTTATAAACATTTGTTATTTAATGTCTAAGTCTTTGTCAGATTTCTGACAAGCCCAGTAAGCTAAATCCTCTTCAAGCAGCGATTTGGGCCAGCCTGTTTAAATGATAAACCACTGAAATCAGTGAGAGCCCATGCCCAACCAGCTCTCACTGGAACACTGTTGGGCACAAATATTCTGGCCCCAAGGTGAAATTCCCCTTCCTCAACAGAGAGAGTCAGCAATGTGTCATCAGGTCAGCGGATGCCCCACTATCAGCTTACTATCAGCGGCAAGTTACGAGCCCTGTTTGTGAATGACTTGCTGTTTGTCCCTTTGTTCCAAATGCGAAAGGTGATTGTGCAGCATAACTCGTATTAAAATATCAGATTAGCTTTTTCGTTCTGTTTGATAGAAGTGCAGTGCAGCCATCTAATATCTTTTCTGGCCACCAAGACAAATAAATAGATAAAAATAAATGGATCATTTGATAAAGTCTAAATTTAGCATGTTGCATCTTGAAAGAAAATAAGAAATTAAACATTTGGTACATCGCCAGCCAGTGGATTTTAACATCGTTCAAGGACTTTGAAAGATTATAATAGATTTATAGGGGATTATTTGAAAAATTATAAAGTTATTGAAAAGTTTGGCGAGATGAACAATCTGCATTTTCTTTTCCAAGAAAAACAATGGTTAGTGACCCTTTATATGTCATTTTTAATCAGGCTATAAAAAATGTTTCATTCTTCAATTAAATTTATATGAAGTGGGGTTTATGGTGTCATATTTTAGTTACAGAAGAATGTTTTAGGGAACCTTACACCAGTAAGAAAAATCATTGAATTTACATACACAAAAGACTTTTATTTTAAGATGGATTGGATTTCAAATTATATTTTGTTTTACAATAATACACAGGCTAACCTTTAGTGTTTAAAACAACTTTAATGCAATTTTCTTTTCAATAAATGTTCAAAAACCAAAAATGCTAAATAACCAAATATCCTAAATAAGAGACTCATCAGACCTGTTCTATCTGAACTACAAATCCATTTTCAATACTTGGGGGTTTGGGGTTTAACTACTTTCTTTACCCCAAAAGGTAATTCCAGCTGTGTTTATTCCACTTTAATCAAACTCTACTTTGTTTTTCCACAAGATGCAGTTCATATGGGGAGGACCAGTAAAGTTAACTCTGGTTTGCCTACACATGTAGTGAACTCTGTTATTTGATTGCATATGTGTAAAATGATTTGGCCGGTGGATGCTCTATAAGCAGGAAGCAGACTATAGTGCGACAATGCAACAACTGTACCTTCTTCTCTGCTCAGCTGCTCATTTGTCTGAACCAAAGACAGCAGAATTAGCCTCAAACTGCTCAAATTCAAAGCCATGCTTAAGCAGTTTACATCTTTTTTATGCAGCACCACCACAGCTTAGGAGGTAAATATGTTGTTCCGGTTATTTCATGAAGGGCAGTGTGAAAGAAAGCTGTTAAAAAAAATTAATTTCAGTATATTGTTGTTTTCCAAAACAGTAAAATTACACATAACTGACAAGAGTATTTAAAAATCTTATACATATCTACATATGGTTAATTCCAAAATATAATTTTTTTATAAGATAATGAAATAAAAACTACATTAAACTATTTTCTCTGATTCTTTGTGTAATTTCAATAACTTTAAACAACTTATATTTATAGATACAGTAGTAGCAGTTTAAAAGTTCTCATGTTTCCATGATTGGTCCTTGACTGGCCCTTGACTGGTACGTGCCTGATCCGTCAAAGGTCCCTGACAGGTCCGTGGTGGTAATGTAATCCCCCGCTATGACGTCTTCAGTGAGGCCTCGCCCCCAAGGAGCCTGAGTGAAAACCAGCTGCAATGCCTCTTTTGTCCACGGGGAGGAGCAGTGATTTTAAACACACCGCTGCTGGAGCGTACATGGCGTCTGAGGGGATCAACTGGGTGAAAACTCCGCCAGAGTCACCAGACTTTAATCCCATTGAGCTTGTTTGGCACTCAATGAAAGATTTTATTCGGAAGGAGGCTAAGCCAGGTACCAAGCAGGAGCTTGTTGACGCCATACATAGGTTTTGGGACACAAGAGTCAATGTGAACTTTTGCAACAGACTTATCACAGGACTGTCAAAAGTTGTGAGGTGTGTTATTGAAAACGAAGGGGGGCACAGTGGAAAATAAAAGTTCTGGTGGTCATGTATAGTAAAAATTAAAAAAAAATAGGCCTACCGCACTTCTTTTCCATTTCCTGTTATGTTATTTAAATAATAAATGTTCACCAAGCGGCAAATAATGGTTTGTGTCTTTTGTTTTTGCCTCAATGTCACGGAATGAAATAAACGGAATGAAAATAAATAAAAATTAAAAATGGTGTGTGCAGTAGGGATTCTCATCCGCAGAACATCTGCTAAGATGGTGACACCAAGTTATCGTAACAGTAACAAGGCTACTTTTAGTAAGAAGTTTGTGGAGTGCTTTTTAACAGAGAACAAGAGTACATACTGCACATAGGATGTCAGGGACTCATTGCCACTATAAGTTAATACAAGTCAAATGTTTCTATAGAGTAAAGCTGGCTAACCTATTGTACTCGCTGATGATCATCCTGAATGCAACCCCCAACTTAACAACACACCATAGACTCCAGATCATTCACACCTCCTAAAGAACATTACCATCTCCAAGCATCCCCCCACCAAGCTTTCGTGACCATCCCTACAGTATGTAACCATGTCTATTCTGTTGTTATTGTAAACATTTCACAACTAATCTGCTGCAATTATCCAGGCACATTTAGCTTTGTCACCATTCAAACCAATGTGTCTAACCCATTACAGTGGATATCAACCTTTTTGTCAACCAGATGTGGCTAAAACAACAACGCACATGTTTTTAATTTTTTTTTTCTTTGTCCCCACCCTGCATACGCACACACACACTACTACCACCACAAATTCTCCGAGTGCTTCACTGACCAGAATCTGACCCGCACAGATCAGAGTCGCATACAAACGCAGTGTTGATACAATGCATTTTGGAGAAAACAATGAAGCAGAAAACAACTCTCTGTTTGAAATTATTTAATTTAATATGAATTTCACAACGCTTTATTTTAGAATGTTTAAGTAAACTAATGTTTAAGTTTACAATTAATATATAATATACACAACAACTTAATTAAGAATTTATTATAAAATATATAAATTGATAAATATGATAAATACGCTATTACGTTGTTTTTGCGTTGTGTATCTCATTACCATCTTCAAGCATCCCCCCACCAAGCTTTGCTCCCCATCGCTACAGTATGTAACCAGGTCTATTCTGGTGTTGCAAACATTCCGTGGTGAGCCGAATAGTCATGTGATTGCATAAATATTATAAATAGGCTATTACGTTGTTTTGCGTTGTGGAACTCTGTCATTTTCATCCAACAACAATAACATAAAAAAACACGAGTTTATCACAAAATTAAAGGAAAGTACATTAGGTTTTAAAAAAGTTATACTTTAGGTTCATAGAAATAAATCAAATTGTTTACAGATATAACGTTTAAGGCTACTTGTTATAATGTTTTACAGAACTCATTTGGTGAAGTTTGGCCCGTGTTAGGAGAACTTAAGTTTATGGAGCCTATGATAAACTTTGACAATAGAAGAAGCAGGTTAATTACAAAAAAGTGAGCAGTTTGTGTTGTTACATCCAAAATGGTTTTTCTTCAGTGGACGTGATAATAACATCAAGTCGATGAGAATTCTGTGAGAGAAGCGCCATCTCCTGGTCATACTCTGTATTTCAATTAATGGGTGGAGTTGCAGTAAAACTTTGACACTCCCACGAGAAAGAGGGGGGCCACTCCGGCCACTGGGATTTGGAGGGAACTCTGCTGTTAATGGGCTGGAAAGGGCACGCCATTCGTCCGGCGTTTACTCTGAATGAGAACTTTTAAACTGCTACTACTGTATCAGCACAAGGCTCTTTACTGATAGCTGACATGACATTGTATTATTAATAAGAAACGTTTTTTTGAAGAAACGTTTTTGGTAAACTCATCATCCACTGTGCTGGTATTTTAACGGGCACAGCATGGAGATTTCCCCAGTAATAGATATGATTGACAGTTCTGTACCCACCACTTCTAAAAATTTGACGTGGAATTTCTTACCAATGCAGATCCAACATCTGCTTGTGCTCCCAGCACAATTCCTATTTAATCACTATGTGAACTGACTAGTAGTTAAATCTCTCTGTTCCACTGTAGGCTTCAGTCATGG
The DNA here is from genome assembly GCA_028564705.1 of Apricaphanius iberus. Taxonomy (NCBI): domain Eukaryota; kingdom Metazoa; phylum Chordata; class Actinopteri; order Cyprinodontiformes; family Aphaniidae; genus Apricaphanius; species Apricaphanius iberus. The sequence goes on along the minus strand of JAPXFQ010001528.1, from coordinate 386,644 downwards.
TCTGATTTTTGCAGTGATCCTGCAGAATTCTTTGCAGGAGGTTAATTAAGACTCACCTTCATGACATGATTGAAGCGTTGTGCATGTATTTAGTTTCAGCAGCTGACTGATTCAGTTGTAGGCTATCTCTTCAATGTAAAGGGTTCTTTAAATGCAGTTGTTGCTCCGTGCTTGTATGCACAGAGGATTAGCTCCATGTGTTTTCTGTGCGCAAAGGCCTGTAAAAACGATGTGAGGTGTCATGAACAATTTATCAGATTCTTTACTGCCAGGATAAAAGCCTTGCCCTCCATGCTAAAAAAAAAGAGATTTTCCTCAAAAGATGCAGGAAGCAAATTAACCTTTGGTGACTGGTCATGATATAATGTTTACATGGGTAAACAATCACAAATCTCCATGTGTTTTATTTTGAAATTTACCGGATTCTTTACATTGATACTGTGGGTGCTTTCCTCTTCAGCCCTATGCTAACTGTTGGAGCTTGATGCGTTTTGGAAGTGTGGCGCATCAAAAATAGAATCCAAGCATATCTTTAGTAGAGCAGTGCAGTGAGACACTATCGGAATGCGTCTGACACGCACCGCTTCACTAGAGATATGTTCATTTAATGTAACTCAAACTGTATACACTATAATGGTTTCTTTTAGCTGCAGAGACCATGGTGCTACTGTAACACGCCACTAACAAATCTGTGTAAACTGGGGGTAAATCTCATCAGGGATTAAAAATTAATAGATAAATCATAAACCGTCTAATTAACATTCCTCACAAAATGTCAGAAACAGGAAGTGCAAACATACCAGTGAAGAAAATTATGAACGTTAGAAAGAAAAGAACAAAGCCATCCATCCATCTTCTTCCCCTTATCCGGGGTCGGGTCGTGGGGCAGTAGCTTAAACAGGGAGACCCAGACTCCCCTCTCTCCGGCCACTTGGGCCAGGCACGCCGGGAGACATAGTCCCACCAGGGAGTCCTGGGTCTTCCTCTGGGCCTCCTCCCCCGGGATGTGGCCAGAACACCTTACTAGGGAGGCGTAGATCACGTTCCGATGAAGCCAACAAGACCACATCATCTGCGAAAAGCAGAGACCTGATCCTGAGGCCACCAAAACGGATCCCCTCCCCTAAGCCTAGAAAGCCTGTCCATAAATGTTATGAACAGGATCGGATACAAAGGGAAGTCTTGGTGGAGTCCAACTCTCAATGGAAACGAATCCGACCTACCGCCGGCAATGCGAACCAAACTGACACCGGTGACACAGGGACCTAACAGCCCTTATCAAAGGGCCTGGTACCCCATACTCCCGGAGTACCCCTCACAGGATTCCCCGAGGGACACGGTCGAACGCCTTCTCCAAGACCACAAATGTAGACCGGTTGGGCAAACTCCCACGCACCCTCCAGGACCCTGCTGAGGGTTTAGAGCTGGTCCAATGTTCCACGGGCACGACGAAAACCGCATTGTTCCTCCTGAATCCAAGGATCGACTATCAATCGGACCCTCGTCTCCAGAACCCCTGAATAGACCTTACCAGAGAGGCTCAGGAGTGTGATCCCCCTGTAGTTGGAACGCACCCTGTGGTCCCCCTTTTTAAAGAGGTGGACCACCACCTTGGACTGCCACTCAAAGGGAACTGCCCCCGATGCATTAATCAACACAGCCCTACAACATCCAGAACCTTGAGGAACTGGAACCGGCTCCCAGGGTTGGTTCGTGAAGCAGACAATTTGTCTATCTTTAAAACTAGGCTAAAAACTTTCCTCTTTGACAAAGCTTACAGTTAGAGATATGTTTATAGGTAGTTAGAGTCAGGTCAGACAGGTAGATAGGAAGAGACAGGTTAATGTTAGTAGTCAGGCAGAGTGTCAAAAGTTAGGAAGAGATAGGAAGAGGTAGAGTAGCTAGGTAGAGATAGATTAATGTAAGCCAGGTAAAGATCCGGAGCCGGTCGCGGCTTACCGCCGCGGAAGAAATGCGCCCCACAGGGGCCAGCCAGCGCCGGAGAGAGGTCCCTCAAGGGGATCCTCCCGCACAGTGCGGCCGCCCATTACCTGCCGGGTTGAATCCCCCGGGCAGACTGTGCGGACCCCACCCGTTTATCTCTTAAACGTTTCTCGCCCTCTTCAACTCTGTCCTCTCAGTTCTGTCTATTTTTCCTTAAGATAGTTGTCGACTATCGGTCTCGTGCCGGTATTTAGCCTTAGATGGAGTTTACCACCCACTTTGGGCTGCATTCTCAAACAACCCGACTCCGAGAAGACCCCGGCATGACGGGGGCCGTTACCGGCCCTACACCGTCCACGGGTCAGGAGGACTCAGACAGAGTGTTGGTAGCCAGGTCTCCTAGTAGCTAGGAGACAGGTTAATGTTAGTAGCTATGCTGCTTTAGGCTAGGCTGTTGGAGGACATTATTAGGGTCTGTTCCTACTTTCTCTCCTACTTCTCCCCAACTGCATGATGTGCTGTCAATTCAAGCACTAACCTGTTTTCTATTATAGTAGGTGCTCCGGATTAGCCCTGCTTGACGACCCTGACTAAGATGGCATTGCAGTGACGGAAAATTCTCCACGTCCTGCAACAAACTTCTGCATCAGTTCTATTGCTCTTTCTGTGTCTCTGTTATGTATTCTCCAAGCCACAGACGGTCGCGGCAGATAACCGCTTGTGCTGAGCCTGGTTCTGCCGGAGGTTTCTTCCTGTTAAAAGGGAGTTTTTCCTTCCCACTGTCGCTGCATGCTTGCTCAGTATGAGGGATTGCTGAGAATTCCACGACGCAATCTTCTGTGGTTCTGTAATTTCTACACTAAACATTGTATTGTAATAACTCTTTTTGTAAAGTGCCTTGAGATGACATCTGTTGTGAAATGGCGCTATATAAATAAACTGAATTGAATTGAATTGAACTCCGGGCGAATCTCATCGACCCCCGGAGCCCTGTGACCAAGGAGCTTTTTACCAACCTCGGTGACCTCAGCTCCAGAGATTGGAGAGCCCGTCCCAAATAGGGCTGCAACGATTCGTCGAGTAACTCGATTTACTCGATTCAAAAAATTGCTCGAGGCAAAAACTCTGCCTCGAAGCCTCGTTAAACTCCTATGGCGCGCACTATACACATAAGGATCTGATTGTTCCACACGGACCGTTGTTCTGTTCGCACCTGTGCAAAGCACAACAGCAGCGCGTGATACAGTTTGAATTTAGTTGGCGCGATGGGAGTAAAGATGCCTATAACCGGCAGATAATGTGTAAAGTTTGGGATCGTTACATTCTAAACAAAGAAGAGAAGAAAGTACAGTATATTTACTGCAAACTAGAGCTGGTGTACCACAGCAGTACAAGCTCAATGTTCCAGCATCAGAAAACATCCATGTGATTTTTCACCAAGAGTCACCGAAACGAGGTAACGTAACCTAAACCTGTATACGTCAATGTTCACTAATTTTAATACTGTACATGATGCTGTTTGACTAGATATCATCTTAGCTTTCATATATTTAAGTAGTAAACTTATTCATGCTTCATCACAAGAGAGCCTTGTCCACGCGTACACAAAACGAAGATATTTTTCTACGGTTTGGTCTGTCATCCACACGTAAACGCAGATTTTTGGCACAAAAAACGAATCTTGAAAAAAAAAAAATACTCTGGCCAAAGTGGAGAACTGCGTTTTCCCTCTTTTCAGTATCTGCTTTGGACGGATGAAAACAGAGTTTTAAGAGCTGTAACGTCTCTATCTGCGACAACAAAATGCTCCAATATCAAAGTTACAGCATCAAAAATCACCAAACTTCATGCTGCACTGCAACCAAAGTAAGAAAATATATATATTTTCTCACTGTCTCCTAACACAGAGACTCCTGTGAGTGTTTAGAATAATTAATAAGTGACTATTCCTAAATGTTTCAGTGCTGCTGAGCAGAGGCGTATCCAGGAGGTGAATAAAGTCGGGCTACAGGGGCCCAGGGTTGGTCTGGGACTGTAACATCGAAGTAAAAGCAGAGATAATCTTCTCTTGGGGACCCAATCTGAGCTGCACACATTTTAGATTTTTCAACCTTTAAAAGGACATTTAGTCATTTTGTTTTGCTAAGGTTTATGTGACAATGCCGTCTCAAACTGCTTGCTTTTCAAACAATATAAGTGACTGGAGAAGAAGAAAATCACAAAACATTGCAATTTTTCACAAAAGCTTTTTCACAAAAAAGTGGATGGACTATTTAGTTTATTAACTTACATTATTGCTGTTGACTGTTATTTTGTCAAGTAAATAAATACTGTAAATGGCCTTAGTTTTGGAGCCAAATATTGGAGTTGGAGTTCTCTATTTTTTTGAGAGGTAAAAAGGAACATGCTTCATCATTTTACAGCCACAAAATTTTCCGTTATGCATGATTTGTTTTGGATATTTAAAAACGTAAAAAAAGTATTAGATTAATCGAGTAATCGAATCGATAAAGTGCTAGATTAATCGATTACAAAAATATTCGATAGCTGCAGCCCTAGTCCCAAAGTCCCCAGACCCCGCTTCCAAACAGGAAGGCATGTCGGTAAGATTGAGGAGGTCTTCAAAGCATTCCACCCACCGACCCAAGATGTCCCGTGTTGTGGTCAGCAGCACACCACCCCCACTGTAAACAATGTTGGTGGCGGACCGCTTCCCCCTCCGATACGCCGGGTGGTGGACCAGAATCGCTACGAAGCCATACAGAAGTCGTTCTCCATGATCTTTCCAAACTCTCCCACGCCCGTGTTTTTGCCTCAGCCACCATCCGAGCCGCACTTCGCTTGGCCTGCTGGTACCGATCAGCTGCTCCCGGAGTCCCACTGGCCAAAAAGGTCCGATAGGACTCCTTCTGCTTGACAGTATCACTCACCGCCTAACCCAGAGGAGCTTGTGGTGTGGAGGCCGGCAGGGATGCAGAACCTTATAGCTTAAAGGCTGGCAGCTGAAGAGCTTATAGTGTGGACACCGGCAACTGAAGAGCTTAATGCGTGGACAGGGGTTTAGCAAGCTTTTCAAAAATGTGGGAGATGGATGTGTTTTTTTGTTTTTGTTTTTTTTGTTAACAATAAAACCGATTAATACAATGACTCGTGGCCAGTAACAGCTGGGGTTGAACTCTCTGCTCCTCTTAACCATTTCATCTTCATCCTTTTCCTCTCTTTTTACCTCTCCTTCCCTCTGTTCCTCTCATCTGCCTTTTCCTCCCTCCTCATCTCTGTCTTTCTCACTCCTGGCCACATCCTATTTGAAATGAAATAGTGAATTTGATATAAAAACACCAGACACATGCATGCACCTGGGATGGAAATAAGAACCATCCAATAATAAGCACCACTCATAATACAAACACACACAAACATGTTCTCTCCTCCTTCAGGGGCCTCTCAACTTCACTTACAGGAATTCTCTTGAAAAATGTGTACACACCCCCCCCCCCCCCCCCCCCTCCAACAAAGGTTTATCTCTGGTGGTATAAATAATGTAAAAATTACTTTTTTTTAAAGGAAAATAATATCCACTTTTTTCATTGTTTGCATACCTGTTGAAAAACTGTGAAATTTCTGTTTTTTTTTACTCAACATGGAGGTACATTAAAACAATAGCTAAGTATCCCCAAAGTATTCAGCTAATCAACAAACAATCCTCAAAATATCCAATAAACCCATAAATACACTGCTTTTCAACAACAATTTGACCCTCCTTGTGAGTTTCCTTTCCTACTGCATGCTGCACATACAACCACACTCAGCTGACTGAGCTGCTGAACAATATTGCAATTAGTCTAAAAAAAGAAGTATAATACAGAAGAAACTTGACTTATCAACAAAATATAAACAGAACATATATTCCTAAACATATATTAAGCTTATTTTAATACCTACCATATATAAACACTCATTCAAAGTACCTGGAACAGTGAGATGTTAAATCTGCCTCCTCTCTCTCCTCGGTCTGAAACATGACATCACCTTTGACTGTGACCGGCTGATGATTGGCCTTAAGTCCTGACTCTCATGGTGTGTTAGATTTATTTGTCAGCTCGTGCCAACGGGGCGGGAACTTATGAGCGGCCCGAGAAACAGAGGAGGGACTGCTGTAAGTAGTTTGTGCAAAACTGCAGAAAGAGTGGGTTGGACCTCCTCACCGCAAAAAGAGTGGATGTTAAAACACCCACATCCCCCACGGATGCGACGCCCCTGGGCGTGGAGCAGAACCTTGTGTCTCGGATCCCGACGATGCAGAACCTTGTGTCTCGGAGACCAGCGGCAGGAGCTTTGATTTGATGTAAAGTAACCTTTGTGAGGTGTTGTTGAGGTCAACATAGCAGAACTATAAATCTTCTGAGTGGAAGGCCGATGATGATGTTGAAGCTGGAGAAGATGATGTTGATTGAGTGGAGTCTGGTGGAGTGGTTGTTGTAGCGTAGGGGGATTTTGTGACAAAGAGGCAAGCGGCAATGCACCTGGTGGCTTAGAAGCCAACAGGACTGGACTTTGTGATAGGGACAGTTGAATTTAAGCTTTTGGGGATTTTGTTATGCACTGGATTAAATCTTATGTTGGCTTCTGAGGCGATGGAGCTAAACCTTGTGGCTTGGAAGGTGGCACAGCTGAACCTTGTGGCTTGGAAAGTGTCAGACCTGAACCTTGTGGCTTGGAAAGCAGCAGAGAAGGTCTGCAGAGGTGTTTTGTGAAATTTTTACCCAGGACCGTTTGTGGATCGGCACACACAATATTAAAGAAAGAAACCACACAAGAGCCACTGATTGTGCTAGAATAATGTGTCACTTTTATTCCCCACACAAATACAGTTCAGCAGCAGCAGCAAAAGCAATACTTCAGCAACAAAGCAGTACTTCATCAAACAGGCATTAAGTTTTATAACAGCATCTCAACTTTGACACTTGAGAGTGGAGAGCCAGTCATCTCTGTTAACGTAACGCGGGCCGGGCGATCGTGCACAAAATCCTGCGGCAGACTTCAACCAGCTGGACAGCTCTCCCTCCAATTATAGACACAGAGGAGCGCGTGAAGGATGAGACGGGCCAAGTCTCACCCTCAGGCACCCCCCGCCTTATCAGTCTGCCTGGTTTCGGCAACATATTTTCGAAACCATGCAGACCGCAACTGTTTCATGAGAGCTGACTTCAGCTAGAGATACCAAACCCCCCATTCCTTGTGAATGTTTATATTTATGCAGCAAGCAGAGTATAACATTATGGTGCTCTCATAACATTTCAGACCATTATAACATTATACACTGGTGACTCGAGGACACCAAAAAGATTTTATCCATCAAGAGGTAAACCTTGTAGTGAGGCAAAGGTTCACTAAGCAGACTCTTATGGCGCTCAGGGTGACTGAGCTGAATCTTATGTAGTTGAGGGTGGCTGAGATTAATCTTTTGACTGTGAAGCCAGCTGGATTGTAGCTGGCATTGAGGGGGCTATGCTGAATCTTTTGACTGTGAAGCTGGCTGGACTGAAGCTGGCAGAGAAGTCGGCTGAACTGAAACTGGCGGAGAAGTTGGCTGCACTGAAGCTAGTGGAGAAGTCGGCTGGACTGAACTGGTGTTGAGGCCGGTGGAGCTGATCCTTGTGAGTCGATGGCTGACTGAGCTGGAGCTTGTGCTGGACCAAAGGCCGACTGAGCTGGAGCTTGTGCTGGAGCAAAGGCCAACCCTCGAAGATGCGCAGAAGTCCCAGACGTGGCGTAGAGAACTTTTGGAGAGGCACTGAGGTCCAACGACTGTTGTGGACTTTGAGGAGTTATCTAAACACAAGGAGTTATTTAAATTCAATCAGTAAGTAGTTCCACTAGAAACACTTGCACAAACGATCTGCTAACTTTGCACCACCCAGGTACTAAGACAATTGGACATTTCCTGCTTTGAGAAGTATTCAGTCCACGATTGGAGGATGAGGCGGTTGAAGAAAAGGTTTTCCTGGGTCCGAGAGGAGGTTTGATTAGTCCACCTTAGTTTTCGCGACGGCGACTCGGAACAAGCTCAGTGAAAAACGCAGACTGCATGAAGTTTATTGGCTTAGATTGGATGGTGCACAGAGAATGGAAAACCTGGGAAGTGCGGGGTGACTGTTTCGGACCAGCTATTGGAATATGAGGTAGAGAGGTAAACAGGATTGCTAGCAAGTTCGGGGTCTTCTCCTCAAAGCAGTGGCTGCATGCCGAACAGTGACCTAAATTTATACAGGTTGTACTGTATCTGAAAATTCCTTGTATGCGTCATACTTGTATGTATCATACTTGGCCATTAAAGCTGATTCTGATTCGGTTATCGTCAGCTGAAAAGACTGGCTCTATGGCGAGTGGCGAGTTTTGTACTGGCTAAGCTGTGCTGCGTCATCCAGGAATGGCGCTAAAGTAGCCAATGAGATCGTTGGTAGGCTAAAAGATTCCTGCTGACTCGGCGCAAGGGATGCTGGGAGACTGAGTCAATTTCATATGTACTGGACAGACCCAACAGACAACACGTAACGGACCCTCGGGGAGGCGTTGCAGTCCCACAATGTAGCATAGAGGACCCTCGGAGTGGCGCTGAGATCCAACGACGTGGCGCAAAGGACCCTCGGTGAGGCACTGAGGTCCAACAACGTGGTGGCGCAGAGGATCCACGACATGGTGGTGCAGAGGACACAAGATGTGGGGGTACAATGGACCCACGATGTTGCTGCACAGAGGAACCTCTGGGATACGTAGATACCCTCTGGAGGAAGGCGTAGAAGCAGTGGCGGCTGGTGATAAAAATTTTTGGGGGGGGCGCACTGGCAACAATAAACTACTTGCTGTCACGGTGGTGTGTCGATGTGGACCCAAAGGCAGGGAGGAATGGAAGGAGGCAGACAGGTGAAAGGTTAACAGATTTAGTGATGGATAAACTATTTACAACAATAAACTATTTACAACAAACTATTTACAACAATAAACTATAACATTAAACTACTAGCAACAATAAACTATTTACAATAAAACTATTTATAACATTAAACTATTTATAACATTAAACTACTAGCAACAATAAACTATTTACAACAATAAACTATAACAAACTATTTATAACATTAAACTACTAGCAACAATAAACTATTTATAACAAACTATAACATTAAACTACTAGCAACAATAAACTATTTATAACATTAAACTACTAGCAACAATAAACTATTTATAACAATAAACTATTTATAACATTAAACTACTAGCAACAATAAACTATGTACAACAATAAAACTATTTACAAAATTAAACTACTTGCAACAACAAACTATTCACAACAACAAACTATTCACAACAACAAACTATTTACAACAACAAACTACTTGAACAAAAATTTTGCTCTCCTCTCTTTCAGGCCAGCAAATCTTTCAATGACTCTCTGATTGAAATTGGTCATTTGACAGATTAGTCTCTTTTCCATGGAGAGCATGGCCAGGGCATTCAGCCTTTCCTGGGTCATGGTGTTTCTCAGAAAAGTTTTCACCCTTTTTAAGGTTGAGAAACACCTCTCTGCTTCAGCTGTGGTCATAGGTGTGGTAATAAGGATCTTTAAAAGAGTGACCGTTTCTGAAAAAACATCTTGAAGATTGTTCTCCATGAACAGCTGGAACAGGTCCACTGCACCACAACAGGTTCTGAACTCTGCTTTGCTGTAGATGAGACTGAGCTCTGTCTTCAGCTTGCTTCCGTTCAGCATTGGGTAGGCCTTCAAAGTGCTTTGCAGCACCTCTTCGGGAAATGACCCGTGATGTTCCTCAAACCTGTCCCCCTGCAACAAGGTGGCACAGACAAGATGGTCGGTGAAGTTGAAGCGCTCCCTGGTGTGTCTCAGAATGGTGTTGCAGATCTACAGAGAGAATACAAAAACAGAGAGAAAAAATAGATATTAAATTAATTTACTTTTGTTGACATTGTTACCCTCTGTTGCTGCATGGTTTTGAAAAAACATCTTGCTATTATTGACAACTGCAATTGTGATATGATTTTTAATATTTTCATTAAACATTTAGGTTAATTGTGATTAGGAAATTAACTAAATCATCTCTGCAACATGACATATTTAAAATGGTATTTAAATAGCTATTTCATAAACTATGACAGATTTCTACAACATAAACTCACCTCTTCTGCAGCACTCTGACGATCCTCAGAACTGAGTACCCGACGCCGTTTTGCTGTCAGAGAGCCACTGCTTTGCTCACTCATGGAATGGAGAGAATTTCTGTGAAGAAGAAGTCATAATAATGATCAAAAAGTTGAAAAGAGATAACAATTAAAAATGTGATGATGATATTATTGACAAATTACCTGATGTTTTGTATGTCCTTTTCGAACTGCTGGATGCTCCCTTTGATGTGGACTGCATCTATGTTCTTCTTCTGGAGCTTGGCATAGAGGAGGTCCACATGTGGCATGATGTGGTGAAAAAGTTCCAGGAAGAACTTAAAGTCCTGATGTTCCAGCAGCATGGCCATGGCTCCTGCCTCTCTGATGGTGTTGGAGTCAAAGTCACCCGAATCTCGTATGTTCTCAAAACATTGAATGAGATCATCTCTGTGCTCAAACACAGTGTTGATGGCTCGGCTGTGAAAGTTCCATCGGACATTGCTGGATGTTGGCAGTCTACGGGCCACCGTTTTATCAAGGACAGCCGTACGCTTGGGTGACCTGGAAAAAAAGCTCGCAAATCCACCCAGGTCAGAAAAAAAAATTCTCACCTTGGAAATGTGAGAGGTGGCCTGTTGCATGATCAGGTTGAGTTGGTGTGCATAGCAGTGGATATAATGGGCATTTGGGTACACATCTTTGATCTTCCTCTGAACACCTGCATTGGCACCCCTCATCACACTGGCCCCATCATACGCCTGGCAGATTAGCTTGCTTTTCTGATCCTCAGGAATGATGGCAGCAAGACGCTCTGATAATGCAGCAGCAATGGACTCAGATGTAGCTGACTGCAAAGGAATGAACTCAAAAAATCTTTCCTGAACACTGTGCTTGTCATCAATGTAGCGTAGTACAAGCACAAGTTGGGACTGTGTTGAAATATCTGTTGTCTCATCTGCCTGGATTGATACAAAAACACTCTTTTGAGCTTCTTCAATGATTTGCTCTCTTGCAACAGACAACATACAGTCCAAGAGTTCATTTTGGACAGTTTTGGAAGTACCCTTGAAAACAGTGGCAGTCTCAAGGTGCTCTTTCAAAGCTCCATCCAGAGAGGCAACAAAATCGACCAATCCACGAAATATCCCAGGGTTCACAGAGCTCTCACTCTCATCGTGGCCATGTAAAGCCAACTCAAATGCCCCACAGAATTTCACACAGTCGATTATCCTGGACAGAACATGACGATTTTTTGTCACCTCTTCGTTGTGCCTTCTAATGCCAACTCTGTAGCCCTCGTCTAATTGTTCAGCAATGCTAACGCTGCCAAAAAACTGTAGCTTCATACTGTTGTCAATGTGGCAACGGCTACTTTCATGACGTTTGCATTTTTCAGAGAGATGTTTCAGGTCTCTGACCCCTGTTGTTGTCCACAACACTTCCGTGCCAACACTTTGAAAAAGCAAGCAGGGAAAGCAAAAAAGAGCATTGCTTACTTCGCATCCAGCGAGCCAACTGTGTTTAGCATAACACAGACCGGAGAAGCCTCGGGTGTAACTCCGCCCACGGTCACTTGCCTGCTGCTGGATCTGTAAACCGGGTTTCTCCGGTCCAAGCTCCTTAATCCTTTTTTTTTCCTCCAGCGAACGTCTCGTGAAAGGATTGTGTTGTAAAGAAACAACCGAATTTTCTTTGGCCATGTCTGCTGTTTTGTTGTACGTCTATCTCGCTTCTTCGCATCCGTAAACCCGCGTGCGGGAGTGTCTATGTTGGAGTGACAAGCGCGTTGCCAGTGACTTTGACTGACAGCCAGGTATCATGAATCAATCAGATCGCAAGAAAAATTAGCCTAGCGCGCTGATTCGTCAGGGGCGCAGCTCTCTGCGCCCCGAGGAGAATCTTTAAGTGACCAATTAGAGACCAGCATGAAGTCACATGGTAGCCGCAAGTTTGGAAGATACGTACACACTCATTTGGCCGGCGCCCCTTGATATTAAAAACTAATAAAACAACCCAAAATAAATCCGATATGAAATGGAAAGGCTTACAAAAATAAAAGTAACACCCATTGTATGAGTGAACACTGAACAGACGTGGTAATGACTTTTTATTACATAATTTATGTTTACTGTGTGTATTAATTCTTTATGAAATTTTGATGGGGGCGGCGCCCGAGCGCCCCCTATTGACAAGCCGCCACTGCGTAGAAGACCCTGTGGAGGAGGCATATCTTCACTGACACCCTCAGTTCTGTACCCGGCCAGATGCCCTTTTACGATTGCTTTCTGTTAAGGGGCAGTTTTTCTTCTCCACTTTCGCTACGTCTTTGCTCAGTATGAGGGATCGCTGTGGTTGGGGTCTTCATCAACAGGACACAACTATCAGTCAATGACTCTATGCAATCTGCTGGGATTCCTCAAATAGAAAACTTTAACTGATTGTAATGTTTGTATAATTGTATTGAAAAGACTTCTTGTAAAGGGCATTGAGATGACATCTGTTGTGAGTCGGCACTAGATCAGTCAGCCCAAGGTAATCACCACATGGTGTTCACCACGAGTCGGCCCCTTTCACTACTGTATTACCAAGGGAAGATTCAGATTCAAATATAGATAAAAATCCAACTAGTAAAACGTTGTTTTTTTTAAAGAATTTAAGAGACTACATGAAACCTCCAGAATAACAGTTGTTTTTATGGTTCAATGACATCCATTATACAGATAACTTGCATACAAATGAAAAAATGTCCAGACAACTGTGAAGACCATCAACTGCTATCTGCAAGTATTTGACTTGTACAAACAAATATTTCACAACATACAGTCTAACTCTTTACTGGTTGAAGTGAAAAGGCTCTAGGTCATATCAAGTATTAATTATTGTTCACAACTAGGCCTGGGCAGTATACCGGTTCATACCGAAAACCGGTAGTTATTTTCTTTATGATATGAATTTTTTATTTACCCCTATACCTGTGAATAACTCGGACAACTTCCGGAACGTTTAATGAGGGGAAGTGTTTCAGCCAGGACCGATTTCACTGCGGCACGCTCTTCAACACAGTGTAGAAAATAACGTTTTTAACTAAGTGCAGCTGCTGGCAGGAGCAAAGCACACAATTCTGATGAAGTAATCCAAAAAAAAGAGGAGCCTTTAAAAAGTTTAAAAAGTTTAGCGGCTTTAAAATGTCAGACGTGAACCGAACGGCATAGTTTTTACAAACGCTATTGAGAGTAACCAGTAGGGGGAAGTTTTGAGCGCTTTTTGACCGCTGTAGGTAAACGGCGGCAAAACAAAATATCTTAATATTAACCAGCTAATAATCACCTACGGTTGCCATGTTTATTTTACTTCTTCTTTGGCAAAATCTAATCAGACTCTGTACTCTGCCCCTAGCAGTATTCTTCAGTACTACATGCAAAGCAAATAGAAGATGCAATTTGTTGCTTGCGCCAATGTGAGGTAAAAAAAAAATACTTTCAGCCTTAGAACATCAAGAATGTCTACTACAATCATAATCATGTTAATTATTTTCATTTCATTCACCTGTGTCTGGAAAAACAAAATGATGCAGTCCATATGGCAGTAAAATGGGCTATTTTAAGCAAATTTTTATATTCTTCATTCTTATAAGATAATGTGGATATAAACGGTCTTGTATGGAAAAAAAATACAGTTAAATACCGTAATACAGATATGTTTTGTAAAAATACCGTGATATGAAAATTTTGCCATACCGCCCACCCCTATTCACAACATTGAATCTGATATTTGACTGTTTTTACTGCTTTAAAAAACATGACACAAATCTCCTTTGAGCAGCATGACTGTATTTATGAGTGATGTCATCATATCATTGGATTCTTGTGAAATAAACCCAGAGTTTTTAAGGATTGCAGTAAGATGTAGCAGATCTTCCACAAGTCTGTTGTGGAGAGCGTAATTTCTTCGTCCATCATTTGTTGGAGTAGCAGCATCAGACCCAGGGACTTAGAAAAGCTCAACAACCTGATAAAGAAGGCTGGTTCTGTTCTGGGGAACACCTAGAGATGATAACCCAAAGGGTTCTTCATAAAATCAGAAAATTAACAACCTTGAGCATCCTCAGGATGAGACTATCACACAAAAACAGTGTTTTCAGTCAGAGGCTTCTTCAGAACCTCTGTAACACAGATCGCTACATGAGATCCGCCTTATGAATTACAACAATATTTATTTTTCTGGGAATAAAGTAATTTTTTAATTTATTTATTTATACTGAGTACATCTAAAGTATAGCATCAATGCTCTATTTACTGTTTATACTAACCAGTAAAAGAGATTTTAACCAGATATCATACATTTTTGCTGGTAGATTATGCATTACCCTATAGATGTGATGTGTACTGTGAAATTAGGTATTTGCATTAGTTCTTTTCAATATAAATTTTTTTTATTTTTTGAATAATCTTCTTTCTCCTTCCTGATTCACTGCCTAGTTTCTCCAGTACCCCTCACAGGACTTGATATCCTTAAAGAGAGCCTCCCTCTCCCAGTGTACTGTATAGTAATACTGTGACAGGTCAGCTGTGATATTGCTGCAGCCAGCCTCGCAGCGTGTCTGAAGGCAGGGTTTATATTAGCAGCTGAGCCCTGTGCAGGCCTGGCCCTTCAGCCGCTTTCACACCACTATGTTGCATTTAGATATGGAGATGAGATTTTACTCTCCTTCCTCACTAGCTGCTTCACCATTTCACTTGTGATGCTTTCTAAACCCCAAATATGTCGACTGGTTCAATGGTCACATTTAAGATAAGATGATGAGTGGGTACAGTTCAAATTAGCTATTATTTCCGAGAAACATCTTCAGCCATCTTTGATTATTCTTTTCATAGGTCACATAGACAATCTTCCATACCCCATCAAATTAAATGAGCATGCTCATTGAACCAGATTGTATTTACAGCAGTTACAGCCATAAACATATTTATTGACTGTAAATCCTCAAAAGCTTCTGCTTTTATGACTTTGAACTGTCATTATTCTCTCTGGCTCTTTCATTTCCATAGCTGCCAATCCTGGTATCATCTGTCGTCAGCCTCTACTTCCTGGAGTGGACTGATGTGTTCAAGCCAGCAAAGTCCGGATATAACTGCCATGACCGCAGCCTGAGTCTGCCCTACATCGACCCTAACCATGAGGTCATCCCCTTGCTGATGCTGCTTAGCCTGGCCTTTGCCGGACCAGCCATCACTGTGAGTAATGTGAAAAACATACAGAACCCAGTTTTGAAATGTCCTGTCTGGAACTTTTACCCGTGATTCCCACAGGGGCAGAGCGAAAAGCCACAGTCATCAGATGGTTTTATTTTAAAATATAGCGGATTAACTAGGCTGGCTCATATCTCACTTCCTGTCTTGCTCATGTCATTAATTTAACTTAATTAAAAACACATTCCGGCATCCGGAAAAAAATAGACTTAATCCAGAAAGCTAACGGAACTCTGCATCTGACCCTGGACGGTAGTGCTGATAGTGTGAATACTGTGATTGGACTCCATGTTTTTTCTTTCATGCAGCAACTGTACAGACAACGGGCCGCATCTGTTCTAAACCTGGTGAGAATCAAGGATAACAGTGTAATACGCAAAATCACCAGTATGAAAATAATTTTATAGTGATTATTTTACTAAATGACATTTACAGCTTAACTGATTGGAATGTTTGTATAATTGTATTGAAATTACTTTTCTTGGAAAGTGCCTTGAGATGACATCTATTGAGAATTGGCAATATAGAAATAAACTGAATTGAATTGAATCAAAACAATCCTTTCCTGTTTTGCTCTGTTAATTCAGTTCAATTTCAATTCAGTTTGGTGATCAGGTGAACCAAAGATATTTCTATTTAATGCCAGAATGAGAGATTTTCTTTTATGATTTTTCATTACTGTCCTCAGTCAGAAGTTTACATACACTGTCTTTATATAATCTTGGTAGGACTAATGGTGATGACAATGTTATGACCTGATAATCTTCTAGTTTATTTACATCATCCTAGTTAATAGGAGGCCCACTTGTGGATGTGTTTAAGACAACAACAGCTCCATTTTGTGGTGGCCGAGGCTCAGTAGTTTGGTGCTTGTTTCATTCATTGTGTCCCTGGTGAAAACACTTCATCCTTCTTGCCTGCTGATGGCGGTCATTGGGCCTGTTGGCACCAGTGTGTACGGCAGCCTTGTTTCTTGTTTCTGTGTGTCCCGTGTCAGCTGTGGCTACCATGTAGCTCACCTACCAACATCAGTATATGACTGACTGATAGTAGTGTAAAGTGCTTTGTGGTCGTCTGGACTAAATAAAGCTCTATACAAATACAGGCCATTTTACCATTTATCATGCTGCTTCCTCATGTGACCTCAATTAAAAAAAAGATTAATTCCATGGAAAATGGCCCTCCACGTATATTATCCATCCAATTTCCAGATTCCTGAAGTTGTCACATTCATCTGATCAAACACCTATATGAAAGTATCAACAGCACGGGAATGTCCAGTCCTCACACAGCTGAGGAAGGAGCCGGTTTCTATGTCGCAGAAAGGAACGGGTTCTGGTGTGAAATATACAGATCAACCTTGGTACAAAAAAGAAAAGTCTGAAAGTACTGACTAAAGCTGAGAGTATGATGACATTATCCACAGTGTGTACTGACCATGGAATGCTGACCAATGTGATGCTGATGGCAGGAACAGAGACACAGAACAACAGGAGGAAGGCGACAGGAAAACACACACGGTGGACATCTGTAGTAGACAATGATCTGGTGCTGACTGAGGAAAGAGCAGCATGTTTTAAGGACATACGGTGAGTGGATGGAGATTGGAGACAAGTGCGGAGGATAATGATGAGGGAGTGACTGGAGCTGAGGGACGAGTCATGACAGGACCCCCCTCCTTTTAAAGGCAGATCCCAGATGCCGTGGAAGAAAGGAAAAAAAAGGAGGCACCCTACCCAGGATGGAGGGCATGGAAGGAGGGCCCCCAGTCTCTGTGGTATGCCCCTGGAGGTCGGGGGGGCGGCCTAAATGACGTCCCCTTACAGGATGTGAGTCGAGTGGGTAGCCCGAATGCCGTCCCCTGGCTGGACAGGGGTCAGGCGGACGACCCAAATGGCGTCCTGTGGTTGGACGGGCGTCGGGCAGATGACCCGAATGGCATCCTCTCTTGGGGACATGGAGGTCCAGTGGGAAGCTGGACGGACGTCCCTTGGCGGGACGGGAGATGGGCGGACAGCCCAGTGGTCCTCTCTTACGGACGACACAACAGCTGTGGACCTTGGCTGATCATCGGAGGAGCTTGGCTGGTCATCGGTGGAGACAGAGGGAGCTGGACTAGAGGCATGGAGGCCGGCGAGCCTGAAACTGGAGGCATGGAGGTTGGCGGGCCTGAAACTGGAGGCATTTAGACCAGCGTCGGGTCCTTTCTGGTTGTCACAGGAGACTCCGGCAGCCTATTGGGGTATGGCGGATGTTGAAAGTCTGCTGCTGTGATGCCCAGGAAGAAAGCAACCTCCACAGACCCTGGCAGCAATCGTTCTGACAGCGGAGGTAGGCCTTCTTCAATCTCCTCTGGGAGTTCTGACAATAGAGGAGGGTCATCCCTGATCTCCTCTGGGAATTTGAATGCAGGGAACACAAGATCCAGGCGAGGTGCTGGCATGGTGGGCTTGAAATGTGGTTCTGGTGTCCTCTGGTGAACTGCCAAAGGTTGAAGAGTTGCTCCTTTGCAGGACATGTAGACTGCAGCGACAAAGATTGCGGGTTCGGGCTCTGAAACTGGAGCACCGTCTGGACCCGGCTCTGAAAATGGTTCTGATACTGATGTCGGCAGATCCAGCAGCTCTGATGGTAGAGGCAGGTGCAAATCCAAAAGCTCTGGAACAGGTTCTGGGTCCAACAGCTCCGGGAGTGGAAGATCCAGCAGCTCCATGCTGAACTTGACCGGAAGGTGGGTCGAACAGGCTGAAGTAGACGGCAACTTCGGGGCCAAGCAGGTTGAAGCAGACGCCAACTTCAGGGTCGAGCAGGCTGAATCAGACACCGACTTCAGGGTCGAGCAGGCTGAAGCAGATACCAGATGCTACTCCAACGCGGAAGCTGCTCATCCACATCGGTGCTGCTGTCTGCTGTGAGAGGGTGGGCTTCATGCCTTCTTGGACTAGGACAAAAAAGAAAGCCTGCCTAATCCCTTTAAAAGACGCCTGCTGCTCCCAGTAACCTCCATCGTTGGTGTTGTCGCGGACTGCGGTGGGGAGAACTAGAGGGGAGTGAGCGATGTGCTCTTCCACCTTGGAAGCTGTTGGCTGCTGCTTACGCCGCTTGCTGCGGCGCGGAGCTGGATCCCCTCTGAAGTAGAGATAATCGAACTTGTCTTAATTAAAAAACTCAAACAGTTCATCCTCGCTGATGTAATGGGGACCCAGTCCTTGGCTGCCAAATGAAGCCGGCGTTGTATACGCAGTTGGACGGCTTGCTGAAACAGCGGGAGCCCTTGGTGAAGCAGCTGGAAAAGGGGCGAGAACAGCAGGGGAGAGGATCGGTGGAGCCAGTGATCTGAAGACGGAGCCAATGTTGGTGTAAGTGGGTAGGTCCCCCCCCACAGCAGGAGACGTCTCTTCCTCCGCTGCGAGGAGGGCATCATCGGCTGCCTCCTCCAGATCCTCTGCATCGAGCTGGTTGAGGCTGGAACGGAACCGGGGAAGAATGTCCAGGATATTATCCTTCAGAGCAGTGAGGCGAGCAGAGGGACTGGCGAAGCTGGAGATTTTGTCCAGCCCGCACCAGAGGGACAGCAGGAGGTCGGAGTCTGTAGTTTCCACTGGGTCCATCTGTTTTGGCCGGATCATGTTGTCCGTAAGTGTGTGGTGGAAGGTATATATATATATATATCAGGAAGTCCACAAAAGGCAATTAAAAGTCTTCTCCCTAAATATTCTTGGGTTAAAATTAAAGCAACGTGTTTTTTTTTAACCCAGCACACCAGTAGTTAATTGACCCAACAAATTGGGATTTGTATTTTAACGCAACAAAATGAGTTAGACATTCAATTTAAATGCTGACTAATATTAATATCAATCCTGGGGAAATTTATACCAGCCTCTGTCAGTGCTGCCGTTGTCTTGTCCAGGAACACAATGGTGAAGTCAGTCGGAGTCTAGGCTCAAACTGCCAACCCCCCCAATTACAAGACCAACACCCAACTCTTGAGCCACAGTAGCCTTCTAGCTGTTAGCCTAGCTAAACAACCGACTAGTTGGGGAATTCAAACATGACCAAAAGACTGCGAATATGGACTTTTCATTAACTCATTTTGTAAATGGCTAAAAACCAAACAGGTGTACTGCATCCATACATGTATCTTTCCATGATTTATTTATTCAAATTCAAAAATACTTTATTGATCCCAGACGGAAATTAAGTCTTTTTGTAGCTCATTACTAATTAATTTTTCAAGGAGTTGTTGTAGATCATGATGGTTGTGGGGAGAAAGGATTTCCTGTAGCGGCCTGTGATGCAGCAAAACTGAAGGAGCCTCTGACTGAAGATGATATTTTGCTGTAGGATAGTCTAATGAAGAGGATGCTCACGGTTGTCCACAATCTTTTTAATTTTATGAAGAATCCTTCATTGCATCATTATCTCCAGTTGTTCCACAGTCGTCCCCAGAACAGAACCAGGATCTTCATCAGGTTATTGAGCCGTTTTAAGTCCCTGGCTCTGATGCTGCTACCCTAACAGATGATGGTGTTAAGAATCTGTGGATGTTGGTTTTCTGTGTGTGTTTCTCACCTTCTTCACAGGGGCATGGCAGGCAGCTCTGACCAGGTGCAGCTTGTTGGAGCTCATCAGCTAACAGCTTCAATCTTCACAATCTCAGACAATAACATTCTGGGTATTTACTCACCATCCTCACCTTCCCCGGATCACTGCTCCAGTCCCCCATCAGCTACAGCTCCTGCAACAAACAACAGTCATTATCCATCCACATAGACTGACAGCCTACGGATTCCTACTTACCTCTCCTCCAAGATTCAAGGCCAAACCACCAACCATAAGCTCAACAATATTATCACGTCATCCACTTGTAAACAGAACACTAACTGTCCACTTACCTTTCCTCAGATCCACGTCCCTGGTTCTTGGCGCTTACTTCCTGGTTCTCCCAAGACGACCTTAAAACCTTTTCAAATAAACCATTCACTGAAACTTTTAACTGTGTCTGTTGCTGTTGTTGAGTCAAGCAAACAAACATGTCAGATGGACGAAGACATAACACTCTCAGACTTGTAGAAGATTTGCAGCATCTAGGCCTATAGTGTGCACAAACACATGACCTGGCTTGCCACTGGAGAATCAGTTTGGAAAATGAGGGAAGTCAACGTGGTTATGGATTGACCCTCATTTATTATTTAGTTTGCATACTTGTAGATGTCCAACAAAGTTCCTGAAAAAAATAAACAACCCAGGTCCTGAATCAACTGATGTTTGTAGAGTTGATGGATTTTAACCATAGACTATTTATCCCAGCTGTGTTTAACCAATGCATTGGTTAGACAAAAATAACCCAAATAATAACCCATGACCCATATAAAAACCAAAAATGGGTTACACATTTTATAACCCAGCAGTTGGTTTGATTAAGTGACCCATAATTTGTTTGTGTGTTCAGTTGATCCAAGAGTTCCTAATAATACTAAAAAGAGAGTTCACATTTCTTTTAGCTTCTTTCCATTGGCTTTCTGTTAAATCCAGAATAGAGTTTAAGGGTGTATTCACACCAGCCCTGTTTAGTCCACTTGAAACGAACTCTAGTTTCTGGTTCATTTGGGCAGGTGTGAATGAGCAATCGAACTCTGATTTGGACTAAACAAATTAACTCTAGTCGACCTAAAAAAAACGTCTCGGTTTGATTGAAACAAACGCTTCTTCTATTCGATTGCATGTTTGAATGGTAAACGGACCAGGGCCGCAGCAAAAGCAGGAAGCGGACTATTGTACAGGGCATCCAGGGTAAATACAATCTAAACAACCACTAATGCTGGAGAGATAAATGCTGGATATTGTACATAGCTTGCTCACCGTCTGTATAAGGAGGCCCTGTGTGCTGGAAGTTGTATTCAGTCGGGGTTAATCATAGCAAAATGCTCATATAGAGCCTTCTCAGCCGTTTTGTACGAAAAACATACTCCATAGTCATCCACCTTAATCTGTGTTCATCCTGAGTTACTGCAGCAGTATTTAGCTGGCACATTTGCCAAACACAACAGATCAATCCTAAAACTGCGGAAATTTGCTGCTCTTCTGGGTTTATTTACATTCCAATGTACTGGAAGTTTTGTGTGGCTTGTAAGAACCTTTGATATTTTTTAAGTCGGTGCCATATAGATGAGGTGCATTGGATTCGATTAGTTTAGAAAATAACATTAAAAAGCACACAGACCAATAAACATTATATTAATAAAGGCAATGATTAATCACCAGCAAGAACATCAACAGTAATGTTAAAGCTGCTAAGTAACACAAAATCCAGTAAAGACTAAATGATATCATGTACTGGTCGAGGAGGTGGAGTAGCCACCATCTTTCATCCAGATTTACTAATTAATCCCCCAAAAAATTATAGTTACAGTTTGAGCATTTCATCTTTAGCCTTCCTCATACACATAACAAAGCAGTAAAGCCACTTTTATTCGTGGACTTGTATCGTCCACCGGGCCCTTATTCTCAATTTTTGGATCAGATCTCAGATTTTCTATCTGACGTAGTTTTAAACACTGATAAAGTTATTATAGTTGGAGACTTCAATATTCATGTTGATAATGAAAGTGATAGTCTAAATACAGCTTTTACCATTATCTTAGACTCAATGGTCTTTTCTCAAAATGTGCAGGGACCAATCAGCTCTTGTCACCACACCTTAGATCTTGTGTTGACTTATGGCATTGACTGTGAATAAATAACAGTCTTTCAATAACATAACCCTATCCTGTCTGATCATTTTCTGATCACTTTTAAGCTCACTCTGACCATTTCAAACCTGAAAGAAAACTTCATTACACTAGAACGTTATCAGACAATTCTGTAGCAAATTTTAAAGAAGCTCTTCCAACTTTAGTTTCCTCAGTACATAAAAGTACAATAGAAAACAGTGATTTAACTCGTGATCCCTCACAACTTGATGTTCTAGTTCATAGCGTTAATTCCTCCCTGCGTCTGGCAATAGACAAAATTGCCCCCTTGAAAAGGAAGGTAGCTAGTCATAGAAGATTCGCTCACTGCTTTAATTTAGAGCTACGTACCCTAAAGCAGAATGTTAAAAACTAGAGAGAAAATGGCGCTCCACGCATTTACAGGATTCTTATTTAGTGTAGAAAAATAGTCTATTGCTATATAAGAGCCTTCGTACAGCCAGAACAGCATATTATTCATCTTTAATCGAGGAGAATAAAAATAATCCTAGGTTTGTTTTTAATGCAGATGCCAAACTCACACAGGATCATAGCTCTGTCGAGCCAACAATTCACCAAGCTCTTAATAGTGACGACTTCATGCAATTCTTTATAAATAAAATACTCTATAAAAAATAAGATAAATGGGAACCTTCCCAATATGCTTGCTTCTTCCTTAGTTAGTGAGGCAGCATCAAAAATGGTTGAACCTAATATATGCTTAAACTGCTACAAAATCGAGATCTACAAAAATGATTAGCTTCATCAAAACCTTCAACTTGCATGTTAGACCCAGTCCCTACTAAACTCTTAAAAGAAGTTTTCCCTCTGATCGCTGCTCCAATTTTAGATATAATGAATCTATCCTTAGTCAATGGATATGCACCACAGGAGTTTAAGATTGCTGTAATTAAACCTCTACTTAAGAATCCATCTCTTGATCAAAACGACATAATTAACTACAGAACGATATCTAATCTTCCCTTCTTATCTAAAATTCTTGAGAAAAAGTTGCACATCAGATGTGTGAGCATTTAAACAATAATGAGCTGTTTGAGAAGTTTCAGTCAGGCTTTAGAGCTCATCATAGCACTGAAACAGCTCTGGTGAAGGTTACTAATGATATTCTCATAGCCTCAGACAATGGACTGGTGACCATTCTGGTTCTGTTAGATCTCAGTGCTGCCTTTGACACTGTTGATCACAATATTCTCATAGAAAGGCTTCAAAGTGTCGGTATAATAGGAACAGCACCCGGCTGGTTTAAATCTTATTTGTCCAACAGATTTCAGTTTGTCCAGGTAAACAATGGATCTTCCTCTGCCTCAATGGTTACTTGCGGAGTACCACAGGGTTCAGTGCTTGGGCTGATTCTTTTCACTATACATATACTTCCTTTTGGTAAAATCATTAGGCAGCATGGGATAAATTTCCTTAGTTACGCAGATGATACACAGCTATATCCAGGGTTTTTCCTGGCTCAAATTGAGGCAGAGGTGGTACCATCCTGACCATGCGCCAACACATGCATGAATTCTGTGCATTCAACTGACCTACTGTTTTTAAAGGCAACATATTTTTTTGTTAAGCGTTCTAATAAGGATATGTCAATTATCATGTTAAATAATTATTTTATTAAAACAATATACATACAAAAATAAGGAGCCAACTTTAAACTGAAAGTGCATTACATTTTTGTGATTTATCCACACATCTGGCAGCCAGACATGAACTATTATTATTAACTATTCATAGCCTATTATTATTCTGTTCCACGTTTCCATACAAGAAACACATCTTTCTTCAATTAACAGTTGAAAGCAAAAAGATTACGTGTTGTTTCTCAAATGGCAGACATTAAAAATCCACATAAAGCACAATGATGGCAAGTTTATACGTATCCGCACCAGAAGAATATGCACAACAATAAATGTGTTACCTTTGCAACCTTTGCTGTTTTTGCCTGTTCTGTGCAGAGAAACTTTAATCTCAAATTTACAGATCAGAGACCTGCAATAAAACGGGTTCCTGCAGCTAATCTGCGGTTTTAGGCGGACACATCAAATCTCTCTGGGAGCGCTGGATGCTGAGATAGTGAGAATAATCTGCATTCAGTGCAAAGTTGAGGAGATTTTCAGACTCTCTCCACACAATGGAAAGTGGGAGTCAACCAAAAATATTATATTAATATTTTTTACCCATCCACCGTAAAGAACAAACTTCCGCCAGACCCATGGCATTCAGATTATGGTTTGTTTTTTTTATATTGAAACAGTACCTTCAACATTGCCGAACATTTTTGGAGCAGAAAGGAGTCTGTAAAAATCTTGAAAAGTAGCATCTGCGCAGAAAGAAAACATGACGGTGGCAGAGAGGAGTATTTACTGTTGAAATACCTGTATTTGTTTATCTACTCTTCACATTTAATAAATATATTTTCTCTTCCTGTTTCCCAGTGAATTCGACAGGAGGAAAGCTCTTATATTATCTCTCTTACTGTAACTCTTTATTATCAGGTAGTCCACAGAATACAATAAAAAGTCTTCAGTTAGTCCAAATTGCTGCTGCAAGGGTTCTAATGAATAAAAGAAGAGATCACATTTCTCCTGTTTTAGCTTCTATTCACTGGCTCCCAGTGAGATCTAGAATAGAATTCAAGTTCCTCCTTCTGACATATAAAGCTCTTAATAATCAAGCTCCATCATATATAAGAGACCTGATTGTTCCATATATTAGTCCGTATTTTAGTAGCTAGGTCTCCTAGTAGCTAGGAGACAGGTTAATGTTAGTAGCTACGCTGCTTTAGGGTAGACTGTTGGAGGACATTATCAGAGTCAGTTCCTACTTTCTCTCCTATTTCTCCCCAACTGCATGATGTGCTGTCAATTCAAGCGCTAACCTGCATTCTCTTGGTCTCTTCCTACAGTAGGTGCTCCTGACCTGCCCTGCTTGATGACCCTGACTAAGATGGCATTCCAGTGGAGGAACGTTCTCCACGTCCTGCAACAAACTTCTGCATTAGTTCTGTTGCTCTTTCTGTGTCTCTGTTCTGTATCTTTGTTCTGTATTCTTCAAACCCCAGACGATCTCTGCAGATGACCGCTTGTGCTGAGCCTGGTTCTGCTGGAGTTTTCTTCCTGCTAAAAGGGAGTTTTTCCTCTCCACTGTCGCTTCATGCTTGCTCAGTGTGAGGGATTGCTGAGAAGTCACGAAGCAATCTTCTGTGGTTCTCTAATTCCTAAATTAAACATTGTATTGTAATAACTCTTCTTGTAAAGTGCCTTGAGATGACATCTGTTGTGAAAAGACGCTATATAAATAAACTGAATTGAAAATTGAATTGAATGAGTCTGTAACCAGCCTCAGTAGAATTTGTGCCAACATGGAGGCATGTAATGAATAGATGATCGTATTTTACAGATAATGATTGGGGAAGCCATCTTGTTCTGCTGCCTCTCTCGGAGGAAGGATGGCGGTGGGACTGAGGCCAGCATCAACGCAGCAGGGTGCAACTTCAATTCCTTTATTCGCCGAGCCATCCGCTTTGTTGGTAAGCTCAATCATAGTTTCTTGCTTAAGACAAATAAATGTTTGATCATTAATTACTCATGTTACATTTTCTCACAATAACATCACAGGTATGGTTTTGTTGCTAAAATATTTTATCCGTTTAGATGTAGGGAATAAAACAGAGACAGTAAGAAATCAAACAAGTGGAGGACTTTTCATTGAGGTATAAGTGGCTCCTCAGTGGATACATATTGTTGACCTTCACGACGTGTTTAACACAAAGTTACAGTAGACCTTGTACATTTGTCTCACCTCCAACCTTTCGCCCCCAGGTGTCCATGCATTTGGCCTTTGTGCGACAGCCCTTATTACCGACATCCTGCAGCTAATGACTGGCTATCCAACACCCTACTTCCTCACTGTGTGCAAACCCAACTACACCACACTTAACGTCAGTTGTGACAAGAATCCCTATGTGATACAGGATATCTGTTCAGGTGCAGACCCTGCAGCCATAAACCAGGGCAGGTGAGAATGAAAAAGGTTCATCTCTTTCTTTTAACCCTAGAACTGAAAACTTCTGTGAAAGAAAAGCAATCCAGCCTTTAGAAACGATTAGCATGCTCTCACTAAACAAGATGTATTTTGTTCCTTTGCAGCAGTTTATACAGATGAGCAACAATGTGTTGATCAGTTTACATTTAACCTCATGTACTGATTAGCAGTTTAGAAATGCTGTTAAATGTATGAAGTAAATTTTTAAATCTAGAGCACAGGTGAAAAAAATCAAGGCCCGCGGGCCGAATCCAGCCTGCCATTTGGCCCTTGTTGAAGCCCTCTAAACTGTAGAGGC
Organism: Apricaphanius iberus; assembly: GCA_028564705.1. Lineage (NCBI taxonomy): Eukaryota > Metazoa > Chordata > Actinopteri > Cyprinodontiformes > Aphaniidae > Apricaphanius > Apricaphanius iberus. The sequence goes on along the minus strand of JAPXFQ010001528.1, from coordinate 360,176 downwards.
CCATACACATAGAACTTTTAAGTTCTCTTTATATGCACTTAAATACACTTTATTAATCAAATCAGTGTTTATTTGAATAGTCCCAAATCTCATCATTATGAAAAGATGCTCAGTATCATTTAATTTTAAGAAGTACTTGTTGAGACAGATACTTATTCATGTTTTAGAAGTTTGTTAAATGTAGTTTTATCAATACCTTCTGCCACAACCGGCCCTTTAAGGACATTCATTATCTGTATGTGGCCCAAAATGGAAATGAGTTTGACATCTCTGATCTAGAGCATGTTCATTCTTATTAACCCAGACTTTCTGTACATTCTTCTAATAATCAGGTGAGACTGAGCAACACCTTGCAGAGCAGAAAAGAATAAAAAAGAAAGAGTGAGAGATAATGGAGGACAAACCAAACACCTGCTTATGTCAGGTCCAAAGAATCCTGTTGTCCTCACGCTGCAGGCTGCATCTTTTGAAGATAGTCTGGATTTCATTTTCCAAGCTCTCGCTCCACAATCTCAGGCACTAAGAGACCTCCTTCATACCTGCGTAGATTCCTGTAGGGCGGATTGATGGCTCCTTACACCAGCTATCAAACATTCATAGGGGGAAACCTTATATGCACCTGCATGCTCTCACCCACAATTTTTGGACTTTTTGTGTCGACTGAAGACATGCTCAGTTCAATCTATAGAGGTCATAGGTGAAACCATGTTGGGGACCAGTGCCCATGTGTTCACTGAGGTGTTATCTAACATCGACCAGTGTCTTCTGGTGCTAGCTAAGCCAGAAAATTCTCCAGCCATTTCAAGGCTTTTATTTATTTATGTATTCCGTTTTTATCACATGTCAGAAGCTTCCATGTACAACAGCCTAATGTACTTCTACATAAATTAATTAATTAATTACCCATTCATTCATCAGTCCAGTTCCTGTTTTCAGTATCTGAAGTCTCGAACTACAGGCTATATACAGTGTATTCACAGGGGTTTGGGACCACAGTAAATAGCTGACATCCACAAATATTTTAAACCCCTTAAAAATATTTATAACTCTACTTTCATAGTTCAAATACCAAACACCTTAATAGCCATTATTACTCAGAGTGGAAGCTGTCCTGGCGCTAATGTAGAAGCTACTATCTACAGTCTTTTCTACATGCTTGTGGCTTCAGCCAAGATGAGAAACTCTCATTTTTGATAATCTTATTCCAACTCCAAGCAAGAGACACACACAGGGCAAGGCATGTGGTAAAAATCAAGTGACAATCTGACAAAGGACAGGAAAACACAGGGGTTTACAAACACAGGGAAGGCAATCAGGGAGACAATAAAGAAAACTCGGGATATCATTTGAGGACACTGGGACAGACAAAAGACTAGGTAAGAAGTCACACCGTGACACTCACAAACCCTCTCTTTTGATTTTTTAAATGATTTACTATATATCGGGGGAGAGGAGGTCTGTGAACCAGTGAAATGTGGTGACCTTCATGACTGGTGGGGCACTGACATAGTCCTCTAGAGTTGGAGATATTAATCCCAAATTAAAAGCTAAGATTTCAGTTTTTACCTTAGTAGAATATCTTGTTGTTTTAACAACATTTAATCATGCTTCAATCAATTCCTTGCTAGCAAGAAAAACATATACTAGTACTAATATATTTAATATTTTGTAAAAAAAAAAAAGAATATATTTATTTTGGATTACATTTTTTTTAAAACAATATTGAAAATCATTTATGATCTTACCTTTGTGTGTATTTGAAGTGTATGCACCTATCATACGACACAAAAATCACCTAAATTCTCATGTAAAAATCCTCTTTGTTTGCCTTCATTTTTAAAACCCTGACATCTTCACTGGAAAGGTCCATGAGGAGTAGCGTTGACCTGGATTGCTATAATTCTGATTTATATTTTTTGACTTTTTAACAGTCTTCAGTGCGTAGAAAAAGAGCGTCTGTTTCCCGCTGTGTATATGGGACTCAGCACTGCCCCCTATCTGTGACCCACAGTATTTTTTGCCTCACCCTGCAGATTTTGACTTCACAATTTAGGTCAATTAGAAAGACTAAACATGTTACACAGAATTGTTGAGTATATAAGACAAACTGTAGAACATCAACATGTGTTGTACGTGTATAATCAAACTTCCATCCGTCCATCTTCTTACGCTTATCCGGGGTCGGGTCGCGGGGGAAGTAGCTTAAACAGAGAGACCCAGACTTCCACCTGGGCCAGCTCCTCAGGAGGAATCCCGAGGCGTTCGCAGGCCAGCCAGGAGACATAATCCCTCCAGTGAGTACTGGGTCTTCCTCTGGGCCTTCTCCCACTGGGACATGCCCAGAACACCTCACCAGTGCGTCCAGGAGGCATCCTGACCAGATGCCCGAGCCACCTCAACTGTATCCTCTCGATGTGGAGGAGCAGCGGCTCTACTCTGAGCTCCCTCCGGATTACTAAGCTTCTCACCCTATCTCTAAGGGAGAACCCAGCCACTCTGCGGAGGACACTCATTCCAGCCGCCTGTATCCGTAATCAATCTTTTGGTCACTACCCAAACTTCGTGACCATAGATTAGGATAGGAATGTAGATCGACCGATAAATCAAGAGCTTTTCCTTTCGGCTCTGCTCTCTCTTCACCACGACAGACCGGTGCAGCGCCCGCATAACTGCAGATGCCTTACCAATCCGTCTATCAATATCCCGATATATGTACAGACATGGACAAAATTGTTGGTACCCTTCATTAAATCAAAGAAAAACTCATAATGGTCACAGAAATAACTTTAATCTGACAAAAGTAATAATAAATAAAAATTATATAAATGTTGAACAATGAAAGTCAGACATTGCTTTTCATCCATGCTTCAACGGAATTAATTAAAAAATAAATGCATGAAACAGGCCTGGACAAAAATGATGGTACCCACAACTTAATATTTGGTTGCACAACCTTTTGAGGCAATCACTGCAATCAAATGATTCCTGTAACTGTCAATGAGACTTCTGCACCTCTCAGCAGGTATTTTGGCCCACTCCTCATGAGCAAACTGTTCTAGTTGTTTCCGGTTTGAAGGGCGCCTTTTCCAGACAGCACGTTTCAGCTCCTTCCAAAGATGCTCAATAGGATTGAGATCAGGGCTCATAGAAGGCCAGTGTTTTCCTCTTAGCCCTTCTTGGGTGTTTTTAGCTGTGTGTTTTGGGTCATTTTCCTGTTGTAAGACCCGTGACCTGCGACTGAGACCATGCTTTCTGACACTGGCCAGCACATTTCTCTCTAGAATCCCCTGATAGTCTTGAGATTTCATTGTACCCTGCACAGATTCAAGACACCCTGTCAGATGCAGCAAATCAGCCCCAGAACATAACCGAGCCTCCACCATGTTTCACAGTAGGGACCGTGTTCTTTTCTAGATATGCTTCATTTTTTCCGTCTGTGAACATAGAGCTGATGTGCCTTGGCAAAAACGTAATTTTTTGTCTCATCTGTCCACAGGACATTCTCCCAGAAGCTTTGTGGCTCGTCAGCATGTAGTTTGGCATACTCCAGTCTGTTTTTTTAATGATTTGTCCTCTGGCTCAAACAGCGAAGGATGTTCCGATCTGACACTGATGTTCCTTGAGCATAAAGTTCAGCTTGGATCTATTTTGAAGTCTTTCTAGGCTCTTTTGTTACCATTTGGATTATCCGTCTCTTTGATCTGTCATCAATTTTCCTCCTGCAGCCACGTCCAGGGAGGTTGGCTACAGTCCCATGGATCGTACATTACTGAATGACATGTGCAGCTGTAGTCACAGAAACATCTAGCTGCTTGGAGATGGTCTTATAGCCTTTACAGTTAACATGCTTGTCTATGATTTTCTTTCTCATCTCCTGAGACAACTCTTTCCTTTGCTTCCTCTGGTTTATATTGAGTGTGGTACACACCACGTCACCAAACAACACAGTGACTACCTGGAGTCCTATATATAGGCCCACTGAGTGATTACAGGATTGTAGACACCTAGGATGCTGATTAGTGGACATACCTTGGATTAACATGTCCCTTTGGTCACATTATTTTCATTCTTTTCTAGGGGTACCATCATTTTTGTCCAGGCCTGTTTCATGCATTTATTTTTTAAATAATTCTGTTGAAGCATGGATGAAAAGCAATGTCTGACTTTCATTGGTCAACATTTATATAATTTTTATTTATTATTACTTTTGTCAGATTAAAGTTATTTCTGTGACCATTATGAGTTTTTCTTTTATTTAATGAAGGGTACCAACAATTTTGTCCACGTCTGTATATGATATAAATAGAGACAGAACTGAGAATGTGCCAGCTTCCTGCTTTATTCAGTTTGGGACACATATCTGTCAGACTTCACCCAAGCTTGGATGGCCTTTGGCTCTAATGGTAATGGGTAAAGTCAGGGATTACAATAGCCCTTCTACACAAGCAGGCTGCGTTACTGTGTTAGTTAGTTGCGTAGAGCGTGTCTCATGATAGTGACATATGCTGTGGGGTAGGCTACAGTTTCCTCATTCATGACATGAAAATTCTTCACCTGTTGCCGAAATTGCCGTTTTCAATCCAAAATAGGTAATCTACGTGATTCATAACGTATACTGTGTGTTCCTTGAGAAAAACTATCAGCTGCAATTAGTGACGCATGGCGCAGCAGCCAGCTGCAAGTTTACAGAACAGTCTTTATGACTGACAGAAACTGTAGTTTCAACTAATTTTTAAATCGAACTAGTTATTAAGGATTAAAAAAATTTCATCGCAGTGATAACTTCAGCAGCGGATCGCAGCATTTTTTCCCAGCTATTTTAGCCTGAGTTTGCAGCTGGTCATTCTTTTTAATAAGTTACAGCATGAAAATCAACAGACTTAATACTGCCCTGAGATCAAAGTAAAGAAATATACTTTCTCACTCTCCTGACACAGAGACTCCTGTGAGTGTTTAGAATTATTAATAAGTGATTATTTCTAAAGGTTCAGTGCTGCTGAGGGCCGTTTTCAGGAGGTGAATAAAGAGGGCCTAAAAGGGGTCAGAGCGGGTCTGGGACTGTAGCACCAAAATAAAAGCACAGATGCTCTTCTAGTGGGGACCCAATCTGAGCTGGTCACATTTTAGAGTTTTCATCTGTTAAAGTATTTAAAATCATTTTATTTTACTAAGGTTTAAGTGACAATATAAGTTCTAACTCTGATTGTGTTTCAAACAATTTAAGCGATTGGCGAAAAATGTAATACAATCACAAATAAAAACATTGTAACTTTTTGCAAAAGCTTTTTAACAACAAATAAATTTAGGGACTGTTTAATTTGTTAACTTACTTTATTGCTGTAAAAATTGTCTAGAATGCAAGTATGGTTTTTTTTTATTTTTTTAAACACCGTACCCTTTAAATGTCTAATTTTGAGGTCTCAAAGTTGGCAAGTATGGACATATAAGCATGCGATGTCCGCAATAGAAAACAACAGACAACATTGGAGCGCAGGAGGAGAGTGCGAGCATTCAGCGTTCGGTGGTTGGTTCTGTAAAAACGAATAAAAATAGTGTCCCCTGCACACTCTGTGTTGGAAGGAAACTTTTATCCACAGCGAAAAACTGAACTTCCACCCTAACCGGGGGAACCTGAGGCGCACCGAGAGCCCAACTGACATCACAGCTGCAGCTGCTAAAGTGGAGTCTTCGTCGACGGCCCTAATGCTGCTAAACAGGTGAAAATAGAATTAAGAGTCGGCGGACTTAGTGCTGCCGAAGTGAAAAAGTTTGTCGTTGGCTAATATAGTGGCTGTTGAATTCATTTATTTTCAGTTTTTTCTTGATGGAAGGTTCATAAAGGAAAAAAATTTAACTAATAAAACAAATTTACGAATAGATTTTCATATGATTGAATTTTAGATGATTGAATATACTTATAGCATAATCAGGTTGTGTTTCATGTTTTTGAAAGGTAATGAAATAATTGTTAGGTAAAAAATTGTGGTTGACCTAGAAAGAATCACACACAGGGGTCGGAGAGAAATTTCAATCAATTGAGCTCTGCAGAGGGAGATAAAATAATTTTTTTGCAGCGGGTGACCAGGAGAAAAACTGTTAGGAAAGAGCCGAACGTGTCTCTCTGCTCTCCTTCTCGTCTCAGCTTCTTAGCTAGTCTCACAGCACTCAGTCTCCTGATCTCTCCTGGTCTCAAAGGGCCACCCCCCTGCAGTCTCTCTTTATTCAGTCAAACTTCATTACCATCTTAAAAGAACAGGGTGTCATACAAAGGAACATATGTCTGAAACCAAATGGCATTTAAAAAGTACATTCAAACTATGTGATAAAGAAAGGCACCCTAAGAAACTAATAATACAACATTATTATTTTACCTAACATTTCCCTAACAGTAATAAATTTAATAATTACTTTTGAAAATAAGTAATGAGTAAAGTAGTGGGATTACTTTTTGAGGGAAGTAATCAGTAATTAGTAACTAATACATATTTCCAAGTAACTTGACCAACACTGTCACTGAGGTACAGAAGAGGTTCCCATCTTCGCTATCCAGTGGCGGCCTGGGTCCCACTCCCATCAGGCTGTCTGATTGGGGCAGTGGTAGGTGGTCTGCTTGTCTCCATCCTAGAGGGTAGGTGATACGTCTCCTGGGTGCACGGACAGGTAACTCTGCTGGGGCATCTGTGGTTCGGCAGTTGGGGCCGTCCCAGGGTGGTGGCATTGTGTGTCGTCCATCGGCCAGCTGTGGCGCCTGTCAGCTGATCCCTGGTCAGGGCCCTGCAGGGGTGTGTGGCACCCCTGGTCCCGGGTCCTTGACCAGGCCCGCCCTGGTGTAACCGGTTGCAGGTGGAGCCCATCGGCTCGTCCCTGCAGTCTTTCAGGCCCTGCATTGTAGCTGCTGGATATTCCCCTGGGGTTTCCCTCTTTTCCTCTTTTGGGGCGTTTGGTTAGCCCTGCGTTAGTCCGTCTGGGCCTCCTAGGCTCTGGGGCCCTCTGGACGTCTGGGTCCTGACCTCCTTCATACCTGCGTAGATTCCTGTAGGGCGGATTGATGGCTCCTTACACCAGCTATCAAACATTCATAGGGGGAAACCTTATATGCACCTGCATGCTCTCACACACACATAGGTGTGGGAAGATCCGTATCTACAGACATATTATTGAGCTGAGGTTACCATTAAAAGATCTTGAATAATTGGTGCCAAAACCTTTTCCGTGACATTATTGTTGTATTTATGTACCCATTTCCGTGTGTTGTGGATGTGTAGTTCTTAGTCCATATTATTTGGTTTGTTTTGTTAATGTTGCTCCTTTTTATTGGTTGTTTTTTTCACCTCTCTGCCATCATGCAGATGTGAAGGACTGTGATGTTTCCTTTTGCTCTTTATGTCCCTCTTTCTCTCTTGTATCGTCAACTCACACTCTTACCTATACTGTCTCTCTTTGTCATTTTCTTTTTTCTTCTCTCATGGTTTTCGTGTCTAGAAAATTAAACCCACAGCAATCTCTAATAAAGCTTTTTCATGCATATATATCAAGTGGAGTACTATAACGAAGCTGAAGTGCTCTGCCTGAGAAAGTACATGTGATGGGCTTGTACTTGGTACTCAGACACCAATTCGGAGTGCCACACTGCCAGACAGGAGACGTTGAAAAAATGTAAAAAGACTGCGCTAGTTTACTCTGCAAGTACTAAGATGACTATTTGATGGCCCAAAACCTCATTAAAAATATAGTAATGTGCTATCTTTAGTAATGTATCTGAAAAACCATCACTAACACAACAATACTGTGTAACTTAAAAGCTATAAAAAAGAGTTGTTTTTTTTATTATAAAGAAAATGTTTTTACTAAATGACAATCACGTGTTTAAGGAAGCAGACCACAAAGAAAAACGTTTTACTGGAACATAAGCTGACCAACTTACTGACAACACTTTAACACCCCCTTGTCAGGCATCCTAACTTTTGCCTTCCTGTTGAGTAGAAACTTTGTTGATGGTGGCATCCCTGGTAATTCAAACCTGTGCTTTCAGCCCATATCATCATTGAAAGAATCTCCTAAAACACCCTGGTCTTGTTTCTTTCTTCGCTGGCCTTTCTCTTCTTCTTATACACCTTAAAGAGGCACTTTGCAGAGCTTCTGATTCTGGAGGACAGCGTAAAGAAGCATGTGGGTCAATAATACAACAACAGAGCTTTTTAACTGTTCCACTTCTGCATTCCTGAATTAGGACTATAAACTCGCAGCGAGAAATAAAGATGGCGGATTCAGTCAATCTTTAGCCAGAAGTAAAATGACCTTTTTTAGCAGTTCCGGTTAAGTACTGTGACGTAATAAATCAGAAAACGTTAAAGATAATAGGGAAAACCGAACGGCCTAAAAAATATGACCAAAACAGTATACGTCTAGAGTGACTAATTAATGCTTTTTTGCGTTCCTAAAGACATAAAACCCTGCATTTAATGGCTAAAAAAGTGGATTTTTCATTAAATGTCCCCCTTTAAGATCTTGCAGCATGGAAGTCCATCCTGAGCCCCCTCCTGTTTACAAAATACGTAAATTATTTGCCAACTGCATGTAAAAGTTAAATTACTATGTATGCTGATGACATGGTGGTGAGACAAGATGCAGGGTCTCGTCATGGCCATATGTTTGGCTCTAATTTCCAGAAAACGTATCGAATCTGGACCAGATTCAATATAGTGTATTGTAGTCCATCCCCAGAGAGATATGTATGCTAATATCTGATGGGTGTAGCCTAATTACTCCACGGCACCCCCTAGAAGCCTTAAAAATACCAGCTCCAAGCCATAATTTAAATCAGCGACATTTCATTCACCACACATATTCAGTGCCTCAGGACCTACAAAAAAAGTCTTATGGAGCTATGGTCCAAACCCTTCAGGAAGTCGTCCATTTTGAATCAAATACGCCATTCTGTGCTCTTTATATACATCATATTTCAACTAACTCCTCCTAGAGCTTTTGACTTACAGAGTTCAAATCCAGCGATAAGAGACTTAAAGTATCGGGGATCAAAAGTTATTGAAGGAATTTTGCTGTGTCAAAGCGTTAAACTAATCAGCAATAAGCATTACTTGTGTAAATTCTATATTAAAGTGTTCCTCTATTGTGGATTAACTCCAAAACTGTCAATTAGCTCTGTTCACGGTTGAGGATGAAGCGGTCCTCAGCAGGGTCGAAAAAGTGATATCTCTTCCAGAAAACAAAGCAGATAAGACAACAACCAGATCTGTTTGTTATGAGATGCACCTGCAGGTTGGGCTCACCAAATGTGCGCACTGACTTACAGGGCTCATCTCTTTTTATCAAACACAAAGAAAAGAAGAATCACATGACATGGTCACTCCCAGTACATAAACATTCATTGTGTGCCAAAGTATCATATACTTCCCCCAGTCTGGTTCTCCCCCAAAATGATTTACAGGCACTCCGCTTTAGGGGTCTTGCCCTAAACTATCTTTCTTCCTGTTGCTGCAATTTCTGGAATTTCCTCTCTTTATTAGTTCCTTCTCTAAACACAGATTGGTATTTATGACTGTTGTAAAAGCCTGGTGCAAAATTTAAGATTGTTTTTTACTTCAAAAGGAATATCAAATTCGGCAGATAAATGTAGTTTGTGAGGATCTTTAGGAGAACCTCTTTGGAACCCAGGTCCAAACCTTACAGGAATTCAGCCATTTTTGATCACAAACACTCACCTAGAGCTTGTAGAGCTTCTCCTCCATGCTGGCTCTCACTCCACCGACTGCTTTACCCCCATATAGCTGATACTTTCCACATGGTCAGATTTATAGAGGTTTTCTCCGTGATTAATGCTCCTTTCTGATGCTCCTTCTTCTTCTGCAGTTATAGTCCGTAAATGTTCTTTCACAAAACCTAAAGTAACTTTTGCCGCCGGTCGAAAATCAGCCTTTTCTCTGCATCAAAATGAGTCTTTAAAATTCACGGACATCATATGTTCGAACCACGGTGCATTTCAAACAGAATCAGAAAATAACTTTTATCATTTTATTGGCAGTAAGGGACGCATGAACTGGAAGCAAAAGGGTGTGGCTTAGGTTGCCCATACCACCACTGAACAGCATCTTGAGGTGATTTTCTCATGTCATCTAAGCCCCGCCCCCTGACAGCAGGAAGTGAAATGTTTCAATCAGAATGACTGATATCTGCTTGTTCACAGTGACTTAACAGAAGCTGGTTGGATTTGGTGTAAGGACTTGAGAAAGAGGATGTAGATGCATCAGCATGGTATATCATCATATCATGCCATTGAAATACGTTTGGCTCTAATTTCCACATTCATCATCTGATCTGCTTCAAGTTCAAGAACATGGATATTAGTCTTGCTCTAAAGAAATAGGTATGCAAATATTTGTTGGTCATTGCCTGATACCTGCACAGTGCCCCTTAGAAGCATTAAAACAATCCTCGCCAAGCAACGCTTAAAACTAGAATTCTGAAATTGAGAACATATGTAATTTCTAGAGACTCCTCAAAAGAATTGGAAGCCATGCTCCATATCCCTTATCAGGTCAGCCATTTTGTCTGAAAGCTGTCATTTTTGCCTTTGGAACACTTTCTCATACATACTTTATAGGGATGCACCAATACCGATACGGGTATCGGGGCTGATACTGCTCTTATGTACTGTATTGGTATTGGTTAGAGTTAACTGATACCATAAATTGATACTTGAAATATGGAAACACTGAAATAATTACAGAGAAAAAGTTCCTTTTTCACTTGAAATTTTAGTCTTATGGTCATTGTCATTAATATTTTATTTTTCCCTCTTATTCTCCATCATTTGTTGTAACAATCAAGAAAATAAAACCAGTCTTCTAATTCATTGCATTTTTTGTGTGTGGTAAAAGTATCGTTATTGGTACTCAGTATCAGCAAGTACTCAACTCCAAGTATCAGTTTGAAAAAAAACAACGTATCGTTGCATCCTTAATATTTTTTCAACAGGCTTGAAGGGACTTCAGATGGTGGTGGGGCAGGACTCCCACGGTCACACAGGTCAGAGCGGCGCTACGCTATGAGAGGCGTTCGAGGCTGCTTGCAGCTTTCATTTTATTTTATATTTCTAAGGTTTTGTGGCCACATTGGCCTTTATTTTGATCTCTTTTTAGTGATGTTCCCGTTACATATTCATTGATGGATTTATATAACCAATATTGCATATCCATAATTAATCAAATGGCTAATAATGTAAATTAGAAGAGGGATGCAAAAAATGGATTATTATGCCTCTTTTGAATTTTACTCCAATACAAATATGAATACAAACACAAATTCTCCCCCCAACAAATACAGATACAAATACCGTCTGCTTTGCACAACGCTAGCATATATGTATGTACAAAAGTATGTATGTACAGAAGTATGTATGTAAGTATGTATGTACTCTGTTCAGCTGTTATACAACCTCACGTCGATGACTCAACACAATCTGCTGGGATTCCTTACATAGAAAACTTTTAACTGATTGGAATGTTTGTATAATTGTATAGAAATGACTTTTGTAGTAAAGTGTCTTGAGATGACATCTGTTGTGAATCGGCACTATATAAATAAAACTGAATTTAATTGAATATACGTAGACCTCAGAAAAGGATTAGAGAATGAAACAAAAGGGAACTTTCAGCCACCAAAGGCACATGAGCCATGAGTTGTCCACTGTAAATACACTTCACTAAAAAAACCTTGGAACATTCCACCAGAGCAGCAGTAAAGAAAACTGCTGATTTCAGCTCTCAATTTGGGTCAGCCCCACTAGAAGCAGCGGCATCAGTTTTTACATCTGTATTAATTTTGCATGATTCCACCGATGTTTCAGATGGAAATGAAATACGGACACACATTTATACACTCAACTGCTGGAATGCAGCAAGATGCTCTGAATCACACACATGCACAGCTAGGCTGGATTGAGGAGCTGTTAGAATTAGGTCACTTGGATGGAGCTCAGTGAGAAACCGGGCCACAGGTTCACATTCCCTGTGCAGCTTTCAGTTCTGCTCCTCCTAAAGTGACCATAATAAGGATGGATTAGACACATGCTACATGCTAAAACATTTTTATGCGGTTCTACCGGGCGGTTACGGTAAAATGTAAAGGTAGAAGCTTATAAAAGAAAACATCCAATCTGGTTTGTGGAGAGAACCCATAGAAACATAATTCTGCAGCTTCATATTTTGTCTCATCATACATGGCTTTTTTTCGGCTCAGTGTTGACTCACTCATGCTCTTTGTTCTGTTACAGAAAATCCTTCCCATCCCAGCATGCTACCCTAGCATCCTTTGCTGCTGTCTACATATCAGTGAGTAATAGAACCTTTCTAAAACCACACCAGCACCATAGATAGATTAAATTACACTTTTTAGTGGGGGTAATAGTCTTTTATTATCTGCTCTTTAAATAGTTTGTTCACATGCCTGGCAGCTGCTTTAGCTCCTCCAACTGAAGTAGAGAGTGTTGTAAAAACGTATTTACAGAGTTCTTCTGTTTTTCTCTCCTTTTTAGCAAGTGTTAATGTATCAGGTCATTAAACAGATACAAACATATGTAGTGGGCACAATTGATAGGCAAATCTTTTTTTTGAGGATTACTTTTATTATTCACCAACTCCAGAGCTCCCAATTAATCCACAATGTTAATATAGTAAATAATAAAAGTTAGGTTTTGGCTTTCTTAGGAGAATATCTGTACGTGCACAATCACTGGGCAACTATTATTGTGCAGAATTGTTACACAACTAAATAAAAGAAACTCATTTCATTTTCAAATCTCATCTGTTTAATTAAAAAGTGTAGACAACTTTAAACTTTCCAATAAACATGTAAAGTGCAACTCACACCAAATCAATTTTGTTTGCAGATAACTGCATAAATGATTGTCTCATAGTGCTTTCTACATGTCTGGTGATTATTTTTGGTATTTTAGTACAAATCTTCATTTTGTACTAAAAAGTGTTAGTGCTATCTTCAGGTTAAAACTTTACACTGAACTTGAATTTGAATCCGGCTTTGCTACAGGCTCTGCTTGGATTTCTGACACTGCCGTCCTGCCGCTTTAGACTATAAAAGAAAGCTCCATATCGGCCACACCCACACAAGCCATTGGCTCAAAATGATACGGCTCAGGGCTGCTTGCCTCCCTCACAAAACCTTCCTCCCTTTTCTCTGATAGAGGTGGAGACATGTTCTACCTCCTAATTGCTCCACGTTGAGTGAGTGGAGCTTTCACCACCTCCACCAACTTTCTATCTATCTGTGTGTGTGCTGAAGGCAATCAGCATTTCAATTACAGCACAGACCAAGCCCAACCTCCCAAATTTGGCCCCATCTTCAACTGAAAAAAGATCCAACCTGCCCATACCACTATTCCACCTCCACCTTGCTGGCTTCTTGAACTGTGCGCCTGTTACTGATCCACCCACAGGACCATCCATCTGGTCCAACAGGAGTCACTCTTACTTGATCAGTTGATAGAACCTAGATAGAAAGAAACATCTGTCTTCAGATAGTTTTTGGCCAGAGTTGACATGTTTCGGTCAGTGGTGGTTTGGTTACAGCCTTCCTTACCTTGACCATGCATCTAAGCTCTGAACATCTTTCTATTTCTTCTATTTCTTGGTACTCCAGGTAGTTTTCAGTAATAAAATATGACAGAACTGGAAGATTTGTATCTTTTTCTCGTGACACATTTCTTTGATCCTGTTGAATTTTTATCATTTTTGACTTTTGGTTAGTTAAATCTCCTTTTTTGGGCCATCTTGCCCTTTGAAAAGAAACTACCTAATAATTATGCACACCTTGATTTAGGGTGTTGACCTCCTTAGGCCACACCCTCCCTCATTACACAGATACACATCTCCTGCGGTGATTAAATCATTAAGCATTCACGTTTATCAACTTTGGAGTTAGAAAAGATGCTTAAAAATGATAATATGATCAGAATAGCCAATAACAGTACACACAGTGTGTACTGTGGGTGTAATGGCACAATGGAGTTTTGTAATGAGACTTGTGTAGTCATTTACAATGTGATTATACTGAGGGGCTTTTTGCCCACAGACAAACTTTAAATGAGCTGCAGAAAGCTTGCAAAGGCACAGATCAGTACTGCCATCTAGTGGATTACATGAACCAGTGGATAAAGCAAAATGTTTTATGTTTTTAATTTGACAGATGTATTTCAACAGCACTCTCACAGACTCATCCAAGCTGCTCAAGCCTCTACTGGTCTTCTCTTTTATTATGAGCGCCATCATTTGTGGTTTGACCAGGATCATTCAGTACAAGAACCACCCTGTTGACGTTTACCTGGGCTTCCTGATTGGAGGTGCTATTGCTGTGTACCTGGTAAGAGTCTGTCAGATTTAGCTCTCCTTTTAGTATCTTTTAGATGGTAAAGTTATTTACCTGAAGTTTTCAATTCAATATCCCTTTGGCCTGAATTAACTTGAGCTCTTAATGCAAAACAGTTTTTTCAGACATTAGAAGATGTTGAGAATACTATAAGCAATAGATATTGCACAGCCATAACCTTGTATTAAAACAAAGAGCCTAATTTATCATCGGATTGCGCTTGTTAAAACCAGCTCAAACAGCAAATCATAAAAATGTTTGCACCGGCTATTTTAGCTTCTATTTTTAGCACTTCTGAAAAGCATGTCTTCACTTTGTGCTACCACATTCAACATGAGATTATTATTGACAAATTAAAAATGTCATTCACACTCAATACAACCTATTAGTAATTCACACTCTAATGGCTATAAATCTGACAGTTATGTATATTTACCTGTTTTCCCCCAAAGATGCATCACTGCACGCTCATCACGCCTCCACCTGTTGAAGACGCGCTGAGCGCACAGTGAGTTATGATCCTCATTAGCTTCCCCCATAGTGGTTAACCTTCCTGGAGTCCAGTTAATAAAATGTAGTAATCATGTACAATACCACATTGATAATTGGCATTATATAGGACATTTAAAAAATTCAGACATTTTAGCTTACATTTTTTTCTACTGCAACTTGACATTTAATAGAGGCCATGACAAAGTGTGATACATTTCAGCAACATTAGTAAAATATGGACATCTTAGAACCATCTTAGCCACCTTGTTCTGGACAGCTTTAATCAGTCTGACTCTGGATTAGAATGGAGCAGCGAGCAGCGCGTGTACACCGCACGCATTAAGTTTATTACTGACAAATGAGAAACTTAATTCACGATATTCTAATTTTAATTAACTCTGTAACAGCCATAAAATGTATACGTTTGTAGTTTTTCCCCTTTATTTAGCCAAAGCCGCCATATTTTACTAATGTCATATATAATGCCAGTTATCATTGTGGTATTGTATATGATTACTACATTTCTACATTTTATTAACTGGACTCCTGGAAGGTTAACCACTACATGTACACTACAAAGATTTTATATTTATCAAGGGCAAAAGCGCTAAATGTACTACGTGCATCTTGCTGTGGGTGTAACAGGCGTAAACTGTTGATAAATTAGGCCCTACATGTTGTGGAGGTTGAAACATCAGTTAGGCAAAGCAGTTTTATTTGTATAGTGCACTTTCAACATAAGGTAATTCAAGGTGATTTACATGATTCAGTGCTAAAGAAACCAAATACATGATAAACATATGAAAATTAAAACAGATCACTAAAAAATGCATTTAGTAATTGAAGCATAAAATAAAATGTATCTGAGAGTATGACATTTAAAAACAAATAAAAACATGAGAACTCATTAATAAAAAGAGCAAAGGGCAGTTAGGAGAATTTTTATACTGATTAGAGATATTCGCCAAAGCAATTTAGAAGTAAGCTGTAATAAGCTCCTGCTACTGAATCTTCCTCGGAAAAACAAAAATGGATATTGTTTATAGGTCAGTGTACTCTGTAAAGTCAGATTTTTGTGATGTTTTTAGGGTTTTGGATCAAACAAAGTCAACTTGTGATATTAACACAAAAGTAGCCTAAGTCTTATTCTAATAGCCTTTTAACAGATGAGTCCTGTATTTATATTTCACTCCCCATTTTGTTCATTGTGCTTTGTTTTTATTACTTTGACTGTTCCCCCTTTCCTGTCAGTTCTGTATCTCTTCACATGACAACTGAGATGTAGGAATTTGCAAGACTGTGCTTAGTCCTTAAAGATATTGTCATTATAATGCATTTAAAATGGTGATGGTGTAAGAGGTATTTTCTTTTATTCATAAGAATGTCATCATAAAATACCCCAAAAAATTTTTTGACAACCATGTCGTCTATATCTGGAATAATGCAAATCGGGTCTGTTGCCCTTGCATCTATGGTCATTTTGATCATTTTTCCAAACTGACTGCTATTTCTTAGAGTTCCAAAAGAAGACATGGTTACTGAATTACAAAAATTAAAACTAGGCGCTAGTTCCATAGAAGAGCAGCCTGATAACTAAACTGAACTTCAAATGTATTTATAAGTCAATTTCATAACAAAAATACAGGGAGAGTAAGATTAAAAGGTCACAGAGTAAAAATGCTAATAGGTATTATGCATAAACAATCATTGTTTTAAGTCTGGTTTTAAAAGACTGTAAGAGCAAGGAGCAAATGATCAGCTTCATCTGAACGGAATTAGTCAGGGACTGGGAGGTCTGTTATATAGGAAGGGGCAGGCTGGATAAACTAAAAGCTTTGTCAAATAATCTGGGAACCAGAAGTACCAGCAGTCTGAGAGTGAAGAGCTCCAAAAAGGCCTTGGTGGGAACTAAAATGCATGAAACATCACAGCTACACGGACTGAGCTGTTTTGGTACATGGCTCTTTGTTTATAGCGTTAACACAATTAAACACAATTGAAATGTGAATCTTCAGCTGAATTTCTTTAAAAGTAGAAAATAATTTTAATAATTTATGTTTTGTAAAGTAAAATAAGTACTTCTGTTTGATATGTTTTCAGGGGGTGTATGCTGTCGGAAATTTTCAGTCAAGTGAAGAGCTAACCAGCAGGCCTCCTGTCCTTTTGCACCACCCTTCTTGCTCATTGCCACATGTAAGTCAGGAGGCTGTTCTCCATCACCTTCAGATGAAAGCTAGCATGACTGGTGAAGCTGGCATCCCCACCTCCCACTCTGAAAATCTGCTTCACCGAGGCCTTCAGCAGCAGAGGCCTGAAGACAGCCTAAAGCGCTCCAATGCTAATGTGGAAGTTATGTCGCCCTGCAGCCCCCAGAACAAAGATGCAGTTATGACTTTTAGCCACACTCTCCCTCGGGTTCACACCCCTCAGGCCATAGCAGCATATGAAGAAGCTGCCAGACGACATGCTGCCACTCTCCACCATGCGTCCATGGACTCAAGTCGCTCAAAGCAGCTTTTGTCTCAATGGAAAAGCAAGAATAACAACCATAAATGCTCCATGTTATCTGCAGACTCATTTTCGTCCTCTGTTGACTCATCCTCTGGCCACCCCTCCCACCTTCTACATCATGGCAGCATTGAGCTCCGATCCAGCTCTGAACCCTCACCTGTGGGCATAAATGGTGGCCTTGATGTCAGCACATACATGTCCAAGCTGGCTACTGGTTCTAGTACCACCTTACCCACTAATTGCAGCGGAATCACTGGGGGGGCCAGGATATCAATGCAGTCTAGACCTGGGTCTTCACAGCTAGTGCACATACCAGAGGAAACTAATGAAAATTACAACACTACATCCAAAAGGACCGGAGGAAGTGACATAACAGTCAACAGCACAGTTCAAGCTAATTGGCAACGAGCAGCCGAGAAGTCTGCAAATATGCAGAACACCCAGCCACGAATCATGCAAGTAATAGCTATGTCCAAGCAGCAGGGTCTACTTCAAACCCATTCCAAAAGCTTAGATGAAAGCAGCATGGGTTTCAGTGATAATGGAAGTTGTCAGGGTAGCACACGTTATAGGGCACTCACTGATCAAGACCCTATCTGCACCACAGGGCCGAGCTCACTGGGCAGCACCACTGGTAGCATTTCAGGAAGCACTGGAGCTATTGTCAGAGTAGAAGCCCATCCTGAAAATAACAAACCAGTTATTCAAGCTCCGTCCACAGATGGAAGTGGATCTTGGAGGTGGCGGTCATTGGATCATGGCAATGGAGTAGGTGGAAATCCCGGGACTAGCTGTTTTGGTAGTGGATCAGGTCCTGGGAGTCTCAGGCAGACTGCTGAGCACAATAATCAAAGCGTAGACTCCGAGAGTTCAGACTCAGCACGTGACGGGTCAGTCGACCGGAAGCATGGCAATCACATCATAACCACAACGTCTGCTGTTGGAACCCCATCCATAGTTACTGTTCACACCCAGAACACGGGCCAGTCAGAGCAGAGGCCCCATCCTCAGGGCCTTTCCACCATAAGGGTCACTCCAGGAGATGGATGCGGTTCTGCAGCTGGAGGAAGTGGTAACATAGGTGGGGAACCTTCTTCAGAAATCCCTTCCAGTCGTGAGTCAACACTGCGAAGAAAAAGCAATAATATCATCCTCATCCCGGAGAGAGCTAACAGTCCTGATAACGCTAGGAACGTTTTCTACAAGGGAACTTCCATTACTCCTACTTTCAAGGAATAAGATACAATGTGACCAGACAGCTAATTTGAAGAAAGCAGACAGGACAAGTGTATTTTCAGAAAAACCCAAGTATCTACATTCTAAAGAAGTTTTTATGTAGCATGGTTATTGCACAGGTTTACGCTGAAGCACAACAGTTTATGTGTTGTTAAAATAATCACTGTGTATTTCTTTGTGGGCACTTCTGTGGAAATCTTTTTATAGAGTTTTGGACAAAAAAAAAAAAACAATAAGAAAAACAATGTGCCAGTCATATTTAGACAAAATTGTGGTTTCATAGCTGTGAAACCAATGTTTACTTCCCTACAATTTAAATATTGTGTATACTTGAAAGTGGTGCTACACCAGCCAAAACTATTTACAATGTAAAAAGCATTCTGTATTATCCAAATACATATATGATTATTTTACAAAGATTTATAACTATGGCAAGGTTTTTACGATGCATCGTTTCTGTACAGATAGCCCATCTTTTACAGAATACTGTTTGAACCATAAGTGAGCTTAGCATTCATCATGTAGCTACACAGACAAATTAGCTGTAACTTGCACTAAAGTAAGCATTGACTTTACCCTGTATCATACTGTAATCTACAGTAACCCTATATATATATATATATATGTATATATATATATATATATATAAAACTGCAAACTGTGCAAAAGTTTAGCCGGTTTTGAAAAAAATATTGTAAATAAAGAATGCTTTTAAAATTAGAAGTGAATGAACAAAATAGAAATCTAGATCAAATCAATATTTGGTGTGACCACCCGTTGCCTTCAACACAGCATCCGTTCCTCTATGTCCCCTTGCAGACAGTTATTGAAGGAACTGGGCTAATAGGTTTTTCCAAACATCTTGGAGAACTGGCTACAGATCTTCTGTGGATGTAGTCTTCCTCACATCGTTCTGTCTCTTCATATAATCCCAGACTCACTCCATGATATTGAGATCAGCTATGTGGGGCTGTACCATCACTTCCAGGACTTCTTGTTCTACGCTGAAGATGGTTCATTGTCCTGCTGCAGATTAAATTTGGGGCCAATCACACGCCTCCCATGATGGTGTTGCATGATGGATTAGTATCTGGCTGTATTTCTCAGTATTGAAAACACTGTTAATCCTGACAAAATGTCCAACTCCATTTGTAGAAATGCAGCCCCAAATGTTGAAGGAACCTCCACCATGCTTCATTTTTGCCCGCAGACACTCATTATTTTACCGCTCTCCATCCCCTAGATGAACAAACTGCCTTCTGCTAAAGCTAGATGTTTCACATTTTGACTTATAACTCCAGAATACCGGCTGTGTTTTTTCTGCACCCCAGTTTCTATGTCTTTGTGCATACTTGAGTCACTTGGCCTTGTTTCCACATTGGGGTTTTGGCTTTTTGGCTGCAATTGTTCCATGAAGACCAATTCTGACCTGATCTCTCCGGAAAGTAAATGCATGTTCCTGGGTCCCACTGGTTTCTGCCAGTTCTGAGCTGATGGCCCTGCTGAACATCTTCTGATTTCTAAGTTCCTTGGTTGTTCACTGAGTCGACAATCCTCAATTTCGCTGTTTCTTTGTGCTTCTTCTAAAGAGCTTGAACGGCTCATCTAGAAACCCCGGTCTGCTTTAAAATCATTGTCTGGGAGAGACCTTACTGATGCAATACCATATGTTTTGTTGCTGTGCTCAATCTGTCCATAACATGAAGCTATCTACCATAACCTCCCCTCGGTAGCTTAGGAGTTTGGCTGTTCCCTCCCAGTGTTAAGACCACTACACTGCTATTTTGGTTCCAGTTAATGACTTTGTTTCAACCTATGTGGGACATTGATGGTTATTAGCATCTGTATACCTGGTTCATCATACAGCTGACTATTATCCTACACAATTATTTAGTGCATGTTTATCTAGAGAATCGATGCTGTTTTAAAGGAAAAAGGTTGTAACACCAAATATTAATTTGACTTAGATTTTTATTATTATTATTTGAATTTTTTTTGCTCACTTTAATTTTTTTAAACTGACTAAAAACTGTCATGATTTTATTATTGAGCAATCATTGTTTACAGCATTTTTTTCACAGCTGCCTAAAATATTTGCACAGTGTATATATTTATATACACTACTCAAAAAGCTAGGGATGTTTGGCTCCTGGTGAAATGCATGGAAAACAAAATAATTCATGCTTCAATGATATTACATCGTGAAAGTAGGGCATTTCGTAGAAGGATGCAGTGGTGATCTAACAAGAACTCTTACCCTTTGCTATCAGACATATTATCAGCTGACAGTAGTTACAACTGATTACTTCATGTCCCCATTGTTGTTTTTTTGTCATGTCTATATTTCAAATCATACATTTAATCAGTACTATTTGCATGAATTAATACCTTTATTGTGTTTAAAGAGTAACTTACCCGCTACCAGATTTAAAATCTGCCCACAATTTCAGTTTGAAAAATGCCTCAAGATGACACGTTGCCATGGGCTGCATGTGGTCAACACTGTGAACTGACATGAGTGCCTGCAGTTTCTATAGCGGGACACAGACAGCCAGAAAGATGCAATGCAATAACGATGTAAGCTCCATTGTCTCAGAAGGGGGCAATTATGAGGTTGAATATTTTTCTCCACGTCCTTCAGAGGGAATAGACTAAAAGGCGGAACGTTCCGTGCAGCAGCCAAGCAGCACTGAGCCGTACCATTTTGAGCTTGTTGGTCGGAGGTGTGGCCGAGACCAAGCATCTATTTATACTCCACAGCATCAGGACGCTGTCGTCAGAAATCCTAGCCAATGTAAAGACACCCAGGCTGAGCCTGTAGCAAAGCTAGATTCAAATTGAAGTGCGGTGCAGTGTAAAATATTAACCAGAAGATGGCACTCCACTAACGGTTTTTGGTATAAAATGAATATTTTTACTAAAATGTTCTACAATACCAAAACTAATGGGGTGAATGGGGAATTGCACTTTAAACGTTGTACAACGAAATAGGATGCAGTCCACCAGTGTAAAGACACACAAATACAAATTTAACGCAATTAGGACAACATGCACATTCAGAATATCTTATTACACTGCTCTTAATGGTGCTCAGATCTTAATGTTGTTATCCAGGTAGTATCATTTCTGCTCAACATAAATCAACTTTTTTCTTTTCACACTACTTTCCACAAGGTGCTTGTGGAAATTAGTGTGACAAGGTAACTTTGCACATTGTTTCCATCAATGTGGTAAATGCAGATGGAAATGGCTTTGAATGGTCTGACGTGATAGTTGAGTGCCTCTCGCCTCCATTAAATGTGCCTGGAGATGACTGGCATTCATCATCTGGTTCTGCAAGGCACTGTTCACAGTGAAGCAGTCATCTGTGTGGGATGTGGCCAAAGGATGACCACATCTACAATGCTCTGCATAAATGAGTACACCCCACTACGTTTGTCAGAAAACCTTTAGCTTCCTTTCAGAATCATCATTTTCTATGAGATATTATACTACAAAATACTCCCACAAATGTGGGCCATTGATTGCAAACGAGATTTGTTCATTACCACACACAAAAAAGTGATTTTCCTAACAAATTCATTCAAGCCCATGTTGCAAAAATGAGTACACCCCAATTATGGTCCTAGGAGAAAAGCTACACTTAAGACTACAGAATTCTAATTAACAGGCATTCAACCACAGATGAGTCTAATGATTCATTTAAGAGGTGTCCAGCAGACAGGTGACAATAAAAAGGCATTACTTTACAAAGAAAAGCCCTTCCCATTTTATGCTGTCAGCAATGGCTCCCCATGGAATAGAAATATGAGAAAGGAAATAATTTCTTTACACAAAAAAAGTGAGGGCTACAAGAAAATCAGCAAAGCTTTACATATTAGTCAAAATACTGAAGCAAAAGTGATCAAAAAATTTGAGAAAGATGGAAGTACAACCATCTTACAAGGCCGTCTAGACCGTCCACCAAAGTTAACATCTCGACAGGAGCGTCTTCTGATGAGAAGGGTTGAAGAAAATCGCCATGCAAGTTCACTGCAGTTAGCTAAAGCAGTAGAAAGCCAAACTGGAGTGACCGCTTTCCAGGACACCATACGGCGCACACTGCAGAGGAATGGCATGCTGGGTATCATCCATGAAGGAAGCCTCTCCTAAAGCCCATGCTGAAAAAATGAAGACTCCTGGGACTCTATACTCTGGAGTGATGAGACCAAGATCACTGTTTTTGGAACTAATGGTTTAAAACCTGTATGCTGTCATAAAGGTGAGGATTTCAAAGAAAAATGCATGGCGCCTACAGTGAAACATGGTGGTGGCAGTGTCAGTATGTGGGGCTGCATGAGTGCTGGGTGTTGGGGAGCTGCATTTCATTGATGGTATCATGAACTCAACAATGTACTGCTCTATACCGAAGGAGAAAATGCTGCCATCACTTTTCCAAAACACCAATGATCCAAAAATACACATCTAAAGCTACTGTTGCAGTTCTGAAGCAGAACAGGGTGAAGGTGATTGAATGGCCAAGTATTTCTCCTGATCTGAACCCAATCTGTGGGGAATTCTGAAGCGACAAGTTGAGAATCCCTCTCCATCCGGCATCCAGGCTCTAAAATAGGTTATTCTTGAAGAATTGAAAAAGATAGATGTTGCCTACATAATGCCTAGAAGACTTGGTGCTGTCCTTAAAAATCATGGTGCATATACAAAATACTAGATGTAGTAGTTTTTGTTGCAGGGTGTATTCATTTTTGCTTCAACCAATTTGAGTAAAACTAAAGATCTTGTAATCTACGTTAGATTATTAACCGTAATTTCATGTTATGGAGTTAAATAAGTGTTCAATAAAACTCTGCCTTGTGAAAAGTTTGGAAATTGTTTTGTTCATTGAGCCACTGATTAAATTCATACTTTTTAAAGGGGGTGTACTCATTTATGCAGAGCACTGTATGCTCTTCAGTGACTCTTCCACTCTCTGTTACAGCCTACTGATGACATTCTGAACTCAAAGCTCAGTGGCCACTTCAATCTGAGAAATCCTGTTTGAAGCCTCACCACGATGAGGTAGCCTACTATTGTTAGATTTCGTCATGATGTCAAAATCTGAAAAACATGGCAAGGAAGACTGATTAAATATCATTTCTGACTAAGTCAGGAAGTTTATTGGTCAATTCTTTGAACAAGCACCTGTTGTGAATTTTGTCCTTAAATTGTAACTCCCCTATGAGTGTATAATAGCGGTCTCTGCATGTCTGATCAGTTTTTCTGGTATCACTCATTTTAGAGAAAATATTAGATTTCTACCAAAAACAGTCCAGGGAGTGCTGTCTTGAGTTAAAACTTTACTCTGCACTTGAATTGAATTCGCCATTTCTACTAGCTTAGCCCATATGGTCTACATCAGCCATCCTGCCACTGTGGAGTACAAAACAAGCCCAGTCTCGGCCACACATCCATAGTGACTTTTAACTATGAAGCGTTGACTACGCCCAGCCCTCCCCCGAATGTTCATCAGTCCGCAAAGCAGCACCTCCTTTTGCGCCATTTTTCAAAACAGAAATGTAGTTGGTGGAAGACTCTGACCGGGGGTGAGTTGTTCTTTTAGCTCCTTGTTACATAATAGCAAGTTGTGCAAAACTTATTGAAACACTTGAAAGTTTGACAAGAACATTTAAATATTAAGAGGTCACATTAAATTCACCTGGAAATGTTAGTGAATTTTGATGTTCTTCCTGAAATTTCTCCTAAAAGTTGAATATCCCTAACTTTTTGTAGTGTAGAGACTATATACATACATTAAAACATCCATTGCAATCCGTTCTTAGAGCACAAACAGCAACAATGCAGTGCACTACATTCCTAGTTTATACACAAGATGGCAGGATTTTTCTGACTCTATGTGTTTTTGTTATTTGAAACAGTATTTGAAGTATTTCAGTGAAACCTATTTTGTGTGCATGGATATCCTTAGTCGGTAAGAGGGGTTAAAAAAACCTACTTCAGAGTAAATAAAAAAAACATCAGCTAAATGTTTTATTTAAGAAAAAACATAAAGCTATACAAACCAACCCGGCCCTTTGTGAAAAAGTAATCCCTCTGTTTGTTAAAAATCATACACATTCTGTGATTTACCATGTCCTTTGTTTCTGTGTCAGTAGAACCAGAAAAAACATTATTGTAATAAAACATGACATAGTTTATAAAGACGGTAACATATAAAAGTAAAAATAGATAAATAAAAAATAAATAAAAAGTAGAGGATTCTATGGGTTTTTAGAAAAAAGAGTATCATGTCAAAAGTCAAACATGATAGCGGTAGTGTGATGGTTTGCTACTGGACCTGGACAACCTTCCATAATGACTTTTAACCTTTACCTAAACAATCTAAAAGAGGCTTGCTATGTGACCTGAAGCTCAAGTGCATTGGGTTATGCAACAGCACAAAAATCCAAGGCACACCAGCAAGTCCACCTCTTAATGGGTCAAAAATACAAGATGAAGGACTTGAAGTGTCCAAGTAAAAGTATGGAAGCATCGGAAACCCTCCAATTGATTCCCAGCAACTGGTCAAAGAAGACTAATGTAAAAGACTCACTGGTAATTACTGCAAAAGGTGAAACAAACAAGCTGTTATAACGTTTAGGAGAAATAATGTCTTCACACAGGGCGAACTTGGATTGCATAGCTTGTTTTCCTGCATTGATTACATACATCCTTGTTTGAAAAGCAACTACAATATCTATTGCTGAAGCCGCAGGGCTTCAATAATGGATATTGGTTTATGAGAAAGAGAGTTCACTTCTTTGTTCGTGATATCTAAATGCGGTAATTCACTGTGTACACAATTGTAGCAAAAAACACAGATTATGTTTTTAACAACCAAATGTTGCTGGTGTTATAATTTTCAACAAAATTATCCTAAAGGATTTGGTCATAAAATGAATTGTTGTTTTTTATTGTATTTACCATGTTGGATTCATTCTGTTTATTTCCTTGACAACCAGGAATTTAAATGAAGTTTGTGTGCCGAAGGTGGCATCTTACTTGCAAAATATCGATCATTGTCAAAAAGAATTAAGGCAGTAAACAGAAAACTTGAACATAGTTCACAGCTTCTGGTGCTTTTGTCTCGGCAGGTTTGACACAGAAATCCACTGGCATTGTCATCATTATTTATGGGGAAAGAGACTCAGTCACTTCGAGTTCCATGGTCTGGAAGCTTTTTTCAAATCTAAGAAAGGACATGGTGGTTACCTGAATAGATAAACTGGATCTTTTACCTTCAGCCCTTCAAGTTGTGCAATATGAGATCGATTGGACAAACACATCATGTACCGACTTTTCTCTTGCTTTTAAAAACGCAGCCTCATATTTTAACTGATCATTTGGCTTATGTTAAATCAGCAGAGCATGTATATTCTACAGGGACATTAGGGTTATGTGAATAGACACAGATATAGCATCAGAGTGTTTTAGGATAGCAGCTGTCTTGTAAAATGTTTTGTGACATAGCTCTGCTATTCCAGAGGAGAGAGGGGTTCAGTAGGTAGAGTAGTTGTCTTGCAATCAGAGGATCATAGGTTAAATACCAGCTTCCTACAGTCACATGTCGATGTGCCCCTGAGCATGGCAGTTATCTTTAAGTTACCTAACCATTTCTGTGTCAGTATATGAATGTGAGTGTGAATGGGTTAAAAGGCACCAGTGTGAAGAACTTTGAGTTGTCAGTATGACTAGAAAGTTCAGTCCATTTACCATTCTTTCTTCAGGGTTCTGGTTGTGGTGAGGCCTTATTATTATTATTGTCCTGTGTAAACAGTGTTGTAATAGACATGTTTCCACTACCAGAACATCAGGGTCATTTACCAGATCTTTTTCTGAGGGGGTTAACTCTTTGTTCACTCTTTTCAGCAGCTGTGTCTCTATACACAATCGGCCCTCCTAAGTGATCACCTAGACAGGCCCTGATTTCGTTTCGTTTTGTTGTTTGATTTACCTCGATCGGTAAACTCCCCATTCTGGTACTCTGTTGGTCCCTGAAATGGCCTCAAAAACAGCCCTGTCGGCCCAGCCCGATGAAGTGGAGATATGCGGGTACCGGGGCGTTCCCGTCAAACTACTCTGAAGTTCTGTTAGTGAAAGCATACCTAATAACATCCAAAAATGAGGAGCTTGTCAGTAATCAGTGCTGGAAGCAAACACATTCCCAAGGAGAAGGTTAAAACTAGAGATTCCTAGAAGGATATTGGTTTTATACTGGAGCCAAATATAAAGTTTGATGTAACATTAGGGGTCTACAGAGATTGTGTTCACTGCACTGGCTAAATTCTTTTGATGCTTAGAAAAACAGTACTAAACAATATTTATCATTATTTTATTAAAATCCTCTCAACTTTCTCATGTACTTGTTGGATTAATGTGTTGTGAGTAGAGGACAAAAGCAGTCTAAATATGTTTGTGAATGTTTGCTCTGAGATTATTGGACTTCAGCAGAGGGACCTGAAATAGTACCAAAAAAAGTAGTAAAAAAAGTAGAAGTACAGTGTATTCCCAGTATTTATGGGGGGTTAAGGAACAAAGCTGCTTAAAACCTGCAAATACTTGAAACCTGCTCAAATATATCTTAATATACATTAATACGCACAGTGGAACCTGTCTTATCACTACTGCAGGAATGTTGATTTCCAGTCCTCCTTATCTCTGCTGTGTGGGACACAGCCAATCATTGTCAAACAAAATCAATGGCGCTTTGCAAAAACCAGCTAATAGGGCATCAAATAGCATGGCTCCCAGGTATTTCAGTTTTCAGGATTCTGTTGATATCTTTAAAATATTTCTTGATATTCCCAAAGGAATACCGCTCTCCATTGGGGTTTTTTCTGCATTGCCTGACCAGGACAGCAGGGGGCGCTAACATTTCATGGCATCTCTGCCTACTATCACAGTGTCATTTCAGGTTTTTTCTAGGCTTGTGAACACATTTTTCTTTCAAGGAGCAATGGATGAAAAAAAGTAAGTTTTTATTAAGCTGTAAAGCTTTTTAGTAGAGGTGCATCTCATAGAATCATCTAGAAACACATGGAAACAAGGCAGTAGTGTACAAAATCACCAAAAGAACAGATTAGATAAATGATCCTTTCAATATAAAGCATATAGTGGCCAAACGCTGCATTAAGTACTGATTACAGCAACTATAGAGCCCCGTTCTGGTGAAGCGATTCCTGGCTGTTGCTGAAACTGACCAATCAGATGCATGCGCTATCCGTTGAAGGAGACGGATTGTTAAAAATTGGGCCTCTACTCTGTCCATCCTTGTGTAGGTCACTGAGAGTCCTTGTGTCAACGGATAATGGCATTCCGTCAATCCGTCTCCGTCAAAACAGAGAAACATAAACTAGGCTTTAGAGGGATCTACTGTATTTTCCTTCTGCATTCAGGCCAAAGTTCAGAAGTCATTATACTCTAAGTCTTTTATTCCCACTGTTAATAGGCTGTTGAACATGGACAGCCCTAAATGCTTTTCTGTACGGTGTTTTTGTTAAACTAATGAATAGTTTTTCTAAGTGGATCTGTGTTTGAGGTAAATGTTTGGACTGGTAGGTTACAGATGAATTTCTCTTTCAGATTAATATAATCATCTGACTCTGAAGTTTAGACCCTACACTTACATGACAGATTTATACAGTACTGTATAAATCCTTTCTGATACTATCAGTTAGACTGGAGGGTGGGCTAACTGACCAGCTAACTGGTGGTTTGGGTTGACCATCAGCTTCTGTCTCACCCTGTTCACACCACCCCAAATGGCAGCGTCAGCGAACGTCAAGATTACGTTAAGTCTTTGGTTGAGGCCGTTGGAGGAACATCTCAGTCTCTGCGGAGCTTTATGTGTGTTGGCTCCGTCAACTTTTTAAGCTTTTCCTGCGTTTTAACCTTTAAAGCGCATAACGCTAGCAACGCAGAAGTTCAGTTAGTTGAAATTTTGACAGTTCTATAATGTTCTTTACGCAGTACAGAAATCAATCAGAGCGTCTCACTGTAGTGACGTGGCCCGAAATTGACGCTGCCTAACCAACCATGATCCGCGAGCATTTAAAACATCCAGCAGAGAAAGGCCCGCCTACGAGCTATGCTAGCTTCAGCTTAAAAATGTATCTTCTGTGTATATGCATCAAACTAGTCGCTTTTTGAGCGTTGCTTGACGCAGACAAAGCTCGCGGTCTGAACGCACCTTTAGTCTCTGGAAGACTCCGGTAGATTTCCTTATTAACAGTTTCTCATTATTTTCTGCCACCGGTCTTTCCTCTAACAGC
The DNA here is from genome assembly GCA_028564705.1 of Apricaphanius iberus. NCBI lineage: Eukaryota > Metazoa > Chordata > Actinopteri > Cyprinodontiformes > Aphaniidae > Apricaphanius > Apricaphanius iberus. The sequence goes on along the minus strand of JAPXFQ010001528.1, from coordinate 331,230 downwards.
AGCTAGTCACTTGTAATGAAAACCATTCAGGGCATGATGCAACCACCACCGTGCTTCACCTTAGGAAGGCTTTTCTCAGCATACCAGAGATAATACATACCGGTGACCACAGGATCTCAATATACTTATGCAAGTATTTTCCAATATATATTTTAGCAAATCCCCAATGATTACCTTGATATTTCTGTCAATATTAGCTTTTTCATGAATCCTCTTACTTTAAGCTTAGTTCTTCATAGAGTGCTTCATAAAGTAATATCCTTCAGAAGGTAAGGACTCAATGAATAAAGGGGCTTAATAGTTCAAACACTACTTTTTTAACAGTTTTAATTTATTGCTTTTCTCCAATTACTACAGTGATCTTTAGTATCTTATAACCAAATTTTATTCAAGTTCCTGGTTGTAAGGTACCGAAACAAAGAGTTTCAAATGAGGGGGAACATTTTAAGGATCAAGTAAAAGAGCAGCTGTTTCTGTTCATATTTTCATTTGTGTTGTGTTAAATATTACAAAGTGGACTTTCTGACACACATAATGTTTATAATTACATTTTTATTTTATTTATTATGAAAAACAAACACTTGGTATTTTAAAATTAGTTCCAAAAATAAACAGTGACAACAGAAGAATCAGAAGCCAGATTTTTCAGACATCAGAACATTTGTGTAGCAACCTTGTGTGAGATGAAAACTTTATAGCCCCACAAATATTGTGAGCATGTTTTTTATAACATAAAAAGTAGAATTTAGTCATATTATAACCATATATCTTTGTGTTTTGTTTTTTTCAGTCTGACTGTCATAAGACAATCTTGGTATCTAAGTACTCTGATTTTCATTTTACAGATGTCACTGTACATTATGCTAAGTATGTGTATATATTTAAGAGAACTAGAAGTAGTTTTGAACACCAAACCAATTTATCAGTTACAAACTAATAATTTACTAAGCAGTCCAGAATATTTTGCATACGAAATATACTGCTCTTTGGTTAATTTGGCGCTTTGGCTTCCAAGGACGGGGAATTTCTCACCTTTTGCTTCTCAGTTTAGAAAAGTGCCGAGAGAACTCCATCGGCCTTTCTGCAACACAGTGTGAAACAGACAAACACACACAGCTGACAGAAGTTTAGCTTTTATAACAAAACTAAATTGGAACAGGATCCTTTAATCTGTTTTCTTTTAGTCTCACTAGGAATTGTTGTTTTTTTCACGTATATATTATGCAATATAGAAAAGATTAGAGATTAACAGATAATATCTAAGGTGTTAAGGTACGGTGTGAAACAGGCCTGGTGTCTATAACAGGCCACGCTGTATCCCGACTGTAGCTCCCAGTACCAGCCTCAATAGTTCTCAAAGGTGTCGGTTTTGATATTTACTGAGGTAGATTTTATGATCTGAAAAATATATGTACATGTTGTTACTAGAAAGTATATTTCCTACAAACTTTGATACTTAAGGCATGTTGAAAAAATAGATTTGGATCCAAAGCCTTAAAATTCTTAACACCCCCTGTAGGATTAAAAAATAGTTTCATAGTAAGAATAAAAACAAAAACAAACGATGTAATTTTCCATTCTTCCTAAAAGTCAGTGGAACCAAAAGTGTAATGTAGCGCTAATCCAGATGGTAAAACTGTGAATGGAGGATCTTTGCATGTGTAGAATGTTGTGCCGTCTCTGAAAGAAACAATAAATGTTTTCTGATTTGTCGTCTGGTGTATGATTTCTATGAATCATGGAATAAAAGTTTTTGCTAATATAATATTAATATGAAGCAGTGTGTCAGGGTTTGTGTTTAGATGATGTATGGATTCACCACAGACGAGGAAAAGTGTGAGAATGTTTACTGAAAATGATGATAATGATGAATGCAGGGAAGACGAGAAAGGCTGACAGGAAGGAGCAGGACAGAGAACGGCAGGGTAGACACCAGGCCTGGATCGGCAAATCGGGAGGACCGGGACATTTCCTGGTGGGCCGGTCTGATAAGCAGAGTTGTTCTAGTGTGTCAAATATGTGCTAAAAACAATATTTCTGAATTATTTTGACAAAATAGTTCCGTGTATTTTCATACTATTTGGCATAAACAACAGTGGATATTAAGGACACAGAGTTTTTACCAAAACAGCTTGCCATACTGGGCTGAAGCCTTTTTTTTCTTTTCTTTTTTGGCGCACCTAGACAGAGCAGGGGACCCACACTCCAGGCCTCAAGGGCCGGTGCACGTCCAGTTTTAGATGCGTCTCTGCTCCAACAAGGCTGATTCAGATGGTCAAACTTCCTCCTCAGCGTGGCAAAGTTCTGCACAGGCCTGCTAATGAGCCATCATTTGATTCTGGTGTGTTGAACCAGGGACAGAGTTAAAACCTGCAGGATACCGGCCCTCGAGGCCTGGGTTTGGGGATCCCTGGCATAGAGGAAAGGTGCAAACTGACGCCTATTTTTGCTCGTGCAAAAATGAACACAACAAGCTTGTGCTTTGTGACAGGTGACGGCTAACGAGGACAATGAAACAGGTAAAACAACAAGTTGAACTTGCCCTGCAAAGCACCATTCAAAATAGGTTAACAAGTCAATAAATTGTGTGACGTTGTGGCAACTAACATGTCATTTTAATAATAATATGATGCAACATCAAATACATGGGAAACTTTATCTTGTAGCTCATAGTTAGAAGGATTACTTACTGATTTAATATTATACATTTTTACAAATATAAAAAGCATGGTGTGGACCTGCTTTGAAAAGTGCCCTGCAATGGTAGCTTATTCAGCACTACAATAATTAAACTGCAGATTGAAGGCTTTGTAAAATTGGGAGATTTGTGCTGAGAATTATGATCACATTTAAATGCTATTTCGTGTTTTAATTAGAGCAAATAGTCTGTAGTAATGAGGGGATTTCTCTTGTCAGTACAAAACAATATGTGTGTTAAAAAGCCACTTTCTATGCGGTGGAGTTTCGTGCTCCACCTTAATGAGAGACCCCGCTGAATGTCAGTAAACAGCCAGACTCACATAAAGGAACACAAGGCATTAGTCACAGAAAAAAACTCAAGTTCACAAGTGAATTAAAGTTAATCATCAATGAATCAAAGGTAGTTCGTCCTACACGTGTAATCCAATCAGTCATCCAGCACGAGGGAGGTCCAGAGTGTCAGTGCCATATTCTCCTTTTTCATCTCCTCCTCCGCGTGAGGTACGTCATCACCTGGAGGCTCAGCCAGATATTTCTCCATCATCTGGTGTTTAAAGGTTCTGTCAGACACTCTGACCATTAGTTCTCAAATGCAAGGAATGACACAACAGCAATCCCCTCTTTCATGACCATCAGGGCTTCTAGAGGTGTCAATACCTCAACCACAGACAGCGTCCAGTCTCTCATGGCTGTTGATCCACCACTCTTAGGAAGGCCCTCTCCTGAGAACCTCTACTGCAATCCTTAGAAGGATCAGGGGACCAGGAGAGTGGATTCACACCCCTCTCACGCCACAGCATGCTAGGTCAAGCTCAGCCGACCCACACAGCTCAGCGAAGGAAATCCATCACTTAATTGTCTTCAGCTCAATCCATACTATGTTCATGTGAGGAGAGAGAATCATGACAAACAGAACAAGACAAAAATTGTCAAACTGCAACTCTGACAAGGTGCCGAAGGTTGTTAGATTGAATTAAAACCCTTGCAAAAAATAAGTGCCCTAAAAGAAGTAATAAAATCAACAATGCAATATTGCTTGACCTCATTAAAACCACCTGATCTGACAAAAATTAGTTAATGACTAAAAGTTCTAAATTCATACAAGTATTTTAACATTTCCAGCTAAGCCAAGAATTAAATTTGGTACACCGAATTCCTGAGATCCAGTGTAAAGTGAACGTATTTTCATTTAATGGAGGAATACACAAATAAAAAAAAAATCTATAAAGATAAAATTACTGCCCAGTGTTAGAAAACCTATAAAATAAAAATAAAAAACAAAAAACACAAGAAACACCTTAAAGGAAAATAATGGAACCTCAAGATCTTGCATGTTTTTGATGGTTTTTGTACGCACAATGACCTCTATCTGACGGTCTATAGTACTGTATAGTACAGGGGGTACAAAAAAACTAGGGATGGGACTCAAACTCAAAGGTGGGACAAAAGGCTCTGAATTCTTTTGGTAGAATTACAAACATGACTTCCTTTTCCGTATTAACTAAACCTTAGCATAATGATTTCAGTAATTCTTTCTCTTGTGTAAATTTAGTACTGTTGATAATTGCTTAAACTGCACTCAATTAAATTATATGAATAAGAGAAACCCTGTGTAAATGGTGTAATATTTACTAGAATTGTCTCTAAATTCAAATACCTTTTCACCTTACTCAATTCTAGTACTGCAATTTGTACACTAAAATTCCTCTAGGAAAAGGTTCTCTAAACACACATTTTGCCCATTTGTCATGTCTTTGTTTTCTTTACGTCCAAATCATGCAAAGCACCGTGAAAGTGCATTAAACAAATTAAAATTTCCTAGCCCTTAACAAAAAAAAAGCTAAACAACAGAACAAAACCCAACGGACAATAAAATCAAATCTACAATACAAATAAAACATTTAGCCTTCCTTTCCAAAAAAAAAAAAAAAAAAAAAAACACTAATCAAATGGGGAATACTGTCTGCAGGGGTTAAATAAATTGTCAAATTGTCAGAGCTATAATTTAAATACATATATTTTTGTTCAGACCAAACACATCCAATTTCATAGTCAGCCTGAGAAGATCTTAATCTGAAAAATTCCACACGTGTAATCAGGACACGAAGCAAAAAAAGAAAACTATCAAGTGTCTTTCTCACTATTCATTACTGTCAACTTCACGGTCTGCGAGTAATCATCAATTAATCACCATGATTTGAAGCTTGTGTAATCATTCTTCACGCCAAAAACTATGGTTTATGTGAACATAAGAAAGAACTAGCAACTGCTAAAGTATATTCAGGCTGCATCTGTGTTTTAAACTTAGACTATGATTCATTTATTATAGCCCGAGACTAAATCTGAACTCAGGAAGTCTCAACTTCTCATTTACTAAAGTGGCATTTATCCTAATTCACAAAGGTTAATGTGCCATGGTAAACTCAGGTAATTATTTAAAACAAGTCTCTGTACAATATAAATACAAACATTAAAACAGTCCAGCTACTTAGTACTAATTAAATTGAACTTTTTGAAAAGAAATCCTGAATAATTTCTATGTATTAAACTCAATTTGGCAACAAACAACAACAAATTTACTTCAGATAAATGTAATCATATTCCAATCAGGTAAAGAACTATTCCAAGCAGTAAAAGTTTTTCTATTTAAGGAAAAATATGCCTCATTTAATGGACCACATTGTGGCTCCTGAGAGACACTAGGTTTTAGGTGAACCACTTAATCAATTACAATAACTCAAATTTGATATGAACTTTTACCATCCATCCATCCATCCATCCATCAATCTTCTTCCGCTTACCCGGGGTCGGGTCGCGGGGGAAGTAGTATAAGCAGGTAGACCCAGACTTCCCTCTCCCCAGCTACTTGGGCCAGCTCCTCAGGAGGAATCCCGAGGTGTTCCCAGGCCAGCTGGGAGACATAATCCCTCCAGTGAGTGCTGGGTCTTCCTCTGGTTCTCCTCCCGGTGGGACGTGGCCAGAACACCTCACCAGGGAGGCGTCCAGGAGGCATCATGATCAGATACCCGAGCCACCTCAACTGGCTCCTCTCGATGTGGAGGAGCAGCGGCTCTACTCTGAGCCCCCTCTGGATGACCGAGCTTCTCGCCCTGTTCCTACCCTATTCCTCTGCAGGGTGGCTGGGAGAACCCAGCCACCCTGCAGAGGAAACTCATTTCAGCCGCCTGTATCCGTGATCTCGTTCTTTCGGTCACCACCCAGCGTTCGTGACCACAGATGAGGATAGGAACGTAGATCGACCGGTAAATCGAGAGCTTTGCCTTTCGGCTCAGCTCTCTCTTCACCACGACAGACCGGTACACACCCCCAGATACTTTAACTCCTCCACTTCAGGAAGGACCTCATCACCGACCCGGAGAAGACACTGTACCCTTTTCAGGCTCAAGACCATGGTCTCTGATTTGGAGGTGCTGATCATTATCCCAGCCGCTTCACACTCGGCTGTGAACCGCTCTAGCGAAAGCTGTAGATCACGTTCAGATGAAGCCAACAAGACCACATCGTCTGCGAAAAGCAGAGACCCGATCCAGAGGCCACCAAAATAGATCCCCTCCACACCTTGGCTATGCCTAGAAATCCGAACAGGATCGGTGGCAAAGGAATCCGACTTACTGTCGGCAATGCAAACCAAACTCTAACCCCGGTCATACAGGGACCTAACAGCCCTTACCATTACCTTTAACCCTTTTGCATTTTTTTCCCCCAGAGACATTCATTTATTGATTAGCCATTTAAGTGATTATTCCGTCTTATCAATACTGTTTGAAACCCAAAAAATAGTGGCTAGTGGTCAGTGTCTCTGTCATTTTCCTTTTTTTCTTTTATTTATATATATAATTATAAAAAAATGTATTTCTATTTTTAATTAATTTACTAATTTTTATCTTATTTTATTTATCTTTTAACTCCTAACTCTCGGTTTGTTTTGCTTCAGGTCTGAGCTCTCAGCTCCCTTAGTCCAGCCAAGGCGTCAGTTTGGTTTTATAATTGCCGGGGACAATATTTATAAACTTGGATGCGGTTTGAGGATTCCTGGGGACAATTATTAAATATTTATATAGCCTCTATGTATTCATCTTTTTCTTGTTTTATTACAATATGCACTCCAGAGTATAAACGCGGTAAAAATCGCATCTTTAATTGTTGCGCAGTGTTGAGCACGTTTTATTGTTTCACATTCTTCACCAGCAGAATGCGCAACAATTAAACCTGCACCTCTTGGAACGCCAACACCTTTCTGTTTGGAGAAACTCCAATTTTAACTTACAGCTGAAAGTCCTGCAATAGGGCTGCGGGGTGATCCGAATAAAGTTTCAGGTGGCAAAAAAAAAAAAAAAAAATTTAATTTCACGATTCCGGGAGGAAGATTATTTAATGCGAGCGGACATAACTTGTATTTTATTTAAGACTTCCAAAGAAGAAAATTTCCATATGTTGTTTCGGTGGAGGGAGCAGGAGGGAATTTTTCCCAAAGTTGCGCTAATGATGCAATGCTGTCGCTATCCATCCATCCAGCGCTTTCAGAGATTCAGGAATTTAAAATCTAGGTAGGGACTATGGACAATGTTTGCTTTATGCACAGTGATATTTGCACAATATACATTTCAGCTGCCTATCCAAATAATGAAAGACTAATAATTCACTGCACTATAATTTACTTTCAATAATGGATCAAGTTATTTTCCTTTTTGATTTTTTCCCCAACTTTGGTGGAAATGTTGTTCACTCCCTGGTTTTCCATTCTCTCTGGCAGCTGGATGGAGAGATAGCGAGAATATTTTGCCTTTACCCCGCCTCCCGCCCTTTGACAGCACCAGATCCCCCCCCCCCATGGCAAGCATGGGAGACGAGACTCTGCACACTGCTGCGTTCGCAAAAGATCAAAGTTTTGGAAATTCCTCAAGGAGGGCGAGATGGAGAAGAAGAATGCGCCACAGAAAAATAAAAACGTGTTTCCTCGGCAACCCTGGCAGATCTTTGTAGAGAAACTCCAGCTTCACTACAGTTAAATGCATATTGATTTTACTGCATTTATTTTATATTTACAACATATGGAAGATATATCTAATCAATCATTATTTAATAAAGTTTATTAAGCACTATTAAGCGCTATGAGATGAATGGATCTTAAATTGAGCAGGCTATACGGCTCTGAAGGCATCTGAAGTTCATGAAGTCCAATTGGCCTATGCAGATTTCTGTCCTTACTGATATATCTAGTTTCAAGCAATAAACATTTAATAATAGTAATGTTATATTGCTTGGAAGATGCGCGCACCACCATACGACATTGGTGAATGTACCCATGGTTCAACCACGCTGCATGTTTAAATACCTGCGATTAAAGAAACAGCAGTTAATAAGCGGCCCTGTAGCCGATGACATCTCGGCGGCTAAAATGACGCTCATGCGAAAAAGAAAACATCGGATTAAATTGAGCTTTTCTGTTTATCCAAATTTCCAAATGGAAATGGTGAGATTAAATTTACTTCTCTTTTCGCCTCGGACTTGCCTATAAAGATATTCCAGCTTTGCTTGTCATTGCGACAAAGTTATGTTTTGCATCCGCAACTACTCTTAAGTTTATGTTTTTTGTCCCTAACAATTTTAAACACAAACTGATGCCCTTGTTTATGCAGTATAAAGTTTACCATTTTTTTTTTCCATGTCCCTTTAGGGTCTCCATAGTTTCAAAATTTCTCTCAGATTTTTTCACCGCTGTGTAAGCTGAGGTTCTCTATTTTTGATGCAATTGTTCTGTGACATACCAGGCTGTACTTGTTGTCAACTACTGTCAGAAAGTGGTGTAAACGTTTGTTTTCCACAAATGTAAGTTAATATGTTAACTTAGGTTCGTGAGATGGACCACGCCCCATATTCAGTATCCTCTCAGTAATCAACTCAGATCCGACTCACCTGGCATCTCACACCTGAATTTCATCCCTAATTACTTCATGATCTATTTAAACCCTGAGCACCTAGTCATCAGCGTCGTTCAGACTCTGATCTCATAAACCCCACCCTCCCTCCCCCTGATCCTTTACTTTGTCTCGGTATTACATCCCCATTTTCCCATTCTTTCATCCTTCATCCCTACATTTCCTCATTCCTTACATCCCTTCATCCCCATCATCCCTTCATCCCTTTGTTTCCTCCCTCATCCCTTCATCCCCATCACACCCCCCCCCCACCTCATCCCTTCATCTGCTTATCTGCTCTTTCAAACTCCAGCACTAATATCTGTTTCTTTCAGGTTCTTTGTCTGGGGGGGTCCTGAGCAGGCTCGAGAAGAAGACGGACTTACAAAGACTGCACCAACACACAGAGTCTACAAGCCTCCATCAGTGCATCCTTCCAGACACACCATCTATCGAACCTTTTTGTCAATAATGAACTAATCAAAACAAATCTAATCTCTGTAAGCGTGGTCCATGCTAATGAATATATATGGGGAAGGTTGCAACCAATAATCAAGTCACATAAGGTGTTTGTGTTGGCTTTCTGCTGAGGATGACTCAAGCTGTACTGATCAGCATGGCGGTCCAGACACTGTGATATGGAAGATTGTTGAAGTTCATCTGTGATCCTCTTGTTCATCTGGTCTTTTTCATATCTGTCAGAGGTAAGCATAATGAATTCATGTCAGAAAATCTAGTACAGGCATTTAATAATGGTATTTTACTTTCCTTTTTTACTAATCATAAATTAATTATAACACAGAAATCATAACTTTCAAAAGAAAAATATATGAAAACCTTTGAACATTTCTGCAATTCCCAGCCAAAATGTTTCAAAAAAGCACACCCAACAGAAAATTAGGCGAATTGTAGTAGAGGAATGGGTCTCTTTAGAAAGAGAACACTGAGGTTTCTACCACAAAAATCAAAATCTGTTTAGGTGCAATTGTCACCAAGTAATATGATAAGATTAAACTTTATGGTCTTCTATTTGTTTCCTAAAAAAATAGAAGTTTAAAGTGGCTATGGCATGGAGTGGTAGTTTGAAAAAGACACTGGACATACAGTCTGAAGAATTACCTTTATCCACACTAAGTTTGATTGTAATAAAGCAGGAAAAGTAGAAGAACTAAGAAAAAATTAAAAGACAGGGATTTATTATTTAATGAATAGGATTTGGCTATAACTGATTACATATTACACTTAACAGATGAATACTGGCATGGAGTAGTGAATTGTGATGTTTGTGGAAAGGAGGAGACATTTATTGTTATACTGTAAAAATATAGGCAGCAGAGGTCTCCAGTCTAAGCTACAGAGAAAGAGAGTGCAGTTAATGATTAAAGCAGTTTTACAAAGGGGTACAGTTGATGTGAAGAGCTCTTTTCCAAAACACGATAAACGCCATTAAAAAAAAAAGAGTACTTGGCTGTGTACTAAACCTATTCACTGCTCTATCGACGTTTCTTGATGCTTTGAAAAAGAGCTCTTCATGTAGTTTTTAAGATGATACACAGATCTTTAAGAGTCACATGTTTCTACTTATATGTTTATTTAATAAAATTATTCTCACTCAGAAGGTGGTAATACACCTAAAATTGTGCATAAAAATCAGAAAAAGAAGAAGAGAGCTATGTTATGTTGAGATTTGGGCATGCTGATGGGAGGTACCAACGGTGCAAAACGCAAGACTTAAAGGTATTAGAGAGGATCTTTGCAACGACTTTTCACATTCTTAATGAACACATTCTCCCCAACTAGACATTTCTTTGGTGGTCTCCTCCGCAGCGGATGGTTGGTCCAGGAGGACGCCTGCTGACGGCCTCTGGGGAGAAGCTAAGCCGCGGCCGTTGGCGCTGGTAACACCTGCTGAGGCTGGGAGGAGGAGGAGGCTGATGGAGGAGCAGAGCTGGAGGCTGCAGGACCTGTGGAACGTCTCTTCTGCTGACACTGGCCACGGCAGTCCCTCCATCGGGCAGAATAGCGGGGGGTGCATGTTAAGGACAAAGTCTGAGACTTCAGCAGTCCTCTGTGTCCTGTTGAGGACGGCCTGGAAATCGGGACAAAACAGAGCATTGGGGCTAATTGGACCTTCCAGCAGCTCCTTCTGTAGATCCTCCGGCATCGGGGCGAGAGGCGGAGCCAGGTTGTCCTCTGGATCATCGTCTGCCAGGCAGCGATGCGGGAGGAACACACCGCTGAAGTGGCGCACATATTTAAAATGGCGTCAGCAGCTTTACAGAGGAAACCATTTAGCTCCTCTGGTAGCTCTGCTTCCTCCACCTTCTTTGAGATGGAGGAGGCCAGCAAGGCGGTGTTGTTGGCCGCCGCAGCCGACTGAACAGCGCATTGATGAGCGCAATCAGTGAACCTTGCTATCAGCTGATCATGTTTGGGGGGATAGACCGGTCGCTGTATAACGAACCTGGTCATCTTAGCGCCTAATGCTGAAGCGAGGCTGGGCTCGAGAGGGGGGACAGTTGGAAAACTCCGCTCTGTAAACCCCTCCACCCTGGTGATGGGCGCGTAGGTGGAAACTGGCACTCTCATTTTCGCTGGCTCTGCTGCCGCCTCAGAGAGGAACTTTATCACCGCCGGGAACTGAGGCCAGATGGGATCTGGACGACGAACATGAGCGGAGCCAAATCTTCCTGCCAGATCGTCCGATCGAGGCGGGGCAGGCTGAGGGACAGAAAGTCAATTTTCACCAGCTGCCTCCTGGATGATGCTAGGCAGATCCAGGAGCAGCGCCCCAACAGCTGTGAGCAACGTCGTAGCCGACATGTGAAGGTCAGAGGTGGAGGAGCATCTGCTCATCCGCCTCTCTTCTGCTACCAGGCTATCCAGTTGGAAAACAGCAGCAGGGATATTGCTGCCGTCTTCATCGCAGTGGGTGGAATCATCTGATTCCTGCCCACCATTAAAGAGCTTGATGGCTTCTTCCAGCGATTAATGTGGGACAGAGAACGCCTCTGTGAATAACATTGTCAGCCTTGAAGAAGGCTGCCCTCCGCTGATGTAGCCGGTCTGGCAGGACCGAAAGGTCTCGCTGGATATCATCATCTTCTTAGTACTTTCGCTGGCTGAAGTAAAATGGGGAGCCGATTGCCTGGTCTCACCTTAATTTATACTAGACCAGGGTGGGGCCCACACATCAGGTGGCCGTGGACTAAAATGCTTCAGTGCTGAGCTGCGCGCTCAAGAGGAATACCGACTAGCGATAGCCTTATACTGTGTCCACACTGAACGCGATAGGAGCGATTAAAAAGTGTGACACACGCCTAGCTGTTCGCATGCACATTCGCACCTTGAAGCATGTACAAAGCGAACTGGTCGCGCTTAAAATAAGGTATTTTCATGCGCGAACTGGCCATCAGAGCTGGGGCCAGAGTGCATCTGCCGGTGGATTATGGACCGAGTTGACAGAGGACAGAGTGGATTACGTGTTCGGCCTGGCCTCCGGTAGAGCTGGGACCGCTGCACTGGGGGTTTGGTGAGCTACAGATACAGTCTAGCTACGGCGGAGGGATCCATAAACAGCAGTGAGCCTCTTAGAAACACCGGCTCCCCGCCGCCTGGAGAACGTGACCTGCTGGCCCAGTTTGTGCCGTGAAGGTCCAAGCTTCGCCTGCCGAAATACCAACTACATTTCTGAGCAGCTGTCCATCTGTCTGCGGTTCGTAAAAGTTTATAATATTTGAGCAGCGTGGGACGTGGTGCGGGAGCTGCTACCAGTAAACCAGGTGAGGAGGCCGTTTCAAGGCTCACTTCTAGGCCGAGAGGTGCTTTTACAGCAACAGCGGCTCTTTTAAGAGCCACCCACAAACCTCTTAAGAGCATTCCTGTCTAACTAGTTTATTTTTTTATTTCTGTCTCTGTATAGCAAACTGCTTGTGTCATGTAGCTCGGGGTGATTAGCCACGGTGTTTATCAGTATTTCCTCCATGTCCTGCTGAGGCTGTGACTCCATGACAGTCACAGAATCACTGAAACTCTGTCCCCTGATTGGTTGTCGTGGAGCGATTTGACGCTGGAGTTCAGATTTTTCTAACTCGAGTGATAGACGCCATGAGCGCGAATGCACAAAATGCACCACATAAAATGCAGCGCAAAGTTTCCATCGCATCTGTAGCGCGAATTGTTCGCGCAAATCAGGCAGAAAAGGTTTTTCGCGACGCAAATCTGCTTCTGAAGTGTCGCGGTATCCCAAGTCGCGCTTCATCGTGTTCCTCCATTGATTTTACATGTAAACCTGAAGCTTTAGTCGCTCCTATTGCGTTCAGTGTGGAGACACCGTTAAATGGTGAAGCCTATACGAAATAGAACCAGAGACTATTTGTCCACTTTAATCCTGCGCATGGCCGTCCCACTCTCTTCTTCACTCGCATGCACAAGTGGAATTTTCAAGTTGTGTTTACATCTCGCAGTCGACTCTCCTACCATTATGTGGGATCCATCACTGGTAATAATATACATTTATCTTTACTTAAACAGCTGTTTGTGTAATACGTTAAAATATATCTGATGAATAATTCCGCAATGTAACGATGTCATTCTGCACATTATAACTTAGCCATACAGGCAGACCAGGCGTCAGGGAAGTTTAGGTGGGGGAGGCGCAACTTATTTTGAGCAAGCCTGATTTTTATTCCAGTTTTTAAAGCATTCTTTCCTTCCGTTGGAAGTGTGTTACATATTGTCCAATCAATACACCCTTTTTGACACTTTCTATGTACATATTCATATTACACATCATTCACAAAGGTACTGACTTAGGAATAGGTTATAGAGTTTTCCTGAACAATTGCTCTGTTCTAGATCGGGGGTTGGGACGTTTGTTTTTGTTCTCCAAAAGATCTGCGATTGAGCCACTGTCACGACCCTGCTGTGTATCGGCTTGTGTATAGTAGTGAGCCATCTTCCTTTATAAAAGATCATTGTCACTCAGCAGGAGCTGTGGTTAAGTCGCACTGATTCAGAGTGAAATGAGCAGATTTACCAAACAAGCGGTTATGTATACATAAGAAGAGCTATTTAAAAATAGGGCTGAACGATTTTGGAAAATAATCTAATTGCGATTTTTTTTTCTTCAATATTGCGATTTAATGTTCAATTATTTTTTTGGGGCTTCTGTCATGCATTTTTTAATTAATGAAATCAAAAATATTGTGTATTATAAACAGATTTTTATACATAATTTATTCTATTCTATAAGACTATTTACTTATTCTAAGACAAAGGCAAATATTAACAACTTTATCTACTTTTAATCATTACACTTGATGCTGATCGCCGTCGTTCTGCAATCAAGGTTTTCTTCCTTTTGATCCCAGCTAATAATTCCCTCCGGCTGCAATGTTTTCCTCCGTGTGGTTATCCAGGAAGTAGGATGCTTGAAGCAACAAGCTCTGATTTTTAATTCTCCATCGATCTAATGCACTTACAGACTCTGGTATGGCTCCGTAGTGCAGTTTGATCTCAGGTCAGTTGTTGCAAAATACTCCGCTGTTTTCGGTGCGGCTTTAACTTTCTGTCTGCATTTTTTATACAGTGCAGGTAAAATGTGTGTGTGAGATTGAATCCTAGCTTATTCATCATGGTTAACAAAGCTATAAAACCCATTATAGCACAAATTATTTCAGTGTGCTGTTTTTTTATGTTCATAAGGAGCGATTCTTTCAAACAGCTCGGTCAGCGATCCCTGTCGCCTCGAAGTTTGTTTAATGGAAATTTAAACACTGGTGGCGGTCAGTTTAGCCGTGCAACTCTCATATATGGTGGTGTGATGTTTTTAGGTGTTGATAAAGGTTCGTACTGTATCACGTGAGGCAGCAAGACGGGTTCTGCATAATACCTGGCGTTGCGCAGCATCAACGTTTTCATAGCAGATATAATTTCTCACAACTGATGTACTGTTTTTCCTCTTTTGTACCAAATATCGTGCAGCGTTGTATTCTGTCAAGCTTTTGGTCATTTTATAACGGGTTAAACTGCAGCATTTCCTTCTCTCCCTGCGTTGTTTGCAAGTCACGTGACTTTAGCAGAAATGTTGACATCAAGTCAAATCGCAGCCTTTGCGATTAGGAAATCGCATTTAACTAAATCGCGATATAATTGCATATGCAATTAATCGTTCAGCCCTATTTAAAAACCATTAAATAACAGCAGTAAACACAAGAACAAGTCATGTTCTTCCCCTTTCTACTCACTGCTGAAATGTCCTGACACACTGAGAAAGAAACAGAATGTGATGTCCAACTCACCTTAGCTGCGACTGTACATCCACTGAGGTATATATATAAAACAGAGCATTCGATAACCAAGCATTAACTAATCATATGTAGTCATGTAAGCTTATGCTGCAGAAACAGGAACAATCAGCTGCAGCGGAGGAGGAAGTGATAACACGGTGGAGGGGATTGTGAGATGATGAGCCCTAAATCAGTTGAAGATAACTGGAAACAGAGTGCACTGTCTAGATATGTTGGGGTGGAGTGGAAAGACACCAGAACTGTGTGTAACCATATCATGTGATGCTTTCCTATGTTCAATAAAAGAGACTTCCTCTGTTTAAGCGGCGCTTCACTTTTTGTGAGCCCCTGCGCAGGTACGTGTCACAAAATCCAGATCTGGTGTCTTTTCTTCTTGCCTCCTGGAACAGATACCATTGACCGAGCCCGTGGAGGACTGGCTGGAATCTCATTAATTGAATACTGTAGCAATTTGATTGATGGGTGGAGTTGATCCACAACAGAGGACAATTTGGAGAGAAAATTTTAAATCTAGCACCACAGAAGCATCATCTTGATCAAATAAAAATCCTCGGTGTACTCCAATGAAGTACACTACAGACCAAAAGTTTGGACACACCTTCTCATTCAAAGAGTTTTCTTTATTTTCATGACCATGAAAATTGTAGATTCACACTGAAGGCTTCAAAACTATTAATTAACACATGTGGAATTATATACTTAACAAAGAACTGTGAAAAAAACTGAAAATATGTCATTCTAGGTTCTTCAAAGTAGCCACCTTTTGCTTTGATTACTGCTTTGCAGTCTCTTGAGCTTCCAGAGGTAGTCACCAGAAATGGTTTTCCAACAGTCTTGAAGGAGTTCCCAGAGATGCTTAGTACTTGTTGGCCCTTTTGCCTTCACTCTGCGGTTCAGCTCAACCCAAATCTCCATTGGGTTCAGGTCCGGTGAGTGTGGAGGCCAGGTCACCTGGCGCAGCACCCCATCACTCTCCTTCCTGGTCAAATATGCCTTACACAGCCTGAAGGTGTGTTTGGGGTCATTGTCCTGTTGAAAAATATTTGATGGTCCAACTAAACACAAACAAGATGGAATAGCATGCTGCTGCAAGATGCTGTGGTAGCTATGCTGCTTCAATATGCCTTCAATTTTGAATAAATCCCAAACAGTGTCACCATCAAAGCACCCCCACACCATCATACCTCCTCCTCCATGCTTCACGGCAGGAACCAAGCATGTAGACTCCATGCGTTCACCTTTTCTGCTTCACATAAAGACACGGTGGTTGGAACCAAACTTCTCAAATTTGGACTACTCAGACCAAAGCACAGATTTCCACTTATCCATTTTTCGGACAGACGGACCTTAATTTCTTAAAGTAAAGATGGCCCCCCCATTTTTCTTTAATTAGCTGTTTTTTTATTGCCATAATACAAATTCTAACAGTCTATTCAGTAGGACTATCAGCTGCGTATCCACCTGACTTCTGCACAACACAATTGATGGTCCCAACCCCATTTATAAGGCAAAAAATCCCACTTATTAAACCTGACAGGGCACACCTGTGAAGTGAAAACCTTTTCAGGTGACTACCTCTTGAAGCTCATCAAGAGAACATAGAGTGTGTGCAAAGCAGTAATCAGAGGAAAAGGTGGCTACTTTGAAGAAACTAGACTATAAGCCATATTAAACATTGTATTGTAATAACTCTTTTTGTAAAGTGCCTTGAGATGACATCTGTTGTGAAACGGCGCTATATAAATAAACTGAATTGAATTGAAATTTCAGTTGTTTTACACTTTTTTGTTAAGTATATAATTTCACATGTGTTAATTCATAGTTTTGATGCCTTCACTGTGAATCTAAAATTAAATAAATTAATTTCTTGCATGTATTTCTCCAAATGTTTACATCATAACTACCAGTTACCATGCTCTTGTTAGTGCTTCTTCTTCTTGATAATTATTCAAGGCTGCCAAACAACAAATTGGTGCATTACTGCCACAAACTGGTAAGAAGTGTGGACCAGAATGTTATTTATGGGTTATATTCTAGTATTCAACTGTGTGATAATTATTCCTTTCGACGTGCTTCCTAAACAAAATATAACATAGAGGAAGCAGTGAAGCTTTGTTTGAGAAGAGTCAGTAATGATTCTGACTTTTGACAAGTTATTTTTTTATTTTTATGCATATTTTTATGCATTAAACCCTGCAGAGGGTGCATTTTCTGGAACCATGTTATTGACCTATAAATAGAAAAACATGCAAAAAAATTGAAACTGCGTTACTCTCAGACCCATGTTGCATACAAGTAACATTGAAATACAGACAGTATCATTAAATACAAACAGTAACAGACGGTTAAGAATAAATACAAATAAACATAATATATAAAATGAAGAACACAATATACAAGTAAGGCACATAGTAGAGAGTGCAAACCACGTAAACAATAAAAAGCAAATAATAAATAATACAGTGAGTAAACTAGACCTGGAGGATCTAAGTGATCTGGATGGTTTGTACCATGATAGCAGATCTTTAGTGTACTCTGGTGCTAACCCATTCAGTGATTTATAGACTAACAGAAGCACTTTGAAGTCTATTCTCTGAGCTACAGGGAGCCAGTGTAAGGACTTTAGAACTGGGGTGATGTGTTCTACTTTCCTGGTTCTATCGAGTTTTTGTTTTTGTTCAATTGGAGGAAATGCTCAATGCATTTATTGAGGATTTGGATTTGTTCAACATCACCTAGTGACATTAAGATATAAAGTTGAGGTTGTGGTAGTTAATAGCATTGGTGGTTATAATTTGGCTTAGTGGGAGGATTTAGATGCTAAATAGGAGGAGCCCTAGGATTGGAGCGCTGGGGAACCCCACATGTTATTTCTGTGATTTGTGATGAGAACTGGCTAATCGACACAAAGAAATTCCTGTTCTTCAGGTAAGATTTTAACCAGTCGAGTACTGTATCAGAGTCCGACCCAGCTCTCTATACATTCTAATAATATATAATGGTCAATGGTGTCAAGCGCCGGACTGAGGTCTAATAGTACAAGTACTGTGGTTTTACCACGGTCAGTATTTGTATGGATGTAATTGAAAACTTTTCTTCCTTTACACGGTGTGGAGGTTGATGGGTCATGATCAGTGCTCTCATATCTAGGAAACACATCATATACACAAGTATTGCAAAGCTGTTTTACTGACAGCTAACTTTAGCCATTGGCAAGTTTTTTTCACGTGTCTCCATGACAAACTTTGCCATTTCCATGTACATTTTGATGCTGTAATTTTGAGTACTTTGACCAAACACCTTGCTAAAATACACCAAATACAAACAGAGAGATGCACGGTGTTTGACCGCCTGAGTGCTGCAGCATTAGGATGCAGCAGGTACACAAAATGGATGGGTGGATGTTATATTGCTGTTCTAAATAGACTGTGATGGAGAAATGTATTATTATGATTCATCTGTTAGTATTATTAACACTGAGAGTAGAGGGTGTGAAGAACAGAAGAGCAGATGGGCCATTAAAACAGGTGTTGAGTTCACATGGGAATCGAGGTTAGAGAAAACCTCACTGACTGAGAAAATTGATTATTCTTATATACATAGTTTTGAGAGTTTCTCTTATCGTGTTACGATTTAACCCAAGCTATTGCCATTGTTTTGTATTTGCCAAGATTCACTTAAGCTGCATTCACACCGCACAGTTGGTCTGCGTCAGGCAACGCAAACAACGCATGGGCGGGGCTTCCTCTGTTGCCGCACGTTCTGAAGTTTCTGAATTATGGTGGATCGTAACCAGAGACTGACTTGGCTTTATTAGCTAGATAAAGCTAGACAACGTTGACATCGGGTGCATCAGCGCCCACTAATCAGAGGTGTTCTGAGTTCGGGGAGTTTAACCATTCACTCCAGGAGCTGCGTATGGAAGAGGTTCGCTTTCAGTGCTACTTCTGTCTGTGTCTAGCTGTGCTTTTTAACATACATCTAATCATCACAAGTGAAGAAAAATGGAGAAGATGAAACATTCTTCGAAGCTCTGGGGATCCGGAGCAAAAAAGACTGAGACATTCATACTGTTGGTGTTTTGTTTCTTGTTAGGGGGCGTCGTTTGGACTCTGCATCTTCATCTGAGATCGGTCACACGTAATGTCTTACAAGATAGCCGGGTTCAAGGAAATTTGTGGTACCAGTTTGCTAATTATTCTGCCAGATCAGATATTGATAAGCCTTGTGTTGTTTGCATGGGTACAGCACTTCCCAAGTATTATGTTCCTATACCATTCGAGGAGCTGTTAGATCAATGTGCAAGTTACTGTGAGACCCCAGGTAGTTTTCCTGATCAATGGGATACCATACAAGCACCCAGAATTAATTTCACCCTTAAAGGTAAAAAGTGCAGTGTTTGTGACTTTCATTGTGTTTTAGCAGTAACAGCAGGATTGGATAAGAACTGGGCTGAACATTGTAGTTTGGAAAAATCTGTTGAGGCTCCTGGGTTAATTGTTCTCTTACAACCAGCACCAGATGCGCCTTATGTATGTTTTAATGTGACAAGATCAGGACAGCAGGTTAAGTATTTTATTGTCTTGTACAGCACTTTGGTTGGCGTTTTTGCTGTTTAAATGTGCTTTATAAATAAATGATGATGATGATGATGATGATGATGATGATGATGATGATGACACGGGTGAGTTTTCAGGAAAGTGTTAAAAAATATGTCATCTTAATGACAAAGAGGATTCTTTTTCTGAGTGTTGGAAGTCTGACAAGCTTAGGGATGATACAAAGCTTGATTACTGGACTTGATCTTCTAGAATTCACCTGCGTAGGTGGATTTTAAATCAGGAACAGGCAGGCCCAGACGTTTACTGAGATCCAAACTACCTCGGAACTGGAAAGGTATGTGTGCTCATGTGATGTTAGCTTATGATGTCTCGATTGCAGTTGATCCATTCAGAAAGGATGGAGTTTTCCAGCATCACATGTTCAGGAGAAAAGTAACAGTTCCAGGTAGTTTTGATGAGCACGTTTACATCGATGCAATTGGCGTGCTGCGTGGGGTTCCAGATTAGTTTAAAGCTAGAAATCAGATTGCAGCAGGATTTGAGTCAATTTTTGTGGCCTACCATCAATAAAAATGTGGATTGGATTAACTATCTGTTTTACAACCAGCAGAGATTTGTCAACTACTGAAGGATTTTATTATATATGCAATTTAAACCTTAACTCTATAAATTCCATGCGTGTTCATTTTTATCAGAGAGGAGACGAGAGTAATTTAATTTTCTTTAGATTTTAATACAAGAAATCAAATACTGGTTCACAGGGTTGCTTAAAACAAATCAAATATTTAGCTTACAGAGTGGTATAAATTATTCACACTCTGGGTCACCCTACCTAGGAGGAATGACAAAGTATATAACAGAAACATTAAGTTTTATATTTTAACACAAAGTTAGAGAACCTCCCCCCTAACGTTACATATGGGACACAAAACATGATTGGTTCATTCAAACTTTTGCCAAGACCAGCCTCCTTACAACCATGCATCAGAGGATAATCACAAGACCAGTCATGAGGGAACAATGGATGTCTCACTTCACTAGTCAGAATATAGATAACAATACGGGACACTTTGTATAATGCTGAGAAAGACATTCACATGATCTGTCATGAGTGTAACACCAGATAACAAGATTTGTCATAAGTCAATATGAGATATTTACATACAATTGGTTCTTGTTTGTACCTTAGAATCAGTTTAACATTTTATCTAGACATGTGTAACACAGTCAGAATTAAAAATGCATCAGCACTAATTCAAATAAGAAGTATCTATGTAATAAAAGAATGCCTACAATAAAGATTCCCACTACATCATTAACACCAATTCACATAAGAATTAACTTTATCTAAGACCTAAGAGAAGGTAATAAATTTTACCGTTACATAGCTCTAACTCGATTTTCTGCTGACCATTATTTCTTACATCCTTCCATTGTCAATTGTATGGTGGTGTTATCTGCCTGTGCTTTCCTGCTCAATGTCCTGTTTTTCTGTGACCCAAACAAGAGCTGACTCTGCAAAATACCTCTAAAACAATCTTAAAAGTATAATTAAAAAGTATGGTAACTAAAACACTTTAATCAAACATTAACAGATGTTTAATATACTTCACTACACACACAATGCTCTCCAAGGCGTGGCTGAGCAGCTACATGCCACTTCCCTCGTAGCATGGGAGAACCGGATGGCTATTGACATGTTGGCTGCAGCTAATGGAGGACTTTGTGCTATGTTGGGAGGAAAATGTTGTACTTACATCCCAAGGAAGACAGACTCTAATGGTAGTATTACCAGAGCCTTGGAAGGCCTGAGAGTGATGAAAGAGAACCTTGCTAAAAATGCTGGAGTTAACACTGATCTGACTGGTTGGCAAATGATGGCAAAATCTTTGACTGATCTGATAGGCGAGCTGGGACCTGATGCAGACTCGATCCGGCGAAATGGAGATGGAAAAGAAGAACTGTTTGGAGATGAAATAGGTATGGACTTGCTGAATGACCTCGAGTTATATAATTAATTAGTTTGCAGGTGTACAGTAGTAGCAGTTTAAAAGTTCTCATGTTTCCATGATTGGTCCTTGACTGGCCCTTGACTGGTACGTGCCTGATCCGTCAAAGGTCCCTGACAGGTCCGTGGTGGTAATGTAATCCCCCGCTATGACGTCTTCAGTGAGGCCTCGCCCCCAAGGAGCCTGAGTGAAAACCAGCTGCAATGCCTCTTTTGTCCACGGGGAGGAGCAGTGATTTTAATGTTAATGATTTATTGATGTATCAGACTCAGGGTAGCCTATATAAATGTCATTAAAAAATGTTCCCTTATCTGTTCCTCAATGGTTTGCTGGTTTGTATGTAGCCTAAGTTTGAATGTAACTCAGAAACTCAGGGTTCAAATAGCCTACCACTGTAGTCTTATACCCAGATACAGTAGTTTTATAGCATAAGAGTGCTCTGTAATGTGAAACGTATGACAGTACTGTAGGCAATTAGCCTACTTTTTGGGTTTCATAGGGTTAGGGAACCTTGCCAGGTTCGGGCTTAATTTCTATCATTGTCCACGGTCTCAGGTCGGGCTTTAGTGGTCAGCTGATCATCTCAGCGCGATCATTTATACTGTAATAAAGTGCTGCAGTGGGCCACTAACATTATTCCGACAATACCTGTCAAGATGTTGCAGGCACACTGCATGTGTCACGATGTGGAAGACCCACTCCTCTCAGATCAAAACAGAAAACATGCTTCGACTGCTGCGTTGCGCTCTCACAGAAAATACTGAAGTGTAAATGCAGTATTATCCCAAGTTTCAAGTTGCAGAAGTCTCCTGCATTTATATAGCAGCTCCCTGATGGCCACAAGTCAGACAAAATCTGCTGAAATCTAGAGCAAGCGGTGAGAGCGCACACAGAGACTCACACAGGCGAGACAGACTTTTACGCAACAGAAGCAAGTGGTTAAAGCTTCATATAGCTGCAGACAAAAAAAAAGGTTATAAATCAACATGCCTTGAAATTATTCTTATTCATTTATAATTTTAAGTTTCAGGTAACAGGTCCTTTTCACCAGAGTTTCAAACATTTGTCCAGTAAATTGAAAACAGGTGCCAGTTTTTCTAACGCATGGATTCGTAGTCCTGCAGGAAAGTACTATATAGACATATGAGTCTTTGTAGCCGGGGTAATATTTATAAATTACAGTTTTTTCCCAACCACTTAAAAACCTGATAGTTTTTTTGTTTGTTTTTTTAAACAGTTTGTCCACCAGCGCAATTTTCATCCAGTCAGTCTCCAACTTTTAAGGCCAGATTACAGCTCTACGCTGAATCAACGTGTGATTCACAGATGTGATTTACCTGTGACTAATAATGGTCATCTACCATTAATAATAAATGAAACTGTGAAGCTATAACTTTTTTTTCTTCCATTTTTATTTAAACTAGCAAATTTCACACAACACAGCAAACCAAAAAAATAAATAAATCACATTTTAAACGTTTTTTTTAACAGCACTAGCCAAGGCGCTGTGCCTCAGGTCAGTCTTGCGGGGACTTCTCAGTCCCTCATTTATTTTGTTTCTGACTCTTTGCCAATGGTCCCCAGACAGGTTAGGGAAGCGCTTTGAAACCTGTTGGTGGACCCGCTCCTTTATAATTTGAGGCAGTGGACTTTTTCCGTTTGAGCCGCTCCAGTTTGTCATCTTTCCCCAGCTCTTGTACATATTAAATGGAGTAAACTATAAGTTAATACAAGTCAAATGTTTCTATAGAGTAAAGCAATAATTTTGTGGACGGACTGAACATAAACAAACACTAGTTGAGAGCGGAGCGCCGCCATGTTGGATCTCATAGAGCATTCTCTGCTTTCTTACTGGATGAAACGTTGACTGTTCATAGGATTGAAAGGATATATCAAAGTCTAAAAATAATTTTGCCGCTATATATGTATATATATATATAGATATATATATATATACTTTTGTAAGATTTTAGGAACTTGTAATGTAACGTTGGGCCTAAAAGGCAGACATTTTCTGAACAGGGCTTACACATTGACACATTTAATAGTCACACAACACTGTCTGGCTAACCTATTGTACTCGCTGATGATCATCCTGAATGCAACCCCCAACTTAACAACACACCATAGACTCCAGATCATTCACACCTCCTAAAGAACATTACCATCTCCAAGCATCCCCCCACCAAGCTTTCGTGACCATCCCTACAGCATGTAACCATGTCTATTCTGTTGTTATTGTGAGTTGTTATATGAGACGAGTGGACAGGTTAGTTGTTGCTTTGGTGTTGCCTAGTTACGGCAGACAGTAACTGGCTTTGAGTACTAAAATGCCTGTTTGAGACCAACCACTTGTCGTCTTTCTAAAGTTCAGTCGGAGCTACATTCATTTATATTTTTCCAAAATGATTTGGCGACCCCAGGAATTATCTCGCGACCCCAAGGTTGAGAATGGCTGCATTAGTATATGCTCGAAATGAATAGGCTACCAATGTTATTTTTAATCCCTTACAGATTCCCAAAACAGCACCATTTTCACTATGAATCTGAAAAAACAAACAAACAAAAATCCATTTAATTTTTCTCAATAATTTGTCAGAATAATACAAACTTATACATTTAAAACAGATTGCTTGAGTAATGTACAATTAATATATAATATACACAACGTAATTAAGAATTTATTATAAAATATATAAATTGATAAATATGATAAATACGCTATTACGTTGTTTTTGCGTTGTGTAACTCATTACCATCTTCAAGCATCCCCCCACCAAGCTTTGCTCCCCATCGCTACAGCATGTAACCAGGTCTGTTCTGGTGTTGCAAACATTCCGTGGTGAGCCGAATAGTCATGTGATTGCATAAATATTATAAATAGGCTGTTACGTTGTTTTGCGTTGTGGAACTCTGTGATTTTCATCCAACAACAATAACATAAAAAACCACGAGTTTATCACAAAATTAAAGGAAAGTACATTAGGTTTAAAAAATTATATACTTTAGGTTCATAGAAATAAATCAAATTGTTTACAGATATAACGTTTAAGGCTACTTGTTATAATGTTTTACAGAACTCATTTGGTGAAGTTTGGCCTGTGTTAGGAGAACTTAAGTTTATGGAGCCTATGATAAACTTTGACAATAGAAGAAGCAGGTTAATTAATAAAAAGTGAGCAGTTTGTGTTGTTACATCCAAAATGGTTTGCGCAACCAGCTCTGCTTTTTCTTCAGTGGACATGCATACTGATAATAACATCATGTCTATGAGAAGTCTGTGAGAGAAGCGCCATCTCCTGGTCATACTCTGTATTTCAATTAATGGGTGGAGTTGCAGTAAAACTTTGACACTCCCACGAGAAAGAGGGAGGCCACTCCGGCCACTGGGATTTGGAGGGAACTCTGCCGTTAATGGGCTGGAAAGGGCACGCTATTCGTCCGGCATTTACTCTGAATGAGAACTTTTAAACTGCTACTACTGTATGACTACTTCCTTTAAATCACTTTGTGAATTAGGTTGTCTGATGTTTTTCCTTGTGACCGATGTATTGTATTTTTCTAAGGAGGTTTAGCGGTCTCATCCCAGAGATGACAGAGAAAAAGGGGTGTGATTTGATTTTTCATTCCCTTTCTTAATTTTTTCTTTTTTTTTCTTTTATTATTCTTCATTTAATCATTTTCTATTACATTTGTTTTACATTTTTAGTTACATTTTAAATTTGTATTATTCCTTTATTATTCCATTTCGTTTATTCAAATCAATTTCTTTTACAGTAATTTTTTTTGTTTGTTTTAGTCCTTTATTCAGTTAAGTTTTAATATTTGTTTTGTTCTTTAGTTTTTCATTCTTAGTTGTTAGTTAAGAATGAAAAAGGAGATTTTTAGATTTCTAGTTTTTTATTGTCTTGATTTATGAACATGTTTTATCATTAGAATCATTATTGAATATAATATTTTTCCCTGTAGTTTGTTTTATATATATATATATATATATATATATATATATATATATTTTATATATATTATATTATATGGTTGATTACTACTGATTTGTTCTTTTTGTATAACCTCTTAAAGGGTCACGGTGGTGCTGAGCAAAGAGTGACTGATCTTGATTTTGAGGTTCATGCTGTGGAATCCTGACTCATTTAAGGGAAGAGTACATGTTTAAATTTATATTTAGAATCGTTTTGATTTTCGTTGTGTACTGGATTGATACTGCCGAACATTGTGCCCCTTTTCTTTGTTTTGCAGTTACGTTTATGCATCCTGACTAATGAGGAACCGAACAGGAGTGCCACCTTGGGGCTAGGGGCCGTCTCATACTTTTGCCCGCCTGTCGTGCGCATGGACAACACGACTATCGTTGGGCGATGGCTTATCTTACGCCCTAGCGGGATTTTTGTATGGGATGCTGTTATGAAGTTCAGATAATGTCACTAAGATGGATGCTTAGATTAGATAATTTTGTTAGATATCATTCAATCCATCCATCCATCCATCTTCTTCCGCTTATCCGGGGTCGGGTCGCAGGGGGCAGTAGCCTAAGCAGAGAGGCCCAGACTTCCCTCTCCCCGGTTACTTGGGCCAGCCCCTTAGGAGGAATCCCGAGGCGTTCCCAGGCCAGCTGGGTGACATAATCCCTCCAGCGGGTCCTGGGTCTTCCCCTGGGTCTTCCCCTGAGTCTCCTCCCCGTGGGACGTGCCCAGAACAACTCACCAGGAAGGCGTCCAGGAGGCATCCTGACCAGATGCCCGAGCCACCTCAACTGGCTCCTCTCGACGTGGAGGAGCAGCGGCTCTAATCTGAGCCCCCTCCGGATGACCGAGCTTCTCACCCTATCTCTAAGGGAGAGCCCAGCCACCCTACGGAGGAAACTCATTTCAGCCGCCTGTATCCGCGATCTCGTTCTTTCGGTCACCACCCAGTGTTCGTGAATATAGATGAGGGTAGGAACGTAGATCGACCGGTAAATTGAGAGCTTTGCCTTTCGGCTCAGCTCTCTCTTCACCACGACAGACCGGTACAGCGCCCGCATAACTGCAGATGCCTTACCAATCCGTCCATTGATCTCCCGCTCCATTTTTCCCTCATTCGTGAACAAGACCCCAAGATACCTAAACTCCCCTGCTTGAGGAAGGACCTCCTCCTCGACCCGGAGAAGGCACTCTACCCTTTTCCAGCTCAAGACCATGGTCTCGGATTTGGAGGTGCTGATACTCATCCCAGCCGCTTCACACTCGGCTGCGAACCGCTCCAACGAGAGCTGTAGATCATGTTCAGATGAAGCCAACAAGACCACATCATCTGTGAAAAGCAGAGACCCGATCCTGAGGTCACCAAAACGGATCGCCTCAACACCTTGGCTGCGCCTAGAAATCCTGTCCATAAACATTATGAACAGGACAGGTGACAAAGGGCAACCTTGGCGGAGTCCAGCTCTCACCGGAAATGAGTCCGACTTACTGCCGGCAATTTGAACCAGACTCTGACACCGTTCATATAGGGACCTAACAGCCCGTATCAAAGGGCCTGGTACCCCATACTCCCGGAGTACCCCCCACAGGACACCCTGAGGGACACGGTCGAACGCCTTCTCCAAGTCCACAAAGCACATGTAGACCGGTTGGGCGAACTCCCACGCACCCTCCAGGACCCTGCCGAGGGTGTAGAGCTGGTCCAGTGTTCCACGGCCAGGACGAAAACCGCATTGTTCCTCCTGAATCCGAGGTTCAACTATCCGTTGGACCCTCCTCTCCAGAACCCCCGAATAGACCTTACCAGGGAGGCTCAGAAGTGTGATCCCCCTATAGTTAGAACACACTCTGTGGTCCCCCTTTTTAAAGAGGGGGACCACCACCCCGGTCAACCAATCCAAGGGAACTGCCCCCGATGTCCACGCAATATTGCAGAGCCGCGTCAACCAACACAGCCCTACAACATCCAGAGCCTTGAGGAACTCCGGCCGAATCTCATCCACCCCCGGTGCCTTGCGACCAAGGAGCTTTTTAACAACCTCAGGGACTTCAGCACCAGAGATTGGAGAGCCCGTCCCAGAGTCCTCAGAATCTGCTTCCAAACAGGAAGGCGTGTCGGTGGGATTAAGGAGGTCTTCGAAGTATTCCATCCACCGACCCGAAACGTCCCGCGTTGAGGTCAGCAGCTCACCGCCCCCACTGTAAACAGTGTTGGTGGCAGACCGCTTCCCCCACCTGAGATGCCAGATGGTGGACCAGAATCGCTTCGAAGCCATACGGAAGTCGTTCTCCATGGTCTCTCCAAACTCCTCCCAAGCCCGAGTTTTTGCCTCAGCGACCATCCGAGCCGCACTCCACTATGCCTGCCGGTACCTATCAGCTGCTTCCGGAGTCCCACAGGCCAAAAAGGCCCGATAGGACTCCTTCTTCAGCTTGACAGCGTCCCTCACCGCTGGTGTCCACCATCGGGTTCGAGGGTTGCCGCCGCGACAGGCACAGACTACCTTACGGCCACAACTACGGTCAGCCGCTTCGACAATGGAGGCACGCAACATGGCCCATTCAGACTCAATGTCCCCCGCCTCCCCCGGGCCGCAGGTCCGATGAAACGACAACCAGGTCGATCATTGAGCTGTGGCCTAGGGTGTCCTGGTGCCAAGTGCACACATGAACACCCTTATACTTGAACATGGTGTTTGTTATGGACAATCCATGACGAGCACAGAAGTCCAACAACAAAACACAGCTCGGGTTCAGATCGGGGGGGCCATACCGCCCAACCACGCCTCTCAAGGTCTCACTGTCACTGCCCACGTGAGCGTTGAAATCCCCCAGCAGAATGAGGGAGTCCCCAGAACAAGCACTCTCCAGCACCCCCTCCAATGATATGATTCAATGTGACATGTAATAATTGAAATTATTCTAACCACTTTTATTGTCTTTCTTTTTGAATGCTGCCCATCTCTTAGGTTAGTAATTGTTATTTTTGATTGTTCATTTTCCTTAATATTTTGATTAATCTTTGAGATTAGATAAATGGGGAGGAGACCGTGATGGAAAAATGTATTATTATGATTCATCTGTTAGTATTATTAACACTGAGAGCAGAGGGTGGGAAGAATAGAAGAGCAGATGGGCCAGAAAACAAGTGCTGAGTTCACATGGGAATCGAGGTTAGAGAAAACCTCACTGCCTGAGAAAATTGATTCTTCTTATACACTTATATTTGAAAGTTTCTCTTATTGTGTTACGATTTAACCCAAGCTATTGCCATTGTTTTGTATTTGCCAAGATTCACTTATTCCCAGCTAAAGAGCCAGGTGCCTTCATCCTGAGAAAATTCCCACCCTGAGAGAAGAGTTTTGTCTTCAGAAGTCATAGAGGCAAGGTTGCTGAACTTTATAAATACTTATTTTCATTTGAGCAGGGAGGAGGCAGCATTCAGCATTCACTATGATCTGTACTGTTCTTCTGTATGATTCATTCAACTTTTATTAAAACCTCCAAACGCTTAAAGGAATCTCTCTCATTGTTATTAAGAGTATAAAATCTGATTACATAGACAATATAGTATTTTTAGTTTTTGATATATAAAGGAAGTTGTTTAGCCTATATAGGGTTTTTGTTACGTAATTCATATTGTACTTTTTATTCTGTAGTTATTTATTTTCTGTGTTTTGCTTTTCCAGTTGTTAAAAATGAAAACAATCATAGTTCATTATCTATGTTTTTCCCTTTTTGCTTTAATCTTTCAAAAAAAAAGTACCAATAAGGATACCAATAAAGTACCAGATAGATAAAGAGTATCGTTAAGAGTAGAAGTATCGATATATCATTAACAACACCCATCCCTAGTGTAGGTACAGTACTGTGCATTGAAGCCGGGGTTGTCCATCCGAGCATCACCTTAAAAAAAATTAAGCGCCTCACAAAGCTTGTCAAACCTCTACCAAAGCATAAAAATGTTGCTACATACAATCCATTCAATTCCATTCTAATCTAGGAAGCTGCCATCATACTGATCAGACATGTTCAGTTGCGGGTTATAAATTTATGTGCAAGTAGCA
Source organism: Apricaphanius iberus (assembly GCA_028564705.1). Classification (NCBI taxonomy): domain Eukaryota; kingdom Metazoa; phylum Chordata; class Actinopteri; order Cyprinodontiformes; family Aphaniidae; genus Apricaphanius; species Apricaphanius iberus. The sequence goes on along the minus strand of JAPXFQ010001528.1, from coordinate 301,662 downwards.
CACTTTAAAGCATCTCTGACTTCTCAATTCCATCCCAATTAGGGTTGCCAACCGTCCCTTAAAATACGGAATCATCCCTTATTTGAGAATTACATGTGCCATTCCGTTTTGAACTAATAACGCAGAAAACACACGTCTGTGAGGCTTATGCGACATGTAGGCTAAAATATTCAGAATAGATTACATGTATTATGCATTTTCAAAGATTTCTCATCCATGTGCAATTTTATTTTTGTTGGATTAATTGTGGAGGATTTTGTTGTTTTTTTTAAAGCCAGTAGGCTTAGACATACTGGCTTAGACATACATATCAATATAAATGACAACTTAAAGAACAAATCATGGTAACTGATTAATTTTTATGCTAATAAATAGATTAGAATGAAAAATGTTTGGATATGTTCCTCGCTGTTGAAATTTTATATTTTATATTCTAGAGAAATAGCCAATACATTTTAGGTGAATATTGTATTAAATTTCTTAGTGTGGTTTGATTGTTGTTCAGAAAAGCCATTTAAGCCAATTTGATGAACTATTTGTCATCCCCCTTCTAAATTTGTATTTAAATGAGCAGATAAAAACTTTAAAGGTGTTTAGGGTTCATCTGCAATGTCCCCATACAGTCACTTTAGAAAAAAATATTGCAAATACATTGTTGGAAGCTAAACAAACAGACCTGAATATCGTCATGTGGTAGGTCAGACTGCATGTTAACATAAGTCGTATACACGTTATTTCCTTTTTTATGTGGATGCATTTCATTGCAGCTTTTCGTAGTCTAACTTACAGAACTGATGCTTTATTGTGTTCATTGTGAATAAAGAACTTTAAGCTTAAAGGGGCTATATCATGCAACATCAAGTTTTTGGAGATTTCAACCATATGGTAGTGCAATTTTCTGATAAAAATTCCCACCAGAGTTTTTTTTTGGCTGAATTCATGTATGTCTGTTTAATCATCCTGAATCCTGCTCTCTGAGCAGCTGCCCCTCCCTCTACTAGAAATCGAGTAGTGTTCAACTAGTGACATCACTGGTTGAAAGTTGAGTGCTTGAGGTGTCTGCACCGCCCTTCCAGGCAGAGCGGCTTACCCCTGGTAGATTTTCATACACACCCTCCCTCTCACATCTAATGGCTGCTTCGGTTTTTGGCAGCTTAAAACTCTTTTTTGTTGGATTTTATTCTACATTCCTAAAGAACAGCATCTGGATCAAAAAACAAAGACACCTGATGGACAGAGAAGTAATTAGCTAAATGCTAATGCTATTGTGGGTTAACCATTTATCAAGCTGCTTCTGTGATCTTATAACAAAATTGTGTGGTTAATTAATTGATGTGTAGCATCTCAGAATTTTCAGTAAACGGGTGCAAACAACAACCGCTGCTTTTTTATATAAGGGGCTGGAAAGATTTGCTTTGTGGATGCAGCTGTGTTGGTTTGGGCTCTGCCTAAAGCCTGGAGATTTAGCAAATGAAATAGGCCTTATTGACTCAATTTTTAACCAAAAAAAAAATCTAATAAACCAAACGTCTGAGCCCTTAATATAACAGAGTTTCATTGTGGTACTCTGGGCTTTTCAAATTATTCGTGAGGTTTCTGTTTGTGATGAAGCTTAGCACTGTTTGTGGACAAATCTATGTGCATGTGGGAAGAGATGTAGAAAGAAATAATCAGGAGACACAACTTCAGTTACGAACAAATAACTAGATATCAGTTTCAAGCCCTTGATCTGCATGCTATGGATCACACCAAATATAATGGCCTCTGATTCTTTTATTTTCTCTAACTAGAGAATTATACACTTTTTTACCACCAGTTCATACTGTAGTTGAAATACTCTCCTATTCTGCAATGACAGCAGTGCAACTTGCTGTTATGGACACGTCAAAAATGCTTCATTGCACTGTGTCTTACTGCTTGGGTCTTTCCTTGGACAGGCTTTAACTGGCAACACCGAGTAATTCAGAAGCTGCTTCAACATGTCATGGTATAAAATGGATGCCTCCTGACCAATGACATCATCCTCGCCACGTACCACTACAGCCGCTGCTGGATTGGTGATGGCAGGCATGTCAGCGTTGTCATGTGGGTCATCATGTACAGAGTCCTCCATGTTGATAACTGGGAAATTCTCTAAATTGATGCAGGTTTTTAATGCATCGCCAGCCGCGTTGTCGGGGGAAAAATAAGTAAATCAGAGACCACTCCTGTTATTTAGGGAATCTTCTAACAATATATCCCTCAATAAAATGATTTTTAAATTAGTTATTTTGTATTGATTTTTAAAAATTTACTGTTTAATATCTAGAGATACATATTTTATACTTGAGAGATTCACAATAGTCTTTTCTGCCTTTCTACAATGTTAGTTTGAAGTTGTAATGTAGATTAAAAAAGAAATAAAAATAAGAGTTAGTTAAATTAGTTCAATATACTTTTATTCTGTTATGTACATTGTTAATATTTCTGTTTCAATTTTTTCTTATTATTTTGGCATCTAGGGCAGGCGGTAAAGTAATAATTTCACTGTCCCAGGAAACAATTTTCTGTCTGCGCATAGGCTATTAGGATAGGAGGATATCCCATATATATCCCATATATCCCATAGGATATTCCTAATAATCCTAAATGGCTGTTGCATAAGTTGCTCTGCAAAATGTTTCATCGTGAGTGCTGACATGTTGTCTCTGCTTCTGTCCCACAGTGTCCTCTTCATATGGGCTATGGCCCTGGTTGGCCCTGGACACACAGACCACACACACACAGCATTCACATGCACAAATACATGCGCGCACACACACAGCATCACCCCCTTGTTCTTCATGTTTTGTTCAAATTTAATAAATTGTATTATCCATAAAAGTAAAAAAATACAAATTGTGTCTGTTGTTATTATACAGTTGGTCCTATTGTTGACGGCAAGGTCTTTGTATAGTGTATTTCAATGGAGGTTGATGTTAATTGTTCTGCAAGCTATAATGTCCATCACTCATTTATTTATATATATATGAATATTATACATTTTAGAAAATGGTTGAACCAATATAGATTCATTAACATTATTTCAACATAAAATCAACATAAATCAACTGAAATTTCAATGTAGCTTCTCATTTAGATGATGGTTGATTCAACATTGATTCAGTGTCGATATGGTTGAAGATCCAATGTTGATTCAGCATAGAGTAGAGGGGACACTTTCAACATCGGATCAATGTTAGGCTTCAACGCTGTTTCAACATTTCTGCCAAACCATATTTCAACGTTGATTCAATAGAATTTTGCTATGTGGGTTAAGTCCCATGGCACTTTGTTTACAGTTTGCTACTGTAGTTTTCGAAATTACAGTAAATGTAAACTGTTAGCTATTCAAATATTTTTACTGTAATTTATCAGTACAAAAAAAAAAAATCAGTAAGTAAATGTATTTTTATTGCATCAGCATATTTAGGTCAAGTGGTTCCAAATTTAGTTTATTACTAAAGTTTTTTCAAAATTACAGTAAGTTACAACAGTTAACTTAACACTTACAGTAGTAGCAGTTTAAAAGTTCTCATTCAGAGTAAACGCCGGATGAATGGCGTGCCCTTTCCAGCCCATTAACAGCAGAGTTCCCTCCAAATCCCAGTGGCCGGAGTGGCCCCCCTCTTTCTCGTGGGAGTGTCAAAGTTTTACTGCAACTCCACCCATTAATTGAAATACAGAGTATGACCAGGAGATGGCGCTTCTCTCACAGAATTCTCATCGACTTGATGTTATTATCACGTCCACTGAAGAAAAACCATTTTGGATGTAACAACACAAACTGCTCACTTTTTTGTAATTAACCTGCTTCTTCTATTGTCAAAGTTTATCATAGGCTCCATAAACTTAAGTTCTCCTAACACGGGCCAAACTTCACCAAATGAGTTCTGTAAAACATTATAACAAGTAGCCTTAAACGTTATATCTGTAAACAATTTGATTTATTTCTATGAACCTAAAGTATAACTTTTTTAAAACCTAATGTACTTTCCTTTAATTTTGTGATAAACTCGTGTTTTTTTATGTTATTGTTGTTGGATGAAAATGACAGAGTTCCACAACGCAAAACAACGTAATAGCCTATTTATAATATTTATGCAATCACATGACTATTCGGCTCACCACGGAATGTTTGCAACACCAGAATAGACCTGGTTACATACTGTAGCGATGGGGAGCAAAGCTTGGTGGGGGGATGCTTGAAGATGGTAATGAGATACACAACGCAAAAACAACGTAATAGCGTATTTATCATATTTATCAATTTATATATTTTATAATAAATTCTTAATTAAGTTGTTGTGTATATTATATATTAATTGTAAACTTAAACATTAGTTTACTTAAACATTCTAAAATAAAGCGTTGTGAAATTCATATTAAATTAAATAATTTCAAACAGAGAGTTGTTTTCTGCTTCATTGTTTTCTCCAAAATGCATTGTATCAACACTGCGTTTGTATGCGACTCTGATCTGTGCGGGTCAGATTCTGGTCAGTGAAGCACTCTGAGAATTTGTGGTGGTAGTAGTGTGTGTGTGTGTATGCAGGGTGGGGACAAAGAAAAAAAAAATTAAAAACATGTGCGTTGTTGTTTTAGCCACATCTGGTTGACAAAAAGGTTGATATCCACTGTAATGGGTTAGACACATTGGTTTGAATGGTGACAAAGCTAAATGTGCCTGGATAATTGCAGCAGATTAGTTGTGAAATGTTTACAATAACAACAGAATAGACATGGTTACATACTGTAGGGATGGTCACGAAAGCTTGGTGGGGGGATGCTTGGAGATGGTAATGTTCTTTAGGAGGTGTGAATGATCTGGAGTCTATGGTGTGTTGTTAAGTTGGGGGTTGCATTCAGGATGATCATCAGCGAGTACAATAGGTTAGCCAGCTTTACTCTATAGAAACATTTGACTTGTATTAACTTCAGAATCAGAATCAGAATCAGAATCAGTTTATTGGCCAAGTATGTCACATACAAGGAATTTGACTCCGGCAAACTTTTTCCTCCAGTACAGAACTTGAATAAGTGAAATAAAAAAGAAAAAAGAAAAAAAAAGAAAAATATGAACAAAAATAAGTAAAAATACAAATAAATATCAGATCGTAAATAATAAAGGATAATATATACACCAAGCTGGGGTTATTTTACAGTGAGTATGTACAGAAGTGCAGAGTTATAGTTTATTGTTATGTGAGTGCACTCACACTCTGTGACTAGACAGAGTTCGTCAGAGCGACAGCCTGGGGGAAAAAACTGTTTTTGTGTCGGGTGGTTTTGGCGTACAACGCTCTGTAACGCCGACCTGAGGGGAGGAGCCTAAACAGATTGTGGCCAGGGTGTGAGGGGTCAGTGGTGATTTTCCTGGCCCGCTTCCTGACCCTGGCCCGGAATAGGTCCTGAATGGAGGGAAGATCGGTTCCTATGATCCTCTCTGCAGTCCTGACTGTTCTCTGCAGTCTGTCCTTGTCTTGCCTGGTGGCGGATCCGAACCAGACAGAGATGGATGAGGTCAGGACAGACTGGACTATTGCTGTGTAGAAGATGATCAGCAGCTCCTGGGGCAGGTTGAACTTCCTGAGCTGACGCAGAAAGTACAGCCTTTGCTGGGCCTTTTTCCTTATTATGTTGATGTGTGAGGTCCACTTCAGGTCCCGTGTGATGGTGGATCCTAGGAACCTGAAAGACTCCACTGTGGGGACTGGCTTGTTGAGGATCATGAGAGGAGATGTTGATGGTGGTCTCTTCCTGAAGTCCACTGTCATCTCCACAGTTTTGAGCGGGTTTAGCTCCAGGTGGTTCTGACTGCACCAGAGAACCAGCTGTTCCACTTCCTTTCTGTACACAGACTCGTCGCCGTCGCGGATGAGTCCAATGACGGTGGTGTCATCTGCAAACTTCAGGAGTTTCACAGAAGGGTCCCTCGACGTGCAGTCAGTGGTGTAAAGGGAGAAGAGCAGTGGGGAGAGAACACATCCCTGGGGGGCGCCGATGCTGAGGGAACGGGAGCTGGATGTGAACTTACCCAGTTTCACCTGCTGCCTCCTGTCAGTCAGGAAACTGGTAATCCACTGACAGGTGGAGGGAGGCACGGTGAGCTGGGACAGTTTTTGGTGGAGGAGCTCTGGGACAATGGTGTTAAACGCAGAGCTGAAGTCCACAAACAGGACCCGAGCGTAGGTACCTGCAGAGTCTAGATGGTGCAGGATGTAGTGTAGAGCCATGTTGACGGCATCATCCACTGACCTGTTTGATCTGTAGGCGAACTGCAGGGGGTCTAGCAGGGGATCTGTGATGTCCTTCAGGTGGGTCAGTACCAGACGCTCAAAGGATTTCATGACCACAGATGTTAGGGCAACTGGTCTGTAGTCATTTAATCCAGTGACTGGGGACTTCTTGGGAACCGGTATGATGGTGGAGCGTTTGAGGCAGGAGGGGACCTCACACAGCTCCAGGGAGTTATTGAAGATCTGGGTGAAGATGGGAGCCAGCTGGTCAGCACAGAATTTCAGAGAGGCTGGGGACACTCCGTCTGGTCCCTGAGCCTTTTTAATTTTCTGTCTCTGAAATAGCTGGCGCACGTCCTGTTCGCAGATCGTCAAGGCAGGTACGTGGGTGGTTTGGGGTGAAGCTGGGTCTTTTGTGATGGAGATGGTGGGGGAGGTGGGAGGTGTGAAAGTCCTTTCAAACCTGGAAAAGAAGTCGTTGAGGTCCTCAGCCAGGCGGGGGCTCTCCACAGGGTGGGGGGATGGTCTCCTACAGTTAGTAATGGTCTGCAGGTAGCTCCAAACTGCAGAGGGGTCGTTAGCAGAAAAACGGTCCTTAAGCTTAGCACTGTAGTTCCTCTTTGCTGCTTTGATCCCTCTTGTCAGCTTGTTCCTGGCCTGTTTGTACAGGTCCCGATCCCCACTCCTGTAGGCCTCCTCCTTGTCCTGGCGTAGCCGTCTCAGTTCTGCAGTGAACCACGGTTTATTGTTTTTGAATGAGCAGAAGGTTTTGGTCTGCACACACATGTCCTCACAAAAGCTGATGTAGGATGTCACAGTGTCGGTCAGTTCATCCAGGGATGAAGCCGCTGCTTCAAAGACGCTCCAATCAGTGCAGTCAAAGCAGGCCTGTAGCTGCATCTTTGACTCATCAGTCCATCTCCTCACAGTTCTTACTACAGGCTTAGCAGATTTCAGCTTCTGCCTGTAAGATGGGATGAGGTGGACCAGGCAGTGGTCAGAAAGTCCCAAAGCAGCACGGGGGACAGAGCGATATGCATTTTTTATTGTGGTGTAGCAGTGATCTAAAGTGTTCATGTCCCTGGTGGGACACGTCACATGTTGTTTATATTTAGGCAGTTCAAGTTTGAGATTAGCTCTGTTAAAATCCCCGAGAACGATTAGCAGAGAGTCCGGGTGATTTTTCTCCACTTCTGTGATCTGGTCGGCGAGGTGATGTAATGCCTCCGTCACACACGCCTGCGGTGGAATGTAAACAGCGACCAGCACAAACGAGGCGAACTCCCGCGGTGAATAAAATGGTCTACAGTTTATGAAGAAAGACTCTAGGTGAGGGCTGCATGTCTTCTTTAACACTGTGACATCTGTGCACCAACCTTCGTTAATGTAGAAGCACGTTCCACCTCCCTTTGATTTCCCAGTCAGCTCCGCGCAGCGGTCCGCTCTGAACAGCTGGAAGCCTGGCAGCTTTAGAGCGCTGTCCGGGATGAGTTCACTGGACCAGGTTTCAGTGAAGCAAAAGGCGGCAGAACGACTAAAGTCTGAGTTCTTGGATAGGAGAAGGAGCAATTCATCCATTTTGTTAGGCAGAGAGCGGACGTTCCCCAGGTGTATGGATGGGAGAGCGGTGCGTAATCCCCGCTGTCGCAGCTTGACGAGCACACCAGCCCGTTTCCCGCGGCGTCGTCTCCGTCTAAATCCACAGAACGCTGCTGCTCCTCCGATCAGAATCTCCATAAAGCAGTCAGGTTGTGTAAAGACCGGTGAAAAAAGTCCGGCACTGGATAGCCCAATTTTTAAAAGTTCCTCTCTGCTAATTTTAATAGCAGAGGGAGTGCAGAAAACTACGCAAAAAAGTAAAACAGTAACTAGTACCAGAGAGCGAAGTGCCGAGGCGTCCATACGCGGCGCCATCTTGCCATCTCTCTCTCCCATCTCTCCAACTTATAGTGGCAATGAGTCCCTGACATCCTATGTGCAGTATGTACTCTTGTTCTCTGTTAAAAAGCACTCCACAAACTTCTTACTAAAAGTAGCCTTGTTACTGTTACGATAACTTGGTGTCACCATCTTAGCAGATGTTCTGCGGATGAGAATCCCTACTGCACACACCATTTTTAATTTTTATTTATTTTCATTCCGTTTATTTCATTCCGTGACATTGAGGCAAAAACAAAAGACACAAACCATTATTTGCCGCTTGGTGAACATTTATTATTTAAACAACATAACAGGAAATGGAAAAGAAGTGCGGTAGGCCTATTTTTTTTTAATTTTTACTATACATGACCACCAGAACTTTTATTTTCCACTGTGCCCCCCTTCGTTTTCAATAACACACCTCACAACTTTTGACAGTCCTGTGATAAGTCTGTTGCAAAAGTTCACATTGACTCTTGTGTCCCAAAACCTATGTATGGCGTCAACAAGCTCCTGCTTGGTACCTGGCTTAGCCTCCTTCCGAATAAAATCTTTCATTGAGTGCCAAACAAGCTCAATGGGATTAAAGTCTGGTGACTCTGGCGGAGTTTTCACCCAGTTGATCCCCTCAGACGCCATGTACGCTCCAGCAGCGGTGTGTTTAAAATCACTGCTCCTCCCCGTGGACAAAAGAGGCATTGCAGCTGGTTTTCACTCAGGCTCCTTGGGGGCGAGGCCTCACTGAAGACGTCATAGCGGGGGATTACATTACCACCACGGACCTGTCAGGGACCTTTGACGGATCAGGCACGTACCAGTCAAGGGCCAGTCCAGGACCAATCATGGAAACATGAGAACTTTTAAACTGCTACTACTGTAACAGTTCACTTGGGTGGTTATCTTATGCATGCAAAACTGACAACTGGCATGCTTCCAAAATCTTGTACTTTGAATGGTCAAAGGAACCTAGCTTTCTCACGCAGTTCATCGGGGAATTAGCAAGTGGGACACGGAAAAGGCCTGGGCTGCGATGCACTGGCGATCTGTCCAGACAGCTACTGTGTCACAAAAATCCAAACTTCTTAGCCATGTGGAATTCATAAATGCAGTGTTCAATGGTGTGATTGTAGCATATAATATTGCTGTAATTATTTTGCCCAATGTTTAACATGTTGTAATCTTTGGATTTATTTGAAGACAACTTTAACAAAGGCATCCATCTACCGAGACACAACATTTCCTTCATCACCAAGACTGATAATGCTCGGTAAGGGAAGATTTACAAATTGTTGCAAAGAATATGTCCAATTCTGAAGTGTACCTTTTTAAAGTGTAGATATTTATTTATCGCATAGGAACCACATACCTTGACACCATTAAATGGCGAGCTTCGAGAGAAAAGTGGCCTACAATTTGGACGAGGACCTGGGTTTCACAGATGCACTTCATGTTTTTATTGCAAGCTTCGATGCTTTGAATATGAAATACCAGGAGCCAGCTTGTGCAACGCTGGAATTCATTAGACAGTAGACTTCTTTTTCTTTAGTTTTTTAAAGGCACTGTGAAATAATTAAAGGTAGTCACCAACACAGGTCCTCCAACTCAAGGGTCAGTGACCTGCAGGTTTAGGATGTTACCCTGCTGCAACGGGTATATTTAAAATTAATTGGTCATTATCACACTTTTACAAAACTCAATTCGATTCATTTTAATTTTCAATTCAGTTTATTTATGTAATACCCACAGATTCTATCACAACAGATGTCATCTAAAGGCTTTTACAGTACTCACATTGTGAGTATTGCCACACTTGATTCATCATTTCCCCTTGTCACTGCTGAAGTCCTTGGAGCTGCTTGGTCTTTGGAGCTCAGACTCTCTTCGATTGATCTATTTTTCTCTGTGTTGAGGTCTTTCTAAGTTATTAACACACAAGCACACACCTACACTTATTTCCAGTTGGTTGTTCTCGGTGTGCTAAGATCTCGCTACCTCGTGCTTAAGTTCGTAGCAGGTATGGCTACCTCTTTTCCATCTATCTCTCCTTCTTCCTCTTCTGTGGATCCTCTCTCCTGTTCTCTGTGTCAGATGTTTAGTTAATCATCTGCCTCCTTTAGTGATAATGGTAAGTGTAATAAATTTAGCATTTTCATAGCTTTGGAGGCGAGGGTTACAGAGTTAGAGGCCAGCGCGGAGTCAACAAGGATAGAATGACCTATCGGTTCTCCAACAGAACCCACGCCACTGGGATCTCAGGCCGACTGGGTGACGGTACATAAAGTGTATAGTTCCCAGCCCAAAGGGCACCACCAACCTGTCCGCGTTTCTAACAGATTTTCCTCCCTCAGTGACGCACCCACTGAGAAACAGACTGGTAATTGGCAGTTCCATAGTGCGAAGCGTATCATTAGAGACACTATCAACCATAAATTGATTTTCTGGTTCAAAGTATTACTTCCTCACTGCGTTTGGCGCTAGACAGTGTAGCTCCCTTAAAAAAGAAGGTAATAAGCCCTAGGAGATTGGCTCCCCGGTTTAAGAGTTGCGTACTTTAAAGCAGAACACTAGGACCCTGGAGAGAAAATGGCGCTCTATACACTTAAATGATTCCTTTCTAACCTGGAAAAATTGTCTACTGCTTTATAAAAACGCCCTTCGACAAACTAGAACAGCATATTTCTCATCATTAACAGAGGTAAATAAAAACAATCCTAGGTTTCCTTTTAGTACAGTTTCCAAACTTACACAGTCATAACTCTGTACAGCCAACTATTCCCTCTCTCTCAGTAGTGATGAATTCATGGGATTCTTCATAAGTAAAATAAATTCTATTAAAACTAAATTAATTGGCATTCTCCCGAACATGAATAACTTCTCTTTCTGAATTATCACAAATATTAGCTTCATCTAAACCCTCAATTGTACATTAGACCCAATACCAACTAATTTATTTAAGGAAGTGTTCCCTCTGGTTACTGGCCCTATTCTAGACATGATGAATCTATCTTTAATAAATTGATATGTGCCTCAGGAATTTAAGGTTGTTGTAATTAAACCTTTACTTAAGAAACCCTCCCTGGATCAAGATGATTTAGCTAACTACAGACCTATATCTAACCTTCCTTTCTTATCCAAAATTCTTGAGAAAATAGTTGCTAATCAAGTATGTGAGCATCTAAACAGCAACAACCTGTTTGAGGAATTTCAGTTAGGTTTTAGAGCTCATCATAGCACTGAAACAACACTGGTAGAAGTTACTAATGATATGTGACTGTTCTGGTCTTGTTAGATCTCAGTGCTGCTCTTGACACAGTCGATCATAATATTCTCTTAGAAAGGCTCGAACATGTTGTAGGGATCAAGGGAACAGCACTAAGCAGGTTTAAATCATATCTGTCCAACCGATTCTAGTTTGTTCATGTCAATGATAAATCTTCTTCACACTCAAGGGTTACTTGCGGAGTACCACAGGGTTCTGTGGTACTCTGTGGACCGATTTTCTTTACTATATATATGCTTCCAATTGGTAAAATAATTAGACAACGTGGAAGGAATTTACACAGTTCTGCTGATGATACACAATTATATGTATCCATAAAACCTGATGAGACCAATCAGTTAGGTAGATTACAAGCATGTCCGGACCATGAAAACCTGGATGACTCTGAATTTTCTACATTTAAATTCAGACAAGACAGATGTTGTTGTCTTCGACCAGAACATTTAAAAAGGAAACTGCCAAGTCAATCTGTGTCTCTGTTCCGCATCTCTGTTCTATATTCTCCAAACCACAGACGGTCTCGGCAGATGACCGTTTGTGGTGAGCCTGGTTCTGCTGGAGGTTTCTTCCTGTTAAAAGGGAGTTTTTCCTTTCCACTGTCGCTTCTTGCTTGTTCAGTGTGAGGGATTGCTGAGACTTACATGACGGAATCCTCTGTGGTTCTCTAATTTCTACATTAAACATTATATTGTAATAACTCTTCTTGTAAAGTGCCTTGAGATGATTTCTGTTGTGAAACGGCGCTATATAAATAAATAAACTGAATCTTTTCATCTGGATGGCATTGATTTGGCCTCTGGTAGTAATGTAAAGAACCTCGGTGTAATTTTTGACCAAGACATAACATTTAAATCGCATATTAAGCAGGTTTCTGAGATTTATTTCTTTCACCTCCGGAATATTGCTAAAATTAGAAACATCCTGTCCAGGAGTGATGCAGAGGAACTAGTCCATGCATTTGTTACTTCAAGGCTGGACTACTGTAATTCCTTATTATCAGGAAGTCCACAAAATGCTATTAAAGCCTTTAGTTGATCCAAAATGCTGCAGCAAGAGTTCTGATGAATATTAAAAAGACAGACATTTCTCCTGTTTTGGCTTCTCTCCATTGGCTCCCTGTTAAATCCAGAATAGAGTTTAAGATCCTCCTCCTTACGTATAAAACCCTTAATAATCAGCTCCATCATACATCAGAGATCTGATAGTTCCATATATTCCTAAAAGAGCACTTTGTTCTCAGAATGCAGGTCTACTGGTAGTTCCTATGATTTCTAAAATTAGAATAGGAGGCAGATCTTTTAGTTATCAGGCTCCTCTCCTGTGGAACCAGCTCCCAGTTTTAGTCCATGAGGCAGATACTCTGTCTGTTTTTAAGACTAGGCTTAAAATGTTCCTTTTTGAAAAAGCTTATAGTTAGAATGGCTTAGGTTATCCTGAGCTATTTTTGTAGTTACGCTGCAATAGGTTTAGACTGTTGGCGGACAGACTGACCACTTTTCTTGTCTCTTCTACTTTTCTCTTCTACTACTCACTGTGGCTCAATGGTAGAGTAGTTGACTTGCAATCTGAGGGTCGTAGGTTTGATTCCAGCTTTCTCCAGTCACATGTTGATGTGCCCCTGGGCAAGGCACTTAACCCCAAAAACATCATCCTACCGAGCCATGTTGGCTGTTGGTGTATGAAAGTGAGTGTGAATGTGAGAACGTGGCTTCAATGTAAAGCGCTTTGAGTGGTCAGTACAACTAGAAAAGTGCTATATAAGTTCAGTCCATTTACTCTCCAGATATATTTTTCTGCTGTAATTGCGATTGTTAACCCAGTTTTCTCTCAGTATTTTTCTCCCCATAGAAGCTCTGCATAGTCTGGTACCCTGCTTAACTATAATGCCCCCTGCTGGATGGGGAACATCGGTCCAGATGATGCTCAAAGTCACCAAACATCCTCATTGCTGTCTGTTCTCTGTCTTCTCAGACCCCCAGACGGTCGTGGCAGATGACCGCTTGTACTGAGCCAGGTTTTGGTTCTGGTGGAGGTTTCTTTCTGTTAAAGGGGAGTTTTTCCTCTTCACTGTCACTACATGCTTACTCAGTGTGAAGAATAGCTGTGGTTGGAGTCTGCATGATCTGGGCACAATCTCCTGTCGACTCAACGCAATCTGCTGGGATTCTTTACATAGAAAACTTTTAAGAGACTGGAATGTTTGTATAATTGCATTGAAATGACTTTTGTTTTAAAGTGCCTTGAGATATCATTTGTTGTGAATTGGCGCTATATAAATAAAAGTGAATTAAAAATTGAATTGAAAAGAAAAGTAATTTGAATACAATTAAAAAAAATCCAATCAGTTAAGTTTTCTATATAAGGAATCCCAGCAGATTGCTGTAGGTAACCATTTAAATGTGACTAAGGTGTGTTAGAGTATTTAACATCTAAAAAATTCAGGAAACTGACCCTCAACAAACAGATTGTGCCATTCCTGCCCTAATGTAGCTGTAGTGTTTGCTATTAATTCATTTATTTTTCTTTATCCAAATAAAGTACTTTTTGTGCCTAGAAAAGGCCCAAATTAAAAAAAAATGTTGCTGGACGTTAAGCAAATATAACATTAAAAGGCTTATGGCTAGGGATGCAATGATACCACTTTTTTCAAACCAATATAGTACACATACTTGGATCTGAGTACTTGCCAATACTGTGTATCAATGCCAATACTTCTACCACACAAAAATACAATCAATTTAAAGATATATTTATTTTGTTCTCTACTTGTTAAAAGAAATGATGGTGAGTTAGATAAAAAATAAATACAAAGATGACCACAAAATAAAACATTTTCAAACAACCCAGTGAGAACTGTGAGGCAGAATGAATGGAAGATGGCGTAGTGCTACAGATAAACATGTGAGCCTGAGCATGCGCATGCAGACTCTCAGGAAGATTGACAATTAGGAGGAGCACTAGAGTAGATGATCCACCCAGAAGAAAAATATCCACCACCATACCTTAAAAGACATCAAATGTAAAGTTGTATTTAATGAATGTGTATTTATCATTGTTCCTTATCCTTTTCAGGGTCACTGTAGAATCACTCGGGACTATATCCTGGCCAGGTTAATCACCCATCAGACACAATCAAAAAAGTGTTATTCATTCAGTCGTTAAAAGTTGCAGTACTGAAGGTTTTGGACGTTTTTTGCTGCAGCTCATCTGAATCAGATTATCAGGTGAGAATCGGAACTTGACACCAAGTAGTTGAGATCAATTTCATTTGAATTGGATGTGTTGGAGCGGGGAATCACCTAAAACATGCAGGCATGCATGACGTTGCTCATTTAAGGTAATTCCCAACTTAAATTATTTTTGACTGCATTATAAGTACGATTTACGCCTACCCCCCCAATTTTTTGCTGAAAAGTTGTATAAACAAGTGTCTAAAGGTGCATTCAGACCACAGGCTTTGTCAGCGTCAGTCTATGGTTGAGGCTGTTGCAGGAGCGTTGCAGTCTGCGCCCGGTTTGTGAGCATTGGCTCCTTCAACTTTTCAAGCTTTCCCAACGTTTCAAGCTTCAAAGCTCATAACGCTAGCAAAGGAGAAGTTCAGCTATAGTTGAACTTTTGATGGTCTTAATGCTCTTGATGCAGCACGGCAACCAATCAGAGCATCTCATTTTAGTGATGTCACTACACATATCTTGAATCAAGCGGGAGGAGGAAAAACATTGAATGTTGTGATCCGTCCTCGTTTTTGTAAAGAGACAGGAATGTAATGGAGCTTGCTTGGATGAAGATCGCTGAAGAGATCAGGGTTTCTGGTAAGTTATCAAATATTTTCTCAACGTAATTATTACCCATTTTGTTAGCTAGCGAAACACGTCATGAGAAGATTCCAAAATGTCCAGCCCCTACTGGTTTGCCTTTGTTTATTCAGAGGAACTGCTCAAAAAATTATGATGGAAGAGTCCGAGGGACATATACACAGAAGAGGAAAAAAAAGTTAAGAAGCAGGGAGTGAGAAAAAGTGGAAGTACCTGTCTGTCCTGTCCTTCTTCGAGCTCTTCATCGCGCCCAGACCATCATTCAGCAACATGAGCTTTGAGGAAGAGCAGGCGGTTGGGTATGACCACACAGAGACAGAAGCAGCAGCAGCAGAGCTGTCAGAGCCAGAAGGTTTGTGGTTTTGAACAGAAAACCCACACACACACCGGCAGAATTAACAACAGGAGGTCCACTATGTTTGTCTGCCCATTTCTATGCCATGGATGTCTGTCATTTGTGCATACAACTTAACTACATTTTGTTTCTGGAACTGTCTATTGCTACAACATTTCTTTTGTTGTAAATAGCATATCACACTGACAGCAAAAAGAAAGACTAGGATAAATGGGTTGACAAATCTGTAGAATTGTTATTCCTTTTTTGTAGGTTGCACCGGAATATTTTCATTATTTATATTACTGCTTATAGCAGCAGTTTTGCACAAAGTACAGAGTGGTAGGGAAATAATTTTCATCTCTTTCATGACAGAACCAGCTGGCATGGAGCCTGATCCCAGATTCCCTCCAGAATCAGAGTCACCAGATCCTCCTGTGGCAGCTTCAGAGCAGCCTGGCCCTTCTGCTACTTCAAAGAATTTCAAGGGTGAGTAGCCTAGTCTAGAAAACGCAGATTTAAAAAACAATATAACACTTACCGAAGACAGATGGACAGGCGCTCTTTGAGAGGAATAAAGAACCTGTAGTTGGTGTCCTGGTAGGAGATTTAAGCTCCTATGCGGCTCAGGAGGTCGTCAAACTGGGCGTGGGGCAGACGGAAGTAGCACTGAAAGCGAACCTCATCCATACGTAGCTACTGGAGCAAATGTTTAAACTCCCCAAACTCAGGACGCATCCGTAGAATAGGGTGTATCCACAAACGGCGCTGATGTTGCAGAAGTCGACGTTGTCTTGCTTTATTAAGCAAATAAAGCCAAGCCACTCTCTCAATACTATCTGCCATAGTTCAGAATGTACAGCAACAGAAGAAGCCCCGCCCACGGGCTCTTTTTTGCTTAAAAGTGTCAAGCTTTACAAGCTTCAACATAAAAGCGTCAAACTACATGCGTTGTGAGCGTTGCTTGACACTGACAAACCCTGCGGTTTGAACGCACCATAATGGTGCCGTCTACATGTCTGGTCATTATTTTTGGTCTTTTAGTACATTTTAGGGAAAATATTCATTTTCTACCAAAACCTACAGTGGTGTGCCCTCTTTAGGTTAAAATTCTTTGTGGGTGAAAGATAGCTATGTAAGGATGAAGGAGAAGACCAACCCTTAAAGTGGAAAACCTTGTGGGTGGCCTTCTTCTCACTCCATGTCCTCCACCATTCTGGCTAAACATTCTGAACCTATACATGGAAAAAAAAAAGATAGAAATGATGAGAATACACTTTTGACACAATGCAAAAAATTACCTTTCAAAAAGATGTTGAAATGAGGAAGCAATTTATAAAATAATCATAACAGTCCACTAATTACCAGACAATGCAATTTGGATATGATATAATTAAAGGGTCTA
Organism: Apricaphanius iberus; assembly: GCA_028564705.1. Taxonomy (NCBI): domain Eukaryota; kingdom Metazoa; phylum Chordata; class Actinopteri; order Cyprinodontiformes; family Aphaniidae; genus Apricaphanius; species Apricaphanius iberus. The sequence goes on along the minus strand of JAPXFQ010001528.1, from coordinate 284,651 downwards.
TATCCTGAAAAATCTAGTTTTCAGAGTTTTCAACCATCTGGTAGTCCAATCTTCTCATAAAAACCCATTCAGAGTGGTTTGTGGTGTAATTCACTCATGTCTGAGAATTCCTGCTTAATCCTGCTCTCTGAGCAGCTCCACCGCCCTCTCCTGGAAAAGGACTGAGGGCCTTATTTATCAACGGTTTGCGCTTGTTAAAACCCGCACCATCACAGCAGGGTCACAAAAACAGGCTCAGGCTGATCTATCAACATGGTGCGGAGGGCTTTGCACCTGTTAATCCCACAGCAAGATGCACAAAATCCATTTAGCGCTTTTTCCCTTGATGAATATGCAATCTGGGGCTTTCTGTGAGAAGACACAAAATTTTGGGAGGAGAACAGGCAAATAAGTAGGCGTTCCAGGTGCAGTGTGATTTACTAAACGTAAAAATGTTTGCACCGGCTATTTTAATATCTATTTTTAGCACTTCTGAAAATCATGCATTAATTTTGTGCTACCACATTCAGAATAAGTTTATCATTGACAAACGAAAAAATGTCATTCACACACAATAAAACCTAAGAGTAATTAACACTCTAATGGCCATAACACTGACAGTTATATAAATATTTACCTTTTTTCCCCCAAAGACGCATCATAATTCACTGCACTCTCATAGCGTCTCCAAACGGTCAAGACGCGCTTAGTGCTCAGTGAGTTATGATCCTCGTGATTCCTCATTAGTTCCCCCCGTAGTGGTTAACCTTTCTGGAGTCAAATTAATAAAATGTAGTAATCATATAAAATACTACAATGATAACTGGCATTATATATGACATTTTAAAAACAAAAGACAGATTTTGCAACAGCCCTTTTGCGATTATTATCAGGAAACTTGATAAATCAGGCCCTGAGTGTTCAAATTTTGCCTTATTTTATGTCACTAAGTGAAACCACGGAAGCGATAGAGGTGTGTACCATGGCTTTCCACAAGCGCCGGCTGCCGTCTATATAGCCGATTACTCAATGAAGTCCAGCCGGTTACTAATTTATGACCAGGATATGATTCCGTGCAATGCTGTGCACAACGTTAGCACGCCCATCGTATTTTCCCTTTCATACTTCAGCATGAGTCCCGCTGTAATACGGCTCTATTCTCCGCCAGAATGCTATATGAACTGGGTTAGCTTTCAAACTCCGCTGCTCCGCCCGGTCCTTTAATATACTTTTGGCCGGTCGCACTGAACTAATATCCTTCCACCCGCTCACGTTGTACCCATTGTTATCATGGGACTCTTGACTCAGGTCTGGCTAAATGGACAATGCGGAAAGGCTAAGTTCACTGCGGCGTTGTTGTTAAACCAGGCTGTCGGAGCCGTCATAGACGAGAACCAGAGCGTCATTTTGGTAATTCAGTCCTCCCTTCAAGCGTTCAATTCGTGAAAACAAACGGATTTGTAAGAGTGTGTTTTCGTTTGTTTATAAGGGAGAATTATTTGCTGTTTATTTGTGTAGCCACCACTGCACTGTGAACGTGTCATGAACTGAAATGAAGAGATTGATAACCACAGAAAGCCCGTTGATGCCATATTATGCCGGCTTGTATTGCCTGTTTTTTTTATTTTTGGCTGTGCAAATCAGTTTTTATTGCTACTTTATATGTTGTATAATTCTGATAATAATTTAGTGATAATAGTAGTAGTAAAGTAATATTATATTTGAGCAAATGTCTGAGAAAATAATATAGCCTGCTTATTATTCAATTCAATTCAAAGATACTTTATGGATCCAGTGACTGAAGTGCTTGCAGTCACATAATAGTAGTAGTTGTAATAATAAAAATAATAATAAAAAGTATTAGCAATCTTCTCCTGTTCATGGTTTCTTCCGGGCTAGAGGTGTGAGAAAGATGCCACCAAAAAGAAAATCCAATCAGCAGACTCTGGAAGGCTTCTTAAAGAAGAAAAGTGGTCAGTTTAAGTCCTTCAAAATAGTATTAAGATTCTGTATTCATCCTAAAAGGGACATTCATTGTTCAAATCAAAACATTTTCAGATTTTTTGATTTTAACGGTGGCATTTTAATGTACACCTACAAGTATTATATTGTTGCTGCTGCAATATTTTGAGTTGGGCATGGACTCTAATCCTGAATGGGAAGATAGTGACACAGTGAAGTTGATTAAAGAGCAGAATGGAGATATGAAACCATTCAAGTTTATCATTTATGTTGGAAACGTCTTAAGAGTATTTTTATTTTATTTGTATACACATCCCCTGCAGATAGAGCAGTTTTCCTCTGGTAGAGCTGCAAACACCCCCTCCCCCTTCTCAAAGCTCATAGCTGCTCCAGGTTTGGCACCTGGAACAACTTTTTTTTTTTTTTTGCTGGAATTTTACTTTCTAAAATGTCTTTGAAAACGGCTGTTTGTGGTTGACATGGTACTCAAATTCTTCAATTTTTTTCACTCTGAAGCTGACTGTTTATAAAAAAGGAAGTCAAAACTAGAAAAGGCAGTGATTTTTCCTCAGAATCCAAATGTTTATTTCAGACAAGACAAGACAAACAGTGAGTAAGATTATCATTGAACTGATTTTTAAGAGCAGCACATGTTCTTTTTGTATTCTTTTCCTTGGAGGAAGGTCCATGCCCAATGCATGTTAGATATAACATTCCTACATTATTCCATAGGTTCTCACAGGTTTGTAAGACATTATACATTCATGATATATTAACATAATGGTAAGTCCATAAAAGCAGATCCTTTCAAATGAGAATTGTATTACTTTGCAAAAGTTCACAAAAAGTTTAAGGGAATTTAAGGAGGACTCTGCTTAGCCCATAAACATGTCTAAGGATGCATAAACCAACTCCATAAATCTCGCCCAGGGCCATATACCTTGCTCAGAACAATGACCACATTCAAAGCACTCTATCTGCTCTGCTAACCTCACATAATTAACTGGATATTTTCTTGAGACAGTACCCTTAAATCCTTGTAACTACAGATTACTTAATCTAAGTGTTTAAAATATATCCACTACAGGTGCACTTAAAATTCATTGTCGGACTCCAGGTCGGAATAAGGCTAAGCCTGTTTTTCTCAGTCAGAGCGGCACTACATGGGAGAGGAGGGGAGCGGGGGAGAGAGGGGGTGGGGGGAAGGTGGGATTATAGAGAAACAAGTTGTTTTTCTTCGAGGTCCAACATTAACTCCAGGATACAAGTTCAATTTTAGGACAAATTAATACTATATAACACCAACGGTAACATTTTATCATATGTATGTCTGTCCCAGAAGTTGAAAGCTGTAAAATAGCATGATATAGCCCCTTAAAACGGACTTTTTCATGATGCTAACCATCTATCTTTACACATTGTCTTTTACTCATTCCAAAAACCTTGACTATGTTGATCATGCTTTTTATATATTACAGAAAGCAATCCTGTATTGGAAATAAAAATCAATAGGAAATATGGCTACAGAAAATGTATATATACTTTTAAAATGTGTATGTTAAGATTATTAAGATTGAGGTAAATCGTCCACAATAAGCCTAAAATAACAAAATCGATTATGTAAATTGGCCATTGATGAGTGTGTGCAAAGGAAGAATCCCTGAAATTAAACAGGAGCTTTAGCTAGTCAGAGCTTCACAAATTACTAGGGATGCAACAATACCACTTTTTTCAAACCAATACATACTGATACGGTTTGCAGAGAAATACTTTTATGCAGCTCCCAGAGCTATTATCAGTGTCCCCGACACCTGTGAGGATCCAGTCCTCTCTCTGCTCCTGGTTCTTTTAACCTTCAATCACTGACACTCCTGCTCAACTTAGGGAGGGGAAATGAATTCTCAGCAGCATTGTACTTATGCACCAACATTCCTGTTGTCCATTGGGTGATATTTAAGGTCCAAAATTCTTACAGGGATCACTTCCCACTCATCCTCTCTTTCCTCGTCAGACTTCTCTTTAACTTCTTCAAAGAAGTACTTTGGGTGCCCACTAAGATCTGTCTCCCCACACGAGTTGGGTTCTGCGTTATCCTCAATTTCATCTGAATGTGGAAAATTGATATCTGTTATTTTATCGAGGTTGAGTGTCTTTGGGGAATCTACATTCGGCACAATGTCTAATGTTTTAATTCTAGCCTCAGGTAAAACAATGAGGGTAGATCCCATCTTCAAAGCCATTTCTCTGTTGTGCTGATTGTCAGTTTTCTTAAACAAAATTGAGAAATTGCTACATTCACCATCCATTGAAATTTTCTATAAAGTCTTAGCTAACTTTTCAAAAAGGACCAGGCACAAAGATGTACGATATCTCTTTCGAAATATATACATATTTACAATTTATGAAATATTACATCATTTTCTGCGTTAAATAACGTTATCTATGTTGTTATAATCATAATTTAACAATGAAGAGCTCTTCATGACTATTAATCATGTGCATTTATTTATGTTAACCCCTTTTTCCTTTTATAAGGTGCCCTAAACAATAGAGTTACAAGAAATACTTCACAATATACTCATCCAACTTATGCTCTTCTTTCTCAAAACTGCCAATATCCACCTCAAACTTTTACACACCCCTGATGTCCGTCTGCCTCACTCCTCCTGTAATCTTATCTCCTCAGTGAGAAAGGCAAACAATCACAAAGGCTCGACCAGGACAGCAGGGGGCGCTAAGTTTTCATGCTGTACTATCACACAGCGCCTCTTCCGTTTTTTTTCCTAGCTTTGTGAGCGCATTTCTTCCTCAAGGAGCAATGAACGACATAAAGTACGTTTTTATTAAGCTGTAAAGCTTTTTACTAGAAGTGCAGCTCATAGAATCCTCTAGAAACAAATAGAAACAAACACAGCAGCCTTTTTGTTGTTTTCCTACACCTCCTTGTCTTCAAAATCACCAAAACAACAGATTAGATAAATTATCCTTCCAATATAAAGCATGTAGTGGCCAAACGCTGCATTAACTACTGATTACAGCGACTATAGAGCCCGTTCTGGTGAAGTGATCTCTCGTTGTTGCTGAACTGACCAATCAGATACAGACGCTATCCGTCGACAGAGACGGATAGTTAAAAAATGGGCCTCTACTCAGTGCGTCCTTGCATAGGTTACGGAGAGCCCTTCCCATTTCTCCAGTTGCTTTAGCATGTTCAGCTCTAGGCAAGGCAAGGCAATTCTATTTGTATGGCACACTTTAAACACAAAGCAATTCAAGGGGCTTTACATGATTAAAATTGGAATACAGCATAAATCAAATTGATGATTAAAATACAAGAAAGCAATTACAATAAGACAATAAAGACAAAAATTATATTAAAATTTAAGGACAAGCAGGTAAAAAAATACAAGAAAGCATTTGCAGTAAAAAAAGCAAGTAAAGACAGTTAGTCATAGGTGAGTCTAAATAGGTATTCAATTCAATTCAGTTTATTCATATAGCGCCGTTTCACAACAGATGTCATCTCAAGGCACTTTACAAGAAGAGTTATTACGATACAATGTTTAATGTAGGAGTTAGAGAACCACAGAAGATTGGTCGTGTAATTCTCAGCAATCCCTCACACTGAACAAGCATGAAGCGACAGTGGAAAGGAAAAACTCCCTTTTAACAGGAAGAAACCTCCAGCAGAACCAGGCTCAGCATAAGCTTTTATCTGCCGAGACCGTCTGTGGTTTGGAGAAGGCAGCAGAGATACAGAAAGAGCAACAGAACAGATGCAGAAGTTTGTTGCAGGACGTGGAGAACTTTCCATCACTGCAATGCCAAGGTAAGTTCTAATTTTAGACTTAAAAGAGTCCAGTGATTCTGCAGCTTTGTATTTTCCCGGTAGTTTGTTCCAGATATGACGGGCATAGAGGACCTATACTACCCATACTCAGTCCATTAAAAACCCAATAGTCAAGAGCTCTATCTCTATTTGGTCCCAGTGTAGGGGACATTTCGGCTTGAAGCAAATGTTGTCGTGCATACCTATAACATCCAATTCTCTCTGACCCGGGGTTTAAGCTCTGGCACACTAAAGGGTTAATAACTTTTGATGATCTCTTTGAAAATGGATCTTTTGTGTCATTCGACTCCTTTGTCAGAAACTTTGACATACCACGGACCCATTGTTTTTAGATTCTTGCAGGTTCGTAGCTTTGCTCGCAAACATTTCTCAACCTACCCAGAAGATTGTCTGCGCCATAGTCCTGTAGCTAAAGGCCAAATTTACCATTTATATAACTTTCTGCTTGGTGCCAAATCACCTTCTCTGCTTAAACTCAAGAAGGCTTGGGAGGATGATCTGGGGATAAATATTACAGATGAGATCTGGGATCATTGTATTAACCACATACATTCATCTTCCATCTGTATCTGACACTGCCTAATACAATTTCAAATGTTCCACCGTATTATTTAACTAAAGCCAAATTGGCAAAAATGTACAATATCATTGACGACAGCTGTCCCAGATGCACACAGTCCCCAGCCACTATCGTGCATATGTTTTGGTCATGCAGGGTTCTGCAGGGGTTTTGGAGTGCTATCTTTAAGACCTTCGCTCAAATATGTGGTAAAGATTTGGACCGGACCCATGTGGGACAATTTACGGTGTTCTGTCAATGCAACAGGGCTTCAACTCACATCAGTCAAACATGCTTGCATTTGCATCGGTGCTGGCCAGAAGGCTAATACTTTTTAAATGGAAGGATGCACATCCCCCATCCTTTGTGCAGTCGGTGAGTGAGGTGCTGATGTCTCTTCAGATGGAAAAGCTACAATACAATCTTTCAGGCTCACAGACAAAGTTTGACAAAACCTGGTCCTTAAAAGCCTTTGCGCATTTGATCCAATAGCGGAAGAAGTCTCGTCAGTGAATGCAGAATGACTGTTCTGAAAATCAGTGGAATTTCCAGCAAGGTGATTGTTAATAGTAGTTACATATTTAATCATCCAGATTTTTGAGAAGGTGCTCGCTGCAGAACCAACCACATTCAGTGACGCCGACTGAGCAAGGTTCAATCTCTCCCAGTCCCTTTCTTAATCGAAACCGACAGTGCAGCTCCACATGTGCTGGTGGGGCGGGACTGACTGAGGTTGAGGTTCTGTTGCGAGCAACACTTGAAATCCTTCAGCTTTAGTTTGTCAAATGTATAGTCAGGTGAAAAAGTTAGGACATCCTCTTAACTCTTTAGGCACCTAAGTTTTTTCTATAAAATATTCAATTTTGATAGCAAAGTTCAAAATGTTTTAGATTTGGTTATAGATAAAGTTATATTGTAAATGAGTAAAATCTTCAACACGATTCAAAGTGTGTGATGGGAGGAAATTCACACATCTAATTAGCATATTATGACGTCATCAGGCATTGTCTATAGTGTTTGGAATACTTTTATGAACATTTATCTTTTTTACATTGTTAAAAACTTACTTTATTTTGAATATTATTTACAAATTTTCTATATAGGCCTATGTTATTTCTATATATGTATTTTTAGTATTTATTGGCATTCTTTTCATTCTTTACAGGTGGACATATCTGTTTATTTCCTTTGTTATGAGGCTCCATTAGTCAATTCACTACATTAAACAACAGAAAGGAAATTACTGGGCTCAGAATTTTACAGAGCCATCTCCAAAATAACCAACAGGCTCATCAAATTGTCTGATCCACTATTGATGTTCTTCATCAAACTCTTCCTCATACCTTCCCATCATCGTCATTTGCAGCTGGAAAGTGAACTTTCCTGCTGTTTACCAGCTTATTAGCAGTCTGTTTTCTCTCACGCTTTCCACCGCGTCTGCTGCTATTTCCACGTATTTTTACATTCCTGATTAGCCTTGTTATGACCACCCCTGCTACCCGATCACATTTACCTTTCTCCCAGCGGGTTGACGAACAGCACCTGTTGCTGCTGTGTAGCATCATGGTGAAAAGGACCGGCTGTTGCTGCTGTGCGCTGTTTGAGTTTCGCTTTCTTTCTCCCTGGACAACTGAACATCTTGATCAGAGGGTAGGCTAAATAATAAGCCAATATTTTCCGGTGGGGACCTCAGACGTCTCTGCATCATAAGTTTTATCTTTCTATAACTTAAAAAGCTCAGCGGAGACTTTATTTTTTTAAGGTGTCTCAAGAAATTTGGATTGTCAAAAGATACACTTATCAATTTTTACAGATGTAGGATTGAAAGTGTTTTGACAGGAAGTATGTTGATGTGGTTCGGTAATGTCACATCACATGACCACGCTCTCCTGAAAAGGACAGTTAAAACGGCATCTGGGATTATTGGATCTTCTCTGCCTCAGATAAGAGACTTGTACGATAAGCGCTGTGAGAAAAAGGCTCACAGTATTATGGAGGACCCGAGCCATCCCGCACATTCCCTCTTCTCGTACCTACCTTCAGGGAGACGTCTGCGGAGCCTCAAAACTCAGAAATCCCGGTTCACAGATAGTTTTTATCCTCAGGCGGTAAGGCTCATCAACATCAGCCTTAAGGAGAGCTGAGGTTTGTTGGAATTGCTGGAATGTTTTATTGTGTTGTGTTGTATTGTATTGATGTTTTTATATGTAGATTAGTTCTTGTTCAGCGGAGAGAGCGCCAGGGCAAAACTCTTTTCATTGCTTTTGTGTACTTTGTACTGGATGCATATGACAAATAAAACTAACTAACTAACTAGGTCTCTCTATGCTTTGACCGCAGCAGCCACATGCTGTCTCTCTCACTGGCAGAACTGCATAAAACGCTGATTTACTCCAAAAGTTTCCATGGTACCACACCCAAAATTGTGTCTTAAATTAAAGTTACAGATGTCTGCCATCTCCCGATGTAAAGTAGGAATTAAATTAGCGGTCATATCTGCATCTGTGGCTCGTTAAAGGCAGCAATATTTCCTGTCTTTTGCAGTTTTGGATGCACAGATACTTAATCTCACTTTTGACCTGCACCCTTCCACCTACACCCACATGCTGACCAGAATACAGACATCCTTGCACCTTGGGCCTATTTTGGTTAGGAAGTCTAAGAACCAAGAATACCTACACACACACACACCTATACGTGTATTTGTTACATATCGAGGACAAAGACTCCACCTTACTCTGTGAGGACACCATCTTCTTACATAGCTGGAATGGTGCAAAATATAAATCTGACACCAGGTGGGAGTAATGAGTCAGAATTTCATTTCACATGTTTGAAAAATCAAAGTAAAAAAAAATTAATCTTTTTTTTCGTACTTCTGAGGATCCACTGTTATTGCTAGGCTGATTCGGTGATCTGCTTAGAACTATTTTATCCTCCAACACCAGCTGTTTGTTGAAATTTACACATTTTAAATTCTAATTTTTAAAACTTTAATGTCTAAATTAATCAAGCTTTTAAAATATTTTACATTTCATTCATGGCATTTCAGTCATGGCAATAGCAACGTAAAATCATGGAAGCTTTTACTGATTTTCATGAAAGATTATTCTCACAGTAAATATATAGTTTTTAAATCAGTTTTAATTTAGTTTTTGTTGGCTGTGATAATAAATTACCGAACTAATTAATTACTGACTTGAATATATTAAACACCATAACCTAAAGCATAGTTATGCATTTCATGTAAAGATTATTAGCCAGTGTTCATCATAGAAAAATTCAGGAATTTTCCCTGCTTAATTTGTGTTCATATATATTTATCAAGGAAAAACATTTTTTTAAAAAAGTTACATTATTTCTATAAACAGTGATGGGCATCTTACACAAAAAAAAATAATTATAGTTATAAAATACTTTTTTGAAAAAGTAATTGCGCTGGTAACTCAGTTACTACATGCTAAAAGTAATTAGTTACTCAGTAAAGTAACTGTGATGTTTCTATAACACAGTTACATTCTATAATATAAGGTCAATTACTTTTATAACTAAAGGACAAATAATTAAACAACATACAGATAGCATTTTAGAACATTTTTTATTTAATCTTGTCTCAATAAGATTGAAGCTGTATGCAGAATAATAAAAAATATACAAAAAAAATAATTAATTATAGTTACAAAATACTTTTTTGAAAAAGTAATTAATTTTGTAACTCAGTTACTGAAATAATAGGAAATATTGGAAATACATAATCACACAATTTTCATTAAAGTGCAAAAGTAAGACAGACAGCTGTGGGTAAAAGGAAATGAAGAAAAATCTGTCCATTTAGTTGTGCAAATCTATATGTCTGTAATATTATACAGTAAAAAGAGTACTATCCAACTGGTTGTGGTAAGACATTTTAAGATTGATTTCGTATCACTTGGTCACATGACCTGGAAGCCATTAAACGAAAACCTGAAATATTACACTTAAATTAATATAAAATATCGAATGCAATCAGATGTCAAATGAATTATGGTTTCTGGTTCTTTAGATGAAGTAAGATATTTCAAGATGGTCACCTGCGGTCAAATGAACTGGAAGCTATCATTAACAAAAAAAACACATATTATACAGTAAGATATTAATAAGAAATAACGGTGTTTCATGTTTCTCAGGTGTCAAGCAACAGTTTCTTAATATTTTCGGGTAACTTTGTTGGTAGACCTCACAGGTATTTTCTGGGATGTATGGAGATTTATTAGCGCAGTTCTGGGTGAGACGTTGGAAGGAGTGTCTGCTTTAATTAAACGAAGGTCCGTCTAATATCCAACTTAATACTGATTTCACAACTAAGCTTCTTACAGCATGCAGACAGCAATAGCACTAACCAAATTATTATCACAGATACCTATGCTCTCTCCCTGCAGCTAAAGTATTACTGTCAGAAAGCCAAAATCCGCTGCGCTTCAATCAATACATCGTAGTAATGCACCACTTTACATCCTCAATAACGGTAACGCCGTTGTAACAATAGTAAAGTAATTAATTTGATTACTCGGTTACCTAAAAACGAACACTGTTACTCCCAACACTGTATATAAATAAGGATAACAACATCTTTTAACTACCTATTTCAAGTTGGATGGCAGATGGGCTGTTCCTGCAACCACTAAGGAATAGATAGAGATATACGCTGAGCAGGTAATAACCCATTAAATAAACACTCGATAACTGAAGGCCCAAACGACAAATAACTCTAACCACTGAGCAGTTTTGGATGTTTGGAGGTACCCAGACTTTCTGGAGAGAGCCCAGAGATACATAAAGAAAATATGCTATCTCCACACAAAAATATTCAGCTAGATTAAAACCTAGAACCTTGTGCAATGAGAACAGTGCCATACACCATGCAGCCACCTGTAAATTCTGGTTACAGCACACAAAAATATTTGGTTGTATACAGTTACTTTTTATCAAAGCACAAATGCTTGCAAGGGTTTTCCTTCTGTATAAAAATTCAAAATCTTAAACTGTAACAGTTTAACTACAATAAACTTAGGTCACCCTTGGACAGTCAGGGTAGTATTAAATGCCTGAACTTAGCCTCTGCTGCTTTTAACATAAAAATGATTAAACTATAGTCCTTTGCTTTTTGGGGCTGTGATGCAGTTGTAGACATAGTTTTTAACCTTTTTCCAACTGCTGTTCTGAAGTGCTGGTTCTGCACTTAGCGATTTAACACAAGACTCTTTATCGGGAACATAGGACTCTTTACCAGGAACAGCAGAGTTATGTACCGACCGACATCTCACCTAACTACTTTTCAGCGGAGCTCCAAGTCCTGCGACTGAATTTCTTAACCTTTACATCCCGTTGATGAATTCCAGAAACAAAAATCACATATTTTTGTTACTTAAAATCCTGAAATCAAATATGGGTCATATTTTTGTTTGGATTTAGATTCAGAGCTGCTTTGTTTAGAACAAATAGAAATTCTTTCAGCTTCCTCCCCTCTTCAATTTGCCTGCTAAATTCCAGATAACAAGCAAAGACTGGACTCGGTTAACTGAGCTATTTAAAAATATATATATATTTTGAAGCCAATCTTACCTTATTTGTTTGTTATTTAAATATATATGTATGTATCTCTGTTTTCTACTTTCGATGATCTCCCTTATATGGGTGATCTGTACTGTGGGAGTTAGGTGTGTGTATGGGGCTCCTGCCGATATGACTCAGTACTCTATACTCTGTAACTGAAGTTCCTATTGAATAAATAAAGTGATTTGATTTTATCCTGGACAACTAGATGCAATTGCAACATGTATGCAGTTTTCTTTACACTGAGGTCACAGTAATTAATATTTTTTTTAAATGCAATAACCACAAAACGTGAGGGTTCAAAATAATACGTTAATAAGTGTGCACATTTAGGTGATGTTTAGTTACACAGGAAGTCAAGGTAAATACAGTTTGTACTAAGCTTTATTTTCAGACTGCCTTTTCCCCCAAAATGCCTTAAATTAAATATGTGTAGTATTTAAAAGGTTTAATCATATTGAGACCAAATGTAATATGAAAAATGACTTGGTTTAGGATAAAAAAAAGTAATTATTTTAATTTAAGGGAAGAAATTATCAAAGACTGAGCTACAATTTTATATCAGTACACCTATAACTGATCCTGAACCTCTGGGGCTTTGATATAAATGTCAATCTTATTAGCAGAAGCGGACAAGCATCAATCGAGCTCCAGATGTCACTTGACTCTCAGAGGTTCGATGCAACACTGACAGGAGCTGAAATACTCGGACATACAATTTCCTGATCCATTTTTCCTTGTCCTCCTCCGGAGCATCGCTTAAAGGAGACATATTATGAATATTTTCCCACAATTTAAAATAGGTCTAAGAGTTCCAGAAAACTTGTTTCTGAAGTTGTTTCCTGGAAATAACTTGTAGGAAACAATAGTTACCAACCTGTATGTCTCTCTCTTTCAGCCCCTTGCAGATTGTGCTGTTTTCTGCTGATCATTACATATTAATGAGCTGCTGTTAACTTGGCCACATCCAACGCTTCTACAATCTTTGCTCACGCCCACCACTCACATAGTGACTGTTACCACTATGTGTGAAAGTTATGGACACGGCTGCTGCAGTAGCTCAACCATTCACACAAAAAGGGAATTAAACCATACAAGAAAAAAAAGAGTTCAACCAAACATGTTTGAACCAGAATCTGCTCCTGTAGGAGGGGAGTCTCCTGCACAGCAAATTTAAAAGTGCAGATTTAACACTATCATAGTTGAAATCAGCACTGATGCAGAGTTTATATGGTGACCACTGTGGTCAACTCAGATAAATAACTCAAGACATGATAAAAAAATGTACACCACAAAGGTTGCAATTACTCTATAATAACACAGATTGGAGCACTGCTCTTCAGTAACCTGGATCTGTGGACAGGTTGTACTGTAAACTACTGAATTTCCCCTCATGGGATCAATAAAGTATTTCTGATTTAATTGAAAATTAACTCAAAATATTTTTATTCTGATAATTCCACTCCCCAATGTTTCTGTGTGAGAACCTGATACTCAGAATTCAAAAGCCTTCCAGCTCCATCAGCTGACTCCAGCTCTCTAGCACCGCAGAGACCCCGCTCTTTGACCTCCGTGTGGCGGCAGGTCTTCAGTCTTCCCCGCCCTTACCGCCAGCATCTTACCATAAAAAATAAAGTCAACCCATGCCGCTGTTCTGTCCTCTTCCACTGGGACCCGATAAAGTGTTTTGAGCTCTTTTGAGCAGCCAAAAACGGAGCATTTTGCGTGGAGCTGCAACATGGTGTTTCCTAATCTGAACAAGTGCTTTCCAATCGGAAACTGTTGTTTACTGCTGTTGTTTACTACCTGGTGGGTGGAGGCAGCTCTGAGGAGGTGTGGATATTCCAATATTCTGACTTTAGAAAGCCGGACGTAGAAAGCTGGACAGATTTTGAACAGCTCAATCAGAGACTGAATGCAGGATCAATTAAGAAAATCATATCTCACTCAAAACAGCATTGATATTTTTTCCCCCAAATTTATATGCATGTATTTGTACCAGAGACACACAATAACAACCCAAATCCCAGGAAAAGGGATTTTCTTCATAATATGTCTCCTTTAAAGCAGATAAAAGACTGGAGGGATATATATATGGACACATACTGTATATAGATCCAGATCTTGAATCTTCCTGCAAAGTCTGCATGATGGGAGGATAAGTGGAAACTTGTCCTCATTTTAGCTACCATGAGCTACGGGCAGCTAGGTTATGTCTGTCAATATCGGACTTTTAATCAATAATTGCTTCAAAAAAAAGAAATTACACCATCATCTGTTCCTCGTTGTGGTCACACGACATGTGAACAGCAGAATGCAGACATCACAAAGATTATGATTTGACAACGTTTTAAGAAATGTTTACTTGTTCTGCGAGCAACAAGACATAAAAGTCCACGTCAAGATAACTGTAGGAAGTCCTCAATAACAGTATGTCAAATAAATACTACATAATATACTACATAATTATAGTCCCACAGCTTCATTTTAGCTGATGGCTAGCGGGTTTCATTGCAATAGTCCAATGTGTTCTGCACTCTGGATCCTTGGGAATCTTGTTAAACAGCAGCTATCCACCATATTTACTGTCTACCTTAAATCTGGGTTAGCTGCATATAACTGGAATATAACTGGGAGACTGCCGGCCACTATGGCGCTGATTCGATTTCCCCTATTCAGTGCTGGAAGAATTGACAACAACTCCCAGAGCTCTATATCGATATTAACCTGCATAGACGCAACCACTTGTGTCAAATTTATCTGATGGAAAACCATTTACCTTCTTAATCAGAAACTTGGTCTAAAAATGGTGTTCATTGTCTTTTTCCTTTGGAGAAAATAAATTTATAAACAATCAAGCTGTGACATTATAGAGGTAAATGAAGAATATTGTTAGACATATCCACCTTTTATTAAAGGGAAATTAGAGTGAACACAGTTAACCTGCCCTTTAGATATTCTTTCTTATTCCATTAGTATGATTGTATTGGGAGATATGTTTGTCTGTGTCAGAAACACCACTGCACCCTCCATCCACATAGGGGTGATACTAATTTATAATGGAGAAAAATTAAAGCCCACTACAGCAAATTTGAGATGTATCAAATATGTACCAGGGCAAAAGAGCTACAATATCTGAGCTCTAATCTCAGTAGAAAATGCAAACTTATCGTATACAAAGGGATTGAAATTAAAACAAATTTTCTAGAATTGTAAGAAAAACCTTTTTCTGCAACACAAGAGAAAAGTTATGCACCCGTTTTGGTTTTACGTTGCAGTGCTTTATAAACTTGCCTTGCCTTGTCAGTATTTTTATAGAACTGTAGCACCTGCATTACCTGTTTAGCTTTTTAATGCGCAGGTGCGTTTATTGTGTATACAGAATTCTGCCATATTTCTCTTATACTTGCTTGATTATTATGGTTGTTAATCTAGCCCATGTCAATATAGTTTTAAGAGAGCAAAATCATTTTCTGACATTTTGTGGTACATTTTTTTTTGTAAAGAAAAGACTAAAACTGAAACTAATAAAAACTAAACTGAAACTAAGCATTTTTGAAATCTTAAATCAAAACAAAATAAAAACTAAAACTAATGAATTTTCTTTTTAAATAGTATAACCCTGGCTGTAGCTAGTGCTAGCTCGCGCTAGCTGTGTGACATCAAATATGCAACTTCTGACTTGTAGGCATTTTAATTGCAAATTTTTATTATCAAATAAATTCCAAATCACTTGACAAAGTCGAAATTTACATAATTAGTTATCATTCAAACTGAGGTACAACATGTGTGATTAAAACAATTTTTTTCATTAAAAAATGCATTTTTAAAGAGAAATAAAAAATATTTCACAATAATGAGACTTAACTTCTTCTTTTTTTGGTCAGGACTCCGGCGAATCAAACTAACGTCTTTTACATATCTAAAAGGGGCTTTACATAACTTTTTTTTCACCATCAATAGAGATTGTAAGTTTCTCTCTAGTGTCTCTCCCAGTTTTCAGCCGTTAAAGTGGTTATATATCGGGGATTTTGCCTGCTAACTGTCTTGCAAGTGTTAGTTGTGTCTCTTTAGCCGCTGTTTATTTTGTTTGCTGTCTGCCACACTACCTCTCGCGCATGCAAACAAAGATCCTCCTATAACCGATTGGCTCAAGTAGGCCTAGAGTGGTGTGGTTTAGAGTGAAAGCGACTCTCAGATCTTGGGAATTTTCAGATCACGCAAACCAGATTTATTTTTCTCTGAAAAAACTTTGGTACACGGGAAATCCGGCACAGTGCCGGAGCGCTATCAGGCCTGCAGTAATCATATACAATCCCACATTGATAATTGCCATTATATATGAAATTTAAAAAAACAAAATTCAGAAATCTCATATGACAGATTTTCAAGATCACATTTTTTCCCTACTTAAACCTGACATTCAATAGAGGCCATGATAAAGTGCAGTATATTTCAACAGCATTAATAGAATATGGACATCTTAGCGAACTTGTTATGGACATGCAGCAAATTGAATATCTGACTTGGAGAGAGCAGCGTGTGTCCAGCGCACACTTTAAGTTTATTACTGACAAACAAGAAGCCTAATTCACAATATTCATGAATCCATGTGCATTCATTAATCCATGTGCATATTCCTCATCTCTCTTTGGTGCAGCTCATAGCAGCCGCAAACTGCTCATTTGAATACTGCTACTTGCGCCTGACGAGAATTGCTCACACAATCTTAGTAAATCACTCACAAATTAAGGACAACCCAATCATTCTATTTTTTTAGCAGCTCACACAATTTTGCGGTCAATATCAGGAATCTTGATAAATCAGGCCCTGTCTGTGTCATTTATGAATCCTTTTATTGATTGTATCTAAACTCCGACCAGGGTTTCTTTCAGCAGTATCATCATAGGCATGGAGCCCCAGGCAGCTTTACTCTCAGAACACTGAACCAGCCAAGACAGCCACATTTAAAAAATGGTGAATATTCTTCCAACAGTATGAGCATCTGGTTAAAGCTATTATAGTGGGAGAAATGTCTGAATATGGATTCATTGTGTGATGATCGGTTTTTATTTTTTGTTGTTGTTGTTTGGCCCTCTCCCACACCCATTAGGAAATGTGCCAACATCTTAAAAGGTTTTTTTTTTTATGTATGTGTAAAAAAAGGGAGGACTGTAGTGGTAAACTGTGCATCTGCGTGCTCTTATACCCGCGTGGAGCTTCTGGACATTAGAACTACCACCCCTACGGACTTATTACCAGTTTTTTTAGCATCAGCTGCGGACCTGGTCCATTTTGTGACCAAAAGAGGGAAACGGCGCCGTGGAAAACGAGCGCGTTCACTCGTCCGCCTGCGCAGACAGGGCGCGCGCACGCCTTTACCTGGCATCTTTCTCTCAAACGTCCGCTCACTTCCCAACAAGATGGACGAACTAGCGCTGCTGATGAGAAGTAACAAGGACTTTTCCTCGTCTTGTGTTTTGTGCTTCACGGAGACGTGGCTAAGCGCGAGTGTCCCGGACAGCGCGCTTCACCTGGAAGGCTTCAATCTCCTCCGCGCGGATGGCAACGCGGAGCTCTCCAACAAAACAAAAGGCGGTGGCGTTTGCTTCTACATCAACAGCAGCTGGTGCACGGATGTGACTGTGATCTCCCAACACTGCGCTCCTTCTCTGGAATATCTGTTCATTCACTGTAAGCCTTTTTATTCACCGCATGAGATCGCTTCATTCATTCTGGTGGCTGCCTACATTCCACCGAGCGCGGACGTGTACGAGGCTCAGTGCACGCTTGCAGTCCAGATATTATATGCGGAGCGGTCTTTTCCGGCCTCTCTTGTTATCGTGCTTGGTGACTTTAACAAGGAAAACCAGAGCCAGCAATTACCAAAGTATAGACAGTTCATTAAATGCCCGACCAGAGAGGAGAACACGTTGGATCACTGCTACACTACAGTCAGCAGAGCGTATCATGCTGTCCCGCGCGCTGCCCTCGGACTATCAGATCACGTGATGGTGCACCTAATTCGCTCATACCGACAGAGACTGAAATTGGCCAAGCCTGTCGTGATAACAACGAGGAAATACACCTCTGAAGCTGTGGAGGAGCTGCGCTCATGTTGGGAGACGACAGACTGGGGAGCGTTTGGAGCAGCCACGGACAATCTGGACGAGTATACGGACACTGTGACCTCATACATTCAGTTCAATGAGACGCGCATCATCCCAACGCGCACCAGGATTTGTTATAACAATGACAAGCCCTGGTTCACACCCAAGCTCCGGCGCCTACGTGAGGAGAAGGAAGTAACGCGGCGGAGCGAGGACCGGAGTACATACAGACGAGCAAAGTACCACTTCAGCAGTGAAGTGAGAAGAGCAAAATCTGTGTACTCCATATATATTCCATATACAGGAACACTTTAGCTCCAATGACTCTGCAGCCGTGTGGAGGGGGTTGAGGGTTCTCACAAACTACAAGCCCAAAGCACCCCAGGCCCTGAACGACCGGACTCTCGCCCAGGGCCTGAATACACACTACTGCCGCTTTGAACAGCCGTCTGCTCCTCACACCTCTGCTCCCCCCACCATCACCCCAACCATCAACGACCCCAGTACTTCATCAAAGGACTCCTCAGACCCCCCCCTCCTCCCCCCCTGCCCTCTCCATCCAGGAGGAGGATGTGCGCTGACAGTTCTTGAGGCTGAACAGGAGGAAGGCCCCCGGGCCGGACGGTGTCTCCCCCTCCACCCTGAGACACTGCGCGGATCAGCTGGCCCCCGTGTTCACGGACATTTTCATCACCTCCCTGGCGCTCTGTTGCGTGCCGTCCTGCTTCAAAACCTCCACCATTGTCCCTGTCCCCAAAAAGCCACGGATCACAGGACTTAATGACTACAGGCCGGTGGAGCTGACGTCTGTGGTCATGAAGTCATTTGAGCGCTTGGTTCTGCCCCACCTCAAGGACATCACCGCCCCCCTCCTGGACCCACTGCAGTTCGCCTACAGAGCCAACAGGTCTGTGGATGATGCAGTGAACCTGGCCCTCCATTTAATCCTGGAGCATCTGGACTCCCCAGGAACCTACGCCAGGATCCTGTTTGTGGACTTCAGCTCTGCTTTCAACACCATCCTCCCTGGACTGCTACGAGACAAGCTCTACCACCTCAGCGTGCCCGACTCCCTCTGCAGGTGGATCACTGACATCCTGTCGGACCGGAGACAGCACGTGCGGTTGGGGAAGGTTGTCAACAAACACTGGGACTCCTCAGGGCTGTGTACTCTCCCCCTGGCTCTTCTCGCTGTATACAAACTGCTGCACCTCCATTTACCAGTCCGTAAAGCTGATCAAGTTTGCGGACGACACCACCCTCATCTGACTTATCTCAGACGGTGATGAGTCCGCCTACAGGAGAGAGGTGGACCGGCTGGCTTCTTGGTGCAGTCACAACAACCTGGAGTTGAACGCCCAGAAGACAGTGGAGATGATCATGGACTTCAGGAAAGTCACAGCCCCACTGTATCCCCTCACCCTGATGGACTCTCACACCCCCATCTCCATCGTGGACTCCTTCCGTTTCCTGGGCACCACCATCACCCAGGACCTCAAGTGGGAGCCATCAGACACATGAACAATAACAAGACCCGATAGTTCAGTTAAAGACCCATGTAGGATAGAACCATCTGCACTACGTAACTTTATTTTACTGCACTGTGTGGTCTGACCACACTTAGATCTGCTGCTGTCATTCACCTGTACATCTGTGAATGGAACCCTGCTGCTGTTCTTATGTTAAAAGGATGTTTATCTCTTCATAGTTCTTTTATGTACATATAGATTATAATATTTATAAAGACTTTAGCCTTATAGCTCATTCTTTTTATTTTTATTTATTTATTTTTATTTATGTTAAATGTTTTTTGTTGCACGATTTTACCGAGAAAAATTCCTAGTTTGTGAACTTGTTCTCAAACAATGGCAATGAAACCTATTCTGATTCTGATCTCCTAGGCATTCGGCGCAGGATCAAGATGAGGTTCCTTGGCATTAAGAAAGACCCAGGGACAACGGCTATCCAGGAAGCTCAATGTTGAAGCACCAGCCAATGAGCATGCAGGTCCCACACAGCGACTCTGATTGGCTGATTAGCTTGTTCAGTGGATAAATTCTCTGGAAAACACCATTATGAATTAAAAGCTGATTTTGTGAAAAAAGAAGTTTTGGAATAAAAACTAACGGAACTAAATAAAAATGACTGAAAAATAAAATGTAGTATTAAAATCTTTTTCTTAACCTGAATGTATATTCAGAGTTAGCCATAAAAACATAAATAATTGGGCTATCGAAACAAAGTATATCAAAAAGACAAGTTTATTTTGGATATACATAGCTTTTTACCCACATTATAGTGTGTGGGTCAAGATGACCCACATTATTTTGTACACAAAATCTGCACAGACATTCCATGATACATCAAAGTCTCAATCCTAACTCTAACCCTGCACACTAGTTCATGACCCCACATAAAGAAAGTCACAAACTTTCACATAGAAAAATAAAGGATAACGACTACATTGATCAATACAAATTGTGAAGTGGGTCTTATTGACCCTTAACATAATAGGAGAGTTAATGAAAAAAAAGCACTGACCAAGAATAGCAACTACAATTTCGTTGTGTTGATACTCTGAATTTAATACAATGACAAATAAAGCTTTTCAACAATTCAATTCAACATGTTTCCAGAGTGGGTTAACTAATGGCTGAAATGATCACCTTAAACTGTTGCACAGTATGCAATAATTATTTTATTTCTGTATTTTGTTTCTCGCTATTGAAATAAAACTACAATATCATGTGTGGACTGTTTATTCTTTTTTAGGTGGGAAACTTTCAAAGTGATCATATGATGACGTGATTATTTCTCCTACTGCATGCATAGTGGGCCTTTTAAAATAAGGCCTTATTACAACAAAAACTGTTTGCTGTTAGCTCATTATTTTGCTCAGTGAGCACACCAAGTTGTCTTTGTTCAACCCTTTAAGTGTTCCTTCATTTCTCATGAAGAACACAGGCATCTCTATCATTGTCCACACTTCCCTCATCAGTGCATCCCCTTTGCTTATGTGCTCTTGTGCTACCAATCCTGTTACTATGGCAACTAGTGAAGTGATTTAGCTGCTACAGTCTAAAGATAGAGCCCTCACAAAATCGACAGCTTGCACGCCAAGCTTTCATTTCCAACAACGAACAAGGCTGCACAGAATATAAACTCTTGAGGAAGTCACAAACAACATAAAACAACCACATTCACTGCATTGTTAGAGCAAACAAAGTCCAAAGTCAAATTAATGTCCCCATCTATCTATCTATCTATCTATCTATCTATCTATCTATCTATCTATCTATCTATCTATCTATCTATCTATCTATCTATCTATCTATCTATCCCATGGTCTCATTGGCTACGTTTACGTGCTTCATGTAAACACACCATTTACATTACTCTGACCCGATCTAACTCATTCGGATCAAAATTTCATTCAGATTGAGAGGGGTGGTTTATTCCGATCATGGTGCATGTAAACTACTATTCCGAATGTAGGTAATTCCTGCGCATGTCTATTAAGTCATGTGTAGATGTCTAATACGTTGTCTTAATTAAATAAAGGGATTAAGTTTGTAATTTGATTGTGTACATCAGAATGAAGGTTTGAGGATGTAAAACCATGACTAGAAAAAAATAGATAAAAGCACGCACTGAAGAACATCACAGTCCTCATTTCAAATGGGTGCATCCATGTTTGTTTACAATGGACGCCTATTTCTTCTTCTACGGCCGTTTTCCGTTTTTTTAGATAGTTCTACGCATGCCTTTTTTAATCAGATAGATGTGAAATTTTAATCCGATCTATGATCCTATTAAAGATATTTTGCACATGTAAACATAGCTAATGTCTGTGTCAATAAGTCTGTGTTCTCGTTTGTTTTATTGGAGTCAGCTATTTCTTGTGTCCCCCCCCCCCTGCTCCCAGCTGTTCTTTATCCCTTGATTACCCTAATCGCAGTATATATACCCTCCTGTATCTGTCTGTCTTTGCTGGTTTCTTGTCATTGTTCCAAAAGTTTGTCACACTTCTAGTGTTCTCGTCTGCAATTATCATTAGCTTGTTGGAAATTAAATAAATGGGCCAAAAACGCTCCATGCGCAACTCTGCATATGGGTCCTCTTTCAATCACTAACCGACAGAGCAAACCAGCCCTTTGTACCCAGCAGAGTTCCAATGTATGGATGAAGAATGGATGGATCTGATCGAATGCTGTGTGAGAGATGGTTTTTATTCGGACTCACCTTTTTATGGAACGCGCTTGGCTATCTGTCCTCCAAACGCCAGGCTACGAGGGTGGAATCAGGACCTTACTACCGCTCCACAGCTTTCTCGCCATGGTCGCCATGAGAACCCCTTGGCTTCCTTGGAGGATGCTGTTGGTGTTTCCCCGGTGTTCTTCCTTGCTCGCCGGGACGCCGTGTTGGAGGATCGCTTCGTCGTCTCCTCTGAGACCTTCCTCTTTCTTCTGCATGCCGCGCCCAGCCCCAGCCTGGATCTCCTGGTTCCTAAGTGCGATCTCCACAACAGCAGCCAGATTGCTTGGTTTCCGCTCCAGTCTTCCATCCAGAATCCGTCCCTGGCCTCTTCCTCCGGTCTTCTTTAAGACTCGGATCTCTCTGAGTCTGCCTTTTCTGCTCCCTCGCGTCAGCAAAGGAGGCACAGTCGCCACAGAATTCTTTGGTGGTTGCAGCCATTCCAATGGTGGACTCATTAATATGTACTCATTAAATGGTAAATCGTAAATGGCCTGCATTTGTATAGCACTTTACTCAGTCCCTACAGACCCCAAAGCGCTTTACACTACATTCAGTCATCCACCCATTCATACACTGATGATGGCAAGCTACGTTGTAGCGACAGCTGCCCTAGGGCGCACTGACAGAGGCGAGGCTGCCGGACACTGGCGCCACCGGGCCCTCTTACCACCACCATTAATATGTTTAAGAATAATCCTAGAGTGTTGGAGATTGTTTTTGAACAATATGATGAATTTATCCAGAGGAAACAACAAATCCCCTCTGGATTTTCTTTTGAGGATAATATTCAAATTTTATGTAGTACCCACCCTGTGAACTTAGTTTCTGGAACTGAGCCTCAGTTAATTGACAATAGTCATTAACTAAAATTACTTAACTCTTTAGGCGCTGGGGTTTTTTCTATAAAATACTCAATTTTGATATCACTAATTCAAAATGTTGTAGTTTTAATATGGTTATAGATAACCAGTCATTATAGTCGGAGACTTCAATATTCATGTTGATAGTGAAAGTGATAGTCTAAATACAGCTTTTAACATTATCTTAGACTCAATAGGCTTTACTCAAAATGTGCAGGGACCAACCCATCGCGGTCACCACACCTTAGATCTTGTGCTGACTTATGGCATTGACTGTGAAGAAATAACAGTCTTTCCAATTCAATTCAATTCAGTTTATTTATATAGCGCCGTTTCACAACAGATGTAATCTCAAGGCACTTTACAAGAAGAGTTATTACAATACAATGTTTAATATAGGAGTTAGAGAACCACAGAAGATTGCGTCGTGTAATTCTCAGCAATCCCTCACACTGAGCAAGCACGAAGCGACGGTGGAAAGGAAAAACTCCCTTTTAACAGGAAGAAACCTCCGGCAGAACCAGGCTCAGCACAAGCGGTCATCTGCCGAGACCGTCTGTGGTTTGGAGAATACAGAACAGAGACACAGAGCAGAGACACAGAACAGAGACACAGAAAGAGCAACAGAACTGATGCAGAAGTTTGTTGCAGGACTCGGATAACTTTCCGTCACTGCAATGCCATCTTAGTCAAGGTCGTCAAGCAGGGCAGGTCAGGAGCACCTACTGTAGGAAGAGAAAACAGGTTAGCGCTTGAATTGACAGCACATCATGCAGTTGGGGAGAAGTAGGAGAGAAAGTAATAACATAACCCTATCCTGTCTGATCATTTCCTCATCACTTTTAAACTTACTCTAACAGATCAGATCAAACCTGAAAGAAAACTTCATTATACTAGAACGTTATCAGACAATGCTGTAGCAAGTTTTAAAGAAGCTCTTCCAACTTTAATTTCCTCAGTACAAAAAGGTACAATAGAAAACAGTGATTTAACTCGTGACCCCTCACAACTTGACGTTCTAGTTCATAGCGTTAATTCCTCCCTGCGTCTGGCAATAGACAAAGTTGCCCCACTGAAATAGACGGTGGCTAGCCTTAGAAGATTAGCTCCCTGGTTTAATTCAGAGCTACGTACCCTGAAGAAGAACGTTAGAAAACTAGAGAGAAAATGGCGCTCCACGCATTTACAGGATTCCTATTTAGTGTGGAAAAATAGTCTATTGCTCTATAAAAAGAGCCTTCGAACAGCCAGAACAGCATATTATTCATATTTAATCGAGGAGAATAAAAATAATCCTAGGTTTCTTTTTAATGCAGTTGCCAAACTCAGACAGGATCATAGCTCTGTCGAGCCAACCATTCCCCCAGCTCTTAGTAGTGATGACTTCATGCAAATCTTTATAAATAAAATAGACTGTATAAAAAAAAAGATAATTGGGAACCTTCCCAATATGCTTGCTTCCTCCCTAGTAAATGAGGGAACATCAAAAATGGTTGAACCTAATATATGCTTGAACTGCTTTAATGTAGCCGAACTTTCAGATCTACTAAAATTATTAGCTTCATCGAAACCTTCAACTTGCGTTTTAGACCCAATCCCAACTAAACACTTAAAAGAAGTTTTCCCTCTGATCGCTGCTCCAATTTTAGATATAATGAATCTATCCTTAGTAAATGGATATGTACCACAGGAGTTTAAGATAGCTGTAATTAAACCTCTACTTAAGAAACCATCTCTTGATCAAAACGACTTAATTAACTATAGACCGATATCTAATCTTCCCTTCTTATCTAAAATTCTTGAGAAAATAGTTGCACACCAGATATGTGAGCATTTAAACAATAATGAGCTGTTTGAGAAGTTTCAGTCAGGCTTTAGAGCTCATCACAGCACTGAAACAGCTCTGGTGAAGGTTACTAATGATATTCTCATAGCCTCAGACAATGGACTGGTGACCATTCTGGTTCTGTTAGATCTCAGTGCTGCCTTTGACACTGTTGATCACAATATTCTCATAGAAAGGCTTCAAAGTGTCGGTATAATAGGAACAGCACTAGGTTGGTTTAAATCTTATTTGTCTAACAGATTTCAGTTTGTTCAGGTAAATGATAAATCTTCCTCAACCTCAATAGTTACTTGCGGAGTACCACAGGGTTCAGTGCTTGGGCCGATTCTTTTTACTATATATATGCTTCCTATTGGTAAAATAATTAGGCAGCATGGGATAAAATTCCATAGTTACGCAGATGATACACAGCTATATCTATCCATAAATCCTGATGAATCCAATCAGTTAGGTAGACTACAGGCATGTCTGGAAGACATAAAAACTTGGATGACTCTAAACTTCTTGCTTCTGAATTCTGATAAAACAGAAGTTGTCGTCTTTGGACCAGAAGCTCTGAAAAAGAAACTACTTAGTCAACCCCTTCACCTGGACGGCATTAAATTAGCCTCCAGTAATAAAGCAAAGAACCTCGGTGTTATTTTTGACCAAGATATGTCATTTAGATCTCACATTAAAGAAGTCTCTAGGATTTCCTTTTTTCACCTTAGGAATATTGCAAAAATTAGAACCATCCTGTCCAGGAATGATGCTGAAAAACTAGTCCATGCCTTTGTTACTTCAAGGCTGGATTACTGTAACTCTTTATTATCAGGTAGTCCACAGAAAACAATTAAAAGTCTTCAGTTAGTCCAAAATGCTGCTGCTAGGATTCTGATGAATATTAAAAGAAGAGATCATATTTCCCCTGTTTTAGCTTCTCTTCACTGGCTCCCAGTAAAATCTAGAATAGAATTCAAGATCCTCCTTCTGACATATAAAGCTCTTAATAATCTAGCTCCATCATACATAAGAGACCTGGTTGTTCCATATGTTCCTAACAGGGCCCTTCGCTCTCAGACTGCAGGTTTACTGGTAGTTCCTAGGATTTCTAAAAGTAGAATGGGTGGCAGATCTTTCAGCTATCAGGCTCCCCTCATATGGAACCAGCTCCCAGGGTTGGTTCGTGAAGCAGACAATTTGTATATCTTTAAAACTAGGCTTAAAACTTTCCTCTTTGACAAAGCTTACAGTTAGAGACAGGTTAATAGGTAGTTAGAAACAGGTTAGACAGGTAGCTAGGAAGAGAGAGATTAATGTTAGTAGCCAGGTAGAAAGTTTTAGTAGCTAGGTCTCCTAGTAGCTAGGAGACAGGTTAATGTTAGTAGCTATGCTGCTTTAGGCTAGACTGTTGGAGGACATTATTAGGGTCAGTTCCTACTTTCTCTCCTATTTCTCCCCAACTGCATGATCTGCTGTCAATTCAAGCGCTAAACTGTTTTCTCTTAGTCTCTTCTTATAGTAGGTGCTTCTGACCCGCCCTGCTTGACGACCCTAACTAAGATGGCATTGCAGTGACGGAAAGTTCTGCACGTCCTGCAACAAACTTCTGCATCAGTTCTGTGTCTCTGCTCTGTGTCTCTGTTCTGTATTCTCCAAACCACAGACGGTCTCGGCAGATGACCGCTTTTGCTGAGCCTGGTTCTGCCGGAGGTTTCTTCCTGTTAAAAGGGAGTTTTTCCTTTCCACTGTCGCTTCATGCTTGCTCAGTATGAGGGATTGCTGAGAATTACACGACGCAATCTTCTGTGGTTCTCTAATTCCTAAATGAAACATTGTACTGTAATAACTCTTCTTGTAAAGTTCCTTGAGATGAGATCTGTTGTGAAACAGCGCTTTACAAATAAACTGAATTGAATAAAAGTATATTGTAAATGAGAAAAATCTTCAGCATGATCCAAAGTTTGTGATGGGAACAAATTCACACATCTAATTTGGATATTATGACATCATCAGGCATTGGCAATATTGGTTTGCAATAATTTTACGGACCGTTATCTTTTTTAAATAGTTTAAAATTTACTTTATTTTGAATATTATTTTATTTTCAATATGGGCCTATGTATTTTCTACATTTTATTGTGTTTATTGGCATTTATTTCAAGAACAGGCAGACATATCTGTTTATTTCCTTTTTTATTAGACTCCTTTAGTCTATTCACTACATAAAACAGAATAGAAATTATAGGGCTCAGAATTTTACAGAGCCATCTCCAAAATAACCAACAGGCTCATCAAATTGTTTGATCCACTATTGATGATCTTCATCAAACTCTTCCTCATCCCTCGCCATCATCGTCATTTAACAGCAGGAAAGTGAACTTTACTGCTGTTTACCAGCTTGTTAGCAGTCTGATTTCTCTCCCTTTTTCTGTAACTATTTCCACAGATTTTACATTCCTGCTTCTTCTGGATTACTACCCTACTACCCGATCACATACCTTTCTCCCAGCGGGGTGAGGAACAGCATGGCACCTGTTGCTGCTCTGGATCGTAATGGCGAACGGGACCGGCCAGCCGGCTGCTGCTGCGCGCTGCTTGAGTTTTGCTTTCTTTCTCCTTGGACAATTTAACATCTTGATCAGAGGGTAGGCTAAATATTCCTCTTCAGAATCTGAAAAAGCCAATACTTTCCGGTGGGGAACTCGGACGTCTTGGCATCATAAGTTTTATCTTTCTAAAACTCGCTCTCTCTATGCTTTGACCGCAGCAGCTTCATGCTTTCTCTCTCACTGGCGGAACTGCATAAAAAGCTGATTTACTCCAAAAGTTTCCATGGTAGCACACCCAAAAATGTGTCCTAGATTAAAGGTACACATGTCCACCATCTCCTGACATAAAGTAGTAATAAACTTACTGGTCATATCTGCCGCTGTGGCTCGTTAAAGTCAGCAATGTTGCTTTGGCGCCTAGAGGGTTAAGAATGTTCATGACTGTTTCTGAGCCCAAGACTCCAGTGACAGCACAAGAGCCCAAGAGTCAAGTAACTGTACCTGAGCCCGGGACTCCAGTGACTGTACCAGAGCCTGGGACTCCAGAGCGCAGTCCAGAACCTGGGACTCCAGAGCGCAGCTCAGAAGGACTCAAAGGCCAGAGTCTCCTGACTAGGCCTAGGAATCTCAGGCGGTCTGTCGTAGGGCCGACCACACCTACAAAGGGAGGAACACAGGGGCCCGGGAGGCCTCAGGGCCTCAAGGGCTTAGCAACCGGCTACGACAGGGTGGGCCCAGCCCAGGAGCCGGAGGCAGTCCGCCCCCAAGCAGGGCCCCGACCAGGGATCAGCCAACAGGGCTTCCTCACCGCTCCCACATGACCAGAGGGACTGTAGCCGGCTGACGGATGGCATACACCGCTGCCGCCCCGGAGCTAACCCACACACTGACCCACCATCCACACTGACCCACCATCCACACCGGGGCCATCTTGAAGATCGATTGCCCTGCAAACTCCGGCTCTCCAACACGGTTTTAACTGTCTTCGGTATGTTCTTTCTGAGTGTCATGTTGACATCTTGATTAGAATTATTGTAAAAATTCAGATTGGCAGAGAATCGAATTACCTTCTGCTGACATGTTTCGGCGTTACACTTCCGCCGGTGTCGCCCCCTGCTGCCCACACATAAACGGAGGCAACAACACGATCAACGATAGCTCTGATGAAGGCGGAAGTATAACGCCGAAACATGTCAGCAGAAGGTAATTCGATTCTCTACCAATCTGAGTTTTACAAAAATTCTAATCAAGACGGTTTTAACTGGTTTTTAAGTGGTTTTAACTGTTTGTTTTTTACTTCTTTTCTTACGACTAGTTTTAACCGTTTTTAACTTTTAACGAGTTATCTTTTATCGGACGCGGGGTTTTTTTTATCCCACAGACCTTCTAGCTGTGAGGTGAGATGCGCCACCGTGCTACCCTATCGGAATTTTTTAATCAGAGCTTGGACTGCTGCTACCTTCATCACACCTCTACTCATCTGTAGCTCTGGGTCTGATGGTTGTGTCAGGCTAACGTACAAAATCTTGGAATTGGAGCACAGGATCTCTACTTTACATCTGATCCAGGACCACAAGCGTGACGTGGACTTCATCTTCAGCCGGACTTTCGCTGTTGCCACCAGCACCCAGCTGGTCGACACAATCACCTGCCAGCCCGGTGAAGCTGCCGAGGGGTAATCCATCATTTAACGAGGTCTCCAGTATTATCCAGTACATTAGAATGAGAGGAGATGTTACTCTTTGTTTTCCTCGAGCTACAGTAAAGGACATTTCCGAAAAGATTCTGGACTCCATACAACGTCACCCATCCGTGAGTATGGTTATAATTCATGCTGGAACCAATGACGTTCGCAAACAGCAGTCTGAGCTCATAAAGCGGGATTTTATTCATCTTTTTAATCTTTTAAAAAACTAACCTCTAGCTGTTTTTATTTCTGGCCCCACTCCCACCATCGACAGAGGAATAAGTTGTTTCAGCAGGCTCCTGTCTCTAAACACCTGGCTTTCTTCTGCCACCGTGATGCACAATATTGGTTTTGTAGACAATTTTAACATCTTCTGGGGCAGGAGTCAGTTGTTTGGGGCAGATGGACTACATTTAAACAGACAAAGCACACGAATACTGGCATTAGGCCTGGCATACCCTTGCCCACCCCTATCCACCACACCGGCCCCAGCTGCTCCTGCCCTCTGCCCCGTCCACCACATCCTGATGTGCAGCTGGTCCCTGTTCCTATAAACTCAATCCTGATTTTAACAATAACTCAAATATTGGACTTGGACATTGCCCGACTTCATTCATGCCTGTTATTATCAGCAAAGAGCGAAAAAATAATAATAAACTTAAGAAAATTCAACCAAAATAATCTTTAACGGTTACTAAAAATTCCACCTCCAGTAAATCATACAGTCAACGAGGAGTAGCCAGAGGGGAGGCAGAACTGCTTTTATAAGTTCTTCAACTC
Source organism: Apricaphanius iberus (assembly GCA_028564705.1). Classification (NCBI taxonomy): domain Eukaryota; kingdom Metazoa; phylum Chordata; class Actinopteri; order Cyprinodontiformes; family Aphaniidae; genus Apricaphanius; species Apricaphanius iberus. Next base: position 254,638 of record JAPXFQ010001528.1, on the reverse strand, counting down.
TTTCCGCCAAACCTGTTTTATCTGATGATTTTACCACTTTTGAATACACTGCCTCTGTTTTTAGCACTCCCTGATTTTATGTGTCACAGTTTATAGGCCACCGAAAAGGAATGCACTTTTTATTCAAAAATTTTCAAAGTTTTTATAAATTTTACATAACTCCTGTGATAATTTTGGCTGGTCATTTTTATCTACACATAGATAACCTTTTAGATCCTTTATCAACAGATTTTTTAAATATTTTGAGTTATATGGATTTTAGTCAGCATGTCATGCAACCTACTCACAACAGAGGACACACCCTGGATTTGGTCATTATGTATGGCCTGTCCACCAGTGTGTCCTCTGTTGTTGACTTGGCTATCTCTGACCACTACTGTGTGTTTTTCAAAATCACCAGTTTTATCCAATTCGAAATCTCAGTGAGAACTGACAGGAAGCGTCATGTAACCCCTAAAGTGGCTGCAAGTTTTCTTGAAGCTTTTAAAAAAAGTTTACTTCTGTAACTTTACCTGCTCCCTGTCATTTTATTGTGAATGATTTTAACAGTAGGCTTAAATCTGCTCTGGTCCAGCTGGCTCCAATTAAAGCTGTACACATACATTCAAAATTTACAGTACAATGGAGAATTGAAGCTCCTAAAAAAATAAAGAGGAGCTGCAGGGTGGCAGAAAGGAAATGGAGGAAAAAATAAATCACAATAAATAATCCGATATACATAAAATATCTTAAATCATACAATAGTCCTTTAAGAAAGTCCAGAAATACATACTTTTCCAGAATTATTTCAGAACATAAAAATTATCCAAAAATGGATTGCGGCAAATGGATTGCGGACGTCTTGTTGTGCGTTTAACAGGCGCAATGTTCTCGTGGCCGTGTTGATAAATCAGCCTCAGGCTGTTTTTGCGACGCTGTGCAGTTTGTGCGGGTGTTAACAAGCACAATCCGTTGATAAATCAGCCCCTCAATGTTTAACCAAAATAATATGTTCTATATTGCCAAAAGCAAACATCACTAGTGAAAGTGACAATTATACTAGTATACGTCACTGAAAGCTGACAGGTCGGCAGGGCCATGATGTCTACAAGGAAATGTAAACAAGTGCTAGCTGTGTTAACACTTTTGTTTCTAGACTGTGACTTACAGTAAATGGTTAAAGAAAGGCGAGGAACAAAAGACACATTTGGACACTCATAGTTGGGAAAAAGGGGACAGTTTGGGATGCCTGTTCTGAAAAACAAGCTGGAGGTAAGCTTTGCTTAGCATTAGCCTGGCCAACACATCACTCACAGAGTGGAATTTAATTGGTGGGTTTCACATCACGTCATCGTCAGTCGCGTAAATTTGTTGGAGGGCAGGAAATGAATTGAAGTATCTGTGTCGGTAAAAATGACAATGTTTTGTGTTGTTTACGGTTGCTCCAATCGCTCTAACCGAGAAAAGGATAAAAGCTTTTTTAAAGTATCGAAGATTGTTGTTCACAGAGGGAAGAAATATAAAAAGCTTATAGAACGTCGGTGGAAAAAATTGATTTTAAACCTATGCCTGCGGTCAGGAGGAGCAGAGTCTGCTAATGCCCATGTCTGCACTGATCACTTCTTTAAAGGTATTTTAGCTAGCTAACATTTTGTGGTCGTGCTTGAATACTATAATGTAGTTAAAATCTGATTTACTTATTAATAATTATTAAGTAATAGTCGTCTAATATGGACGTCATGTGACTTTTTAGGCTGCTCTAACTCTTTGGTAAACGTTGAGTCGGTAGACTGGGCTCCGACGGTCAACCTCGGTTACGAAACGTCTAAGCCGATATCAGAGGCATCTTTTCAATGGGAGCAGAGGATGAAGCTGAGGGAGGACCAACAAAGACAGCCGGAATGTTCAGAGGCTATGTTGGATCTTCAACAGACATCAGAGAAACAGATGGTGGAGAGCTCCGAACTGAAGCAGACAGCTGACAACTCACAACCAGAGTTCATCAGTGGGAATGAGACATTAAATGATCGAGGTACGTTTTTTTATTAACATGTGTAACCTCATGGTGAGGAAAGTTGGGAAAGTAGCCAAAACAATGTGATCAAGCAAGAGTTTTTAGTTTAAAATGACTGGAGTAGAAGTAGAAAGTATTCCTAACAACAAAAAATATGAAAGAAAAAGTATTTAAACATCTAGCAACAATACTGTAGCAAAAAAATCATGTAATCAGACATGCTATAATATAAGATGCAAATCCTGATTTATTTAAATAATCTCATCAAAACGCAGTAATGTCTTAACAAAAAGTTTTAAGGACACTCCTTGTAAAATTGTTTGACTACATTTCTTTAGGTTACAGTAGTTTACCACCATATAACTTAAATGATATGCAATTTATTAATACTGCTTCTAATTAACAGTAATCAAGTGCTGCTCAAAATATGAACATCCAATACATGGAGTTATATATATCTTACTGAGAATGTAACAGATGCATTAAACATTTTTACAAAATAGTTTTTCTCCCCTCATTTAATACTCCTCTACATATTTGGTTCAAGTTCCTGGCAGAGTTGCAATTTTTAATATTTTAACCGTTTAAATAATTTTTAATAGTATTTAGACTTTTTGGACACCCTTTATAATTGGACCAAAAAAGTTATATGTTTGTAAAAAGATAACTATAAAACAATTCACACAATTCATATTCCTGTATTATCTCCTTATGTTCCCTACTGCAGGTTATACAGATGCCGGATCCCAGACAGACCTGACGATGGACGACATTGAGAAGATGGAGTATGTTCTGAGACAGAACACAACAGAGCTCGGGGAACTTCGGGCCAAGGCATTGAACACACAGTTTAGTCAGGAGTCCTTTGAAAAAAATGAGAACAAGACAAAGTTCTACACGGGGTTCCCTAACTTTTTTGTTTTAATGCAGATTTTTGAATTGTGCGAGCCCTACATCACATGTGGCCCTTTGTCTGTGTTGTCTAAATTTGAACAGTTTATATTAGTTTTGATGAGTTTGAGACTAAATCTCCCACTGTAAGATTTATCTTACAGGTTCAAGATTTCTCTGTCCACCGCTTCCAGAATATGGCATAAATTAATTAACATACTTCATGAAAGCTTAGAATTTCAAATTGAGTGGCCAGAGCGACACATACTTCACGCAATAATGCCAATGGTATTCAGACAGGCATTTGGAAATAAAGTTGCAGTGATAGTTGATTGTTTTGAAGTTTTTATTGAGAGACCCTCAAATTTATTAGCCCAAGCACAAATGTGGTCAAACTACGAGCACCACCATACTGTAAAATTCCTGATTGGTGTTGCACCCCAAGGCTATGTTACATACATATGTTGTGCCTGAGGAGGGAGGGTCAGTGATAAACAGATTACATTAGAGAGTGGCCTCTTAAAATACTTGTTACCTGGAGATATTATTGTCGCAGACCATGGTTTTCAATATTGGTAATAGTGTTGGATTTTACTGTACTTCACTACAGACACCTGCATTCACCAAGGGGAGAAAACAGCTGTCAGCATATGAAGTGGTAGAAACTAGAAAATACCTAATTTGTGTATGGGGAGCCTAAGTCAAATCCCATATTTAACAGGCTTCTAGGATTTCCTTCTTTCACCTTTAGAACATTGATGGAATTAGTAACATCCTTTCCAGAGGATGGGGAGAAACTAGTCCATGCATTTTTAACTTCAAGGACGGACTACTATAATTCTTTAATATCAAGAAGTCCATAAAATTCAATAAACAAAGCGTTCATTTGATCCAAAATGCTGCTCTAAGAGTTCTGATGCATTTTTGTAGTCCGCTAAGACTCTTTAAAAAGAGAGATCACATTTCTCCTGTTTTGGTTTCTCTCCATTGGCTCCGTTAAATCCAGAATAGAGTATAAGATCCTCCTCCTTACTTATAAACCCCTTAATAATCAGCTCCATCATACATCAGAGATCTGATTATTCCATATGCTCCTAACAGAGCACTTGGTTCTCAGAATGCAGTTTGTGGACTCAAAACAACCCTGCAGGGTTTATTCAGCTTCATGTCACCATTTTCCAACAGTTCTTTTTGTTGGAGGTTGCATCTGAACAAGTGGTTGATATTCAGAGCAGAGGAGGTTGTGGTTTGGACAGATGAGCATCCTTTACATTTGCATAAAACAAATCTGAGGTCTTGTTTTCTCTTGTGGAGCGAGGCATGATTAAAATCACCAGATATTGCCACAAATGCATTGGGGTGCTGGGTCTGTAGCTTAGCGACAACAGAACTGATGACATCACATGCATGGTCTGCAACGTCTGAAGGTGGAATGTAAACAACTGCCAAAATAACATTGGTGAACTCTCTTGGTAAATAATATGGACGTAAGCTTACTGCCAAGGGTTCAATATCTGGGCTGCAGAGACGACACTTCACAGTAACATGTCTTGGATGACACAATCTGTTGTTGACAAGCACTGCTACTCCACCTCCTTTTCTTTTCCAGCTCCTCTTCAGAAATCTGTTTGCTTGTACAGAAAGCCTGGCAGAGTGACATTGGAGTCGGGGATATAATCCTGTAGCCACGTCTCAGTGAAGCATATACACTCAACAAACATATTAACGCAACACCTTTGTTTCTGCTCCCATTTTTCATGAGATGTACTTAAAGATCTAAAATTCATTCCAGATACACAATATTACCATTTCTCTCAAACATTGTTCGCAAATCAGTCTAAATGTGTGATAGTGAGCACTTCTGCTTTGCTGAGATAATCCATCCCACCTCACAGGTGTGCTACATGAAGATGCTGATCTGACATCATGATTAGTGCACAGGTGTACCTTATACTGCCCACAATAAAAGACCACCCTGGAAAGTGCAGTTTTTTGCTTTATTGGGGGTCTGGGGACTCAGAACCAGTCAGTATCTGGTGTGACCACCATTTGCCTCATGCAGTGCAACACATCTTCTTCGCATAGAGTTTATCAGATTGTCAATTGTGTCCTGTGGAATGTTGGTCCACTCCTCTTCAATGGCTGTGCGAAGTTGTTGAATATTAGTGGGAACTGGTACACGCTGTCGTATACACCGGGCAAGCAGATCCCAAACATGCTCAATGGGGGACATGTCCGGTGAGTATGCTGGCCATGCAAGAACTGGGACATTTTCAGCTTCCAAGAATTGTGTACAGATCCTTGCAACATGGGGCTGTGCATTATCTTGCTGAAACATGACGTGAAGTTCATGGATGTATGGTACAACAATGGGCCTCAGGATCTCATCACGGTATCTCTGTGCATTCAAAATGCCATCAATAAAATGCACCTGTGTTCTTCGTCCATATCAGATGCCTGCCCATACCATAACCCCACCACCACCATAGGCGACTCGATCCACAACATTGACATCAGCAAAGCGCTCACCCACACGACGCCACACACGCTGTCTGCCATCTGCCCTGCACAATGTAAACCCAGATTCATCCATGAAGAGAACACCTCTCCAACGTGCCAGACGCCATCTAATGTGAGCATTTGCCCACTCAAGTCTGTTACGGCGACGAGCTGGAGTCAGGTCAAGACCCCGATGAGGACAGCGAGCATACAGTTGAGCTTCCCTGAGACAGTATGTGCAGAAATTGTTTGGTTATACAAACCAATTGTTTCAGCAGCTGTCTGATTGGCTCGTCTCAGACGATCTTGGAGGTGAACCTGCTGGATGTGGAGGTCCTGGGCTGGTGTGGTTACACGTGGTCTGCGGTTGTGAGGCCAGTTGGATGTACTGCCATATTCTCTGAAACGCCTTTGGAGACGGCTTATGGTGGAGAAATGAACATTCAATGCACGAGCAACAGATCTGGTTGACATTCCTGCTGTCAGCATGCCAATTGCACGCTCCCTCAATGCTTGTGGCATCTGTGGCATTTTGCTGTGAGACAAAACTGCACATTCCAGGGTGGCCTTTTATTGTGGGCAGTATAAGGTACACCTGTGCACTAATCATGATGTCAGATCAGCATCTTGATGTGGCACACCTGTGAGGTGGGATGGATTATCTCAGCAAAGCAGAAGTGCTCACTATCACACATTTAGACTGATTTGTGAACAATGTTTGAGAGAAATGGTAATATTGTGTATCTGGAATGAATTTTAGATCTTTAAATCCATCAAATGAAAAATGGGAGCAGAAACAAAGGTGTTGCGTTTATATTTTTGTTGAGTGCAACACTGCATTCACGATACTTAGGCTGAGTCCTTGTCAGGGCTTGAAGTTCATCCATCTTGTTAGGTAGTGATCTCACGTTTCCCATTGTGATTGTTGGAAGAGATGGTTTGAATTTCCTCCTTCTTTCTCTCCTTTGCGCTCCTGCTCTGCATCCACGCCTCCTCCTTCTCAACTCATCAGGGATTTGTGGCTTCAGTTGAGGTATTATTTCAGCTTTTGCAATGATAATCAGCTGAGTTGGGCTGTAAACCACCTTGTTGCCATGGTTACACGTAATAACAAATGGGCAAAAAATCAACAGCAAAAATCCTTCCAACTTCACAGGACAAAAACCACAAAGCACACAGGTCCAAAAAAACAATGCTTCCTTAAGAAATAGGGGGAAGCAATGCCCCCCAAAAAAACAGAAATCAATATGTATCTAACAGAGCCACTCCAACATGCAGCCACCCAGAGCAGCACAATTGTGAACTCTGCAGGTTTCTATTTTCTGAGGAAACAGCCTCAACCTTTTAACAGAAGTTGAAAGTATGTACTGCTGTGCAGTCGCTTTTATTCTTTATTTGATTCTTTATCAAATAGATCCTTTTGTGTAAACAGATGACAGATGTGGTCTAACATGATAACCCAAAGACGATACCAACAGCAGCGGTTACACACCCTCCCTACGACACAGCAGAGAGAAACTGGTAGGCAGTGGTATTTCAGGCACATAGTGTGGCTCTATGACAGACTCAGAGAGAGGGGGGGGGGCTCTCTCAGCCAATCTGACTCGCTCTCAGCCTACACAATCTCCCAACACAAGCTGAGCTCAGTAATGTTGAGTGCGCCGTGAGAGTGAGCTCTACCTTTCAGAAAACCTCTGTTGCTGGAGGACAGACAAAGCAGAAACCTGTAAGTACACCTTCAGAATCTTTTTGGCTGATCTTGTTTGCCTTGATGCCGGTAATGGAAGCAATGGAGAATTTCCCAGAAACATATTGTTGTGTGTGTGAGTCAGTAGAGCAAAGTAATGCAGCACTGGTGAATGCCCTCTGCGTAGGCTGAACACTCTGCAGTTATCAGAACACAAGTTGCTGTGGATTTGGAGTTAAAATGAGGACCGAGGGTCTTTTGATCCCTAATCTTTTAATTCCATTAAGATGTCAGCTGTTTTCAGCATCCCAGCAGGGGGCTGCTTTTAAAAAACGACTATTAGTATTCACATTTGGACAGCTACATGGAGTCACTGCATGGAACTGGGTCATCATTCAGAAACTTTCTCTGTAGCAAAAAGATTGAGATACTCACCAAACGCTGACAGCAAGCGTGTGGGTGTGTGTGTAGAGAAACTGTTCCACTCCCACTCAGTAGCTCCTGGCTGCCTTCTCCTGGCTGCCTCCTAGCTCCTGGTAGTGGCCAGGCAGCCAGCCACTACCTCTGCCTCCTTCCTCTCCTAGCACAGTCAGATAAGCACTTCAACACAGGCTGCCTGCACAGCAGAGGATAGCAGAAAAGATGGTGGCCATTTTCACAGCTTTATTAGCATATAAGGGTTAGGATAAGTAAACATAAAGAAGGTCTAATAATCTCTCCTTCCTTTGAGAATGTGCTACATATTTATAGTAGTAGTCTGATTAAACCTTTTCTTTTGTACAGAAGGTATTTTGGGAAATGTGTTTTTTCCCCCTAAAAATATGGAGAGAAAATAGACTCAAAACATCTGTGTTTGTGCAATGCCTGATTTATTACCTGTGTCAGCCTGTTTGTGTGTAACTTTAGGTACTTGTATTTGTAAAACCTGGTTTGTAAACCATAAAATATAATTTATGTGTAACTTCGGGTACATGCAAATAAAGAAATTACGAGTACAAAATCAACTTACACATACCCTATTTTTCAAATTACACTGACGCATCTACACATACAAATCATTAAATGCATATGCACCAATCGTCTAATACACACAGATAAAACCACATTTACACAGATCAGAGTTACAAGTGCAAGATGGGTTTGGAGATTAATTTCACTTCTCAAGATTTGTCTGTACATGATGCGTTTAAATGCTGGTCGATTGCTTGGTCATTTGAGTTTTCTTATCACTTCCCCTCTAAACTTGCTGCTGACGTGACAAAAAACAATTTGTAAAATAATATCAGGACCTTTTATTATGATGGCTAGATATTAGGACTTAAAACGTTATATTTTTTAAATCAAATTAATCACAGGGTAGCTGTGAATTCATCATGACAAATTAACATTCCTAAATATGACTAAAAGGAGAGATTAATATAATTTTTGTTTTGAACACCACATTTACATTAGACCATGAATAAATCAACATTAATATAGCATGTTTATTCTCTCGTGTTACTGCTGATTGATGTTGATATTTGGCTGATGTTCAGATCCAAACTATTTTACCTCAAACTTCTCCTGATATGATGTTCTCTCTGTGAAAATGCAGCCTCAGTCAATGCAGAAGAGCCTAACAATTCAGTCACCATAAACTATAAAATATTTATCTTGTACATCTTGAAGAAAATGTGCATATATTTCAAAATATTTAATATTATTCAAAAATAATCCATGTTTTATTCTATTGTCCAACCATCATTGGTATTTAGATTATTCAAATGTACTCAGAAAAGCTCTACTTGAATAGTGTTCTTAAAAGCAGAATCTAAATTTGCTTAATTTCTAATCCAGTGTGGTTTATTTGTAAATTATTGTCACAAAATCAAAACTAAGTTTTTGATTTTGGATATTTGAAAATGTGTACAAATGGGGGGTGCATGTGATTTCTCATGCAGCTGTGAATGCACCACAGGTGTGGATGTCAGCAGCCTTGGGTCAGAGACAGACAGCAGCCGAACAACTGACAGTGTGCATTCATAAGACGGTAAGTTTGATATGGTAATGTTTGTATGTTTGTGTTTAGTCCTGAGGGTATTCTGATGACATTGCTGGTTTTTACTGCTTCTCTTGAAATGCACTAATGCACAGTGATATATCATTTAGAGGGAAAACAATAAGAATACTTAGATGACCCAGCATTCTACCAGCATTTAAATGCATCATGTACAAACAAATCTTACAAAAGTTCAAGATGCAAAGCAGGAGAAATGTAAGCTTGCTGTGAAGCTTTCAACTGGGACTCTTGAGCAGAAAGAAGAATGACAGATGTAAAGTATGCCCCAATAATGTTAATAACTCTGAACCTGATTGTTCTCCTCCTGATCTATCATGGTTCACCAGCTGCTAAATGACTCCAGTTTATAACACCTGGCTTTAATAGACTAATAACTAACTTGTCCCTTTTGTCCTGTAAGAAAAAGTTTGAACAGTTATTGTACAGTAGTAGCAGTTTAAAAGTTCTCATTCAGAGTAAACGCCGGATGAATGGCGTGCCCTTTCCAGCCCATTAACAGCAGAGTTCCCTCCAAATCCCAGTGGCCGGAGTGGCCCCCCTCTTTCTCGTGGGAGTGTCAAAGTTTTACTGCAACTCCACCCATTAATTGAAATACAGAGTATGACCAGGAGATGGCGCTTCTCTCACAGAATTCTCATCGACTTGATGTTATTATCACGTCCACTGAAGAAAAACCATTTTGGATGTAACAACACAAACTGCTCACTTTTTTGTAATTAACCTGCTTCTTCTATTGTCAAAGTTTATCATAGGCTCCATAAACTTAAGTTCTCCTAACACGGGCCAAACTTCACCAAATGAGTTCTGTAAAACATTATAACAAGTAGCCTTAAACGTTATATCTGTAAACAATTTGATTTATTTCTATGAACCTAAAGTATAACTTTTTTAAAACCTAATGTACTTTCCTTTAATTTTGTGATAAACTCGTGTTTTTTTATGTTATTGTTGTTGGATGAAAATGACAGAGTTCCACAACGCAAAACAACGTAATAGCCTATTTATAATATTTATGCAATCACATGACTATTCGGCTCACCACGGAATGTTTGCAACACCAGAATAGACCTGGTTACATGCTGTAGCGATGGGGAGCAAAGCTTGGTGGGGGGATGCTTGAAGATGGTAATGAGATACACAACGCAAAAACAACGTAATAGCGTATTTATCATATTTATCAATTTATATATTTTATAATAAATTCTTAATTAAGTTGTTGTGTATATTATATATTAATTGTAAACTTAAACATTAGTTTACTTAAACATTCTAAAATAAAGCGTTGTGAAATTCATATTAAATTAAATAATTTCAAACAGAGAGTTGTTTTCTGCTTCATTGTTTTCTCCAAAATGCATTGTATCAACACTGCGTTTGTATGCGACTCTGATCTGTGCGGGTCAGATTCTGGTCAGTGAAGCACTCGGCGAATTTGTGGTGGTAGTAGTGTGTGTGTGTGTGCGTATGCAGGGTGGGGACAAAGAAAAAAAAAATTAAAAACATGTGCGTTGTTGTTTTAGCCACATCTGGTTGACAAAAAGGTTGATATCCACTGTAATGGGTTAGACACATTGGTTTGAATGGTGACAAAGCTAAATGTGCCTGGATAATTGCAGCAGATTAGTTGTGAAATGTTTACAATAACAACAGAATAGACATGGTTACATACTGTAGGGATGGTCACGAAAGCTTGGTGGGGGGATGCTTGGAGATGGTAATGTTCTTTAGGAGGTGTGAATGATCTGGAGTCTATGGTGTGTTGTTAAGTTGGGGGTTGCATTCAGGATGATCATCAGCGAGTACAATAGGTTAGCCAGCTTTACTCTATAGAAACATTTGACTTGTATTAACTTCAGAATCAGAATCAGAATCAGAATCAGTTTATTGGCCAAGTATGTCACATACAAGGAATTTGACTCCGGCAAACTTTTTCCTCCAGTACAGAACTTGAATAAGTGAAATAAAAAAGAAAAAAGAAAAAAAAAGAAAAATATGAACAAAAATAAGTAAAAATACAAATAAATATCAGATCGTAAATAATAAAGGATAATATATACACCAAGCTGGGGTTATTTTACAGTGAGTATGTACAGAAGTGCAGAGTTATAGTTTATTGTTATGTGAGTGCACTCACACACTGTGACTAGACAGAGTTCGTCAGAGCGACAGCCTGGGGGAAAAAACTGTTTTTGTGTCGGGTGGTTTTGGCGTACAACGCTCTGTAACGCCGACCTGAGGGGAGGAGCCTAAACAGATTGTGGCCAGGGTGTGAGGGGTCAGTGGTGATTTTCCTGGCCCGCTTCCTGACCCTGGCCCGGAATAGGTCCTGAATGGAGGGAAGATCGGTTCCTATGATCCTCTCTGCAGTCCTGACTGTTCTCTGCAGTCTGTCCTTGTCTTGCCTGGTGGCGGATCCGAACCAGACAGAGATGGATGAGGTCAGGACAGACTGGACTATTGCTGTGTAGAAGATGATCAGCAGCTCCTGGGGCAGGTTGAACTTCCTGAGCTGACGCAGAAAGTACAGCCTTTGCTGGGCCTTTTTCCTTATTATGTTGATGTGTGAGGTCCACTTCAGGTCCCGTGTGATGGTGGATCCTAGGAACCTGAAAGACTCCACTGTGGGGACTGGCTTGTTGAGGATCATGAGAGGAGATGTTGATGGTGGTCTCTTCCTGAAGTCCACTGTCATCTCCACAGTTTTGAGCGGGTTTAGCTCCAGGTGGTTCTGACTGCACCAGAGAACCAGCTGTTCCACTTCCTTTCTGTACACAGACTCGTCGCCGTCGCGGATGAGTCCAATGACGGTGGTGTCATCTGCAAACTTCAGGAGTTTCACAGAAGGGTCCCTCGACGTGCAGTCAGTGGTGTAAAGGGAGAAGAGCAGTGGGGAGAGAACACATCCCTGGGGGGCGCCGATGCTGAGGGAACGGGAGCTGGATGTGAACTTACCCAGTTTCACCTGCTGCCTCCTGTCAGTCAGGAAACTGGTAATCCACTGACAGGTGGAGGGAGGCACGGTGAGCTGGGACAGTTTTTGGTGGAGGAGCTCTGGGACAATGGTGTTAAACGCAGAGCTGAAGTCCACAAACAGGACCCGAGCGTAGGTACCTGCAGAGTCTAGATGGTGCAGGATGTAGTGTAGAGCCATGTTGACGGCATCATCCACTGACCTGTTTGATCTGTAGGCGAACTGCAGGGGGTCTAGCAGGGGATCTGTGATGTCCTTCAGGTGGGTCAGTACCAGACGCTCAAAGGATTTCATGACCACAGATGTTAGGGCAACTGGTCTGTAGTCATTTAATCCAGTGACTGGGGACTTCTTGGGAACCGGTATGATGGTGGAGCGTTTGAGGCAGGAGGGGACCTCACACAGCTCCAGGGAGTTATTGAAGATCTGGGTGAAGATGGGAGCCAGCTGGTCAGCACAGAATTTCAGAGAGGCTGGGGACACTCCGTCTGGTCCCTGAGCCTTTTTAATTTTCTGTCTCTGAAATAGCTGGCGCACGTCCTGTTCGCAGATCGTCAAGGCAGGTACGTGGGTGGTTTGGGGTGAAGCTGGGTCTTTTGTGATGGAGATGGTGGGGGAGGTGGGAGGTGTGAAAGTCCTTTCAAACCTGGAAAAGAAGTCGTTGAGGTCCTCAGCCAGGCGGGGGCTCTCCACAGGGTGGGGGGATGGTCTCCTACAGTTAGTAATGGTCTGCAGGTAGCTCCAAACTGCAGAGGGGTCGTTAGCAGAAAAACGGTCCTTAAGCTTAGCACTGTAGTTCCTCTTTGCTGCTTTGATCCCTCTTGTCAGCTGGTTCCTGGCCTGTTTGTACAGGTCCCGATCCCCACTCCTGTAGGCCTCCTCCTTGTCCTGGCGTAGCCGTCTCAGTTCTGCAGTGAACCACGGTTTATTGTTTTTGAATGAGCAGAAGGTTTTGGTCTGCACACACATGTCCTCACAAAAGCTGATGTAGGATGTCACAGTGTCGGTCAGTTCATCCAGGGATGAAGCCGCTGCTTCAAAGACGCTCCAATCAGTGCAGTGAAAGCAGGCCTGTAGCTGCATCTTTGACTCATCAGTCCATCTCCTCACAGTTCTTACTACAGGCTTAGCAGATTTCAGCTTCTGCCTGTAAGATGGGATGAGGTGGACCAGGCAGTGGTCAGAAAGTCCCAAAGCAGCACGGGGGACAGAGCGATATGCATTTTTTATTGTGGTGTAGCAGTGATCTAAAGTGTTCATGTCCCTGGTGGGACACGTCACATGTTGTTTATATTTAGGCAGTTCAAGTTTGAGATTAGCTCTGTTAAAATCCCCGAGAACGATTAGCAGAGAGTCCGGGTGATTTTTCTCCACTTCTGTGATCTGGTCGGCGAGGTGATGTAATGCCTCCGTCACACACGCCTGCGGTGGAATGTATACAGCGACCAGCACAAACGAGGCGAACTCCCGCGGTGAATAAAATGGTCTACAGTTTATGAAGAAAGACTCTAGGTGAGGGCTGCATGTCTTCTTTAACACTGTGACATCTGTGCACCAACCTTCGTTAATGTAGAAGCACGTTCCACCTCCCTTTGATTTCCCAGTCAGCTCCGCGCAGCGGTCCGCTCTGAACAGCTGGAAGCCTGGCAGCTTTAGAGCGCTGTCCGGGATGAGTTCACTGGACCAGGTTTCAGTGAAGCAAAAGGCGGCAGAACGACTAAAGTCTGAGTTCTTGGATAGGAGAAGGAGCAATTCATCCATTTTGTTAGGCAGAGAGCGGACGTTCCCCAGGTGTATGGATGGGAGAGCGGTGCGTAATCCCCGCTGTCGCAGCTTGACGAGCACACCAGCCCGTTTCCCGCGGCGTCGTCTCCGTCTAAATCCACAGAACGCTGCTGCTCCTCCGATCAGAATCTCCATAAAGCAGTCAGGTTGTGTAAAGACCGGTGAAAAAAGTCCGGCACTGGATAGCCCAATTTTTAAAAGTTCCTCTCTGCTAATTTTAATAGCAGAGGGAGTGCAGAAAACTACGCAAAAAAGTAAAACAGTAACTAGTACCAGAGAGCGAAGTGCCGAGGCGTCCATACGCGGCGCCATCTTGCCATCTCTCTCTCCCATCTCTCCAACTTATAGTGGCAATGAGTCCCTGACATCCTATGTGCAGTATGTACTCTTGTTCTCTGTTAAAAAGCACTCCACAAACTTCTTACTAAAAGTAGCCTTGTTACTGTTACGATAACTTGGTGTCACCATCTTAGCAGATGTTCTGCGGATGAGAATCCCTACTGCACACACCATTTTTAATTTTTATTTATTTTCATTCCGTTTATTTCATTCCGTGACATTGAGGCAAAAACAAAAGACACAAACCATTATTTGCCGCTTGGTGAACATTTATTATTTAAATAACATAACAGGAAATGGAAAAGAAGTGCGGTAGGCCTATTTTTTTTAATTTTTACTATACATGACCACCAGAACTTTTATTTTCCACTGTGCCCCCCTTCGTTTTCAATAACACACCTCACAACTTTTGACAGTCCTGTGATAAGTCTGTTGCAAAAGTTCACATTGACTCTTGTGTCCCAAAACCTATGTATGGCGTCAACAAGCTCCTGCTTGGTACCTGGCTTAGCCTCCTTCCGAATAAAATCTTTCATTGAGTGCCAAACAAGCTCAATGGGATTAAAGTCTGGTGACTCTGGCGGAGTTTTCACCCAGTTGATCCCCTCAGACGCCATGTACGCTCCAGCAGCGGTGTGTTTAAAATCACTGCTCCTCCCCGTGGACAAAAGAGGCATTGCAGCTGGTTTTCACTCAGGCTCCTTGGGGGCGAGGCCTCACTGAAGACGTCATAGCGGGGGATTACATTACCACCACGGACCTGTCAGGGACCTTTGACGGATCAGGCACGTACCAGTCAAGGGCCAGTCCAGGACCAATCATGGAAACATGAGAACTTTTAAACTGCTACTACTGTAGTTAAAAACAGAAATGTTTTGGAAGCCTGCAGTCTGGTTGTAGTTGGAGTCAGTGTGATTTGTGAAAAAAGCAGACGGGGGTCATTTTTAAAAAACATTTGATTCATAAAAGTAACAGCATGTTTGTTTATGCTGGCTGCAGGGCATCTTGCACATACGTTTACCCTTTCAAAACTGACAAAAAATGTAAAAACAAAATCATTGTTGACAATAAAAATATATCAGATATATTAAGATGATTAAAATTAAAGAGAAAAACTCACTTGAATTATCCAGTCATAGCAGATGAGATCTTTTTTTTTTTTCCTGTGGCAGCATCAGCAGCATCTTGTCCGCCCTTTCAGACCCAAACTGTAACTCTGCATATTTTTCTGTTGGGAAAAAATATATTTCCGTCATTTTAGGCGGCAACATGTCTCGGGCATTATTTATAAATTACCGTTTTGTCCCCACCAATTAAAACCTTTAAATGGATTTTTTGTAGCAGTGCATCCACCAGCACAATTTTCATAAAATCATCCGAACCGACTGGTATTCCACTATCTTAAACAGTTTCCATAAGTGCAAATCCGGCAGCATGCTTTGTAGACATGGATGTTACGTTGAATAAAGACTCACATGAAAAAGTGGGTACAGTATCAACAAGTAACTGATTAACTCATATCTCTTCAATGCTACGTGTTCTAATCATGCTGCTCCATGCATCCGAGAGGCAAGTTGGACATACACGTTGGGCGATTTTTGGACCATTCCCACAAATGTTGCTATTGGCTTGTCTTCAAAGCCGTATAAAAATAATCGATAGAGTAAATCGTTCAAGTTTGGTCCTTCCAACTGTCATCCCAGCATTTCCATGCATCACTTCCCCTTAGTAAGGGTAAAGACTCATGCATTTTTGGATGTCTCTAGACAGACACAGTGTATGTATTGTGTATTCAGACACAGCTAACTTAATTTGATTCTGTTTATTTATATAGCACAGAATTATGAACAAATATAATCTCAAGTAATTTTACCCAAAAAAAAAAACCCCAGATCTGATTAATAATCAGAAATATATAACCAAATCCATCCATCCAACACATTTTAATACCTGGAACCTGTAAGAACTGTGATGGAGAGGCAGATGAGGAGGAAGCTGCAGGGCCTTATGGGTAATACTAAACATCACATCCATGATGTCGTGATCAGCCAGACAAGCAGCTGCAGTGAAATGGGCCGTTCAGACCAAACTTTGCTGCCAGGTGTCAAACAGCTCAGACTGCTTAGAAAATTCAAACCCCGCTGCTGGCACATTTGTGCTCTGCGTCGGCGGTGGCACGTCACATCAGTACATCAGCGAGCGGGCAGGGATTTATCTTCCAACGGGAAACTAGTAGTGTATATTTAATAACTTTAGTTGGCCTAACCGGGTTTTTTCTAGTGTTAACTAACGTAACAAGAAAGTTAAAAGAACAGATTTAACTGCTTACCTGGCACTGTGATCATTTCCACCAAATAAAGTCAGATTTTTTCCCTGAGTCTCTGACTCCCCAGCCTTCCACTTCCATTTAGCCGACTCCTCTCTGATCACCGTGGAGACCCTGCTCGTTGAGTAGCTACAGCGCACGGCTCGTCCTCCTTCCTCCCCTCTCCACACGTAGCTCCAGCCCGCGGCTCAGCTTTGCTGCCCCAAAGTTCAATTTTCCCAACTTCATGCAGCAGCCGCCGCTGCTCTGATGGGCGCGATGAGATGTATGGCAGCTTGGCGCAGCTTGACACCCACCGGCTGCATAGGTACCATGGACTTTGCATGTAATCCAGCTGCACTGCTGCCTCACTGCCAAGTGCGCTATGAAACCATCAAAAGATGGATCTCTTTGAGATGCAGGAGTGAGAGGTTCAGGAGATTGTTTATTCCAGCAGCCATAAGACTACTCAACAGAGACATCCAACATGTTTCCTAGTTTAGGTTATCCATCCATCCATTTTCTTAACCGCTTAATCCTTAATGGGTCGCCTTAATGTCAACGGGCGAGAGGCGGGGTAGACCCTGGACAGGTCGCCAGTCCATCACAGGGAGAGACAGACAGGACAAACAACCATGCACACACACACACCTAAGGACAATTTGGAGAGATCAATGACTGTCAACCTGACAGTCATGTTTTTGGACTGTGGGAGGAAGCCGGAGTACCCGGAGGGAACCCACACATGCACGGGGAGAACATGCAAACTCCATGCAGAAAGACCCTGGGCCGGAATACGAACCCACAACCTTCTTGCTGCAAGGCAACAGTGCTAACCACCTTGCAGCCCATTAGTTTAGGTTATTATTATTATTATTATTATTATTATTATTATTCTTTCTTTCACCCCCCAATTAGGCACTTGATAAATTGAATTTCCCCTTTTATGGGGGATAAATAAAGTATCTCTCTCTCTCTCTCTCTCTCTCTCTCTCTCTCTCTCTCTCTCTCTCATGGGAGGTTCTGTAAAGTTTTTATCTAATATTTTCCTTGCATTGACTAGTTGAAGTTAAAAGCTGCAGATGTCCACCGTTCGCTTTTAGCTAACTTCCTATCACAGAAGTACTCCTGCATGCTTTTATTTCATTACACTAGATTATTGTAGGGCACTGTTCTTTGGTCCCCCCCCCCCCAAAAAAAATTGTATTTTATGTCTACAACTACTCCAGAACTCAGCTGCATGTGTGCTGTTGAGGCCCAGAGGGCAGGAAGTTTTAAAGTCGCTGCATTGCAGGATCAGTTTTAAAGTAGTCATAACCTATTATTACCATGGATAACCACACTCTATTATAGTCTTTTAGGCCATTCAAAAAAAGTTGAGTGAAACAAAACATTGTGCTTTTCTGTCCCTTTTTTCTAAACGTAGTATTGTTTCTCGAGATTACGTGCAATATTTGTATTGAATGGTCATAATAACGTAAATGAGTAGTGTTTTAATTGGTTTCAGGAGGGAGGGGGGTAGACACTCCAAAATAACTACATGGCTCAAGTTCTGGCTGAACCTGACCTGGCTGCCACCAGGAGTGTTTCCAACATGGTGCCCACTGTCCCCTACAGCACCTTTTCCTTATAGCTGAGGTCCTTCAAGGTTTGCAGCAAGATGCTGCAAACCTTCTAAAAGTCTGTTCATCATGTGTTGGGGTAGCAGCATCAGAGCCAGGGACTTAAAACGGCTCAACAATCTGATAAAGAACGCTGGTTCTGTTCTGGGGACGACTGTGGAACAACTGGAGATAATGATGCAAAGAAGGATTCTTCATAAAATAATATGGAAATTATGGACAACCCTGAGTATCCTCTTCATCAGACTATCCTACAGCAACAGAGTATCTTCAGTCGGAAGCTTCTTCAGTTTTGCGGCAACACAGACAGCTACAGGAAATCATTTCTCCCCACAGCCATCATGATCTACAACAACAGTTAATTTCCCTCTGGGATCAATTAAGTAGTTTTGAATTTAATGGAATTTGAATTAGCAGTTAGCTGCTGTTTGTTATACACAGTAGAGTAATAAAACCACAGCCTTACCATTTGAATTGCAGAGGAGGCTCTGATTGTTAGAACGGCCCCTCTTTCCAAACAGAGCTTTGATGCAATCTTCCCCTCATAATGTCCCAAATTAGCAAAGCATTCTGGCTTAAAACGATTAGCATAGACTCCCAGACCTGTGTTAAACCAACTAATCCACTGGTCCTGGAAGCTTGGTCTCATGTTGGGAGTCATTAGAGCAACTCATATATGCACCTCATTTCTTCATTTTTTCCCCATACTCCAACATCCCAAATATCCTTTTCTCACAGTAGTAGATGTTTATCTGTATGGTATGGTCCCTTAAAGAGACAGGAATGGATTGAGCAGTGGTCATGCAGTGAAGGGGTGTGGGAGGAAGTGTGTATGCAGCCTGTGTTTACTTGATTGTTTTATCATGTTGCCTTGCAGCAAGAGGAACCTGGGTTAAAATCCCCGCCTGGGGTCTTTCTGCATGGAATTAGCGTGTTCTCCCTGTGCATGATTGGGTTCCCTTAAGGTACTCCAGCTTCCTCCTACAACTCTTAAAACCTGACTGTCAGGTTCATTGGTCTCTAAATGTCCCTTAGATATGAGTGTGTGTGTATTGCTGTCTGTCTCTGTGTTGCCCTGCGATGGACTGGTCATCTGTCCTGGTGGACCCCACCTCTCACCCTATGACCACTGATAGGTACCAGCATCACTGCAATCCTTCAAGGATAGGTGGCATGGATGGATGGAACAAAACAGCATCAAATGTTACAAAGATCTTTTGGGAAATACTTTTTTACTTTTAACATTCCCAGTCAGAAATGGTTAGTTCTAGGAGTTAGGAGCACATGGACCATGTGTTGTTATAAAGAGAGAGACGTTTGTGATTTGAAAATGTTTTCTGGTGACAGGCACAGTTGCTCTCACAAGTATACACAAGTGTGTGTGTTGTGGATGACTATAGATATAGTGTTAAATCAGGTAGAACAAGAGAAGTCATAAATACATCACTGTGGAGGAAAGGCAGTAAACAATTAGAATTTTTTAAATAAAATTGGAACAAAGATATTGTCTCCATAAAAAGACTATAGTTGCATAGCTCTGTACACTACAATCAGTCATTCAGCCATTCTGTCAGGGAACTGCTGTCTGTGTGTGTATGTGTGTGTGTGTGTGTGTTGGGGGGGGGGGGGGGGGGGCGTTTTGTGTGTGTGTGTGTGTGTGTGTGTGTGGGCGAGTTGTTTTCCTCTCCAGTACAGGTTGGATCCCACACATCTGTGCGGAGGTTCTTCATCTGGCTGAGAGGTTTAAAAGACACTGCAGCATGTCTCCTCTTTGGCTGATGATCTGACATATTTGGTAAAGTCTCATCAGTGACCTTACTTATCCCATCTGGACCTATGTCTACCTAGAGCTGTCCTCTCCAAGTTTGATGTGTTCAGCTGTAAGTTACGTCTCACCTTTGTCTGTTTGGGGTGACAGCAGATAGAAAACCATCATAAGCACTGCTGAACGTCAGTCACATTAATGAACTGATGTTAAGCAGCCAACACACTGACTACTGAAAAACATAGGCTGGCAGTGGGTACACTGGTAATCCATTAGAGATCAGATTAAGAAAAGAAAAGTAGGGATTAGAAGTCAGGAGAAGGGCTGAATGTCCAGACAGACAGGAGGGAACAAGGTCACGTCTCCGACTGAAGCCTGCCATTGATAGTAGAGAAAGCAACCACCAGGGTTAGGTTCCTAACAGCACAGCTCTGCTGGAAGTAATGGGGCACATGTAACTGATAAGAAAATTACAAAATTCAATAATGAAGGATGCATTTATATATTGCTTTTCAAGACCCTCAAATTGCTTTACAATTTCATTATTCATTCACATTCACATGCTGAATATGAGAGTGAATAACTGGGATTTATTTTGCTTTATAGTTTCAATTTCATTTCACTGGTGTAGCCGGAAATGTGTTTTTGATGGGCCCAGCGAAAAATGCATGGGCCAGAGAAATATTATTGAAATTAAGTTATTTCTACTGTTCCACAGTTGCTTAGAGCAGTATTCCTCAAAAGTATTAAAGTGGGTACCACCTGAGAAAATGTCGAGCTTTCCAAGTACTAAGATCATGACCAACCTAAACATGCACTAGAGAAGGCTTACCCTTTTAACTATAGACAATTAACAAAGGAGGCTTATTTACTCTTAATAAGCATTATTTATTGGTAATTGTTGCCAGCCACAGCCACACTGTGTGTGAATTATACATTTTTGAATTAATTTTATTTTGAAAAAATATTTAGAACTTTCTTCTGAGTACCACTAGGGAGAGCTTGAGTACCACTAGTGGTACACATACCACAGTTTGAGCATCCAGGCAAAGTGACCCACATTAAAGCCGTAGCCTAACACAGGTAGCTTATGGCAGCTCTCTTAAACAAACAGTAGTTATCTTTAAGTGGTAGTTAAAGCTGCAGTCTGGAGGAATTATCTATGTATCAAAGTTTTATATATCCTGAAAAAGGCTAATGCTCCACAAACATTTTTTCTTAAGTCCCTCCTTCATCCCATAGACCCCTATGAAATTCAAAGTGACCAGTAAATTCTTTTATCCAATAGAATTCAAGTTTCTGCTGTGTCGCGTGTCAATCAATGTGCATGCGTATTACAAACATACAGTCACCAAAAATCTGTTAGGGCCTAATATTAGTGCTGCTCATCCAGTAGATTATGGAGCGCCAAAGTTTTAAAATTAAATAAATAAATAAAAGTTCAACACTATATGTAGTTAAACTACTAAAGACATATTTGTCATATTCTGCCCTGTTCCTTTCATGTTTCCCTCTTTGTTCATCCACTCTCTACCCCTCCTCTGCCTGCTGATTGCCTTATTGTCTCCCCCTGGGCTGCTGCTTACTAAGCCTAGTTCATACTTCTCCGTCACCACGTTTTCACCCAGATGTATTAATGGAGACGTTTCTCCTTTACCCTGTAGTTCCCTGTTGGTTGCAAAGCAATTCCCCACCAGGACAGCAGGGGGTGCTGACTCTTTATGGCAGGTCTCCCTATCATTGCAGTGTTGTTTCTGGTTAACTACAGTTTATTTACTTCATCTTATGAACGCATTACCCCTCAAGCAGCAATGGACAACAAAAAGTCAGTTTTTGTTGAGCATGAAAGCTTTTTACTAGAAGTGCAGCTCATAGAATACTCTGAAAACAAACCCAGCGTCTGCTTTGTTGTTCTCTACACCTTGTGTTCAGAATCACCAAAAGACCTGGGGTCTCATTTATAAACGTTGCGTACGCACAAAACGGGGCCTGAAACTGCCGTACGCCACTTTCAAAGCAAAAGTTGTGATTTATAAAAAACAGACTTGACGGGAAAATGTGCGCACAGGTACGTCAACTCTGACCCGTGCGTACGGACATTTTGGAGACGAGGGAATCGACGACCCAGGTGGTGAGGTGGTGAACTGCAGCCAGACTGCATATTACTACTCTCACACATATCATTTCACCTCACACCAAACATTAATTATGGATTCATGTTATTATAAACATCCAAGCCAGCAATGATATCTATATTGTAGCTTTGCAGTGAGCTATAGCTCTTCTAAAAACATTTTTCAATATTAAAATAGATACATAAAATTTATCTCAAAACCTTAAACTCAGATAAAGGGGCTGCAACTGTGTGCCAATTAATAAATTGAATCATCAGCCGTCCCTGAGCGCAATAATGTCTGCAGTCTTGGATGGGATCATTAAAATGAGCAGGCAATACATAATGTTTCCATATACTGTGGGGGAGCAGGCCTAAATTACGATGCAATTTGCAGCAATGTCCGGTTTCCCAAACATAATCGGAGCAATTGACTGCACCCATATTACTATAAGGGCCCCGTCCGAGGAAACTCCCCTCCCTCCTGGCCTACCACCTCCCCAGCATGAGAACCCCGACCCACAGCCGCCTCCTCCTCGACAGGAAGCTTTCACCCAGGGAGCAAGGATCGGCCAGGATGTAAAAATGTTTTTATTGTATAATTTAAGGTACCAATGGCTGTCACTAGACGCTGGGCAACCTCATCATCCTCAGCCTCCTAATCCTCGCCATCTAAGAGCTCAAAATACACAGCATATTAGTCTGTCTCCTTAAAATATGCTCAAATTTGGTGTCAGCTCGGGTTTACACGTTCGATCTCTGGCTGTTGTTGAGCTCACCAATCAGAGACAGACGCTCTCCTTTGACAGAGATGGATAGTTAGAAAATTGGGCTCTATTCGGTCTGTTGATGTATGTGTGACTGAGAGTCTTTGCATCAACGGATAATGATGTTGCGTCATTCTATTTTGATGTAGACGGAAAAGTACAGTGGGGCAAAAAAGTATTTAGTCAGCCACCGATTGTGCAAGTTCTCCCACTTAAAATAATGACAGAGGTCAGTAATTTTCATCATAGGTACACTTCAACTGTGAGAGACAGAATGTGGAAAAAAAAATCCAGGAATTCACATTTTAGGATTTTTAAATAGTTTATTTGTAAATTATGGTGGGAAATAAGTATTTGGTCAATAACACTAAAATTCAACTCAATACTTTGTAATATAACCTTTGTTGGCAATAACAGAGGTCAAACGATTACTATAGGTCTTTACCAGGTTTGCACACACAGTAGCTGGTATTTTGGCCCATTCCTCCATGCAGATCTTCTCGAGAGCAGTGATGTTTTGGGGCTGTCGCCGAGCAACACAGACTTTCAACACCCTCCACAGATTTTCTATGGGGTTGAGGTCTGGAGACTGGCTAGGCCGCTCGAGGACTTTCAAATGCTTCTTACGGAGCCACTCCTTCGTTGCCCGGGCGATGTGTTTGGGATCATTGTCATGTTGGAAGAGCCACGTTTCATCTTCAAAGCTCTCACTGATGGAAGGAGGTTTTGGCTCAAAATCTCACAATACATGGCCCCATTCATTCTTTCCTTAACACGGATCAGTCGTCCTGTCCCCTTAGCAGAAAAACAGCCCCAAAGCATGATGTTTCCGCCCCAATGCTTCACAGTAGGTATGGTGTTATTGGGATGCAACTCAGTATTCTTCTTCCTCCAAACACGACGAGTTGAGTTTATACCAAAAAATTCTACTTTGGCTTCATCTGACCACATGACATTCTCCCAATCCTCTGCTGTATCATCCATGTGCTCTCTGGCAAACTTCAGACGGGCCTGGACATGCACTGGCTTAAGCAGGGGGACACGTCTGGCACTGCAGGATTTGATTCCCTGTCGTTGTAGTGTGTTACTGATGGTAACCTTTGTTACTTTGATCCCAGTTCTCTGCAGGTCATTCACCAGGTCCCCCCGTGTGGTTCTGGGATTTTTGCTCACCGTTTTCATGATCATTTTGACCCCACGGGATGAGATTTTGCGTGGAGCCCCAGATCGAGGGAGATTATCCGTGGTCTTGTATGTCTTCCATTTTCTGATAATTGCTCCCACAGTTGATTTTTTTCACACCAAGCTGCTTGCCTATTGTAGATTCACTCTTCCCAGTCAGGTGCAGGTCTACAATTCTTTTCCTGGTGTCCTTTGAAAGCTCTTTGGTCTTGGCCATAGTGGAGTTTGGAGTCTGACTGTTTGAGGCTGTGGACAGGTGTCTTTTATACAGATAACGAGTTGAAACAGGTGCCATTAATACAGGTAACGAGTGAAGGACAGAAGAGCTTCTTAAAGAAGAAGTTACAGGTCTGTGAGAACCAGAGATCTTCCTTGTTTGAAGTGACCAAATACTTATCTTCTGAATCTGAATATCATTTATGTAAAGCACTTCGAGTTGCAATTTTTGTACGAAAAGTGCGATAGATAGATAGATAGATAGATAGATAGATAGATAGATAGAATTACCCTGTTGCACTATACAAATAAAATTGCCTTGCCTTGCCTATAATTTTGGGATCCAGTCCCACTTCAAGATGGGAGTTGTGATAGTGTGGCCATTCTCCTATTATTAATAAATCTTTGAGTAGTGTAGGCTGCTGTAGTTAAAACATTTAAAATTAACCATTTAAAACAATAAAACATGCTCGACTATACTATTGTATGTCATGTCATGTTCATATTTTACATATGAGAATGGTGGGCCACCAACGCATAAGAATGTTAGGCCCAGTTTTCGGTATAAGTCCAGCCTTAATCCCAGCTGATGTTTGTTGTCCTCCTCAACTTTTCTATGCATAGATATACTCATCTTGTAAAACAAATTTTAATAGCTTTACTGAGTTGCATGTTTCTTTGGGTCTGATTGTGCTATTTCAATAATTGCACCGATTTTTTTCTATGTTAGAAATTTGATCTTACTCTACAGTCTCGTATATTTTCTGTTTATCTGTAACTTGCTGCTGGTGAACCTAATTTTCTCTGCAATAACTGATTTTCTATTCTATTCTATATAAAAGTGTACAATTATTATGCCAGATATACTTTAACACCGGACCAAGGGGTGTTCAAACTTTTTGTCACATGGACAAATATAGTCAAAAGGACTTGAGGGACAAAAACTGTTTTTTTTTACATACTCAAAAATGACTCACCAAAATCTCAACATAAACAAAGTATGCAATTATTATTAGAAGGGCTGTGTGGAATATCACTCCGCGGGCGGAAACGGAAATGGTTTTGTTTGTAGTCTTTCTGTAGTCTTATACAGTCGCAGGGTCCAAATATTGTATAAAATCCAAACATTTTTAAAAGGTAATTTATCTTTGTACCCCAGGAAATGGAACCCGAAACATTTATATGGGAGGATGAGGGTTTTGAGATAGACTTTGATAACTATGAAACGCCAGTGGTTTACTTAGATTTGGCAAAGGTGCATTACCGCCACCAGCTCGGCTTGAGTGTCTATTACTCAAGCTATCGGCAGAAGAATGTACGGGTGTGAGCGGTTTGGGAAAATAGGTCAACAGTTTTGTAAAGAATGGTAAAACACCTGTTGGAAACATCTTTTGCGGCAACTTTTTTATGACCATATCAGTGGCCATACCAGTCTTTGTAAGCGACAGTTTAAAGCGTTTTAGGAAGGATTTTTTTCCAGGGCAGCTATACGCCCATTGTAAGGGGGGGTGTTAGCAAATAAACTTAAATTTATCGAGACAGTAGCATTTGTCCAAAATTTCTATCAAAACCTTTCCATGCCCCTTCTTCGGAACCCCCCAGCTCAGGGAAAGTACACCGCCCTAAAGGAGCAACTGCTTCGCCGTTAATCCCTCTCCGCCACAGAAGGGGCTGAGAAACTCCTCTCCCTCCCTGGATTGGGTGATGGCACAGCACGCGAACTCATGGAGAGCATGTTGTCCCTGCTGGGTACTGATGATGGCGGGATCCTTTTCACCCACCTGTTCCTCCCACAGCTCCCAGCTCCGGTCCAGCCTGTCCTCTGCAAATCTTCGCTGCTGCTGACTAAGGACTACTGCTCCCTAGCCAAAGAAGCAAGAAGCATCCTCCTGGTTACAAGGAGCTTTGCAGTCCAAGCAGTGGCTCCCGCATCTCCAGTGGCATCTGCTGAGCCTCCGGCACCATCCACAGAGGCTGATGGGCCAACAGTGGTAGTGAGAATTGCTACACAGAGACGCATTGGATCAGACTTCTGCTACTACCACCAGTGGTTCGGCACCAAAGCCCGACGCTGCCTGCTGCCTTGCAGTTTCAAGCCGCAGGGAAACGACATCGCCAACGCTCGGTGACAGCCACGACTGTTGGCGACAGGGAAAGGCTGCTTTTCATTTAGGACTCATGGTCTAGAAGACGTTTTAAACTCTGGTTCCCAGAAGAGCCTGGTTCCCCCGGCTGGCTCAGACAGGCTGGCAGAAGGCTGCAGTCCAATGCTAACTGCTGCTAACAGCTCCCCCATCAGAATGTTTGACGACAGGTCGGCTAACATGGAGCATTTAAGCATCGTTTGGCGCCCTAACAACTCTTGGCCTTCACCATTACATATGATGCCCAGGTCAGACGATCAGTGGCAGCCATGTGGCGATTTCTGCTGCCTTAATAATGTCATGGTAAACGATCATTATCCAATCCCTCACATCCAGGACTTCTCTGTCAATATGGCTGGGACTGCCATCTTTTCTAAAGTTGACATGATGCGCAGTTATCACCAGGTCCAGTTCGTGCAGAGGACATCCCTAAAACAGCTGTGATTAATCCATTTGGCCTTTTTGATATTTTAACGGATGCCTTTTGGCCTTAAAGATGCAGCCCAAACTTTTCAGCAGTCGATGAATTCGGTCTTGCGGGGTTTACCCTTCGTTTTGGATCTGGATGACATCCTGGTGGCCAGCAGCTCTGCTGAACAGCACATGTCCCACCTACGAAAGCTTTTCCAATGCCTAACAGGACATGGCCTGATTGTCAACCCAGCAAAATGCCAGTTCAGGTTGTCAGTCAATGGGTGTTTTTGTGCCATCACATTCCTGCCAGTGACACTGTTACACTACCCCACTAAAGTGCAGGTAGTATCCGATTTCCCGGGTCCTCAGACTGTGAAAACCCTGCAGGAGTTTCTGGGGATGTTTCATTTTTACAACCGTTTACTCCCGAGGGCAGCACATCTTCTTCAGCCGCTTTACTGCATGCTTAAAAAGAAACAGACCAAACGAAAATCTGGACTGGACTTCAGACTGACTCCAAGTATTTAATATTGCTAAGTCTGCGCTGGCCAATGCCGCCCTTTTGACCCATCCCTCCCCCTCAGCACAGGGGGCTTTGACTACTGACGCCTCTGACGTAGCAGTAAGGGCGGTGTTAGAGCAGCGGGTCTTTGGGGTTTGGCAGGTTTGGCAGCCGCTTGCATTTTTTAGCCGCTCGCAGAGGGACAAATACAGCGTTTTTGACAGAGAGCTGCTGGTTCTCTTTCTGGCTATGCAGCATTTCAGTTTTTTCCTTGAGGGCACCCCATTTACAGCCTATGTTGACTACAACCCATTGATATTTGCCATCTGCATTATGGCAGCGCCGCGTTTTCGATGCTTTCCATTCCCTCTCACATCCAGGTGGGCAGGCCTCAGTGAAACTGGTCAGTTCCAAATTTGTTTGGCCTGGATTACATAAGGCTGTGAAGGCATGGGCTGCAGCATGTGACCCGTGCCAGCGTGCAAAGATTCATAAACACACAAAAGCCCCTTTTGAACCATTCCTAGTCGCAGGTTTGATCATGTCCATGTAGACCTGGTGGGTCCCTTGCCTCCATCTCAGGGTTTCACTCATCTCCTTACCATGATCGACTGTACCACAAGGTGGGCAGAAGTGGTTCCGCTGGCATTCACATCTGCCGTGGTGGCTCATGTGTTTTTATCAACCTGGATTGCATGTTTTGGCCCCCCTTCAGACATTACCTCTGACAGAGGACCACAGTCTGTGTCAGAGCTTTAGTCCACCATGGCTGACAGCCTGGGGATCAAGATCCATCGCACCACTCTCCACAGCCTAACGGGTTATTTATTCCTCCACAAGGACTTGATTTAAAAAAAAAATAGGGCCAATAAAATCAGGATTTAGTTCACTCGACCTTCGAAAAGGTTTGCTATATTTAAGCAATTTTCCTAAAATCCATTAAAAGCAGCTTTTGAGTCAAAATCAGTGGACAGATGTGGTCCTTGCAGGAGACAGAATTTTTTAAAATTCAATTCAATTTTATTTATTTAGCGACAATTCAATGTCATCTCAGGGCACTTTACAACAATAGTCATTTCCATACAATTATGCAAACATTCCAGTCAGTTATTGAAAGAAGATTTTAATTTGTCTGAATTAATTATGCACTAGCGTTTAATAATTATTACAATTGTAGTAGTTAGATTGTAATAGCTGTAGTTTTTCTAACTGAATATGAGAGTTATATGAGATGAATTCTATGAAAATTTGAACGTAAATGTAAAGATTGTTTTGCCAGGTAGAACAAGACATAATAACCTTTGCCTTATCTTCTCACACAATGGCCTTTTAGTAGGTTCAATCGGGTTCAAAGTAACAACCTGCTCATAAAAAATGTAAAGCTGTAACCTCACAGTTCTGAATCTGATCTTATTTTGCTTATCTTTTCTTGTTCCCTGTCAAACAATGTTCTGTCCCAGTAACCTGCATACATTTTATGGGCTTGTTTCTTTCAGACCATCATGGAAGAGGCAGACCTGCTGAAGGAGAGGCTCCAGGCCATCACGGTAAAACAAAAATATAACTTAGTCTTTTCCTCTAACATTAAACCTTTAACAAAGTTGGGGTGCACAGAGAGACGTCTTTGACTGCTCCAAAGTCTAATAATAATAATCTACTCATAATAATCTAACTAATAATATAATCTAATTAAGGGCATCAAAGCTATGAATGAACACATGAATGATGTATGGAATTACTGTATGTACTTAAAAAAAAGGGTGAAATAACTGAATACATGTGTTATATTTTAGATTCCTCAAAGTAGCCACCCTTTGCTCTGATTACTGCTTTGCATTCTCTTCAGCTTCTAGTCACCAGAAATGGTTTTCCAACAGTCTTGAAGGAGTTCCCAGAGATGCTTAGTACTTGTTGGACCTTTGCCTTCACTCTGTGGTTCTGCTCACCCCATATCATCTCCATTGGGTTCAGGTTCGGTGACTTTGTAGGACAGGTTATTTCACACTTTTTGTAAAAGTATTACATAATTCCATATGTGTTAATTGGTAGTTTTGATGCCTTCAGTGAGAATCTACGTAAATAGTCATGAACATAAAGAAAATGCACTGAATCAGAAGGTGTGTGCAAACTTTTGGTCTGTACTATATATATATATATATATATATATATATATATATATATATATATATATATATATATATATATATATAATGTGTGTGTGTGTATCAACAAAATTTAGTGAATAAGAAAAAGAGAAAATTCAATCAAATCAATATTTGGTGTGACCACCCTTTGCCTTCAACACAGCATCCGTTCCTCTAAATCCCCTTGCAGACAGTTATTGAAGGAACTGGGCTAATAGGTTTTTCCAAACATCTTGGAGAACTGGCTACAGATCTTCTGTGGACGTAGTCTTCCTCACATCGTTCTGTCTCTTCGTGTAATCCCAGACTCACTCCATGATGTTGAGTTCAGGGCTATGTGTGGCTTCTAAGCCAAGCCAATCCCATTTTATTAGTGTAGACCACTTTCAGAAACACAGTATTTAAGGTACTTGATTCGGTGATAAAGAAAAACAAAAAAACAAATGATAAACAATTAAGCAATGAAAAGCATAAAATATAATTAAGTAGTGAAAGTAAAACATTTTATTTTTGCAATTAAGCATAAAAAACACAACATAAAATACACAACGAAGCACAATCCTTTACTGAAAGCTCTACAGAAAATAGTTTTAAGTTTTGCTTTAGAGCATCTCAGTGTTTCATCAGGTCAACTGTCATCGTGATGTTTGTTCCAGGTAAGGGGAGAATAGAAGCTGAAAGCTGCTTGACCATGTTTCTAGGGATGATTAGTAAACTAGAGTTGGAGGACCTGAGTGGTCTGGGGGGTTGTTATAGTGACAGCAGGTCTTCAACATACTTTGGTGCTTTCAGTGATTTATAAAAGAGTAGCCAGGGGACGGACTTTAGAACTGGGGTGATGTGTTCTACTTTCTTAGTTCTAGTGAGAACACGTGCAGCAGCGTTCAGGATCAGCTGCAGCTGTCTTAGTGACTTTTTAGGTAGACCTGTGAGGACGCTGTTGCAGTAATCAATCAGACTAAAGATAAACGCATGGATCAGTTTTTCAAGGTCCTTTTGGGACATCAGTCCTTTAATCCTAGAAATGTTCTTCAGATGACAGAAGGCTGACCTTATTATGGCCTTTATGTGAACTTGAAGGCTTCCAGAACGTTTTGTTCTCCTTATGATGAAGATAGTTCTTCATGACTTTGGCTGGATGTTTGGGGTTGGGGTTGCACACTATGACTTTTACTCCTACTTGTACACCCAAATCCTGCACTAGTAGCTCAAAAACCCCTACTAGTTGGCTGTTTGACGCACTAGCTAACGACCAGGCAGAACTTTGTTGATATTGTCTAAGTATCTGATCGGGCTGATCAATAATTACGGCTGATGATCAGCTGAAGGAAGACTGAAGGACTATCTCCCTTCTCACCAGCTTCTTGTTGATAACAAAATGTGTCTAAATATCCAAATATTAAAACTCCTCTACCTCCTTCCTCTTTTTTCTTTGTGAAGAAAGAGTGGAGCTCATCTTTGTGACCAGAGGTTGCTCTGCACACTGCTGCAACTTCATCAGACAGAGGCATTGCTATAAATACCTGAAGACATCATGAGGGGATCCCTTTTCACTTTGACAGTGTCACACTGAGCCTGGATCAAGGTGCTAATATTAGCCATCAGTGACCAAAGCATTGTGACATTCAGGAACTCAGGGCATATGTTTCATTAGTGGGTAAACAATGTGCTGCTGTAACAAGCCTTTAGTTTACCTTTATACCGTCTGAACCCATTTAGCGACATCTGAAAATGAGAAGCTGATCTTTTCCACACAAGAAGCTGATTGAAGTTGTAATAAACAGTTGAAGACAAGCAGGTAGAGACGAGTAATGCATTGCCTTGGAGCTATTTATGACTTTTGGTCTCCAGCTGTCAGCCCAAGGCTGACGAGTCAGCGCTGGGATGCAACAGGTGGAATAGTTTCCATGTTTTAAATGCAAGCACACATGCTGCAGACATGTGCTTTTTGTCCACAGGACAAAAGAAGAATCCAAGAAGACATCGCCAAGAAAAGAAGACAGATTGAAGAGGAGAAGTTAAAGCTCCAGTATATCAAGGTATTGTGATGCTTTAAATGTGCTTCTGAAAAAAAACACAAAGACCAGCTTACATTCTAAGCAAAATACAATAATAAGCAGTACCTCACTAGCCCAACAGATGGCACAATCCTGAAGAAAACGCTTGTGCTCCATTGTTAGGAATAAAACTGTATGTAAGGAGTAGATAAAGACATTTAGAAGATCACATTCAAAACTGCAGAATATTCATTTTATTCACCATCTTGAGCATTTCATGGGAAAAGCCCTTCAACTGGGGACGACTCAGGTGATGGAGCCATCTGTCTGCACCACCTGCTAGAGACAGGGGGCTGAAAAAATGTTCCTGATAAAAAGCAAATCAGGATGGAGGGCCGGGAATTACAGATGAAGGTTTGGAGCTCTACAAGGAGAAGCAGGCCAGATTTACAGTAAACCAGGCACTTCTTTGTCACACCACATTGTTTTTTTCTTTATTTGAACCTATATCTGCTTTCTGTGCTATTCGTATCATTGGTTGAAAAACATGACCTACTTTTAAAAATGCTGATGTGAAAAAAAAAGTTTTAACTCAAAATGAAGATAAATACTGCTCTCTTTGTTGGCCTGGACTTCCAAAAGCTGTAAAAAAAAAACAGTTATTGGTGGGATGCACCAATACCAATACTGGTAAACCTTCTAATGTACTTGTATCTGCATCAGTTTAAGTTAACTGAAACCATGACTTGAAATCTTAATTTTGTGGTCATTTTATTAATATTAAAATATGATCTAACTCACCATAATTTGTTATAACAAGCAGAGAATAAAATAAAACCGGTCTTCCAATTCATTGCATTTTTGTGTGTGGTAGAAGTATCCAAGTATCCAGTGAATTATTATAACCATCAATTATTAGGAACAAATAACATGAAGAACTTTTTAGAATTTTGGAGATTACTGTCAAATATTAGTATTTGAAAAATATTTAGAATCTGATGGTGAAAATGGTGATTGTTACCATAAATGGGAGAGAGATATAGTGGCATAATGTGTCACTTTGGTATTTATGACCCTGATTTATGACCCTTGGAATGATTTATGACGTATGCTTTTCACATTAGTCACAAAATGAACGGGTAAATCAATTGCTCAAAAAAAAAAAAAAGGGGCTAAAGGCTTCGTTCTAATTTAGAAAGAAAACCAAACTCTGCTTTAAATTTTAAACAGTAGTTGAATGATCCGTTATTAATTAACTGATTAGTTTCGGAGGGGATACAGACGGTTGTCTGTCCCAGTGAACACGTAAATGGATGCATTCCCATTTCTGTTAATTGACCAAATGGTGGTGTTCATCACATCAAACAACTCCACGCTGTTGGAGCGTGGCTATGGCCTTCCTGAGAGGTTAAAACAATGACACCTATGACTTTTATGGTATTCTAAAACATTGCCTTGATCCTTTATGCCCTCTGCTAAAACATCTACGTTTGTGCTCGCACCGGGGGGTTGCAATGTAATAATAAAACTGTTCTACCAAGGTATAAAACAGGTCGTATCGAACCAGTCGGTAAAAACAGAGGATAGAAGTAGGCCTGCGCGTGTATCTGTCTACACCTGTCATGGCGAGACGCACTGGTAATTTTCTTACCCAAAAACACCTTTTCTCCTTCTCTAAATCTGCTTAAACCTACATTTTTTTCTTTAGTACACCGCACACAGGTTCATCCTGTTCCGGCCTCACTTTGATGAAGGAAGGATATCTGTTCTGTCCCGTATTGATAAAAGAAGCAGGAAAAGTACTTTAGATACTTAGATACAAAGGGACTGTCAGAGGGTGTCGCACACACACACACACACGCACACACACACACACACACACACAGACCCAGCCCCCCTTGTAAGAACATAGTTAGACTAGGCAAGTTTGTATGAGGGGGCAACAGAGGGCCTTTTTTTGTGTATGGTATCACCACATGGTTCTTGATTAGCCAGCATTATGATAAAAATGTAAGAGCGGAACTCCTACTAAAAAAAAGTGGGATGAAAACCAGTCTTTCCCTTGTGAACTCTCTGAACCCGGATTAGTTGACTTTACTCATGAATCGTGATGAAGCCCGTTGTCTTATACCACTTAAGTTTTTACACAAGCTAAAATCAAATATATTCAGTATAACCAATGCAGAATGTTAAGTGCCTTTCAATATAAAAGCATTACCGGAAGTTAACGTACCAAAAAGAATTTCACTGTAGTTAAGCTCGATTACAACACACTTTCAACAAGTACACAGGAAGTAACCCTTTCAATTTAAAAGCACCAACCGGATATAACGAAAATGTTTAACGTTTAAGTTTATAGTTTAATCGTCATGCATTGCGGAAATTTGTTTAAAGTTTAATTATAGGGATTCAAGTGTAATCTTGGAGTTAAGAATAAAATAATCGTACTACATGTACTACAATGTGTTTAAAGTTACTTACTGTAAAGTTTAGAGTTTAATCAAATTTTTTATTTTATTTAGAATTGTTTAAATGTATTACTAGTTTAATTAAAGTTTAAGCGATGGCGATTGTCACCTTTTCTCTATTTTTGACTTGTATAGAAGTAGAATCTAGGACACTGCTCCTCTGTCCATCTTTTGCACGGCCCGCTACATCGCTTTTCTGAAGAAAAGAGGTGAGATGATTCTTGAGATCTATTTAAAAGGGGAAAAGACTCCTCCTTTCTTACAAGTTTTGACCCCCCCCCCCCCCCTTCTCCTCCGGGAGTCATAAATCATTCCAAGGGTCATAAATCATTCCAAGGGTCATAAATTAGGGTCATAAATACCAAAGTGACAAATTAATCCACTATATCTCTCTAATGGGACATTACATAGTGGAACAACCAAATCACATGTTGCTAGCATAAGGAGGTGTATGGAGGGTTAGCATGTTTTTCATTACTATTCTCAAAAATATCTATTTTTTTCCTTTACTTGCTTGAAGCAGGCCAAAATAAATGTTGGATTGCTGAGTTTTTGATGGAACAATAAAAGAGTGTAACTATAGAGAAACTGAACATTATCTTTCACACCTCCTGTGGGACTCCACCTTCCTCCCAAAGTCCAAAAACAGCAAACTTAGGCAGACTGGTCTCTGGACTGGCAACCTGTCCAGGGTATACCCATCTACAACCAATGACTGCTGGAGATAGGTACCAAGCCCCCACACTCTGGATGGATGGATGAGGTGAAAATAGAGAAATGGCTGGAGAATAGTGATATCAAAGAGGTATGGAGAGGGATGAAGACCATCACTGGCAACAAGATGAAGAATGCCAAGTCAATAGAAAATGATGTAGACATAGCTAACTCCTTCAACCAGTACTACAGGTTTGACACTGGTGCGCTCTCCGACTCCACCTTCACATCTGCTTACTCCCCCTCCATATCTGCGGCTGCTCCCTCCACCTCAGAGTCTGTGCCTTTATCTGCTTACTCCACCTCCACATCTGCTCCCTCCACCTCCATGTATGTGGCTACTTACTCCACCTCCACATCTGCAGCTGCTCCCTCCACCTCCATGTCTGCAGCTGCTTACTCCACCCACATGCTACCTCCACATCTGTGGCTGCTTATTCACCTCCATGTCTATGGCTGCCTCCTCCACCTTCACATCTGCCTCCTCCAGCTTCACATCTGCTTCCTCTACCTCCAACTCTGTGGATACTCACTCCATCTCCCCTGCATCCTGAGATGCTCCAACTGTTGATAACACTAGAAGAGGTGGGAGTTGAGCTCAAGAAACTTGGACCAGACAAGGCTGTTGGTCCGGATGGAGTTTGTCCAAGGCTTCTGAAGAAGTGTGCAGGACAACTGGCAGTTCCTCTGCAGAGGCTCTTCAATCTGAGTCTTCAGATAGCAAAAGTCCCAGTGCTGTGGAAGACTTCGTGTCTCATACCAGTGCCCAAAATAAGGCGACTGGCAGAGCTGAATGATTACAGACCAGTGGCTTTGACATCTCACATCATGAAGACCTTAGAGCGGCTCCATGTCCATCGAATGAAACTGCAGGTTGCTGAGGAACTAGACCCCCTCCAGTTTGCCTATCAGGAACACTTAGGAGTTTTACTGCTCTGGGCATACTCTTACCTGGATGTGCCTGGTTCTTATGTCAGGATAATGTTCTTCGACTTCTCTAGCTCTTTTAACACCATAAAGCCCTCCATACTGAGCAACAAACTTGTAGGTATGGGTGTAGCCCCCTCCCTGACATCCTGGATTATGGACTACCTAAAATCCAGACCTCAATACACCACGGTGGGGAGATGTGTTTCTGGGACACTGGAATGCAGCACTGGGGTCCCACAAGGGAATGTTTTGGCTACCTTTCTGTTCACACTCTACACATCAGACTGCAGATACAACTCAGAATCCTGCCACATCCAGAAGTACTCAGATGATATAGCGTCGTGACGTGTGTGAGCGGTGGACAGGAGGTGGAGTACAGGGACCTGGTGGAGACCTTCACTGATTGGTGAAAAAAAAAAAGCCACCACCAAGACAAAGGAAGTGGTGGTGGACTTCAGGAGACTTAAACCACCAAGACAGCCAGCCTACATAGATGGGGAGGAAATAGAGACTGTGAAGTCCTACAGATACCTGGGGGGGGTGGGGGGCGGGGGGGGGGGGGGGGGGGGGGGGAGTGGTTCTGGATCAGAAACTGGATTGGACCACCAACACAGATGCAGCATACAGGAAGGGACAGAGTCGTCTTTTTTCATTGGTCCTTTGATGTTTGCAGTGACATCAAATCAAATAAAACTTTATTTATAATAGCGCTTTTCAAACGTGATTTCTCAATGTGCTTTACAGATTTAAAATGATCCCACAAACCCCCAACCCCCCGTTCAAAAACCAAAAATAAAATCATCATCACAACTACACCCCCCTCCCAACCCAACCCATCAGCCATACACACACACACACACACTTAAAAGCTTAAAAAATATAATTAATAAAAAAAATAAAATAAAAAATAGTGGGCAGAGTACAAATGAGCCAGGAAACACCATCATGGGAGCCATCTGCATCGGTAGCAGATCAGCAGCAGCAGCCAAGGCACCAACCCAGGGCGCACAGAGGAGTGAGGGATGATACCCCCACCTCCACCCAGGCATTACCTGGGGGGCACCCACAGCAGACCACCGCCCCTGATGCAGAGGGCTCCCATAGAGGAAACACAGGGACGAAAGATTAAAATAAGTTAAAATATAAAGTTTATAAAATATAAAGTATATAAAGTGTAAAACAATGAGTATAAAACAATATGATATAATCAAGATAAAATGCTAGGCAGAATAATGAAAATGACATGCTGCAGATGTTTTGCCACACAGTCATCAGAAGTGTGCTTCTGTATGCTGTTGTCTGCTGGGGAAGTAGCACTACGGACAAAGACTGTAGACGTCTGGACAAACTGGTCAAAAAGGCCAGTTCTGTACTGGGTCGGGAGCTGGACCCTGTAAGAACTGTGGTGGAGAGGCAGATGAGGAGGAAGCTGCAGGGCATTCTGGGTAAAACTAAACACCCCCTCCATGATGTCCTGACCAGCCATAGAAGCAGCTGCAGTGACAGATTGATCTCATTGAGATGTAGGAATGAGAAGTTCAGGAGATTGTTTGTTCCAGCAGCCATAATACTTTTTTTTCTAATATCAGATTTATTTCTGAATATTCAAGCACTGGGATAATTGAATTTCCCCATTTGGGGGATAAATAAAGTCTGTCTGTCTGTCTATCTGTCTATGAGGGAGAATCTAAAGCTGTGCTTCCTGTGTTGGACTGATAGAAAAAAGCCCTGAGGGAACAATGGCTGATGGATGGTCTGAGTCAGCAGTCAGAGGAGGAACAGGAGGCCATGAGGCTCCAGGCTCAAGATGAACAGCAGCAGAGTGACCAACTTCAGAGCAACATCCTCAGGTAACCATAGATCTGGAGTTTAAAAAAATAAATGTTTCATTTTTGATTGCGTTAAAGTCTGCTATTCTTCATAAGCATCACTACCCTGTTACTATGGCCAGTGATGACAGCAGGATATCAGATGCAACTACATTTGTCCTCTTTTTTCCAAAGGTTTGACCTTATTAAAGGTTTTCCTATTTAGCAGATTGCTCTCTCTACAGGCCTTGTACCTTATAAGGTCAGACTCATCCTCTCTTTGTGGCTTACAGCTGGAATGCTGTTTAATCCAAAATGCGTTGCTTTACTCCAAAAATTGTTGATCTGCTTACTCTAAGATTTTATGTTTGTAAACAGTTTTTTTAAAAATTACTTTAGATTTTCAAGGGCCCAAAACAGCCATAGAAATCTATGATTGAGAAAATAAGTGACCTCCATAGATATGGTTGAGCTACCTCAACTTTACTGTCGTTACACTGATTTTAATTGATTCATGCATATAAACTTGATCAGCTGCTCTTTCACAGTGGAACACACTGACTGTTGGACCATAATGTTGGCATTGGAAGAGCTGAGGTTTAGGTGGGGTTGGCAAAAGGGCCTTTCTGTGTGGAGTTTGCATGTTCTCCCCATGTTCCCTTGAGCAGCAAATGTGAGCTACTCCCACAAAAACATGCACCAGTCCTGGGCTATATACTGCCTCCTCCTGGCTGACCGGGGTGCCTGAAGGGTTGGGGAGGATCTGCCTGGAATAACGTGATCCTTCCACACGCTATGTCCAGCTGGGGAAAGCCTGCCCCTTCAGGTGAAAAGAAGAGCTTGCACACTCTTTAGGCAAGAAGGAGGCTTGAGCTCAGTGCAGGGCCCTCC
This sequence comes from Apricaphanius iberus, assembly GCA_028564705.1. NCBI lineage: Eukaryota > Metazoa > Chordata > Actinopteri > Cyprinodontiformes > Aphaniidae > Apricaphanius > Apricaphanius iberus. The sequence goes on along the minus strand of JAPXFQ010001528.1, from coordinate 216,432 downwards.
TGGGGTTGGCAGAGGGAGAGCAAGGCCCACGACTGTACTTAGGTAGTGACACTGGGTGATAAATAATGGGGGGAAAACCGTGAGAAGAAAAAAAATGTATTGGGTGCACAAAAAAAGAACTTACATAGAGTATGGCGGGCCAGATTTGGCCCAGGGGCCTTGAGCTTGACACATGCGCTGTAGAGGGAGCAGGACAGAACAAGGAAGATAATCTGGGGGGGAGGCAGAGAAAGTGTTGTGGTTGTGTTAGCACTGAAGAACAGAGGAAAGCCACAGAACCAAGCAGGAATGCTGAGGTGATTCAACTGCTGATAACGTTTGCAGTTCAACTTCTGCACAGTCCTCCAGGATGGGTAACAAAGATTCTGCAGGAAAACATGAGTGCAGCTGCTGTTAGCGTAGCCCTGAGGAGAGACTTGGGTTTTGGAGTGTGGATGTGACACTCGGCTGTGGATAACAGCTAAGGTGAAATACTGGATTGTGGATGAGGCCTGGAGGGGCTCTGCCCAGGACAATTCTGGGGCATCTGGGGAGGCTGCAGAGGAGAGAGGCGAGTCTCTCAGATACTGAAAACTGGCTCAGGTGTAAAAACAGAGCAGGTTGTGGCCAGGATGTCAGGGAAGGAGGCAGATGGCCAGTCAAAGGAACACACACCTGCAAGGGACAAGAACCTCAGAGGAGAACTGAAGGACAGTGGCTAATAGCCCCAGATGGGGGTTATTAGCCCAGAAGCAGGCAGGACGCACAAGGATCTTGCTAAACCAAAAGTTGAAGACCAACAGATTAAAAAAGCAACCCAAATACATAAAGAACAGAACATAAATATGTGAGAAAGTAGAAATAACACCCAGAAATATTACAAAATGCCAAGTATTTCAAACCAAATAAAGCTATCAACCCCTGTACAGCATGTGCTGGTATAAGTTAGGCAATACTGATCTGCAGTTATGGAGTTTTATGTAATTGGCCTGTTAAGAAAAAGTCAACAATTTAAAAATATATTCACTGAATGTTAATGTGTAAAAATAACTTGAGTCAATAATGTGCAGCTAGGCTAATTTTGTGACAACATGTATAAATAGCTCAGACCTGGGAGCTGAAAATAGGTGTTCAGGTTATTGTGAAGACAATCACACACTGTGGCTTTCTGCTCCTGTGAATGGTTTTAGCCATAGGTCAGGACATAGTCCTGCAGCTCCCCCTGCTGGCTCTGGGGTCATCTTCATGTTGTAACAACATTCATTACTCCCACACAGAATAGAAGAAGAGATCCAGGCCTTGGAACAGAGAGAGCTCAGCATCTCCTCCAATGAGGAGATAGTGCTGAAACGGCTGAGAGAGGTGGAGAGGACGCCTGAAGACATTATTAAGGTAGGCTTTGAGCTGCTGTTTCTGCCACTCTGATGCCTTCTGCTTAAAATGCTACAAGCTCCTTTCTGTTTCACTGCCTGAACAAATAGTGAAAACGATGGTAACTATGGTAACTAACACTTCGACATTTCAGTGAAAGCAGCTTTTTTGGTTTATTCTCAGACACTGGAGAAACCAAAAGTGTTATTTCCTATATAAATCTGCAATTATTAAACTTTAAATCACATAGATGTTATGAATATGATCGCTACAGAAGATCTGCTACCAGTAATTAGTATTAATTACTGATATAATTTGAAATGATCTAGTGACTTTTACATAATGTTGAAATGGTAACAGCCTAGTCTATACTTCTCCATCAGCAAGCTTGCACCCGGACACAGATGAAAAAGTTTTCCTTTTCTACTTCCCTGTTGGTGTCTCATTGTTGCAAAGCAGTTCCCCACCAGGACAGCAGGGGTTGCTGACTTTTTCTGGCAGGTCTGCCTACCACTGCAGAGTCGTTTCTGATTAACTAGAGTTTATTTTCTTCAGCTTGTGAACACATTCCCCCCTCAAGGAGCAACGAAAAGCAGGAAGTAAGATTTTATTAAGCTGTAAAGCTTTTTATTAGAAGGCAGCTCATAGATTCCTCTAAAAACACACGAAACAAACACAGTGTTCTGTTTTGTTCTTCTCTACACCCCCTCGTGTTCGGAATCACCAAAAGACAGGATTAGGTAAATAACCTTTTCAATATAAAGCCTGTAGTGGCCAAACGCTGCATTGGCTACCATTACATTGACTATAGAGCCGCGTTGTGGTGAAATGATCTCTGGCTGTTACGGAGGCGACCAATAACAGACATACGCTCTCCACTGCGTTCAACAAATAGTTAGAAAATTGGGCTCTACTCCGTAAGTAGGTGATGGAAAGACCTTGCATTGATGGATGATGGCGTTGTGTCTATCCATTCTGACACAGACAGAGAAGTATAAAGTAGGCTTTAGTGAAGGAACCTGAAGCCAGCTGCCACACAAAGGCTGCTGACTTTCTTTCCTTGGGTGTAGATATTTATGTCCACCTTTAGTTCCTGACAGGTAAACAACCTGTAAAACAGAAGGTTGACCTCTCGAACAATGACTTTATAACCTGGTCTAAGCAGAGATGGTAGGGCAGATAGGAGGAGACAGACAAATGTTCAGTGTCTCAAAGATGAATTAAATGGAGTTATATAAAAGTTGTGAACAAAACTAGTGCATTGATTTTTAATAGTCATTTTCAATATATTAAAACACAATTGAAAAGCTCATTTATTTCTGTAAATTAATCACAAGATTAAACCTTTTGTACAGATTAAAAACACACATAGTTTTATGTCTATCAGTTATGATGATTTTTTTTCAATTAACATTTACATATAAAGCACATTTAATCCAAAATAGTTGCTCAAAGTGTAGTACAAGTATTAAAAACACTAAAAATAATTAGCAAAAGAATAAAACACAAAATAAAATTAAAAATAGTAGTTGTAATTAAACACATCAAAAAAATCACAATTCTTGTCAGAAATATATCATTAAAAGGACACATTTTAGGTAAAAGCCAACGAAAAATAACAAGTCTTAACAGTTTAAACTATACAAAAGTTTGAGCGGCACGAATATAGAGCAGCAACCCGTTCCACAATTTAGGAGCAGCTCCTCAAAAGGTTTTGTCATCTCAGGATCTGAGCCATGATGTGGGAACTTCCAGTAAGAACAGAGAAGACAGCCTTAAAGAGTAACTCACCCTTCCTGAGTCTTCTACCTGGTGCATTTCCAGTCTAAAAAATGCAGCAAAAAGAGGCGTTGCCTGGTAGACCGAGGGACATGTGGGGGGCTATTGAAGCTCCAACTTACTACGGAGGTCTGGCTGATACTGGGTTTGTTTTACACTCCACAGCAGAAGGACTGCTGTCATCAGCCTTATTTCTGTCGGCAGAGATAAGGATTGAGCTAGTCATAGGGGTGGGCGATATGGCAAAAATAGAATATCACGATTATTCAATTATATTATCACGGTTTCGATTTTATCATGATTTTTTAAAATGATCACTAAAAAAATCTTAAATTATAGATTAAAAAAGAGAAACATTAAATACATACATTCATTCAAATTTGGGATAACCAACACAGGGCTAAAATACACAGAAGGTTCTGAATGAAACTGTACATACACTGTATGTATATATATATATATATATACTGTGTCGTCTGTGTCGTAGGGGGTACGTTTTATGATTGTTTTTTCTAGCGCTTGCTGAACTAAGAAGAAAAAGCGCTAGCCAATGCTGCTGCAGTCGGCTTTATACCTTTAGCTTCCAGACGACTCATTGTATTGTTTGGGATACCTTCTCTTCAAGTGATTAAACACGTTTATGGTGTTGCAATGATTTGCCTTGATTCAATTCAATTCAGTTTATTTATATAGCGCCATTTCACAACAGATGTCATCTCAAGGCACTTTACAAAAAGAGTTATTACAATACAATGTTTAGTGTAGAAATTACAGAACCACAGAAGATTGCGTCGTGGAATTCTCAGCAATCCCTTATACTGAGCAAGCATGAAGCGACAGTGGGAAGGAAAAACTCCCTTTTTGGGGAAAAAAAAAAGAAAAAAGAAAAACTCCCTTTTAACAGGAAGAAACCTCCGGCAGAACCAGGCTCAGCACAAGCGGTTATCTGCCGCGACCGTCTGTGGCTTGGAGAATACATAACAGAGACACAGAAAGAGCAATAGAACTGATGCAGATGTTTGTTGCAGGACGTGGAGAATTTTCCGTCACTGCAATGCCATCTTAGTCAGGGTCGTCAAGCAGGGCTAATCCGGAGCACCTACTATAATAGAAAACAGGTTAGTGCTTGAATTGACAGCACATCATGCAGTTGGGGAGAAGTAGGAGAGAAAGTAGGAACAGACCCTAATAATGTCCTCCAACAGCCTAAAGCAGCATAGCTACTAACATTAACCTGTCTCCTAGCTACTAGGAGACCTGGCTACCAACACTCTGTCTGAGTCCTCCTGACCCGTGGACGGTGTAGGGCCGGTAACGGCCCCCGTCATGCCGGGGTCTTCTCGGAGTCGGGTTGTTTGAGAATGCAGCCCAAAGTGGGTGGTAAACTCCATCTAAGGCTAAATACCGGCACGAGACCGATAGTCGACAACTATCTTAAGGAAAAATAGACAGAACTGAGAGGACAGAGTTGAAGAGGGCGAGAAACGTTTAAGAGATAAACGGGTGGGGTCCGCACAGTCTGCCCGGGGGATTCAACCCGGCAGGTAATGGGCGGCCGCACTGTGCGGGAGGATCCCCTTGAGGGACCTCTCTCCGGCGCTGGCTGGCCCCTGTGGGGCACATTTCTTCCGCGGCGGTAAGCCGCGACCGGCTCCGGATCTTTACCTGGCTTACATTAATCTATCTCTACCTAGCTACTCTACCTCTTCCTATCTCTTCCTAACTTTTGACACTCTGCCTGACTACTAACATTAACCTGTCTCTTCCTATCTACCTGTCTGACCTGACTCTAACTACCTATAAACATATCTCTAACTGTAAGCTTTGTCAAAGAGGAAAGTTTTTAGCCTAGTTTTAAAGATAGACAAATTGTCTGCTTCACGAACCAACCCTGGGAGCCGGTTCCATAGGAGGGGAGCCTGATAGCTGAAAGATCTGCCACCCATTCTACTTTTAGAAATCCTAGGAACTACCAGTAAACCTGCAGTCTGAGAGCGAAGGTCTCTGTTGGGAACATATGGAACAATCAGGTCTCTTATGTATGATGGAGCTAGATTATTAAGGGCTTTATATGTCAGAAGGAGGATCTTGAATTCTATTCTAGATTTTACTGGGAGCCAGTGAAGAGAAGCTAAAACAGGGGAAATGTGATCTCTTCTTTTAATATTCATCAGAATCCTAGCAGCAGCATTTTGAACTAACTGAAGACTTTTAATTGTATTCTGTGGACTACCTGATAATAGACAGTTACAGTAATCCAGCCTTGAAGTAACAAAGGCATGGACTAGTTTTTCAGCATCAGTCCTGGACAGGATGGTTCTAATTTTTGTAATATTCCTAAGGTGAAAAAAGGAAATCCTACAGACTTCTTTAATGTGAGATCTAAATGACATATCTTGGTCAAAAATGACACCGAGGTTTTTTGCTTTATTACTGGAGGCTAATTTAATGCCGTCCAGGTGAAGGGGCTGACTAAGTAGTTTCTTTTTCAGAGCTTCTGGTCCAAAGACGACAACTTCTGTTTTATCAGAATTTAGAAGCAAGAAGTTTAGAGTCATCCAAGTTTTTATGTCTTCCAGACATGCCTGTAGTCTACCTAACTGATTGGATTCATCAGGATTTATGGATAGATATAGCTGTGTATCATCTGCGTAACTATGGAAATTTATCCCATGCTGCCTAATTATTTTACCAATAGGAAGCATATATATAGTAAAAAGAATCGGCCCAAGGACTGAACCCTGTGGTACTCCGCAAGTAACTTTTGAGGTTGAGGAGGGTTTATCATTTACTTGAACAAACTGAAATCTGTTAGACAAATAAGATTTAAACCAACCTAGTGCTGTTCCTATTATACCGACACTTTGAAGCCTTTCTATGAGAATATTGTGGTCAACAGTGTCAAAGGCAGCACTGAGATCTAACAGGACCAGAATGGTCACCAGTCCATTGTCTGAGGCTATGAGAATATCATTAGTAACCTTCACCAGAGCTGTTTCAGTGCTGTGATGAGCTCTAAAGCCTGACTGAAACTTCTCAAACAGCTCATTATTGTTTAAATGATCACATATCTGGTGTGCAACTATTTTCTCAAGAATTTTAGATAAGAAGGGAAGATTAGATATCGGTCTATAGTTAATTAGGTCGTTTTGATCAAGAGAGGGTTTCTTAAGTAGAGGTTTAATTACAGCAATCTTAAACTCCTGTGGTACATATCCATTGACTAAGGATAGATTCATTATATTTAATTGATTGATGCTCTTCAAACTTTGAAAATGATGTTTGTTTGCTCTTTGTCGTCTGGTAAAAAACCAAACCAGTTCCATTCAACGGATGAGGACTTTGACTTCGGAACGAAAACTTAATTCACGCTCTCAGACGCGGCAACGCCATGCTTGTTTACAGGTTGCGCATATGCAAAGGGTAGGGAGGAGAAGGGCGGGGGCCATGGGCGCCGTCAGGGGGGGGAGATTAGGACGATTCTGAGGGCCCGGCACAGACAGGGGGCCCTTTGAAGGCTATCAATATGTATTGTCTTGTGTAAGTTTTTTATATGAATAATTTCATTTGATCTGTTAAAATAAGCAAAGTATATATGGTTGGGATTCGATATAAAAAAATCCTCGAATTATGTATGATATTATCATTTCACCCCTCTCCCTTACTGAATGGTATCGTCTGACACTGGCAGCGGCACATGCGAAATGTGTACAGCACGCTTCGCCTACGTGAACAGTTCCTTCCCTTCACTGCTGTGGAAGATCTTTTCTGTCAAACTGTTTCTTAATTTAGGTCAAAGTAGGATTAGCTTCTAAAACCCAGAGTTACAACTTTTCAGTTTTGTTTGTCATCTGCTGTGAGATACAGGAGGATGTATGGATGCTGAACTAGCCACGTTGCTACTGGATTTGTAAGTAATAAATGCTTGCTCCTGGGTTATTTGGGCATGATGATGCAATACAGGAAAATTATTTGATGGTTTACCAACCGACACGCTGTCAGTTTGATGTTTTGTTCTTTTGACTGTACTTGTAAACTTGTTCAGAAGATTCCCTCATCTGCTTCGGCTGTCGGCTCGGTCCTGCTGATAGCCAGCAGCCCATGTCGAGATGCAGAGAGTATAAAAGCACTGTATTTATGGTTGTTTATGCGTTTTGGTTCACTAAATGGTTTCAGCACATTTCATAGTGAGTTACCGCTGCATTAAAGTGCGCATTATTCAGTTAAAGTGATGTTTTCTGACTTAAACTAGTGCTAACTCATTAGCGGAGTAGCTCTGTAGATCTTCACGTCATGGTGATGTGATACAGCAGCTTTGCGCAAATTTCTCCACGTTAGCTCAAGAACCCTTTTTTTCTCTGTTAACTTATAAATACAGTCAAACATAAGATGTTATATTGACTATCAGTTTACCTTTCCTCTGTCAAAATGAGGTAGTAATGAAGCCTTGTTAGTCCCTGACTTTTCCTAAAACTATGTGAATTTTAATAAAACTATTTTGAATATTTATCATGTGAATAATTACGGAAATATGATCATTTCTACAAAGGATTTTGCGCTGTTGCAATTTAGTTTGCAAACATTCTGGATCAGATAATATGAAAGTATTCTGTGAAGGGTGGTTGGCAGAGATGGATCATACTGTATTTAACAACATAGGGGATCGTATAGTAACACAATTCCACATCATGTTCAAGAGATGCACTGAAACCTCCCAAACAACTCACAGTAGTTTGTACAGTAGCTGGCAGAGGATTTCTATCAGAGGTTCTGCCTGCAAACAGGAGTTGAGTATAGATTTACTTTTTTATTACAGGTAAAATATTTAAGTCTTCTCTGGTTTTAGTATCTTTAGTTATAATCATTCCCAAAGATTTTACCTCATTTTAACTGGAATCCCATATAAGTCAGTTTGCTCCATATCATGTATTGACATAAGCTCACATTTTTTAATGTAAATAGAATCCCAATGCTTTAGAAAATATTCAAATGTTGTTATTATTACCAAAGGGATCTGGACTTTTTTTTTTTTATAGATATAGCTAATAACTCAGCAGCTAAAATAAATAATTAGGCAGAAAAGGGACAGCCCTGCCGGATTCCACGATTGATAGTGGACAACTTTAGGTGTTCCTTGGAGGAAAGAAACCGAGCTATTAATATCCTCATACATTATATGTATCGCTTTAATAAACTCTGTACAGAATCCAAAATATTCTGACGTTTTTATAATACATGTATGTTCAACAGAATCAAATGCTACATAAAGATCCAAATATTAAAATGAAACCCTTCTCTTCAATCAAATAATAATAATCTACTAAATCAAGGACTAATCTGATTTTATTATGTATAGACCTATCTTTTATAAATCCTGATTGTGTTTTACCATCTGTCTAATACCACTTTTCAAAAAATTTGCAAAAATAAGAGTGAATAATTTGCAATCAACTTACATTGCTAGTGCAAGCACAAAATTAATGAATTTAAGGTGGTCTAGCAGTACATAAGCAGTTATATATGACTCACATAAAGTCTGATTGACTTAAATATATGAGAATGATAGTAAAAATACCATAAAATGCATGATTTTATGTAAATTAATAGGAAAAAAATCTCAGCTGTGTTGGGGGCCCTGCCAAGATTCTTGTCATGGGGCCCAAAATTCGTAGCAGCGCCCCTAACGGGGGGTATTTCGCTTAGAGCAGGGAGAGAGCGGAGGATTTTCATCGCATACAGAGGCAGAAACACAGCAGCAGAACTGGAAATCGGGATAAAACGATTTCACACGTGTAGATCGCTTCACGGTCTTAAATCTTCAAATCGCACAACCCTAGCTAGTCATAATGCCCAATTCAAATTCAAGTGCAGTATTAAGTTTTAACCTCAACAGGGCACTCCCCTGAGGTTTTTTGGTAGATAAGATTTTTACTTAAATGTTCTAAAACAAATAATAAAAAGAAAGTGGACTATGAATGCTGTGAACACAATTTAAAAGCTTAGGTTTACTAAATTAAATCATTTCAGTTTATGATTTGTTCAGATTTAAAACATTTGACACCATCCAGGCCATTAAGTCTTTAAAACTGTTTAGTACAATAGACCTCAGACCTCAAGGGGAGATAGATCTGAACATCACCAGCAAGGCAATAATAAGTGATACAGTAGGGTAAAAAGTATATGGCAGCCACCGATTGTGCAAGTAGTCCTACTTATAAAGATGAGAGAGGTCTGTAATTTATATCATAACTACGCTTCAAATGTGAGAGACAGAATTAAAAAAAATCCAGGAAAACACATTGTATGATTTTTCAATAATTTATTAGAATAATGGTGCAGAAAAAGCATGTACAAACAAGCAAGAATTCTGGCTCTCACAAACCTGTTACTTCTTCTTTCTCTATTAATGGACCTGTTTGAACTTGTTATCTGAATAAAAAACACTTGTCCACACCTTCAAATAGTCAGACTCCTTCCTCCACCATGGCCACGACCAAGGAGCTGTCCAAGGACAACAGGTACAAGACTGGGATGAGCATCTTGGTGAGAAGAGATCAACTGTTGGAGCAATTAAGAGAATTTAATGAATAAAGGATTACTGACAATCGCCCTCAACCTGGGGCTCCATGCAAGATCTCACCTCGTGTTTTAACATAAGAACGGTGAGGAAACATCCCAGAACTACACAGAGGGAACTGGTCAATGACCTGAAAAGAGCTGGCACTCCAGATTGCTTTTAGTAACACACTACGTTGTCATGGATTAAAATCTTGCAGCACTTAGAAGTCCCACTACTTAAACCAGAACATGTCCAGGCCCATCTGAAGCTTGCAGGAGACCATCTGCGCTTTTATTCAGAAGATTGTGGTTTAGAAACTCTCCTAGCCCTCTGACTTGTAGGCAGCTTTAATAATTCTGTCAAATAAAAGCATGAAGCCTTGCTGGTACATAACCTTTACTAAAACTATTGGAAATTTTAATTAAAAACAATTTTTGATCATCGACATGTTAAGTAGAAATGTAATATTTTCAACCCATCTTTGACCAAGCAGATCTTAAATTTACAGAAGAAATATAATCTTACTTACCAGAAAAATGAAGCACAGTCTTCTTGCACATTTCGTCACTTCCGGGTTGCCTTTACCTTTGGCCAGCAGAGTTTCTCCTTGGTTTTAACTTGAACATCCCAGCTCTAGAGAAGATCTGCATGGAAGAATGTGCCAAAATCCCAGCTATAGTGTTTGAAAACCTGATGAAGACCCACAGGAAACCTTTGACCTCTGTCATTGCCAATCAAAAAAGTTACATTATACATTATTTAGGTTAGTTTTTTTCATTAAACAAATACTTGATTTCTAGACCATTGAATAGTAAATGGCCTGTACTTGTATAGTACTTTATTTAGTCCAGAGGAACCCAAAGGTCTTTACACTACATTTAGTCATCCACCCATTCACTCTTTGTAGCCACAGCTGAGCTGGGGCACTCTGACAAAAGAGAGCTATTGTACAAATATATTATTCAGTATTCTACGATTGTTTTTTACAAACTATCTCTGACAGTTAAAGTATAGCTGTGCTGAAATTACAGACCTCTCTCATGTTTTTAAGTGCGACAAATTGTACAATTGCTGGTTGCCAAATACTTTTTTGCCCCACTGTATCATGTTTCCTAAAAATAGACCCCAAAGGCAACAGGTACAGGAGCAGCAGGCCGAAGGTCGATCCCTGTGGGACCCCACAATCTTCCGATGAGGAGAACTGGTCAAGTTGGAGAGAATAAAATCAGCCTGCCAACTGAGACCAAAACTAGTTTAGGACGGAGCCCCTGATCCAAACCATGGAGAAGGATCCCATGATCGCTCTCCCACTTTTCATTCTCTACTTCCCTCACAGCAAATGAACAATTTTAGAGTATTACATCTGACTCATAGAAACATGTTTGATATAGAAATATGAGTTTAATGAAAATCATGTTTATTTCCGGCATAAACATTGTTATTTCCAAAAGGTCTTCCTTCTCATCTGGGTCAGAAGAATGAAATGAGAACACCACATGGAGGGTTCTTTCACCAGCTGGGTGTCTGGCTCTCTACTTCTTTAAAGAAACATTCTTCATCCAGCTTCTCTTTGGATGTGTTTCAGACAGATGGCTATAGGAGGAAACTTCAGGAACCAGAAGCTTGTATGGCAGCAGGATGCTGAACGCTTCACATTATCCAGTCTAGCTGAGAATCAATCAAGACGCTGCGGTGGAACATTTTGTAATGGGGATAATCATTGTTCTATTCTCCTTCTGTTTTGTTCAGTTCGTTTAATCATTTGTGATAGGATGACACTGAATGCTTCATGACATGTCATTAAGATGAAATGAGCTACAAACAAAGGTAACTGATATGCCATGCATGCTGAGAGTGTGGTGAAAAAAAGACCGTATGAATTAAAAACTAAAACGGGAGACGAACTGCATAGAGCCGCTGTTACAATGTAATGTGTGGCGATGTCAGATCACAGGAGACGGGGTCGTCATCAGCTCAAAGGGGGAGGGAGAAACCGATCAGGCCGCCGTAGCCCCACGCCTCCAAGATCGCCAGATAATAGAGAATGTTGTTTCCGCTGTGGGTGATACGGACATTGGAAGGCCCAATGTGGGCGTGCTCCTTCAGCCTGTCGAGTAGCCCAGGGCCAAGCAAGCTGGTCGGGGGTGGACCTCCAGATGGAAGAAGGGAGAGAATTTTTATATCTGCTTGATCATCACCAAGGAGGTACAGCATACACATCACAATTGCAAAGTCTGTCTTGCTAACACAAACATGTCATAGAATTATATGGGATTTAACAATCACAAGTTTATCTGCTACAGCTAAGCAGGTCAGCAGAATGGTGTCACTCAGTCCGATAGGATACCAATCATCTGGCATATGTCAAAGTGTCCCATGGATATCTGACAGTTGCCATGCAACATCAAATCAAATCAAATCAAATCAAACTTTATTTATAAAGCGCTTTTCAAACAAAGAAAGTTACTCAAAGTGCTTTACAGATTTAAAATAACCCCACAACCCCCCCTTCAAAAATAAAATCATCAGTGCAAATACAACCCCCTCCCAACCCAACCTATCAGCCATACTCACTCACACACACACTTAGAAGCTACAAAAAGTGGGCTGAGTACAGATGAGCCAGGAAATGATATCATGGGAGCGATCTGCATCAGCAGCAGCAGATCAACAGCAGCAGCTAAGGCTCCGACCCAGAGCGCCCAGAGGAGGGAGGGCTGGTACCCCCACCTCCACCCAAGCGCTACCTGGGGGGCAGCCACAGCCGACCACCGCCCCCGATGCAGGGGGCTCCCCAGAGAGGAAACACTGGCAAGAAAGATTAAAATACATTAAAATATAAAGTTAATAAAATATAAAGTATATAAAGTATAAAACAATAAGTGTAAAACAAATAATAAAAATGCAAAGCAGATTAATAAATAATCAGTTAAAAGCTGAAATAAAAATTAAATCAGGTAAAACATGCTGAGCGATTAAAAATATATTAATAAATAATAATTAGTTAAAGGCTAAGCTAAAAAGGTGAGTCTTGAGTCTGCTCTTAAAAACATTAACATTCTCTGCGGCCCTGAGGTCCTCTGGCAGCCTGTTCCAGAGGTGAGGGCCATAATAATGGAAAGACGCCTCCCCATGAGTCTGTGTCCTGACTTTGGGGATGACAAGGAGACGGGTGCCAGAGGAGCGCAGAGACCGCGAGGGTTCATACGGTAAAAGCATTTCTGACAGATACGAAGGCCCAAGACCATTAAGTCACTTAAAAACATTAAAAGAACCTTAAAATCGATCCTAAAACATACGGGGAGCCAATGCAGTGATTCTAAGACCGGTGTAATGTGCTCCCGCCTCCTAGTCTTCATCAGGACACGAGCTGCTGAATTCTGTAAAAGCTGTAAACCTGAGGTAGTCTTTTTGGGAAGACCAGAAAGCAGGGCATTACAATAATCAATTCTACTGGTGATAAAAGCATGCATTAGCGTCTCCGTATTGGCCCGAGAGAGAATGGGGCGGACTCTGGCAATGTTCTTTAGGTGATAAAAACCTATTTTGGTGACGTTTTTAATGTGAGGGATAAAAGTCAGCTCAGAGTCAAAAATCACACCCAGGTTCTTCACTTGTAAAGAAGGATTAAAAGACAGTAATTGTAGTTTTGGTAAAAGTTTCTCTCTCTGAGCTTCAGGACCGATAACTAAAACCTCAGTTTTGTCCTGGTTGAGCTGGAGAAAGTTTTCTGCCATCCAGGATTTAATGTCTAAAATGCAGTTAAAAAGTGCATCCATTGGCCGTGTGTCATCAGGAGACATGGAGATGTACAACTGTGTATCATCAGCATAACTGTGAAAGTTAACTCCATGTCTCCTGATAAAACTGCCAAGAGGGAGCATATACAGGTTAAAAAGCACTGGGCCTAAAACTGAACCCTGGGGAACACCACAAGTGATCTTATGGACCTTAGAGGAACAGGTATCTAAACTTACCATAAAAGTCCTGTCTGTGAGGTAGGATGTGAACCATTTATGAACAGCACCAGAGAGGCCGATCTGTTTTAAACGAGTTAAAAGAATAGTGTGGTCTACTGTATCAAAGGCAGCGCTTAGATCCAGGAGAACCAACACTGTCACCTTCTTAGCATCATAGTTTAATCTAAAATCATTTAAAATCTTTAAAAGCGCCGTCTCTGTGCTGTGGTTCATCCTAAAACCAGACTGAAATTTCTCTAGGACATTATGAGCGTTAATAAAATCATTAAGTTGAATAAAAACAAGTTTTTCTAAAACTTTGCTTAAAAATGGTAAGTTAGATACCGGTCAGTAATTGTTTAAATCATTAAAATCTAAATTGCTCTTCTTCAGCAGGGGCCTCACTACCGCCGCTTTAAAGGCAGCAGGAAAAACCCCCGTCTGAAGGGAGCAATTCATAAAGTTTAAAATCTCATCTTTAAAAGAACCATAAAATTGCTTAAAAAAACCTGGTGGGAATCGGGTCCAAAGCGCTTGTGGTGGGCCTCACTGAGGAGAAAACTTTATCAAGGGTCCCAGCTTCTACCAGGACAAAACTGTCCAGTGTTTCCTCTGGTGAAGGCAGACACTCAGATTTGTCTAAAACCATGTTTGTTTGAGAGGATAAAATATTACATCTGATGGTGTCTACCTTCCCTCTGAAGTGGTCTGCATACTCCTCACAAAGAGTGTTTGAGGGGGTTTTCTGAAAAGTATTAGAATTATGATGTAAAATGTTGTCAATGGTGGAAAACAGAATTTTGGGATTATTTTTATGTTCTGAGATGATTCTGGAAAAGTATGTATTTCTGGAATTTCTTAAAGCGTTATTATATAGTCTGAGATATTCTATGTATATCTGATGATTTATTGTGATTTTATTTTTCCTCCATTTCCTTTCTGCCACCCTGCAGCTCCTCTTTAATTTTCTAATAGCTGCATTTCTCCACGGTACTGTACGTTTTGAATGAGGGTCTATAACTTTAATTGGAGCCAGCAGGTTGAGAGCAGATTTAAGCCTACTGTTAAAATCATTAACGATAAAATCACAGGGGGCAGGTAAAGGTATAGGAGGACATTTTTTAAAAACTTCAACTTCAGGGGTTAGATGACGCTTCCTGACAGTTCTCACAGAGGTCCCTGATTGGATAAAACTGGTGATATTAAAAAACACACAGTAGTGGTCAGAGACAGCCAAGTCAACAACAGAGGACACACCGGTGGACAGGCCATACGTGATGACCAGGTCCAGGTTGTGTCCTCTGTTGTGAGTCGGCTGCATGACATGTTGGCTAAAATCCATATAATTTAAAATATTTAAAAAATCTGTTGATAAAGGATCTAAAAGGTTATCTATATGTAGATTAAAATCACCAGCTAAAGTTATCTTCTCATAAGAGTTGTGTAAAATTGATAAAAACTCTGAAAATTCTGGAATAAAAAGTGCATTCCTTTTCGGAGGCCTATAAACTGTGACACATAAAATCTGAGGAGTGCTAAAAACAGAGGCAGTGTATTCAAACGTGGTAAAATTATTAAATAAAACAGGTTTGGCGGAAAGAGTTGATGAACTAATAAAAGCAGTTCCGCCTCCCCTCTGGCTACTCCTCGTAGAATAAGAAAAGTTATAATTAGGTGGAGAGGCCTCTGTAGGGCGTGATGACGTCATCAGTCATAAACATGACGTTTATGACTGAAGATCGCACATACATATCGTCTTGATGACATGTCATGAAGCATACAGTGTCATCCTGTCACATGTGATACAAATAATTTAATACAACGGAAAAAGAATCAATCAATGATTATTCCTATTACTAAACTTTCCACCACAACGCGTTCCTAGCAGCACCCTTTATGGAGAACATGGGTGCAAGCTTCAGCCTTTGGTCTCCCTCTTGTTGACAACAAATACACACACTGAGGCTTATCAAGAAATCAAACATCTATTTTCTAATGAAATAAAAACTGAATAGAAAGTTGTTTTCTGCTGAGACAGTAGTGACTGTAGGAGCGCTCAGACCAAAGTCTCATGTGTAGCCAGTTTAAGATGATTTTTCTGTTTACATAATTCTGTTTACCTTGTTGCTAATTTCATGGGTAAACTCTGCATGATAAGTAGCTTCCATGATGTTAGCTAGGCTCACCAAGTGCTGCAAGCCGTCTCCTTTCAACCCTCCTGAGTTCTTTTGTCAAGCTTCCTGATCAGAGTTCAGGACTGGTAAAATCAGCAAATCTTCTGAACATTTTCTGGTTTCCCAAAGAGTAATAGTAGCTCCCAGTAGCTATAGTTATTCATATCTACCCAGCATTTACTGTTACTGGGAGATGGTAAATATGAAAGCTAAGTTTGTCATAAAATGTATCAAGAGTGAAATCTCTACAGTTTAATGTACCTTAGCTTTAAAGATGCAGTTTTCTTGTTTTCATAGATTCTTCTGACCCTCCTGCAAAATCAATGCAGGGCACAGAATGAATAGCAAAAAAAAAAATATACAAAAACTTAAAGAGAAAAGAAAAAGTGAAGAGTGAAGGAAGGCTCGGGGTTTGTCAGCAGCGAGGAATGATTAGGAGCAGATACTTTAGCCATTGATCAGAGAGAGTGGGAATAATGAAGCGGCTTACTGTAGTGGAACATTGGATGTTTGTTGGGCAGGTGGACTAACCCTGGTGGGATGCTAGCATCCTGGAAAGTTTCCTCAGACAGCAGAGGGCGTTGTTTGTGAGACAAAAACACTGGGAGGTGGAGGAGCTGATGTTGACGACTGTGAATGGAATAAGTCCAGGTAAAGATCTGTTCTGTGGAGGTTGCTGGTTGTAATCCAGGGGTCAGTGGGGAACCCATCGAGCAGAGTTTAACCTGGGAGAAAGGAGAGCACCAAGAGTAAGGGGGGACAAAGAAAGGCCAATCATAGACTCAGAGTCAGAGAGAAACCCAACAGGAAATGGTCAGCTTGACTCTACCAGGATGGTTCATCATTAGACACACAACTCCATAAATACTCAGCAGCTGATTGGCTGACTGGCCATAGGAGAGTTCTTGCTGCAGGGTGGCTCTGTCCTTTGTAGGGGAAAAATCTCACACACAACCACAAAAACAGACCAGAGTCCTGCCAATAGTGGGCCCCGATGACAGACCTACCATTGGTTACAGGACACCGCTAAGGTCAGATGGTTATTGTTAGATTCACTTTAAGGTCCTTTCTACAAACCGGTGAGGTCTCTCATCTATGAAATGAAGCCCATCCTGTACACGTCCAGAGTTAAACTGATAACAACATCCAAGGGCTTCAGTGCCGTCAGTGTCACAGGTGGTAGATAAATGAAAGTCCAAACACCACACGTTTGATCGGCATGTTACTCATTATTTAAAACAACACTCATTCAAATTGTTTAAAACTAAATATTTAAACCCGGGAATTTATTTTCGCAGATGTCCAAAACTTTTCTTCTGTTGTTACATTATTTTTTTTTCTTGTAGAAAAACAGATAAATCGAAGTGAACAAATATGACTTGCCCTGTTCTGGTAACAAAATATACCAAGACAGTATATGGGAGAAAAAGGATAAAACCATTTAGAACTTACATAAACATTAATTTGGAAGATCATAGTACATTATAAAACACAAAGTAAAAAAAAAAAATCAGTAATTCCATTCAAAAAGTGACACTCGTATATTAGATTCATGCATTACTCACAGGCTGATATATTTCTGGAGTCATTGCTTCAATAACCACCACGCACAGACATCTGCAAGACATGAGTTTCAGCTGTTGCACTTTGTGTGTCAAGCCTCTCTGAACAAGAGACGGCATCATAAGCATCTTGCCTGGGCTAAAGACAAAAAGGACTGGACTGCTGCTGAGTGCTCCAAAGTTATGTTCTCTGATTTCCTTTGGAAATCGAGTCTGGAGGAAGAGTGGAGAGGCACATAATCCACGTTGCTTGAGGTCCAGTGTAAAGTCTCCATAGTCAGTGATGGTTTGGGTTCCCATGTCATCTGCTGGTGTTGGTCCGTTGTGCTTTCTGAGGTCAAAGGTCAACACAGCCGTCTATCAGGCAGTTTTAGCGCATTTCCTGCTTCCTCCTGCTGACCAAGATGCAGGTTTCATTTTCCAACAGGACTTGGTACCTACACACACTGGCAAAGCTCCCAGTACCTGGTTTAATGACCATGTTATTGTTGTTCTTGATTGGCCAGGAAATTCATCTTACCTTAACCTCATTAAAACTCTATGGGGTGTTGTGAAGAGGAAGATGCAATACACCAGACTCAACAATTCAGAAGAGTTGAAGGCCACTATCAGAGCAACGTGCACTCTGATAACACCTCAGCAGTGCCACAGACTGAACCACTCCATGCCACGCTGCATTGCTGCAGTAACACAGGACACATTTATTTATTTATATACCTCTATATTTATTTATTTATTCCCACATTTCTAGATCAGATTTATTTACAGGAGTGTAATCTAATAAGGATATAATACGCTCCTGTAAATAAATCTGATCTGGGAATGTTGACATAAATAAATGTGGGAAATAATACATAAGTAAATAGATGTGGTAATAAATAAATAAATAATTAAAAAAAACATTTTTTAACTTGCCGTCCAACGCAACAGCACGTACACCTGTGATTGGTCAGCCCAACATCAGACCCAGATCGTTTTACCAGAACGGGTCTCTATAGTCGATATAATCAGTATTCAAAGCAGCTTTTTGGCACTAGATGCTTTATATTGAAAGGACAGTTAATCTAATCTGGTATTTTGGTGATTTTGACACCAGAAGGCGTAGAGATCAAAAACACAGACTACTGGGTTTGTTTCCATGTGTTTTTAGAGTATTCTATGAGCTGCACTTCTAGTAAAAAGCTTTGGAAGCTCAATAAAAACTCTCTCTCTCCATCAGCTGCAAGCTGAAGGACATAACAGTCGTTGACCAGTGACGTCACTGCAATGGTAGTCAGACCTACCAGAAAGGTCCGCACCCCCTGCTGTTCTGGTGGGGAATTGCTTTGCAGCAATAACACACCAACAGAGAAGTAGAAAAGGAAAACTTCATCATCAATATGTGTGCATCCTGGTGCAAACTTATTGAGACAGAAGTATAACTAGGCTTAAATATGCTCTGAACTTCACACTGCAGCATGTAACCGTCACATTAAACATAAACCGACAAAAGCAGGTTTTATTGAGGTTCAGACTCCTGTCATAACCTGCTGGGCTCAAGGTCTTCACCAGGACTCCATGTAAAGTTCCTCTGATATATAGAAGATGTCCAGGTTTACACCCCCTACAGCATTGTGCTGCTGTGCGGTCTATAAGATACCTTCAAGGGTTGTAAGTTGATGAACATTTGGTGGAGCCTATCATGAACAAAACTCAGCGCCTTCCACCTGCTGCTTGCTGCCTGCGGGTCGTCCTCTAACCTCTGCTTGTTTCTAACGAGATGAACTGACTGCGTGGTCGTGCTTTGTTTCATGAGAGGATCCTTCGCACATACAACCTACCAGGTAAATGGATTACTCACACAACTAACGCCTAGTACCAGGACTAATATGCATGATCAGTGTCTGTTCAGGCTCTCAGACTCAGTAAGATTCAGATTTAGTTGAATTGCTTATGGAATGCTGTATTGTGCTTCACAGCTAATAACCGACTTCTCATCTCTGAAACCTTCACTAACAGCTGCTCTATCTTCACCTGTAGGAGCTAAACGCAAAGTTCCAAGCAGGTAAAAATGTTTTCACTCTTTCATCCTCTTATCTTTTCTTGTAAAGTGCTGTGAGATGACATGTGCTTTCAACGAAATAAGTAAAATGAAGTGAATTAAATTATGGTATTTTTCAAATTCAACTTAACATATAGTAAAGGAAGTGTTTTTAAAAAAGCTACAATATTTTACAGATATCAAATAAGGATAAAAAAAGTTTGTTTATAAACAGTAAAATGTGGTTATCATTGCAATCATGTATTTTACCAACCTGACCTTTTCATACTTTGATGGATATATTTCCTGTTACGTGGTGGCTCATTGTTTTTAGGCCCATTACTTCCAGGTCCTGATTAAACAGGTTCAGGCAGCTCCTATCAACCACTAAAGCTAGGGAAAATGCTTTGTTATCATGTTTATTGTTAATTCATTGTTGGAGACTAAAACTTTCCTGAACCAAATGTCACACCTGTAATAAGAGGAACATTAGAACATGTTTATTACTGAACTTTCAGTTCATAACTCTACAACTGGGTTGTTCAGTTTTGACCAACTGCATAAAAGGTTGATTTAGCTGGAAAAAGGGAAAAATACTGAACAGTTTATAATCCTGGAGGTCAAGCTGTTGGCTTTTAATTCGAAATCTCAAACATATGATCCATTCCACCATAACACGGGACTCTTCCTTTCTATATTCTTAGTATCACTGCACTCACTCAGTCACAAAGTAACACTTCTGTGTCTAGCAAAAATATTCAGAGAACAGTAACTGGGTCTTCCCTGAGAGGACTGTCGGTCATATTTATTCCAAGATTTACTTGGCAAAATGTACTTTCATAATCAAACGGAACAGGACACTGAGGGTTTGATAAACTCATTTATCAACATAACTAATATTCATCTGCATCCACAGGGCAGATGCCAATGTCAGTAGATCATCACTAGATACTGAAGGCCGTTGTGTTTAAAGACAAAATAAATGTAGTGTATGTAAACTTCTGACTTTGATGAAAGTAATTAAAAATACGCACACAAAAATACACATCATTTTCATACAGTTGTATGATTGGTGACCAGGAGCTGATCGTGGGGGGTTGATTACCTCTCTTTATCCCCTCTATACCACATGAGGCACAACACGTGATTAGCAGATACTCACTCTGATCTCAAATGACAAGGCAAGGTTATTTTATTTGTATGGCACACATTCAACACAAGGCAATTCAAGAAGCTTTACATGATTTGGTGACAAAGAACCCAAATATATAAGAGTATGAAAATTACAAACAGAGAAACAATAAAAGACAACATTTTGGATTTTGATTAAAACAATTTAGGATTTAAAAAATGTCTGGAAAATAGTCTGAAAATGGGCCAAACATTGACCAGCATGCGAAGTTTGAGGGTATTACTTTAGTTAGGAACTAAGCCAAACCTCACTTCAAAAACAACCAGTCTAATCCTTTTAGTCATTTTACACATCTTTACCCAGGGTGGTAATGAACATGTAGGAAATAATAATGGGCTTAAAAACATAAAGATGAGCATCCTAACGTAACATACTGTTAATGGTATTAGTAGTTTATGAAACGGTTTCTCTGAAAGTTGTTTTAATCAATCTAACATGGCTGCTTTCACTTTCATAGTGTTTAATTGGAATCATTTTCCTTCGCTCTCAGGTGTGTCTCATTCTCTCTCCAAGACCCAAGATATCACCCTTCCTCAAACCAAAGCAGAAAGCCCTCGCGTTGAAGAAGCCAACAGTGCTGAAGCAAAACAAGGTATGATGTTTGGACAGGCTAAAAGGAGGTTTCCTCTTAACAAAATAATCCCATTAGTGTCGGAATATTTCGGTGGAAACTGAGTAACAACAAATGGTAATGGATGCAGATGGGGGTAAAGAATATTAAAAAAGGGAATTTTACAGCATACTTTTTCAAATTGTGACCTGAGTCTTTCAGCGGATCAACTCTTTATTTAACTGATGAAAAAAAAACAAAAAAGATAATTTATCAATGAAATTCCATGAGTTAAGGTTTCGTATGCCTCTATGTAAGAACAAAACCAGGTTAACATAGTTTAATGCACAGTCGTGTATCTGTGAAAAATGGCGTTATTAATCTAGTTGTTTGGAATCCAGTAACAGATCCTTGATAATTTGTTTGGCAGGCCACGCAATTTTATTTGTCTAGCACATTTTCAACAAGGTAATTGAAGGTGCTTTACAGGATATGTTAGTAAAGAAATAAATTTAAAAAATATGATAAAACAGCATTAAGAATAAAACATGAAAAGGATAAAAATATACAAGTCATTTTATTGCTAGACCAATGCATTTCAGCAGGTTGCTTCATAAGTTTTTTCCCCAAGTGCTACCAGAGTCCCCACAGTATCTCATTCGACTTTTGGTTCTCTCCTTCTGCCTTGCAAGTTGGAAAAGTTGTGCTAGTAGATGTTTTAATTCCCAAAACAATAAGACAGTGATTTTTATGAGTTCACTCAGAGGCCAATAAACTAATTAACCTTCATATTATTTACTGTAACTATGTAATGTTTCTTTTATCGTTGTATGAATCATGTATTTTTCTCTATTACAGCAACCTTTGCTATTCAAATAAGTGTGGAACACAACAAAAAAACCGGCAAAAATCAGGTGGTTTGTACATCTACCATAAGTCCAGAAAGCATTCAAGAGAGCGGGTTAAAAGTTTACGATGATGGACGCAAGTCTGTTTATGCACTGCATCCCAAGGAGGACACCGTACCTAATGGAGTGGCTGGGGAGATGTCCAGAGCTGAGGTAGAAGAGCTTCTGCATCAGGCCACAAATGAAACGGTGGCTGCTGGAGTGCAATACCATCAACCAGTGTACTCTGTACCATACACAGGGAACAGCAGGCCGTCAACACCAAGGGCACCAACTCAAACACACCTCAAACAAACAACACAGGTTATTCAAGACCTACAAGAGCAGAAATCACCACAAAAACTTCATCAGCATGTCACTTTAGCAGCCTTGGAGCCTGATCAGAAAGCAAAGCCACATAGTTTTAGCACTGCAGGACCATTCCAAAATAATATAGATCCAGCTAGAAGGTCAAACCTTTATGCCAAAGCCAAACCAGAATTCACCAACATAAAGGCTAAGACCACACATGCAGAACCAGATGGCCCTGTGCCAGTTACAGTCAGATCTGAATTAAGGCCTGCATCCATGCCACCAATTCACAGTGGTTTCAATCAAAGTCTACCTCTGTCAATCAGTGACACAACTGAAGCCGATGAGACACACAGTGACCTTAACTTCCACCCAGACAAAGAGAAAAGTTCTTGTGTGAACATCATCAATATACTGCCAGAGGAGCAGGAGGAGGAACCTGTTACTATGATTTTCATCGGCTATGAAAATGCTCAAGATGAAGAGGGGGAAGACATTCAAGCTGAGCTAGTGATTCTGGGCGACAGTGAGGGTGAAGAGGATCGTGATGACCAAAAGTGCATAGGTCATTTGACCTGCAGGGACGAATATCTGTCATACCACCCTGAAGGATGCAAGAGTCAGATCTTCCAACCCAAAGTGGGGAGAACAGAGGTTAGTGGAGGGGGAGATGCTGATGAAGACACCTACTCACACTTGAGGGCTTTGGAGCTCCACAAGCCAACATTCACCCACAAGCCAGGGAAGCACAGCTGCTCCACACAGAGGCAGAGAGAGAATGAGGGTGGAGACCAGGGCTGCATCATCCAGGAGAAGCTCTGTTCAACAAGAAGATGAGACAGAGCGCTGATATGGGCTGAAAAACAGATCATAAAATATCTGTCTTGGTCATTAAATTTGGTTAATTATGAGTGGAGATTGTGTTACTGCCACCTCCAGGCAAATTGCTTTCATTACATTATTTTAAAATATCTTTCTCTTTCGGCTTTTCCCTTCAGAAGTCACCACAGCGAATCATCTGTCTTCATTTAGTCCTATCTTCGACACCCTCTGCCCTCACACCAACTAACTTCATCTCCTCTTTCATCACATCCATAAATTTCGTTTTGGTCTTCCTCTCTGCTTCCTGCCTGGTGGCTCCATCCTCAGCATCCTTCTACCAATTGATTGACGTCTCAGAATATCCTTATGTTAAATAAATGTGGGTAGCACACATGCAGGAACTAAAAACCATGATCATCATACTTCTGAGCAGTGTGTGGTAGAACATGTGTAGCATGTTATTGCAGACTCTGAAGGATCGTAGCCGTCCGAGGAAGATGATGTGACTCTGTCTCTTCCTGTATGCTGCGTCTTTTTGTGGCCCACCCTAGTTCCTGGTCCAAAACTACCCCCAGATTTCTGTAGGACTCCAGTCTCCATTTCCTCCCTATCGATGCAGACTGACTGTGATTTAGATCTCCTGAAATCCACCACCAGCTCCTTAGTATTTGTGGTAATCAGGAGAAGACACAAAACAACAGCATTGATCTGCTAAATATAAAGGTTTTTAGTGCATCCATGTTTTACCCACATATAAAAACATGTAGCGTAGTCAAAATGTTCCCACCAAACCTGAGAGGTCACTATGGCGCTAAAAAGATCAATAGTTTCTGATAACAAATCTTTTAACATCACTGATCTCAGAGAATCTGTAACATTATGATGGTGATTAAAATAATCTAATATTGTTACAAAGACATTATACACATTTCAATGGAAACTTCCTACTACAGATTTAGAGAATTTATTGCTCAACTCTGTGTTAGTGTGCTGAACATCACAGTAATATTTTATACTAGGGTGATACTCTGGACGAGCTAAGTCTGTTTCCATCCTTAAAATGGACCTGGGATGAAATTAGCATTTTTTGACTCCCCCAGCCTGCCTACGGTGTTAAAATTACTGATTAGTCTTTCCTTTTTTCCGGGGTATGTCTGCCTACATATTGAAATTAGCATTCAGAAACGGGCTGTTTGGCAGCTCGGCATGTTTCGGCATATTATGTGTTGAGCTCCAGCCATTTACCCCCTTCCCCGAAATACACCCCGCAAGTCCCTCCCTCCGCGGCGCAGAGAGCTACAGTAACAGGTAAACAACAAACCAACAGCATGGAGTCCAGACCGCATCCAAACTGCACTGTACCTGGGTGTACAAAAGAGAACATAACTCTTGTTGTCCTCCTCACTTCTGAGCCACTGAAAAGCTTGTGGATAGATTTTATTTATGCAGGGAATGTGCCCGACCGACTGCCGAAGCGTTTGGTAGTTTGTGGCAAACATTTCTAGGAAGACTGTTTTTCCAACTTGGGTCAATACATCGGTGGATTCACAGATCGTCTTAAACCTTTACCAGGATTAATACCAACTCTCCATGAACCAAATATCCCTGTACAAGTAAGCATATTTCCTCAATAATGTCGCTTTTCAATTAGCTTCATAGCTAACATTCAGAATTAGCTTCACAGCTAATACCCCAGTTTGTTTATGTAGCATTGGTGCTAGTGTGCTTTTATTTGGGAGAAAAAAGATTATATATCATACTTGAACATTCGAAATATCGTTAGAGATTCATTGACCACATAAGCGCATAGCCTAGGCCCCGCCCTCCGAAACCCGGTCGTTCTGTGCTAATCCTAACAGAAGGGCCACCTCGTCACACCGGCAATTCTACAACAAGGCGGAATCAAGGCAAGTGATCCTTTGATATAGTATTAAGGTACTTAGAGTGTGGCTAAAAAGGGCCCAAACGTTGCGGGGAATTTCATGCCAGTTCTACTTTAAGGTTTTAATGACTGACAGGTCAGCTCATCTTTTTTTTTTACCCTGAGCAAGATTCTGTAGCTGTCAGCATGCTAAAACACATCAATAAATATCATGATATAAAACACAAGACAATACTGTATTCTTACTATTAAAGTCTTTATGCTATCAACATTAAATCTACCAACTATTCCATCAGCTTTGGATTCAAGTTTTCTTTGCTTCACTCTGGATCCTTGAGAACAGTAAACTTCTGGGACATCCTGATGATCTCAAATATTTTGCATCGTCAAAGATAAATACATATTTAAATCATACATTTATATAATTGGTTTTACTAAATGGAGACAGATGATTCGCTGTGGCGACCCCTTAAGGGAAAAGCCAAAACAGAAAGAAGTAGATTGATGTACTTGATTTTACCAAAACTCATACTAGAAGCCTCCAACAGCCCAAAGTTTAAGGACACAACCAAACATCTTCAGCTGACATCCTCATTGGTTGGTTTGTTTATATTGATCAATATTTGAAAAATATTTGGATGCAAAACCAGCTTTTTGGTTGGTTCATCTTTCTCTGTAACTGTCCTGTAAACAGCTTCCTGGATATCTCTGCTGAGACCAAGGACACAGGCTTCTGTAAAAAACACGAGTTTAAATACATGCAAATAAAACATATGTCCAAAACACTCCACAGGAATTAAATTGTCTGATTTTTATGATAAGGAACAATGATTAGAGCTGATGAAGTTAATCTCGTTGTTGCTGCGGCTTCAGGAAGTGATGCACAGACCGCAGAGGTGGGGCCCACTCCTGTTAGACTGACCCACACATCAGAGTCAATGACGTCTGAAATTGCAAACAAAGACTTCTGTATCAAATAGTAACACTGATTTTCTCAGGTGTTCAAAGACGTTTGTGCAGCAACATAACACAAATAATTTAAGTCATGCAATGTGATTTCCTGAATTTAAAAAATGCTTTCTCACAGTAGAAATAAACTCCTACACTGTCCCTTTAAATTATCCCTCCATAATTTCTGAGTAGAAGAACTTGCTGGGAGGTTTCTTCCTGATAAAGGGGAGTTTTTCCTCTCCACTGTCGCTACATGCTTGCTCAGTATGAGGGATTGTTGAGGAATTGCTGTGGTTGGAGTCTGCATGATCCGGGTACAACCTCACATCAATGACTCACTGCAATCTGCTGGGATTCCTTACATAGAAAACTTTTAACTGATTGGAATGTTTGTATAATTGTATTGAAATTACTTTAGTTATAAAGTGCCTTGAGATGACATTTGTTGTGAATTGGAGCTATATAAATAAAAGGGAATTGAACTTGGAAAATCACAGGTTGTTCAAATATTGATGTTCCCCACTGTATAACTAGCTCATGAGAAGAAGAAAAAAATATGTTAGGAAACCATTAGAATA
Source organism: Apricaphanius iberus (assembly GCA_028564705.1). NCBI lineage: Eukaryota > Metazoa > Chordata > Actinopteri > Cyprinodontiformes > Aphaniidae > Apricaphanius > Apricaphanius iberus. Next base: position 189,855 of record JAPXFQ010001528.1, on the reverse strand, counting down.
AAGTTATTTTGAGGTGCTGAACAGCTTGTATCACATCATAACTTCTTGTACCAACCTACCATCACTTGAAACGCAGAGCTTCATAATTGTGCACCAACTTTATAAATGTTCAATTCATTTCACTTCTTTATATAGCGCCAATTCACAACAGATGCCACCTCAATATTAAGATAGTTAATTACTATAAAAAAAAACAATGGCATTGTTTAGCCAGTAAAATGTGATGCACACAGGAGAGCTGAAAACCTTTTTAAACTTTGTTTCCAAACCTTAAAAAAAATGTTTTCATTAATTATGAATGCACCTGGGGACGCCATGTTATGTTACACAGCAGAGCAATCAGCTTATCGGTTTTCTCAGCGGGCTCCTTCTAGCATGTATTTAGGATGGTTTAAGAAAAATGTATTATTACTCCAAAATATTGGATACTAGTATATGGATAAGCATAAATAGCCTGCAAAATATACCGTATTTGTTGCAATTCACGTGGTTGACTCTAAACACTGGGGGGACTTTACTTGTCTATAAATGAAGTTTAACACTTTTACAGACGTGAAACTAAAGCCATTTACATTCCTACAAGGGCTGTCATGTAAAGTAGAAGCGCTATAACAGCTGAAGGAAAGGCAGTTAGAAAATAATTTGAATAAAACTTACCTCAATCTCCATGACATAAAAAAGACGAAATGCAGCTTCCAGAGGTAGGATTTTGTGATGACAGCTTTGCTGAGTAAGTAAGTGTGCATGTGCAGTGCAGCTTGGAATGTGCAGCACGGAAAGTCAGAACACTGGTGGAAGACGCTCGCAATCAATTTAGCGATTTTCCCCAGGTTCAATATGAAATATGTCCATTTTTATCAGAACACGCAAAATATTGGGAGAACAGGCAAAAAAAAGAAGGTGTTCGAGGCTGTAACGGATTTTTCTTTAAAACGAGATGAGAGAGAGTTCCTTCAGCAGTTCAGGAGGTTTAATTAAAGGCTTGTTCATCTTGCTTATGTCAAAGTGTCCCCAGTTATCTGATGGTTTCCATGCCATATTGTTAAGTAGAGCACACAGAATTATCAGTATTTAAGAATGCACAGAGATTATCCTTAAAGAGGCTATATTGAGTTTCCTGAAATTTCAACTCGCGACTGACACCTGTGGCCAAAAACGGAACTGCTCTTCCTTTCTGCTCGCTCCCGCAGCGTGCGCTCGTGCGTGCACACTTCACCAGTCAATAAAATACTTTCTGACTGTGAACTGCAAACAACACAGTCATATTTCAATGTACAGTTTTATCACATATTACCTTTTCAGTAGAAAGAAAGCCATGTCCGGGTCTCTTCGTATCCCAACTCAGATCTTAGTTCCCTCAAACGCTCAAATGCGAAGCCGAGGTTTACTCTCGTCCTTGCTCGGCGCCGGTCACACACAATCTTCCATCGTTTCCGGGCACTTGTCAGGGGTTTACCTTTTGAAGTCTATGTGGAGCTCCCCTTGGTTTCAGAGTTGTCCTTGGTCTCTTCTGTGTATTTGTCCAATCCATTGCACCGCTTGCGAGTGTAGGCTAATCGCTGACTAGCGGTGGTGATCTGAAACGTTTTACATCAACGCACATACATCACATCCACAGACACAGCGCGCGAAAAATCCGACCCGACAGAAAAAAAGGAAAAACTTTATGCTGGATTATAGGTATACCCACGGTGAGCTGACAAGGTGTCAGTATGCTCATCAAAAGATGTTTGAGTCATAAATGGTCAAAGAAAAAGGCTAATGATACGTTTATTTTTGGGGAAAAGTTCCATATAGCCTCTTTAACATTACATTTTCCACTACATAGGCGCAGTGTGATTTACTAAACATCAAACTGTTTGTGCCAGCTAATTTAGCATCTATATTTACCACTTCTGAAAAGCATGTATTAACTTTGAACCACCACATTCAACATGAGTTTATTTCATTGACACACAATATAACCTAATAGTATTTAACAATCTAATGGCCATAAACATGCAGTTATGTAAATATTTACCTTTTTTTCCCAAAAAAAGACGCATATAGATGTGTGGTGCATTTCAACAACTTTGGTAGAATATGGACATCTTAGCGACCTAGTTCAGGACAAGCTGCAGCCTTAATCAGTCTAACTCCATAACAAGCCCTGTGTCTGGAGCAGAGAGCAACGCATTCACACCGCAAGCATTATGTTTATTACTGAGAAACGATAAATACAATTCACAACATTCTAGCCTTACCCCTCCTTTCCACTGGACGTGAAAGCAGCGCGTAATGTCAGTGAAGCGTAATATGATAGCTGTCATTAAGGTCTATGGGACCGCTTTCACTGGGCATGACGCAGGGTGGCAGAGAGGAATAATGATTTGATTCAGAGGCAGTCAGAGTGGGACAAGTGTCAAGGAAGACATCTGCCGCTGGAAACTTTGTCCCACCAAGACTGGTTGACATGGATGTATTGGTGACCCAGACTAAGTGAAAGGGTGCAAATACTTCAAAGGAGGACCTTCAACAGAAGTCATCGGCGTTCTTTACTCATCCTTATAAAAGTCTGTTTTCATTTTGGTTGTGCAGGTCAGTTCATCCAGCTTGTGGTGTGATCTGATGCTCCTTGTTAATTAACAAGCCAAATTAAACCCTCTGGACCACAGAAGGAATCGTCTCATCCCTTTATTTAACAGAGACTGTTAGGGTAAAAAATAGTGGTTTAACCTAGAAAGAATCACACACAGGGGTCGGAGAGAAATTGAAGTGAAATTAACTCTGCAGTGGGAGATGAAATAAGTAAAGTTCTGGAGAGGGAGACCAGGAAGATATTCTGGTTGACCGTTTGTCTGTTCTCCTCTCAGCTTCTCAGACAGCCTCACAGCTCTGTGTCCTGATCACACAGCTCTGTCTCCTGGTCTCAAAGGGCCCTCCCCCTGCAGTCTCTCTTTATTTGGTCAAACTTCATTAGCATATTAAAAGAACAGGGTGTATACAAAGGAACATATGGTTGAAACCAAATGACATTTAAAAAGTACATTTAAACTATGTGATAAAGAAATATACCCTAAGAAAATAATAATACAACATTATTATTTTTCCCTAACAGAAACCATTATTGATCAAGTAGTATAAATTACGTACACGACTTAAAGTCTTCCGGCACCGTGCCGGATCTCCGCCTTTTGATTATGATTAAAAATTTTTTTTTAAATCTCAGAGTGGTCTTGAACACAACATCTGAGGCAAGCCGGTAGTTGTTTCTCCCAAAGTAGTTGTGTTTGATAAGCGCCTTAACAACAAGTGGCGCTGGGCATGGATAGAGGAAAAGGGCGGAGACCGCAAGCCGTTTGGGACCTGGCGCCTGAAGATAAGGGACCCTGGTTTGTATTCTGTGCTCTAAAAAGCTAGCATGTACAACGAGGGTAAAAAAAGCTCTTCACTGTCATGAACAAGATGTCGGGCATAAAGGAGCGTTCCATACGGGTCGCATTATTCTGGCCGAGCCCGTCCCACGTCCGACAGTGCAGTAATCGAAACCAACCCGAACCCAACAGGTATTAAGATATTTAGGTCTGATCCGAACCAAGCCCAACACAGCTGCGCACGGTTTAATAAACCGAGGCTACGGATTGTTACACTTGAAAAGTATTTCTGCACCTGACTCCAGCTGGGCTCCGGTGGTCCAGAGGTTTATTTTTTTGTCCCACCGAAAAATATGTGGAGCTGTGGGTCTGATAGAGTGGAGAAGGTGCTGCTGATGCTGCCGTGGGAAAAAAAATTATCTCACCTGCTATAACTGGATAAGTCATTTTAATAATCTGTGGTGGAAAAATTTAGTGTTATGATTCATCTGTACTTTGTAATCAACTGTGACGCATGTTTACTTAATGTTGTAGTCTTAGTCAGTCTTATGCTGCGTTCACACCGAGATTACATGTAAAGTCTATGGTTGAGTACGTCAGAGGTCCGTCAAAGTCTCTGCGGTGCGTTGTGTACGTTGGCTCCGTCAACTTCAATTGCGTTTCATACGGCTACGCAGCAACGCAAAAGTTCAGCAATCTTAACTTTTAACGGACCCAACACAGTTAACGCAGTGCTGCAACCAATCAGAGCGTCTCACTGTAGTGATGTCCCTATACACGTATCTTGAATGAAGCGTGGGTCCAGTGAAAACAATTTCAACAAACGCAGATTTCAAAAATCAGAAATAACACTGAAGACAGATGGACAGGCGCTCCTAAGGAGGTTCAGAGCACCTGTTGTTGGTGTCCTGGTAGGAGATTTAAGCTCCGATACGGTTCAGGAGGTCATAAAATTGGCCGCGGGAAAGACGGAAGTAGCACTAAAAGCGAACCTTATCCATATGCAACTCCTGGAGCAAATGCTTAAATTTCCCAAACTCAGAACGCATCTGAAGAATGAGAACTGATGCACCCGATGTTGACGATGTCTAGCTTTATCTAGCAAATAAAGGCAAGCAACTCTCTCGATACGATCTAGAAGGTTATGGAGTTTTCCTGTTCTAGATCGGGGGTCAGGACGTTTGTTTTTGTTCTCCAAAAGAACTGCGATTGAGCCACTGTCACGACCCTGCTGTGTATTGGCTTGTGTATATGAGTGAGCCATCTTCCTTTATAAAAGATCATTGTCAACACTCAGCAGGAGCTGTGGTTAAGTCGCACTGATTCAGAGTGAAATTAGCAGATTTTACCAAACAACCGGTTATGTAAACATAAGAAGAGCTATTCAAAAACCACTAAATAACAGCAGTAAACACAGCAACAAGTCATGTTCTTCCCCTTTCTACTCACTGCTGAAACTGTCCTGACACAATGAGAAAGAAACAGAATGTAATGTCCAGCTCAGCTTAGCTGTGCCTGTACATCCACAGAAGCATCATCTTGAACAAAAACAATCCTTTACGTCCGGTTAGTGTACTCCAATAAAGTATTTAGTCTGCAAGTCTTCCTCACACCAACTCGGCCACCAAAAACCTTTTTAAATTAATTTCTTGCAGGTAATTCTCTGAATGTCTACATCATAACTACCAGTTAGCATGGTCTTGTTAGCGCTTCTTCTTCTTGATAATTATTCAAAGCTGGCAGGGGTGCAATGAATCAGTGCGTTACTGCCACCAATGATGATCCTTTAAAACCTGACTGAAATTCCTCAAACAGGTTGTTAAGATGCTCACATACTTGATTAGCAACTATTTTCTCAAGAATTTTCAATAAGATAGGAGAGTTAGATATAGGTCTGTATTTAGCTAAATCATCTTGATCCAGGGAGGGTTTCTTAAGTAAAGATTTAATTACAGCAAACTTAAATTCCTGAGGCACATATCCATTTCTTAAAGATACATTCATCATGTCTAGTTCAACGGTACAGACATAAACATTATTCTACAGTTCTCTCTGATACTGTCTCATTTACTTGAACAGAGTTAATCATGTTTGGGAGAATGCCAATGATTTTATTTTTAATTTAATTTATTTTACTTATGAAGAATCCCATGAATTCATCACTTCTGAGAGAAGGGGGAATAGTTGGCTCAACAGAGTTATGACTGTAAGTTTTGCAACTGTACTAAAAAGAAACCTAGGATTGTTTTTATTTACCTCTATTAATGACGAGAAATACGCTGTTCTAGCTTGTTGAAGAGCATTTTTATAAAGTAATAGACTATTTTTCATGGTTAGAAAGGAATCATTTAAGTGTGTAGAGCGCAATTTACTCTCCAGTTAACCCAGTATTCTGCTTTAAACTACGCCCTAAACCAGGGAGCCAACCTCATTTGGCTGATTACCTTCTTTTTTTAGGGGGCTACACTGTCTAGTGCCAAACGTAGTGAGGAAGTAATACTTTGAACCAGACCATCAATTTCTGAAGGGTTAGTGTTGGAATTTGTTAGGTTATTAATAAGCAGGTCACCTAGAGAGAACCACAAACGCACAGGAGTAGTTTATCTTTTGTTAACCTCTGCAGAGGGAGATACTGTCAAATACCAGCAGAACAAACTAACCGGGTCAAGTTTGGCATTCAGCAGATGTCAAAGATTCTGTCCACCGCAGCCTCTTTTTATTTAGGTACCACACCCATCAGAACAGGGAGAAAAGTTTTCACACAAAGTTTTCACACAAGGTCTCAGCACTGTTCCCTCTCCCTTCTGTGCATGCGTGGGGCGAGTTTCACAAAGCTGAGCATGAATGATAATAAGTATCTAAGAGAGGCTTGCAGTTACACAGCTTTTTCTGTGCTGCACAAAAATGAACTTTTTCAAGGCTAGAACATTCTGTTCTCATGAGACATTTAGGTGCTTATACTGTAGTTCAAACCTTTCTGTAAGAAAACCTGCATTTAACTATATACATTTTCCCAACAGAATTACTGTGGTCCACTGTGGTATTGTGAGACACATAGGGAAGCAAGAATGGAACGGATTCTTTAAAACTCGTTACGGCACCATCTAATAAATTTCTACTGTAATTAAATTTTCTTTCAGATTTTGGAACGTTTGGTAAAGTAAATTCAAAGGTTATTAAATAATTGTCAGATAGGACTGGGTTATGTGGGAGGACTATTACTTCATCATATTCAATGCCGTACGTCAGTACAATGTCTAAAGTGTGTTGACCAGAGTGTGTGGGTCCCTTCACTTTCTGAGTAAAGCCAATTGAGTCTACGATAATATTAAAGGCTGCATTTAGGCTATCACTTTCAATGTCCATGTGAATATTGAAATCCCCTATTATAATTACCTGAACAGTGTTTAAAACTAAATCAGATAAAACAATCTGAGATCTGGTCCAAGAATTGAGAGTAAGGGCCTGGTGGATGATACAAAACCATACACAAAATTGGTTTTAATGTTTTGCAGCTTGGATGAGAAAAATTAAGGATTAGATGTTCAAAAGAGCTGTAGTTAATAATTGCTCTAGGGCGAATTTGCAAATCTGAATGAAAGATGTTTGCAACTCCTCCTCCTCGCCCTGTACTTCTAGGAATGTGAAAATTTTGATAATTGGAAAGCGTTGACTCATAATTACAAAATCCTCCTGCTGTAACCACATTTCTAGATCAATTTTATTAGCACATATCAAGTAATTTACTAATAACGTAGTTGAGGAGAGGGATCTTATGTTTAATAAACCACATCTAATTGCCCTATTTCCTTGTTTGGTCAGAGTTGTATTTTTTTAAATGAGATTTTCATAGTTTACTTTTGTCAGGCTAACTTTTAGTCTATTTGATTTTGGCTGTGGGCAAGACATTGTCTCAATGGGGTATTGAGTGGGTAACAGTACAGAAGCTGCAGAGAGGTGGGTTAAACTACGACTGCGCTTCCTGGTCTGGACCCTGGTTTGTCAGTGTTTTGAAGAACTAATAAATCTGTGTAGATTCCTAGAAAGAAGAGCTGCTCCATCCAAAGAGAGAAGGATGCCGTATCTCTGGATCAGACTAGGTTTTCCCCAAAACGTTTTGCAATTATCAATATAGCCCACATGTTTGCTGGACACTACTCAGACAACCATCGATGAAATGACAGCATGGGGCTAAACATGTCATCACTGGTCCGATCGGGCAGGGGACCAGAAAAGATTACACAGTCCGACATCTTTTTAGCAAACTTACACACCGAAGCAACACCAATTTTAGTGACCTCCGATTGGCGTAACCGGGTGCCATTACCGCCAGCGTGCATAACAATCTTACTGTATTTGTGTATTTTGAGAGAGTATCGGGACTGTTGAGAATGGAATTCTGGGATGCGATGGAGAGGTGTAGAAGTCGTGGAGTCAGTTGTGGATGGTGGCAGAAAATGGTGGGACTGGAGTTGGACGACAATCCGCTGCAAGAGCCAAGGATCGGAATTTCTGAAAATAAAAACGAGAGACAGAGTGAGCAATAGTGTATTTGTGACCTGAAACATGAGCTGCGCGAAGCAGAAACTGATGCTGGGCTGAAACAAGAGCGAGTCTGTGGATGAACTGCATAATGACAGGAGAACGGGATCGACCTTTATTTATAATATCCACTGAAGGGCAGCGATAACTATGGGGTAGAGCTCATGGAGAGCTGTGGAAGGCGAGGCGGACTGAAGCCGCATGGAGTTGAACTCGGGGAGGTAGTTTGATGCGAACCAACTCCCACCATAAAAAACAAAGCCAATGGAAGGTGCGGCATCGGTGTAGAGTCGGATATCATCTGTAAGGGAGATTAAATCATTGTAAAAGAAAGAAATAACCTTCCAAGTATACAGACGCGCCAAAGCTGCAATTCAATATGACATGGCTCATCAATAATGAGCCGGTGGAGCAGTGGAAAGCAGGTGAGATATGAAGGACCGGCCCTGTGGAATAATGCCAACGGCGTAGTTAAGGTAACGAGAAGTGACAAAAGCTGTTGCTTGGAGCATAAATCTGCCAGAATGAAGTTGGAGAGTATGAGGGAGATCCGATGGACCTTTTCGAGTGGCAACAAAGCCTGAAAGGAGGTTGAATCGAGGGTGATACCAAAGAATTCCAGGGAGGTAAGAGGACCCACCGTGTTCTCCTCTGAAAGAGGAACGCCAATGTCAGAAAAAGCCTCAGTAAGGCCACGGAGCCCCATACCAGGCGGGGATGAAGCGGGGGTTGTGACTAAAAAGTAATCGAGGAAGTGAAGGACGTAAGGCAGGCAGTAGGTATTTATTAGAATCCAACATAAGGCTTCGGAAAGGCAATCGAAGATTCTGGGGCTACTTATGCATCCAAAGTGGAGTCGAACTGCATAGTAGTAGGCTCCCTTCCAACAGACGCAGAAGAATCGGCAAAAGTCTGGATGAAAAGGGAGAACCTTAAAAGCAACAGTGATGTCAGCTTGGGTGAGCCAAGCATTCTGTCCTGCCAGACGGATAAGACTGATGGCATTGTCGACTGTGGCATACTGCATTGAGAAGTCAGGGAAGGGAATGAGGATGTTAATGCTGGGCACGGAGCATTCGTGGGGAGCCGACAGGTGGATATTCAACTGCTTTTTGCCAGAATATTTACGGATAGCTACGCCTAAGGGGCTGACCCTGAAGACAGCAAAAGGAGGGTGGCTGAAAGGACCAATCATGAATCCCCCCTTGAGCTCCTTGAGGAGGAGAGAATTGTGGACAAGGAATCATTATTCCAACCAGGGTTAAATGCAGGAGGAATTGGGGGGGGGGGGGGGGGGGAGTTGGAGTGGCGAAGATGAAGTGACAAGGCAGTAGAAGGTTGACCTAAAAATGCTGGAACCACCTGCTGGGCAGCTGAAGCGGTTTGCGCAGCAAAGGAAACGGAGGGGGTAGCAGAAATGGTGGGGAGGGGCGGAATAGGGCTTGAGGAAAAGGTAAAAGAAGGAATGGAAAAATTAGAGCTTGAGGGAGGTATGCTCTGCCTAGATAAGGATGTAAAGAAACTGGCCATATAAACTGCAATATCTGAAAAAGAGGTAGTAGATGTCGCCCTGCATGAAATCAATAGTACAATGACTTTAAATAGAGAAATTTTGGAACCTTGAACCATCTAATCAAACTTACATACTCAGTATGTAGTTGGTTTGGGCCTCTTTTGCATCACTTCCTACCTCAGTGAGGTGTAGCATGGATGCTATCAGCCTGTGGCTATGCTGAGAGGACCAGGATGCTGGTATTAAATGGTATTAGCTGGTATTAGCCGATTAGAGCATGACATTTCAAACCTAAATTTTTGAACATTTTCACAATATTTTAATTTTCTAAGATTTTGAATTTCAGGTTTTCATTAGCTATAAGTCCTAAAAATAATTATAACAAATAAAGGCTTGAAATATCTTGCTTTGCATTTGATGAGTGTTTATCATGTTTTAATTTCATGTTTTAAGTTGAATTAATAAACCAAAGGAACTTTTGCAAGATATTCACATTTTTCAAGTTTCATCTTGAAATCAGTTTGGTAGCCGGTACACAACTTTTATTCTGAAGACTTGATCTGTCATGATGGTGTTTTTATTGTGATTTGCTGAGGCCAGTGTGTAAACTTGAAGCATCATTCTTTAATCTGTTGTTAAATCTTTCCATATTAACCTTAAAGGTCAGTTGAGTCTGACATTAATCGTAGTTATTTGTCCCTGCTTAGCAGGGGGAGCTCGTCACTATTGATAACTGCATATGAACCATTATTAATATTGCTGATAACTAAGCCACTTATTGCGCATCTGTGATTTAAAAGGTTATTTTGTCATTCAGGAAAGGTGAATTTGTATGTAAGAGGATGATATATCACAGACCCCTTTTGAATTGACCAAGACCCCCCATTTCTCCCTCAATCAAAATTGTCTGGAGCCGCCACTGGTTGTTTGTCCTGTGTGTCTCTGTGTTGCCATGTGATGGACTGGTGACCTGTCCAGGGTGGATACCACCTCTCCCCCAATGACTGCTGAAGATCAGCACCAGCCCCCCAACCCACCCCCGCACCCTCAATCCTTTTGAGGAGATGCGGCATGGATGGATGATCCAAAAGTCTCCTCTCACCAAGCTGCTTGCCTATTGTAGATTGACTCATCCCAGTCTTTTGCAGGTGTACAATCTTGCCCCTGGTGTCCTGGACAGCTCTTTGATCTTGGCCATGGTGGAGGTTGGAGTCTGACTGTTTGAAGTTATTGACATGTGCCATTGATACAGATATTAATTGGAGGATAGAGAGCTTCTTTAAGAAGATGTAACAGGTCTGTAAGGGACAGAAATCTTGCTTCTTTTTTGGTGCCAAAAAAGTATTTGACAATAATCCAATACGCATTCCGGGGGCTATTTCAAGGTTCTGGAGTGGCCTAGCCAGTCTCCAGACCTCAATCCAATAGAGAATGTGTGGAGGTATTTGAAAATAATGTGTTGCCCAGCGACAGCCCCAAAACATCCCAGCTCTAGAGAAGATCTGTACGGAATGAATGGTCCAAAATACCAGTGACAGTGTGTGTGAAAACCTGAAGATCACTGGCAACCAAGGTGACATTACAAAGCATTGAGGTAAACTTTTGTTAGTGACCAATTACTTATTTTCCATTAAACAAATGACTTCTTTAAAAATCATACAATATGATTTCCTGGATTTTATTTTCACATTCTTTCTCTCAAAGTTGATGTGTAGCTATGAATAAATTACAGAGCTCTCTCATCTTTTTAAGTGGGAAAATTTGCACAGTTGCTGGCTGCCAAATGCATTGCCCCACTGCATAATTTGTCTGACAACATCAAGGTGGCTAAAAGGTCTCAAAAAGCAACACGTGCTGAACTTATGAACAGAGTTATGGCTACTGATTAATCATTTTGGAAAGGTTTACAAGGTCATTAGCTATAAAATGAAGAAACATGGAACCAAGATGAACCTTCCTAGGAATGGCCTTCCTACCAACATTACTCTAAAAGCTCATCAATGACTCATTCAGACGGTCCCAAAATAACCCAAAACAAGATCAATAGCAGTGCAGGGCTCACTGCTGCAGTTAATGTCAGATGTCATTATTCAATCATAGGAAGGAGAGACAGGGCAAGCATGGCCTCCATGAGAGAGATCCAAGAGAGTTCAAAAAGAACACAAACGTCAGTCTCTCGTTTACCAAAATCTTTTAGAAAACTTTTTACTGACATAACTCACTCTAATTGGTTTCACATTTAACCACTGAACAGTTAAATTAAAAACATGAAAAGAGCAAAGAAGTCAAATTAAATTTTTGGACAGGCCTAGTTAAAGTCCAGACTTAATGGCACTGTTACATGAGCCTCACCAGGCTTTTCATTTTTGAAAACCTCCGATGGTATTTTAATTTCCATAACTCTGACCTTAGGTCCGTTATTCCTGCTGAGTGTAGGACAACCAGTTCTTAGCTTTAGAAGCAGTTCATTTTTACATGGGACCTGCTTGGGTTTGGGTTGTGTTTCTCCTTAAATTGAAATCATCATCAAAAAACACTTTTTTATATTCAAATCTGTTAAGGGGGAAAACTTTTTTATCATACAGGACATGGACAAAAAGGTCTGCGAGGTTGTCTTGGTACGTTTTTCCTTCTTTGCGTGCTGGTGTAATAAAAGGCAGGGTACATTAACAGGGAAAGAGAAATAAAACTGAGTGAAATAGCATTATAACAGCCATTTGTGGTACACAAAGGATAGCATTGGATAAAACGTCTAGCCAGCTGTCAGTGAAACTTACCGTTGTAAGGGAATATTTTCTGCTCATTTGATTAAAATATTTTTTCTTCATGTTTCTTATGAATCCCTTATGAAGTAAGAGAGGTCCTTGTCTTTAGCGTTATCTCAAGCCTAATGCATTTATGGATTATGGATATGACATAGATTTTAACTATCAATCTTTACTCTGTATCCTTCCGTGGTTATAGTAAATTCCGATTTCATAGATTCCTATTGAGTAGAAATAAAGAAAATGAAATATCACATGTACATTGGTATTCATCTCTTTACTAGTACTTATTGTAACTGGCAGCCGCTGGAGTCTTTGTGGCAGCAAGCTTTACACACCTGGTTTGGTCTTTTTTTTTTACAAATCCTTTCAAAGTGAGTCTGGTTGGATGGGGTCGTAGGGCAGGGAGATGTGCCCTGAAACTGTTTGAGATGCTCAACACTAAGGACCAGGTTTTCTTTAAGGACATTGCTCTGTTATGTTCCATTCAGCTTTCCCTCAACACTGACTATTATCACAGTGCCTGCTGCTGAAAAACATTTTCACAGCATAATGCTGCGCCCACAATGCTTCACAGTTGGAAAGGCATAGGGCAGGTGAGGAGAGGGGTCGTTTTTCCTTTCAAGGCACTATATCATGCTATTTTACAGCTTTTAACTTCTAGGATAGACATATATATGATAAAATGTTACCGTTGATGTTATACAGTATTCATTTGTCCTAACATTTAACTTGCATCCTGTCGTTAATGCAGAACCAAGAAGTAAAACAGCTCATTTCTCTATAATCCTATAATTCCTGCACCCCTACCCCTGCTCCTCTCGTGCAGAGCTGCAGCAGCTCAGACTGATAAAACAGTGCTGAGCTGCATCACAAACAGTATTCTGACCAAATTTTAAAAGCACGAAGTACCACAATGAAACTCTGTTATATTAAGGGCTCAGATGTTTGGTTTATTTGTTTTTTACAAAAAATAAATAGAGTCAATAAAGCCTATTTGAGTTGCTAAATCTCCAGGGCTTAGACCAATGGCCGCTGGCTGCTCTGCTTTGTGACCGCATACCATGGAGGCCGCCATTGCTCCTCCATTGCTGTAGTACCTCCATTCAGCCGCTAGGCCCCGATTGAAAGCATTGGACTTTAAACAGGTTAAAACAAAAATATAATGCCTGGTGCCCCATTGTTTTAAACTTTCTATGGCTACATATTCTTCCTGAGATAACGCTGGTAAGATAATTTTTTTAAATCTTGCATAAGTAATGAGGGGGCCGAGCCAAGTTTAGCATCAGAGCTAAAGACGCGGGAGCAGAATGGGCATGATTACGACTGAACTACACGCCCATACACGCCCCGCGAGGGCAGATTCTACAGTGAAGATCCCGCCCCTATGCCCTTTTTAGGAACATGCTTCGTCAGAGCTGGGGAGGAGGAGTCTGTGAATCCGCCAATATTCCCACATGAAAGTCATTCTGGAAAACGGGGAGGAGTGAGGAGGCGCTTATTTGTAGCATTAGTATGTAGCCACTTACTTCTCTGTCCATCAGGCATCTTTTTTCTTTGATCCAGCTGCTGTTCTTTAGGAATGTAGAATAAAATCCTGTAATCCATGCAGCCAAACAGGCGTTTTCGCAGAGAAAGTAAAAAATCCAACAAAAAAAAGAGTTTTAAGATGCCAAAAACCGAAGCAGCCATGAGCTTTGAGAAGAAGGAAGGTGTGTTTGGACCTTTAGCAGAGGTAAGCCACTCTGCCTGCAGGGGCTGTGTGGACACCTCTAGCACTCCCTTGTTTTCACTTAGTGATATCACTTGTTGAGCAGTTTGAACACTCTGTCGTTTTCCAGTTGAGGGAGGGGCAGCTGCTCAGAGAGCAGGATAAAAGTGTAACTGAACCCCATGAAAAAGCATCATCCCACCACCAGGCAACATTTGAAAAACTCGACCAAAGTAGGCAGGACCAGGAGGCACAGAGGGGCGTGGCCAAGTGTGGAGGATGAGCGCGAGGGGGGGACATGGGGGTGTTGTCTGGACTATGGCATGCCGCAGCCGAGCTCCGTGATCCCTCTATTTACCTACAGTAAAAGTTGAAATTAGGTCTCTTCTCTGCCATCCATCATAGGTAAAGAGAGGCTCTATGGAGCGTAGCGGGCAAATGACCTATCAGTTCAAGCCTGAGTCAGCGCTGCCTGAAGCCAGCAGCATGTATAGCAGCAAACAAGCACAGAGAGCCTAGCGCTAGCATCAATGCTAAGTAGCTTCAGAGGGAACTACCTCAGCTTTTGTTTCCTTATTCACGGTGTGTTTTAAAGATATAGGGTATAACTTATGGCTTTAAACCACTTCAACTTTGTTGTCCTCCAAAGTGTGATATGCAGATTTCAGTTTCATCTGTTTCTCTCAGTATGCTTCTGTGTGTGCACCTAGCACCATAGACTGAGGTGCACAAGATGAGCTTGACTCGCCATGCGGCGGGGCGAGTCTGTGTGAGAGAGGGAGGACGTCTCTGTGAGACCGTGCCTGTGACGTAGGCATGAACTCTCATGTACCAATTTCAGCCAGTCAAAAAATTCAAGTACCACACAAGGACCATGAACAGCAGCACTAAGACGTTTTTAAACCAAAAATTCTTGAATAGAACAAGTTTACACGAAGATGTCAAATATATGCCCTTAAACTGAGATATTGCACTGGTAAAAACCCATTTATACAGTTTATAAGCAAAAAAAGTTTGGGGGTTTAGTTACACTTTAAGGAGGATTGAGACATGCCTTATTTAAGCCAAAAACCCCTCTGGTGGGGGTTATTATGAAAAAACTGCATAACCAGATGGTTGAAAACTCAAAAAACATGATTTTGCATGATGTAGGCCCTTTAAACAATAGTTCAAGCTTCATTAGAAGATTTTTTGATTAGATTATTTTTTTTTCTCAAAGCCCTGTAGGTGCTTTTTAGCACACTCTAATCAGGCATCCTTGTGTTCTGCATGGGTTTCCTTGCTGCTCACATAAAGCACAGTCTGATGGAACCCTGTCATCATGTACAGCTCTGTCAGAGAGCCCTTCAGGGACGTGGTTGCCAGTCTCAATAAGATTCTTCTTCAATCCTGGTTGCACCAACAAGAGAATGCGGGGGGCTGCCTGCTGGGGGCATCTGCCTCTGCTTTGGGTGAAGGGCTGGTGTTGCATTCCTTGGCATGTGGCAGAGATTTAGCGTAGGAAGTTTTGGGGTCTCTGGTAGACACTTTAAAAATGGATTGAGTAAGAAAAGGAAAAGTGCGGATAGAAGCAGGAAAATAAAGAATAAGCAAGGTGTGAAAAATAAAATAAGAAGGGGAAGAGGTTACAGAAGGAAAAACAGAAAATGAAGGAAAAGATAGGGGAGTTAGGGAAGTAGGGGGAAACAAGTAAAATAGGGAGATGTAGAAAAGGAAAAATAAAGGGCTCCTCAGCTATAGATGCACAGTAGTCACATAGGAATTGGGGGTGGGCGTGGCTTGGGGCTTTGAGGTCCTTCACTGTAAAAACTAGTGAGGCTCCCATGCCAAGAAACATGCCTTTGCACACTAACTTCATTCCTCCTTGTCCTTTCCCCTTCCCATGTCAGTCCCACATCAATTTAGATAGGGTAAATACTGAATTTGAAAAGAAGAAATGCCTATTTCTACAGGGGGATCAACTCTTAGCCTACAAATAGCTCTTTTTTAGTATATTAAAAAAATGTACTTCCGCCTACAAATACTTTCTACTGTATTTAAAGAGCTGCAGATAGCTTCTTCCTTCTTTTGCTGAGAGGGAAATCTTAGCAAGGCAAGCAGATACACTGTATATAATCAATGTTAGAAGTGAGTTAGCAGTACCTGATATCAAGCAAAACACACATGAACACACACACGCACACACACACACAGAAAGCAAACAGATTATTTGAAAAAAATCTTTCAGAGGCATGAAAGAAAATGACAGGCTAACAGAAGATAGCTACAATATAGCGCCTGGTTTACTAAAAAAAGCTGGAAGCATTTACTTTAGGTTTAGAAAGCTTGATTAATTCAAATGCTCTTTAAGTAATGGGGAAATAAATGCGGGTTAAACCACAAACTAAACCAGAGTGCTTCTCCAAGCACCACACTGTTTAGCTGGACTATATGTAAACAAAGGAAAGCAAATACTGACAATTTTGGATCATTACTTTAAATGACAGTTAAAGCAATAAATATTTAGCTGGTAATTAAACCAGTGTCCTTTTTTGATTGGGGAATTTAAACAAATTTTGATTACAGATTGAAAAGAGAAGATAAACAAATGATTTTAATGATCGCTTTATTGATCGCAATAAAATTTGTTAAACTGGGTCAAAGAGAGGGAATATTTAAACTGATAATTAGCAGATAGAATTAAAATACTTAAAGTGACAGTGTTTAGTTTTTACCATTAATCTCTGGAAATATCCATCAAAATATTGTTAAAAATGAATTAAACAATGCACATCATCAAAAAGTATTGGATAGTATATAACCATAAAAAGCGGGTCTAAAATACATGGGTGCTGGTCCTAGATATATTGGACGCCGTATTTCCTTTTACATGAGCCGATGTGGACAAAACACCTTTACTGATTTTTTTAATTACACGGTTAGATCCCTATCCCCTCGTCCGCATTAGAAGTTTAAATGAAGAGCTCTATAAATACACTTAGGTTTGTTATTTATTTATTTTTTTCTCCTACTCTGATCGAGCAACCAATCCGATCAGAGATGCACCCAACCCAGGTCGCTGTCCCGACTTGAGGTGAGGTGCGTTCTCAGGTGTTGTGTCGGTGGTTTCATGCGACATGGACCCAGCCATGGCTCTGCGTCAGAGACAGAAGCCCACAGAGACGATCAACACAGCCAGAAAACTAGACTAAACTTCAGCATTGCATTCATTTATCAAAAGAACTGAAGGACTAGCAAGGTCTAATGGTGGTTGAATGCATTTTAAGCACTGTGGGCGTCAGGTTTACATGTAAATTATGTCAGCGGGTCCCGTGTCGTAAGCAGATTTGTGTGTGCAAAATGCGTATCTGCCTGATTGATGCGAATGAGACATTTCAGGCGCGTCCGAAAATATGCGTTTCATTTCATGTGGTTTTATGAATTCCCTCGTGATCAATGTTTTAGCGTCTGCCACTGAAGTTGAAAAACCTGAACTTTGGCGTCAATTCACACCGCACCAACCAATCTGGAGCTTTGTGATGGGGTCTCAGTGATGCTGTGACTGGCATGGAGTCACAGCATCAGCTTGACATGGAGTAAATACTAATAAACACCGTGGCTAATCATCCCAAGCTACATGACACCAGTTGTTTTCTATACAGAGACAGGAATAAAAAAATGAACATTATAAAGAGCTTAAGCCATTTAGACAGGAATACTCTTAAGAGGTTAGACGGTGGCTGTTAGAAGAGCCGTTGTGGCTGCAAAGGCACCGCTCTCTCCACTGAGAGAGCCATGAACAGCTTCCTCACCCGGACAGCCTCTCAGGATGAGTAAACTTGACCCAGGCCTGGTAGTAGCTCCACCACAGCACGTCCTGTGCTGCTCACATATAATATTATACACTTTTACTAAGAAGACAGATGGACAGCCGCTCAGCATTGTAGTTGGTTTCTTGGTGGGTGATGCTTGGACCTACGCAGGAAAACAGCTCCTCAAAATTGGCCTGAAAATGCGGCGAGCCATGACACTGTTAAGCTTACCACTGTCTATTTCAGTATCATTAAGAGGCAGAAGACAAAGAGGCAGGAGAAGATTGACAAATTTTTCAAGAGAAATCCTGTAAGTGAAGTTGAGAGGTCTATGAAGGAAGAGACCATTTGTGTGTGTTTGTGTCATGAATGGTGCTTATTTCCATTCAAGGTGCACGCATGTGTGTGGTGTTTTCATATCAAATTTATTATATTTATAAAAATATTTTGTGGCTCTAGTGGCCTTTATTTAATAGTGGACAGCATGCAGAATGGGAGAAGTCCGCTGGCAAATGTTCCAAGGACAGGATTCAAACTCGGGTCAACCGTGTCGAGGACTAGTTCATGGGATACCCGCACTAACCACTATGCCACGCGATGCCCCGCCTTGTGTCTTTCTGCATGGACTTTGCATGTTCTTCCTCTTCATGCGTGGGTTTCCCCTGGGTACTCCAACTTCCTCCCACAGTCTAAAAACATTACTGTCAGGTTAACTGGTCTCCTTGGTGTGACTGTGTATGTGCATGGTTGCTTGTCCTTTGTGTCTCTGTGTTGCCCCAAGATGGACCCCACCTTGGATCGCTGGCACCAGACCTCTTGAGGATAAGCGGTATGGATAGATGGATGGCAAAATCGGAAGAACATTGATCATTTTGACAGATTAATATTCACACCTATCGCCATTTGGAGCAGACATTTTCAACTTTAGACATGGAGTAAAGATAAATGAATATATCAATAAAGATTCCCATTAAATCATCTGAGCATCTTAAACTTGGACACTGTACCCAATGCATCTCCTTATCTTTTAGCTGATAGTGGATAAAGAGTAACAGAAGCATGGAGTGTATCTTGTTGCACAGCAGGAGACAGGTGGTGACAGATTGATGCACCCTAACTACTAATGGAAAAAGTGCGCAGGCAAGGAGAAGCGGTCAGAAAAGCCCTTGTTAGGAGAGCCTCGCTGAATTCTGATCACTTCAATTGTAGAAATGTTCCATTATTTCAAAACTATGGATGAAGTGGGGCTTAGCCTCTACTACACACACATTAATTTCACGTTCGTTTCGAGATCTCAAGTATTCATTTCCATACCATTAATCCGCTGGAAGTGGTTTGTCAAAGTGCGTGGCTAAGCAAAATTGCATATTGTTATCACACAGTCCTTAAAAAAGTAATCCAAAATAAATCCGGTCTAATACATTAACTCCACAGGCTGGGTATATAAAATAATTAAGAAAAAAGTGATAGAGAGCCAAGAAAAGCAAATAATTTGAGCGATCAAGAGAGGCTGCTCCTCCTTCAACAGCCAGCTTCAGAGGCTCCTTAATAATCCCTGTCTTAGTGGTGCAGACAGCCCATCCAGCAGAACAAAAACCTGCACACAATCCGAGGCTGGGGTATTAGGGAAGATTTTAAAGGCAACATCTAACAGTTTTTCTACTTTTGTACCAAATCTCAGGAACATCTTGTGATTTTCCATTCCAAACTCATTACCAGAGAAGTGTGAGCAGGTGATTGAAATGAGTGGAGCTATGGCAATGTATTGTTCAAGGTTAGCCCTCCTCTTCAGCAAGTGTTTAACAGAGAGCTCCAGCACTGGCTGCCTCCTGTGCACCGCCTCCCCTTCAGCAGCCGTCCAATCACAGGCAGCAGCCTCCAGTCAGAGCTGTCAGTGCACGGCTGCACTTCGAAACAGAGCAGATCCTTTTTACATTAGCCCACCACTTTGGCTCAGGTAGGTTCATGAAAGCACACACATTTAAACTCTGCCATTCAGAACTTGAACAAATTATCTCGGTAGTGCCTCATTGCACACTGCTTTATCGACTTCAGCTGCTAAATCGAGAATAATGTCATGTGTTTTGAATGGATGTGCACGGAGGGATGCAGCAAAGCTCAGAGCGGAGCAAAATCCCTGACTGTTACTAGGCTGTCTATCGATTATCTGGAACGCCGCTGTGTCTGCATGGATCATTTATTGCGGTTTAATTGTGCTTTTTAGTAAAATGCATTCTTGGTGATAGCACTGTTGCTAAAGGTCATCGGCTGATCCAGCAATCAATACAAAATGTATTTATTGAATGGAGATATTGTCCAAATGTTGATAATCATTCTATGATAATGAATACTATACTGTTCACACAAATTAAACATTCTGCCTTTGACTGTGTAAAATAGATTTTCTCTAATATAATTTTGTGTGTGCATGTTGTTTTAAGGGAAATTTGGTTTTGAAGAGTTTCTTCAGTTAGATGATCCATTCACTACTGTCCAGGGTCCTGAAAGTCTACACAATGACAAATAATATCAGTCAATTAAGTTTTTATATTACTGGCCACCTTAGTAGTGTAGTGCAAATTAGCTTCAACTAAAATTAGTTGAAGCTGAACAGTGAACATAGGTAAAGTAGAGATTTAGTTACTATATTCGTATTTCCTATTTCTGCCTCTAGCTGAGGCTAACACGCTTCTAGGGTACATGTAGAAAATGCTTGTTCTTATGCATACGTTTATCAGAAAAAAAATGCGTTTGTTACTGTTACAGTCTGTTACTGTCATACTGAAAGCAGTCCCTAAGAAGTTAGCAATACAAGTGCACAAACATCCAGGAAAAGTAAGCTTTACCAGGTTGACATAATCTTAATCTGTTGGAGCGTTTTACTCTAAAAAATGAAGAAAAAAAGGAGCAGAGTCAGAGCATGCTCAATGGTTTCTGTGCAAGCCAGAGTGTCTGTGTGTGTGTGTCTGTGTGTGTGTGTGTGTGTCTGTGTGTGTGTGTGTGTGGGTGGGTGGCTTGTGAGTGTAGTCATTATAATGACAGTTATTGTGATTTTTCTCTTGTCGTGTCTTTGAAGACAAAACAAGTTCTGGCAGCTCCTACAGTGAACAACATGATCACAAAAATTATGCTCATTTATGCTGGAAAATTCTAAGGGTGCAATTTGATTGCTTTGATTGAATAGAAGTATGTTGCTGCTGTTTAGATGCTTTTATTACTCGGAATAGGTATTTCTTATCAGAGAAAAACAAACATCCAATAAAAACATCTTTCATCATTTATCCGCTGTTTAGATTCTGGAAGTTTATTGGAATTTAAAAACTTTGACACACGTAGTTAAAGTTGATTTTCTGCTTTAGATTTCTTTGAAATGCATTTTTTCCTTAAGCATATATTGTTATGTAAATTCTTTTCAAATGAAAACACATGAAAAACACAACGCAAATTCAACTCAGGTTAACATATTGTCAGTATTAATCATACTGATAGATTCTAGGTCAAGTACATCTTTTCCAACTGATCCTAGTTATCAGACAATTCATCAAGTTCAGTTAGGTATTTATATTTCGGTTGCAACGTTGGTTTCATGCATTGCGCATGCGTCGGCGTCCTGATGCCACCTGCCAACTCCAGCTCTCTAACACGGTTTTAACTGGCTTTTAATTATTTTTAACTTTTTTTTCATTTTTTGATTCTTATGACTAGTTTTAACTTTTAGCAACTTATCTTTTATCGGACACGTTTTTAATCAGAGCACGGACTACTGTTACCTTCATTATGCCTCCACTGACCTGTAGCTCCGGGTGTGATGGTTGTGTCAGGCTAACTAAGAAAATCTTGGAATTGGAGCAGAGGATCTCCAATTTACATTTGATCCAGGACCACGAGCGTGATGTGGACAACATCTTTGGTCAGACTTTCGCTGCTGCCACCAGCGCCCAGCTGGCCGACACAATCCCCTGCCAGCCCTGCGAAGCTGCGGAAGGGGAATCCATCATTTTGTCTCCAGGTGGACTCGGACAGACGAGCGCTGGCGGAATAACAACTACAGCAAAGGAGGAGCGCTGGCTCCAGCAGGGGGCTAAGCCTAAAGCCCCCCTCAGCTCCACTCCGGTGCCCCAGGGTCGACGGTCGGGCCTGGTCGTGGTGGGGGCGCCCGGAGCGGCTCCCACCGTTCTTTTCCACCCGGTCTTCCTTTGTCGAACCGTTTCGGTGCCCTGGGGCACGACTTTCCTACTCTGACTGTCCCCCAAACGCGCCGAAGACCAGCAGCGCCGCAGGACCGCCGCCCATCCCCTCCCACAATCCAATCGGACTCCGACAGCCACCCACGTTGCACCAAACCCAGGACTACAGCCGGGACCCGCCTATATCCTATTTATTTATAGTTTTAATTTTATTTGTTCATCCGTCGGGCTGCAGTGATTAGGCAGGTTTTAACATATTCAGCCTTTCATTATAGGCCTACAACAAAGTAGAACGACTTTGGCCTCATAAAATAATCCCCAAAACAGCTGTCAAAATTGACCACAAACAATACATTTTATTTTGTCACTAATTGATATTTATATACTGTATATACAGTATATATATATATATATATTCATCACAATCACAAATATTTTTGTGTTTAGAATATTTATTAGTGATGCATGCAATGATTACAGAATAAAATGCAAAGAATGTCAATCACTGATTTTTGAAATCCAAGACAAATCCAAATCAAAAATAGTGTCCAACTATTGCGTCCCTTGTTGCACGTCATGTTTGCTCGTTCTGGCAGAGGAACAACTGACTCTGACCAAACTGCAGCAAACCCAGGCCAGACTTGAGATCCGCCTCCTAAAGACTACGCTCAGACAAGCTGGTCTCTCCACATCAGGTGAGGAAGTCTGAAATTATTGTTGAGTATTTGACATTAAGTTGAATTCAAAACATCTATATTTGAAAGTTGTCATAAATATCCTCAATGTACAGTGTTGGTGGGTGTTAGATCTCAGATGAGCGGACAGCTGCAAGAGGATGGGGTGGGGTTTATATTGTTATGTTTTTTTTAAATGTCTGTTTTTCTTTCAAATGAAAATACATTTATACTAACCCCACACTGGCTATTCTACTTGTTGCTCTTTACATATCTATAGTTTTACATTGTGATTTCCTATCCTGTTTGAGCACTGGTTATACAGATTTGGTGATCCTGAAAAGTTCCGATCCGGATCAGATTGATCCAAGCCGATGTTGCTTTGTAAAACTGGCTCAAAAGTAAGAAGGATTATGTGAGTGTGTGTGTGTGTGTGTGTGTGTGTGTGTGTGTGTGTGTGTATGGCTGATGGGTTTAGAGGGGGGTGTAGTTGCGTTGATGATTTATTTTTGAAGGGGGGGTTGTTGTTTTTTTAAAATCTGTTAAGCACTTTGAGAAACTGTTTTTGAAAAGCGCTTTATAAATAATAAGTTTGATTCATTCCTGTTGTTGTCAGCAGAGAGCGATCAAATAGTCATAAACTAAAAAAAATACAACCCAAATAATCTTAAACAGTTACTAAAAATCGCACCTACAGTAAATCATAAAGTTACTCCGTCACCAACCACTATTAATACGGCTCTTTTAAATGTTCGCTCTCTGCTGAATAAAACTTTTATAATAAATGACTTGATTTTAGATAAGAACCTTCAGTGTTTATTTTTAACAGACATGGCTGAGTGCAGATGCCCCTGCTGTTCTTACAGAGGCCTCTCCACCTAATTATAACTTTTCTTATTCTACGAGGAGTAGCCAGAGGGGAGGCGGAACTGCTTTTATTAGTTCATCAACTCTTTCCGCCAAACCTGTTTTATTTAATAATTTTACCACGTTTGAATACACTGCCTCTGTTTTTAGCACTCCTCAGATTTTATGTGTCACAGTTTATAGGCCTCCGAAAAGGAATGCACTTTTTATTCCAGAATTTTCAGAGTTTTTATCAATTTTACACAACTCTTATGAGAAGATAATTTTAGCTGGTGATTTTAATCTACATATAGATAACCTTTTAGATCCTTTATCAACAGATTTTTAAAATATTTTGAGTTATATGGATTTTAGTCAGGATGTCATGCAGCCAACTCACCACAGAGGACAAAACCTGGACTTGGTCATCATGTATGGCCTGTCCACCAGTGTGTCCTCTGTGAGAACTGTCAGGAAGCGCCATCTAACCCCTGAAGTGGCTGCAGGTTTTCTATAAGTTTTTAAGTTCCCTCCTGTACCTTTACCTGCCCCCTGTGATTTTATTGTTAATAATTTTAACAGTAGGCTTAAATCTGCTCTCGACCTGCTGGCTCCAATTAAAGTTGTAAACACTCATTCAAAACGTACAGTACCGTGGAGAAATGCAGCTATTAGAAAATTAAAGAGGAGCTGCAGGGTGGCAGAAAGGAAATGGAGGAAAAATAAAATCACAATAAATCATCAGATATACATAGAACATCTCAGATTATATAATAACGCTTTAAGAAATTCCAGAAATACATACTTTTCCAGAATCATCTCAGAACATAAAAATAATCCCAAAATTCTGTTTTCCACCATTGACAACATTTTACATCATAATTCTAATACTTTTCAGAAAACCCCCTCAAACACTCTCTGTGAGGAGTATGCAGACCACTTCAGAGGGAAGGTAGACACCATCAGATGTAATATTTTATCCTCTCAAACAAACATGGTTTTAGACAAATCAGAGTGTCTGCCTTCACCAGAGGAAACACTGGACAGTTTTGTCCTGGTAGAAGCTGGGACCCTTGATAAAGTTTTCTCCTCAGTGAGGCCCACCACAAGCGCTTTGGACCCGATTCCCACCAGGTTTTTTAAGCAATTTTATGGTTCTTTTAAAGATGAGATTTTAAACTTTATGAATTTCTCCCTTCAGACGGGTTTTTTTTCCCCTGCTGCCTTTAAGGGGCGGTAGTGAGGCCCCTGCTGAAGAAGAGCAATTTAGATTTTAATGATTTAAACAACTACCGACCGGTATCTAACTTACCATTTTTAAGCAAAGTTTTAGAAATACTGGTTTTTATTCAACTTAATGATTTTATTAACGCTCATAATGTCCTAGAGAAATTTCAGTCTGGTTTTAGGATGAACCACAGCACAGAGACGGTTCTTTTAATTATTTTAAATGATTTTAGATTAAACTATGATACTAAGAAGGTGACAGTGTTGGTTCTTCTGGATCTAAGCGCTGCCTTTGATACAGTAGACCACACTATTCTTTTAACTCGTTTAAAACAGATCGGCCTCTCTGGTACTGTTCACAAATGGTTCACATCCTACCTCACAGACAGGACTTTTATGGTAAGTTTAGATACCTGTTCCTCTAAGGTCCATAAGATCACTTGTGGTGTTCCCCAGGGTTCAGTTTTAGGCCCAGTACTTTTTAACATGTATATGCTCCCTCTTGGCAGTGTCATCAGAAGACATGGAGTTAACTTTCACAGTTATGCTGATGATACACAGTTGTACATCTCCATGTCTCCTGATGACACACGGCCAATGGATGCACTTTTTAACTGCATTTTAGACATCTAACCCTGGATGGCAGAAAACTTTCTCCAGCTCAACCAGGAAGAAAACTGAGGTTTTAGTTATCGGTCCTGAGGCTCAGAGAGAGAAACTTTTACCAAAACTACAATCATTATCTTTTAATCCTTCGTTACAAGTGAAGAATCTGGGTGTGATTTTTGACTCTGAGGCATAGATTATAGGACAGGGGCTGGTCTTGGGTTTTCAATCAATCAGATTGACGTAGCAGTCTCTCCACGTGCTAATGTTAGGATCTTTGTGCGAGTTATTGGGTCGCAGAAATCAAACAAAATTTACGGCGGCTGTAGAGACGCAACAAACACTTCCAGCACGGTTAGCAGGCAAAATATCCGATATATAACAACTTGAACATTTGAAATCTGGGAGAACTTTAGACAGAAACTTAAAATCGCAACTGACGGTTAAATAGAAGTTATTTAAAGCGCCTTTTAGATATGTGAAAAACGTTATTCACCGGCATCATGGCCACAAATCCACCGGGGACATGTATCGCTATTCCTAAAGCCGACCTTTCACACATAAAAAGTTTACGGCTTTCAAAAGACTGGAGGCCTAAGATTATGTTGATTACAGCGGAGTTGGGCCGATCTCTGGGAAACAGAAAGCCGACGAGCAGATACAGGGTGATTCGTATCAGCTGTGATGAATTGCAAAGGAGAATTGCATAATTCCTCAACGCGACTGCAAAGCTGGGTAAGTCCTCATTGATCATTGTCCTTATAGCCTTTTATATGTATTTGTGGAAATACGTTAAACTGTCCTCTGACAGCTTTAGTAATTCAGTGGCATCTGGTCTCTGGCGAAAAACTGAATATCACCCCTTACACGGTTCTTTTTTTAAATCCAGTCTTGGAGAAAAATATGCCACCATGTTGCAGCTGATTAAATTTGAAGCCGGTGTTACTGTACGTACACACCAAAAGCGAATTAAGCGAGCGGCGAGTCAGGTGTAAATGTTATGTCAAAGGAGGAGCGCGATGACGCGCGGCAGGGGGTCCCGCTTCAAATCAGAAGCAGATTTGCGTCGTGAAAACGCTTTTCTGACTGATCTGCGCGGAGGATTTGTGCGAATGAGGTGTTTCCGGCGCGTGAAAAATTCTGCTCAAGTTGAAAAAGTCTGAACTCCAGCTTCAATTCGCGCCGTGTCAACCAATCAGGGGACAGAGTTTCAGTGATTCTGTGACTGTCATGGAGTCACAGCCTCAGCAGGACATGGAGGAAATACTGATAAGCACCGTGGCTAATCACCCCGAGCTACATGTCACAAGCAGTTTTCAATACAAAGACAGGAAAAAAAAAATTACAAATAGGTTAAACTATTTAGACAGGAATGCTCTTAAGAGGTTTGTGGGTGGCTCTTAAAAGAGCCGTTGTTGCTGTAAAAGCACCTCTCGGCCTAGAAGTGAGCCTTGAAACGGCCTCCTCACCTGGTTTCCTGGTAGCAGCTCCCGCACCACGTCCCACGCTGTTCAAATATTATAAACTTTTACGAGCCGCAGACAGATGGACAGCTGCTCAGAAATGTAGTTGGTGTTTCGGCAGGCGAAGCCTGGAACTTCACGGCACAAACTGTGCGAGCAGGTCACGTTCTCCAGGCGGCGAGGAGCCGCTGTTTCTGAGAGGCTCTTTGCTGTTTATGGAGCTGTCCGCCGTAGCTAGACTGTATCTGTAGCTCACCAAACCCCCAGTGCAGCGGTCCCAGCTCTACCGGAGGCCAGGCCAAACACGTAATCCACTCTGTCCTCTGTCTGATCGGAGACCATAATCCACCAGCAACTGCGCTGTAGCCCAAGCTCTGCTGAAGCCCGGGCCGAACACGCTGTCCTCTGTCAGATCGGAGACCATAGTCCATAATCCACCGGCAACTGCACTCTCTGCTGAAGGCCAGTTCGCGCGTGAAAATACCATATTTGAAGCGCAACCAGTTCGCTTTGTACACGCTTCAAGGTGCGAATTTTCTAGCATCCAGCTTGGGGCATGTGGCGCGTTTTGACGCTTTTGGTGTGGACACAGCGTTAGGATAGGATTCACAGGTGCTGCTACTGCGTGAATAATCAGATGCTGATAGCGGTTTGGGACATCTGTATCAGAACACGAAAACAATATAATGCAGAGAGGATTTTAAAATATGCAAACCTCACATTTTTTAAATAAACTTTCTCTAAATTACAAATACGTTATCATTTAAAATAAATGGTGCATATTTTTCAGAAAAATGAATGTCTCCTTGTTCATCCCCATTAGTCAATGGTTAGGCTAATAATTAATACCTAGTTACTTTTGAGTATTATAATTACCACCTACTGACCTGTCTTGGTATGGCTGTAGTATCCGTAGCCCCATAAATGCCATACAAGCAATACCTGTACAGGTAAGTGACTAGTTAAAAGCAGGGATGTATTCCTGAACAGGCCTACCAGGCCCAGGGTCCCAAGAACTCTGCCGCTCTACACATATATCCTTCTGTAATATAGGCTTGTATTGGATTTGTTCATCTCATGTCTGAATAATGTCCATTTATATCCACAAAATTCATCAGAATCTTTAATGCAATGGCTTATTTTTTAAAATGTTCTCCCAGGGGAGCACACTCCTGGATCTAGCCTAAATTTTCGCTGTTCAGGGTATATATTTTGGGTTAGGGGCCTCACAGGGAAAATGAATGGTCAGGCTCAGATTTTTTTTAAACTATCACCCCTGCTTGGCTGCTGTTGATCTGCTGCTGCCGATGCCGATGGCTCCATGATGGTGTTTCCTGGCTCATCTGTACTCAGCCCTTTGTTGCTTTTGTTTACCGTTGCTTTTATGTGTGTGTGTGTGCGGGATATGGGTTGGATTTGTGGGGGGGTTATTTTGGGTTTGGGAAGGGTGGGGTTCATGGGGTCATTTTAATCTGTAAAGCATTTTGAGAAGCTATGTAGGTGGAAAAGCACGTTATAAATAAAATTTGATTGATTGAATGTTTCATCTTTGACTTTCATCACTGACATTCAGACCAGTAAACAGCGACAGCACAGATTAGTTTTTTCTTTAACAGGAAGAAACCTCCTGAAGAACCATAACCTGGCTCAGAGTAAAAGATGTCATCTGTAAAAAATATATTTTTCTTTTAACAAGGATTCGGCTGCAGTCCACTACGTGTAATTTTGATGTTTAATAAGCAGATCAGCTAGAAAAACCAGTCATATAGTGGTCCCAGAGCTGGGCTTTGCTTGAGCTCTTCTGCACCCACCTATTACTAATTCATTTAATTAAAAAGGAATCCAATATTATCCTTAGTGCCTAATATGCCATTTTAATCTGTGGTCCCAGAAGGTTTAGAAAGACTTCATAGTATAAATTAAAAGAAAAAAGGTCAGAGATCCTCCTCTACATGTCATATTCCTTACCTTACCTGGCTCATCTGCACTTTGTCCAATATCCTTTATAATGTTGCTCTTGAGTGTGCGCGCATGGTGTTAGGCTGGGGGAGGGGGGTGTAAATGTATAAATATGATCATCCTTTTAAATCTGGGGGGAATGTAGTTTATATGGGCTCATTTTTAATCTGTAAAGCACTTTCAGTTACAATCTTTGTATGATAAGCACTTTATAAATAAGCATGCTCCAGGGCAGGAACACCCACAGTCTGCTGCTCAGATCCGTGGTTGGACATCAAAGCCCAACCTGAACCATTAGGCTCCTGAGCCTGCTCCTTGCCTCTTACGAGCCCTGGAGCCACTATCTTACCTCAAGCTGTGTCCCAGTCTCCTGTGCCCGAATCCTCTGAGAGGGTTTAGGATGACCCACCTTGGGCTTCTTTCTCCCAAACTGAGCTCCACCTATGCTTCTCTGTTTTGACAAAGAAATTTGCAGTCGGAGAAGGATAAACTAGGCTTTAGACCTAGCTGTTGTTAGAGCACCTGATTTTGTCCTGGGAATCACAACAGCAGCTTTCCAGCCAGGAACTACAGACACAACAGTCTCCAGAGTTTCCTTGTGTCTCCAGAGTTTCTTTGTTTGTCTGCAGCGCCTCTTCATGGTATTTTCCACCACCTCACAACCTCACTTACCTGCTCTGCAACCAGCCTACAAGAAGGTCCCTCAACGGGCCTTCAGGCTCCAAGTTTTCTCCCCACAGTACTGTAGCCTGATGGACCCATCCAAGGTCCTCCGTCAACAGCCCTCTGACGCCTCCGAGGTTCTCTACCGCTCTTTTCTATCTTTTTCTGGGGGGGAGTGTCACACTGATAGGGTGTTTTTTGGGGGTTTTCTGTGTTTGCGGCTGCAGTTTTATTGGTTTAGTAACATCAGCCCTTCCATTTCTCTCCTCGTTAGTTACAGCTTTCCTATGTCTCATTGATTTCTCTTTGTGTGTGTGTGTGTGTGTTTTTATATATAACATTACCTGTGCTTTAGTTCCCTGCGGATATCCTGAGTCGTCTTTGTCACCGATATTCCTAGTGTTTCTATATTCCTGCTGCACTATGCAACTACCAATATCACGTCTGTAGTTATCTGGGGCCAGTTATCAATTAAATGGAATGTTATAATTTGTTTCTCTTAAAATGGCAGTAGTGGTTTGCTTTATTAAGTCTTTATTCCTCCTGCAGTGGTATGACACCATATTGAACACCATATCCTTTGGTCTGAAATCATAATGCAAAGGCAAACAGTAATAAGCTTCAGGGTTACCAAGGAGCCAGTCTCTTATGGGGCTTCCATAGCTGTTCCAAAAGTACCATGTTCAGCTGAAGAGGTATAGGGGGGATTTTGTGTGATGTGAGACGGGATGATTTACACTTCAACCAGTAACCTGTTTGGTCAGTGCTGGTCTAAATGTCTTCTTAGCACCAATGAGAGATAGGGGAAATTTATATTAAAGTTGGTGTTTTAAGATAACATCTAACAAGCTATAGACAAGTTCTATCAGTTAGTATGAGCTTCATCAGCCACTGAGCACATAAACACTTTAATTTGACCAATCTATCATCTCTACCTGCTTCACCTTGTAGGGTCACAGGGGACTGGTGTCTATCTCCAGATGCAATTGAGGGACAGGTCGATTTCCAGGTTGGACAGTTTGCTAGTCTATCACAAGATTAAATAGATGTTAGTTGTGTATTAATAATGTTTCATGTACAAAAAACACAACTGAACATATGTGATAGGAAAATGTTAATGCTGAGTGTGTGCATTCATTTTGAAATACATTAATTCAAAATGCAGGGCCGCACAATGGGGAAGTGTGTAGAAATGTTGCTTTGCAGCAATAAGGACTTAGGTTTGAACTTTTGTTCAGCCTATAGTCTTTCTGCATGGAGTTTGTATGTTCTCCCAGTGTATATGTGGGTTGTCTCCAGGTACTCCAACTTCAGCCCACGGTCCAAAAACATAACTTATACGTTAACTGGTTTCTGTAAATCAGGGGTCTCCAACCCCGGTTCTCAAGGGCCAATGATCGAACGAGTCCTATTAAACCTCTTTCTCACCTCTATTTTTAAAATGTATTTTTTCCGATCACAGTCCTGAAAGTTTTAGACGTGTTTCTGCTCCAGCACAGCTGATGGTCTAACTACCTCCTCAACATGCAGAGGTTCTGCTAATGAGCCATTATTTTATTCAGGTGTGTTGAACCAGGAAAAATACCCAAGCTGGTATCATACTGTGTGTTACCATACTGTCTCAAAAGACTACTTCATGCCACACTGTGAGCTCCAGTGACACAGCATACGTGACTGTAAGCTGACAGATGGACAGAGCCAAGATGGCAACCAGGAAATGTAAACAAGCACTACCTGTGTTATCACTTTTTTCTAGACTGAATCAAATGGCAAAAGGAAGATTAGGTAGGAAAGACAAATCTGGACATGCTCATTGCTGGAAAAAAGGGGACAGTTTGGGATGCACATCCATCCATCCATCCATTTTCTTAACCGCTTAATCCTTAATGGGTCGCGGGGGTGCTGGTGCCTATCTCCAGCTGTCAACGGGCGAGAGGCGGGGTACATCCTGGACAGGTCGCCAGTCCATCACAGGGCCACATAGAGACAGACAGGACAAACAACCATGCACACACTCACACCTAAGGACAATTAGGAGAGATCAAGTAACCTGACAGTCATGTTTTTGGGATGCCTGTTCTTCTAAATAATCTTTAGGTAAGCTTTTTTATAGCATTATCCTAGTTGACAGTACACTCACAGGGCACAATTTAATTGGTCTATGGCAGACTGGAGTCTTAGATTTTCTGACTCTGCTTGAAGACCGCCTAGGGCTGGTTTTGGTGGTAGATGCTATAAAAACGCTGTTGGTCAGCAAGTCACACTGAACGGTCACAGACCAGCGAATCACATGCATGCACAGCATTTTTTATCACGACTCTTTTCATGATGAAAGGAAAACTCTAGGACAGTGTGATCCCAGCTTAAGACATGCAGAATACCAGCCCTCTAAACATTTACACATCATTGATATTAAACCAACTAAAGTTAAAGTAGTCTCTGATAGAAGGAAGGCTCTGTGTACTAGCAATCCACTGATACACAGTGAAAATTAGTGTTGACTCGCCGAAGAAAATGGTGACAAACACATCTCCAGGTTTACTATGTGATATACAAAGAGAGACTGAACAGATATCACTTAACTTTGAAAGATGCAAGGGACTTGTTCTTTTCTGAAATAATAAACAGAAACATTAATCATGCACAGACTTTATTTGTTTTATGTATTTGTGTATCCATGATGATGGAACCTGGAATGATGTGCAAACTGTTTCAGCTCAGCTACTGGAAGTTCTAAGAGATATTGAATTGAATACTACCTTTAGCAAGCATTTTTATAAAACAAAAATAGTAGAGGTAGTTACATGTCACGCCATTACTTTTCAATATGCCCTTTAGGCAAGGCACCTAACCCCAAGTTCCCTGTGGGTTTTTGAGTGTGAATGGGTGAAAGGTGCTCCAGTGTAAAGCACTTTGAGAGGTCAGTATGCTAAGTAAGTTCAGTCCATTAATTTTTTTAAAGTTTTTTTGTACTTTATGCGCTTGGCCTTTGATTTCAATCTATATAGTTTATGATTGAAAGAGATGAAATCGCTTTTAGAAAACAACATGTGTAATGATTAGATGATCTTTAATTTAGAGCATGTCTTCTACATTACATTACAAAAGGACAAAAATGAAGGCCACTTTTTCAGTTGTCCACAGATCTCAGATTCAGGTTCAAAATGTATTGTTATTGTCACACAGAACAATGAAATTATGTTTGGAGTCGCAGTATTGCATAGTTTATTTAACCCGAGTATACATTATGCCAGTGCAACCACCTGTCAGGAGTTGGGAGTTCATCTTGTAATTGTGGGGTTGCCGGATCGAGTCCCATTTCCGATTGTCTAGGTGGTGCCAGTGTGCGGCAGCCTCGTCTCAGTGCACTCCAGGGCAGCTGTGGCTACAACGTAGCTTGCCATCACCAGTGTTTTGAATTGTTTGCGTGAATGACTCAATCTAGTGTAATCCGACTTGGTGTTCGTAGGGACTAAGTAAAGCACTATAGAAATACAGGCCAATTAATCAAATCCTGACAGTTAATAACAGCCCCCTGAGGGTCAATCATACAGCCAAAAAGTGCAGGACAGGAACATCCTGTCAGATACATGGATATAGGTGAGTGGGGTTATTGTCCATGAGAAGGGGAAATAGTGTAAAATGACAAAGTGTTCAGTGTGGATGATGTTCATGGGAGGTGGACAGAGAGGTGAGTGTGGTCGTTTAAAAGCAGTCTCACTTTTCGACAGTATTGTTGTCCAGGCCCGTATAGACCAACAAGGAGCACATGGAACAAATTATAAGCAATGAGGTCACTGTCACGCATGCAGTTCCTCAATGGAACTGACCTCTGGTAGGGTGGTCACTTGTAACCACTTGCTGGAGGGCTTACTGCGCTGCCTTAGTGCAGCTGGGAAAACACACAAAAAAAAACATATGTCAGAACAGTACTGATGGCACAGTTGTAGAAGTTCACCATCAGAGGTCTGGAAATGTGGCTGCTTCTCAGCTTCCTAAGGTAGGAGAGGCGTTGTTGGGCCTCCACCAATATCACCCCCCGGAATTTAAAATCCCTCTACCTCTCCAACTCCTCCAAATCAATGGAGAGAGGTTTGTGTTTGTTTGGACTATTCTGAGGAAATCCACATTGATTTCCTTAGTTTTTTTATTTTTAAGACCAGGTTAATTTTGTCACACTATAATGCCAGATGTTGCACCTCGGTCCTGTAATCCTTCTTATTGTGTATTATTCAGCCAACTTGACAAAGATGTTGGAGGGGAAAGAGGCAGAACATTCATGGGTGAACAGAGTATAGACCCAATGCATTTGTTACATTGGAATACACCTGATCCAAAATTCTATCCCCTCTAGTAGCATACTTCACATTTCGTCGGAATTTGTAAAGCATTAAATCTGTGAAATTAAAGTCCCCTTCTTCAGCAAAAACACTGTGGATGTGCTTCCAGACTGTTGTTAATGCTCTTACACACTTGTGCTAGCGCTAGCTTAGCATTAGCGTCTGGTGGAATATAAACAGCACAAATGTAAACAGCAGTGAACTCTCGGGAGATAAAATGGTTGGTAGTTCAGTATCAAGACTTCAGCCCCTGGTTTACACAGTTTATTGAATACCATGGTGTTGGTGCACCAAGAGTTGTTGAAGACACATTCTGTAACTTTTACACCATAAAAACACATGTTTTCAAAACGTTTTGGCGAGACAACACCATATATGATGTTAATTTTCTGAGCTGTCACTGCATGGGAACCTGCAGAATAAAACTTTTCTTCAGTGAGTATCCTTCCCGGAAATATTGACTAAGTTTTGCAGTATGCTACAGGCTACCTAATGATATAAATAAACATGTGGTTTTGAGACTGGAGCCATGGCAGATCCACCATAGAAACCAAACAACATGGTATCAGAAGAAGCGAGGAAAATAAATTGGGCTGCAAGAGCAGCAGTAGGTCCCAAGCTGAAAGCTGCCGGAACTTCACTGCTGGAGAAGGCTTGTTAACCCCTGATTCAAATGGTGTGGAATAAATGTGGATGGTGTCTGTTCTGCGCCCGGTGCAAATCAAGGCTAAGGAAAGTTGCAGCATGCAGAACAATGGACCTGGAGGCTGAACTGAACCAGCTTCTCAACTGATGTCTACTTTGTTCCTGTCGTTAAAGCCTAAAAGCTCACAATGCAACTCCCGTGGATTCCTCCTGCTGCCACAGAAAGCAGCAAGAAACCTTCTAGACACAGGTCAGACACCACTTCCTCCCCCTTACTGCTGAGATCTTTACTGTCAAACGGTTGGTCAGTTTAGGTCAAAGCTATTTACCAAAGTAGAATTAGCTTCAAAAACCCAGCGTTACAACTTTTCAGTTTTGTGTGGTCAGCCACCGTGAAAGAGCCTTTAGACATACAACAGGATGTACTACGAATGCTGAACCAGCCATGTTGCTGCTTGTTTGGTAAGTAATAAGTACTTATTCAGGTATTATTGTGTTTGGTGTGAATGACTGGAATGGAAAGGAAAAAGTGCAGAGTAATAGTGAGGTGTGAATTTTGTCTGGTATGTTTGTTTTGTGATGCAAATTAATCATACTTTCAAAAGCATATGATTTTCTGAAGCAAAACAACACAGTTTGATGGCCCCAGAAACTAGCTGGGACTACTTTCATTAAAAGCTTTGAATGGTAAGAGCTTCAACCAGGAGGTGATCACAGAGTTGGGTCAATGTGCATGCACAATCAATACATTTACATGCACAGCTAAATCAAGCTTTTTGGAGTAGTCGGACTGAGGACTTCACTCCTGGAGTGACCGAGTCCCAGTTTACATGAAAATTGAACTATTAAATGAAGTATGTTCCACTCCCTGATGACAGATGCCGACATGCGCCCCTCTGTGTTAGCCTTATAGCGGTTAGCTTCTAGCCGCATTCAGGCAGTAAACTGAGGCTGGTGGGAGTGAAGCAGACTGAGTTAAAGCAGGATATTCACAGTAACAACGCATTGCCTCTTCGTAAGTACAAACATGCACCGATTGGCCGCTTATGTTTGTCTTAGCCGCCATATGCTTCTAATAACACTACTATTGTTATTGCTGGGTCGCATTTCCGGCTCTCTAAATTCCTGAGGGGGTGCGTGGGGGGCTGATTGTGGAGTAGTTCAAATTTTCAATCGCGTTATCCAGCAAGAGAAGTCGAGCTTCTGAAACTTCAGTTTGGTTTGACTCCTGGTCTATACAGGCTTTTTCAGTCTGATTTCAGTCGGACTAAGACAATAATTTGAATTTCTGTTGCTGCATGGTAACTGTCCCTTAAATATTGTCACTCATAAAGATTAAAGTGCAATTTAGATAATGTAACCTTGTAGAATAGACGATAACAGGTGTAGGATAACTGGTTCAGAAACCTTCATCGGACCTATTCAGCAGTGATTATATTCCTGCTATAGGGAGAGCTACAACTCAAACAAAACATACATTCATATCTGATTAGATCACATTTGAACCTGAATGTTTGCAAAAACAGTTTGTTTACCAGAACTAATCCTACATGATCCACAGGGGGCATCATTTCTCCTCAGCCTCACCCTAATGTGAAACGCGTGTGTATAGGTGTGTTGTATTATAGTCTTAGTTCAATTCAATTCAGTTTATTTGTGTTAGGGATTGGACAGATCCGACTTTTTTAGTCCCAATACCGATGCCTGGGCTTTGTGTATTTGTCGATACCCAAGTCAGATCCAATACTATTGCTGAATGAATCAACTTTATACCTTCCACCTTATACGTTTCTGGAAGAGCCTAAAGGCACCAGAATTTACTAAGTAAACATAACTAAGAGAAAAGACCAGATGTAAAATATAAAATAACCATAAAACAAAAGTTTTACGTGAAATATTGACTATTTTCTTGTTAATTTATTGCAGATTTACCTCATTTTAAGTATCGGTTCACGGTATCAGTTAATTTGAACTGTTATGATACATGTAAATTAGACGGTATCGGGGCTAATACCTGATACCAGTATTGTATCGGTGCATCCGTGATTTATATAGCGCCAATTCACAAGAGATGTTAACTCAAGGAACTTTACAAGAAAAGTAATTTCAATAAAATTATACAACCATTCCAATCAGTTTAACGTTTTCGATTTAAAGAATCCTAGCAGATTCCCTACAGCACATTCCCAGTACACCTTGAAGATAAGTGGTATTGAAAATGGATGGATGGAAATACATCCATTATCTATTTCACTTATCCTCTAAGGCGAGTGGGGGGCGGGCTCATACCTTTCTGCAGTGGTCATTGGTTGAGAGGTGGCGTCTATCCTACTGATTACTAATTTCTACTAAGTAAATTGTTGTTACCAGGTTTAATGAAACACTAACCCGGGCTTTCCACTGGACATGTCAGCAGCATGTTCAAAATGTAGCAAAAGTATTGCTCCTCTGATGTTTTGAAAATGTAACTTAATTGAACGGACAATAATGTCAGAATACATCATAAACAACACAAACGCTCCAAGCATTAGCTCATGTTAGCGGTTACCTGGGCGCTATGAGCCCTAGCATGTTTAAAGCCTTACTCAAAGACTCAAAACCATCCATATTTGTAACACTGTACTGTTGAAGCAATTTTTTTATTTTCACAACTCTGACTGTTTTTTTTGTTTGTTTTATGGGAAATATGTAGCAACCAATTACATGTCTTTGGGGTGCTAACAGTCATGTAGCATCTCTTACCGGAGCTAAAGGTGAGACGGCTCGCCCCACCAATGCAGCTTCTCACAGCCTAATTTCACACCAAGTCCAGGTCCTGATTAACAGCCGTCTATTAACCAATGGTATATGAAGATTATTTGTGAACTTCAAACTTTTCTTACAGCTTTTCTTAGTTAGCCTGGCTGTTGCTTCCCGGGCAATGGCTACTGGAACAGGAAATGCTGACTAAACGGAATAGTCTTCACAAGATGTGTGCACCGCCTACTGGCCGGATAGTGAATTTCATCTCTATTCATTCAGCCTCGGAACCCTCATTTTTCATGTAGGTTACAACAGCATCCTGGATCAAATGCTCTTCATGGTTAGTTATACCTGCTCCTGTCTTTTTAAACTTACTCTTGTTGTTCTGTAGCACTAAGATGATTTATTCAAAGCAGCCACATCCGTATTTAATTAGTTGGACAAAATGATAATGTCATAATTATATCTTCAATCATTGCATCAGCATGAATTTATCTGTTGTATGTCATGTTGATTTCCATTCTTCCTGCTGGCATCTCAGTGCAGCCCTGCTTCCCGTCACATTTAGCAGTCTGCTGATGAGGTGTTGAGGGGGAGGAGGTGACAGCTGAGCCCTGCAGTAAGTGTCAGGCCTGCTGATGGTTTCCATGGCGCTTAGTCTGTTGCAGGCACGTGTCCCTGAAGGAGTTTGTGACAATGAATGTATGAATGTGGACCTTTCTAGTTAACTCACCAAGAGCTTCAAAACAAATGATGTGTGATGACTAGGGCTGAAAGATTTTGGAAAATAATCTAATTGCAATTTTTTTTCTTCAATATCGCGATTTAATTAGCAATTATTTTAATGGAACTTTTCTCATGCATTTTTTAATTAATGTAAGCAAAAATATTGTGTATTATATAGAAACAGATTTCTTTATACATAATTTATTCTATTCCGTAAGATAGACTTATTTTAAGACAAAGGCAAATATAAACAACTTTATCTACTTTTAATCATCACACTTGATGGTCCCCCCGTGTGGTTATCCAGGAAGTAGGATGCTTGAAGCAACAAGCTCTGATTTTTAATCCTCCATCGATCTAATGCACTTTCAGACTCTGGTATGGCTCCGTAGTGCAGTTTAATCTCAGGTCAGTTGTTGCAAAATACTCCGCTGTTTACGGTGCGGCTTTAACTTTCTGTCGTCATTTTTTATACAGCGCAGGTAAAATGTGTGTGTGAGATTGAATCCTAGCTTATTCATCATGGTTAACAAGCTATAAAACCCGTTATAGCACAAATTATTTCAGTGTGCTGTTTTTTTATGTTCGTAAGGAGCGATTCTTTCAAACAGCTCGGTCAGCGATCCCTGTCGCCTCGAAGTTTGTTTACTGGAAATTTAAACACTGATGACGGTCAGTTTAGCTGTGCAACTCTCATATATGGTGGTGTGATGTTTTTAGGGGTTGATAAAGGTTCATACTGTATCACGTGAGGCAGCAACAATACCAAGACGGGTTCTGCATAATACCTGGCGTTGCGCAGCATCAACGTTTTCATAGCAGATATAATTTCTCACAACTGATGTACTGTTCCTCTTTGGTACCAAATATTGTGCAGCGTTGGATTCTGTTAAGCTTTAAACCATTTTATAACGGGCTAAAGTGCAGCCTTTCCTTCTCTCCCTGCGTTGTTTGAGCTGTTTGCAAGTCATGTGACTTTAGCAGAAATGTTTACGTCAAGTCAAATCGCAGCCTTTGCAATTAGGAAATCGCATTTTATCAAATTGTGATCTAATTGTAAATGAAATAAATCGTTAAGCCCTAGTGATGACTACCAAAGTCCGGTGCTGAGAGGTCCAAACATGTAGGTTAGCTGCTACCTCACACTTGGAGACCTACACAGAAAGTGATATACTTAGATGTGTGGTATAGCTTTCTCTATAGACAACCTTTCCACAAGTAATACATTGAAATTAAGTATTAGTCCTGTCTTTGTTATATTTGCATTGATACATTTAAAGCTCTTCTTTGAAGATGTGAGAGTTTAGAAGGACTACGCTGGAAATAATCGATTGTGAAGGAACTCTAGCAGCAGTTGACACTGAGTATTTAAAGCTGTGTCTAGTTTCTATCTCCTACAAGGATTTGAGTAAAGAGCAATGCCCCAAAAATATACATGTTAATTAAATACTGCCTGTTCAGTTTTAACACGCTTAGGTTTTTATCAGGTTATTTCAGTCTGAACAGAAACATTAAACACATTTCATGTGTCTATTTCTAAAACAAAGACAAACAAAGATGTAGAGGTTTTGGTAAAAAAAGAAGCACAACCAAAGTAACCTTAGATCAACTGTCTGGGGGGGGGGGGCTTTTTCTTCTACAGTGACTGTAAAATGATATGTACTCACAACAATCATATATAATCATGGACTCATAAAATCATAATTCATATTCAGTTTAATTCACTTTAATATTACCTAAGGGAAATTAGATGTCCCTGTAACCCATATTACTTAGTTGTCTTCAAAGTTCTGTTGTAGATGTTGATGGTAGCGGGCAGAGAGGATCCCCTTTACCAGTCTGTGTTACAGCATATCTGAAGAAGCCTCTAGCTGAAGCAGAGCTAGTCTGCCTTTATAAGGGTCCGATGCGAACAGAAAGATCTCAACACAGTGACACTCCCACTTTTTATAGATGTTTGTTTGGTCATTGCTCATGTTAAACAGAAAGCAATGGAGACTGTTGCTCAGAAAAGAAAGGACAACAACGGCAAACGTTCACTGGTCAGTTTGTATTTAACATCTCTAGGGTGTTTACCTTCTTTAATCGTCTTAAAGCTCCAATGGCAGGTTTTTTGATGTAAGACAATGGTTCCATAATTGATCATTTTAAAGCTTCTTTCACATACTGTGTATATCATGACCCTTATTGTACACTACACTGTAGTAAGTTCAATAGAAAAAAGGTGGAATGTTGCTTCAGTGTTCAACCTGTTTTTCTTATAGCATCTTTTGATATTTTTCAGCCAAACAGTGAGTCAGAGAATACATAAGAATTAAAACAATAACTCCATGAGACAAAATGTATCATGTTTGAATGGCCTAGCCAACGTCCAGGGGTTACCTGGAGAGGTATGTGGCAAGAGGTATGTTTTCACTTAATGCAGTCTACTAGGAGTTCTTCAGTAGAACACTTTTTTACATTATTGGAATGTTTGTATAATTTTATTGAAATGATTTTTCTTATAAAGTACCTTGACACATACCTCTGTTGTGAGTTGGTGCTATGGACGCGTTAAATGTTGTTGATTTCGTCCAGGTAATTTTGCGCATGCGTACAACACCTGCTTTGCAAAGCCATGTGGTCATGGTTGAACAATTAGACTTACAAAATAAAATCTAACCATCTTTGTGCAGATAATGGAAAAAGTCACATCACAAAGCTAACTGCATGCAGCACAAAGCTTTCAGACTGTTTACGATGGTAACAAACTACGGGATGAAACTCCTCAGATATGACTGCTGCCATGTCAGGATGGGGATACAGTGTTATCCCTAGAACTTTTTCCAGCCATGGTGCTACTCAGCCGGGGGGAAGAGAGGCACGCCTATAAATATTGGTACTGCTACTTACTTAATAGAATCATACACTGCTCATCTATACCTTAATGTCGTTGAAATGTATAAATCAAAAAACATTTTTTCTGCTGCTTCCTTTCCGAATAAAACCTATATTCATTCTTATTACAATGCTTTGAATAAAGAAAATAGAGATTTTGTACTGTACTGGTCACAATCTTTTATGGGCTTTTTTCTACCTCCACATGGCGCTGACAGTCAACAAAACAAACACACACACATATTCATAGTTCTTATTTTGACTAGTTCAGTGATAAACATTTTTTTACTTGACCTAACTCTAAAATATCTGCATTGGACAGTAAAACTCAAAAATTCCACTTGCGTTGATAATATGTGTTTAAGCAAGGTTAACTTAATTTTATTAAATCATTTATAAAAAAATTAACAAGCAAAATATTTATATTTGCATTTAATTAAAAGGGTAACAATTTTTTTGTATGAAATAGTTTTGTTTTTATTTCTTTTGTTTTGAAAAATGTAATAATTAGAATGACTTACAGCTCATATGCACACATCATTGGGACTGATTTATAAATTACCTGCAGCTCCCAGGTGGCTTATGCCCACGTCATAATTACACACTTTGCGAAATGCATGATGAGGAACTTTATAGAGGATCACAAGCATGGCCACTGTTCTTAAGATTAATTGAAACATTTCTAAGGGGACTTGGACCCTCATGTTCAGATGGTCTGAAGATTTGCACACAAAAAAATCCTTTGATCATCATGCCTCGACTTTACACAGCAGAAACAAGAAGGAATATAATCATTAGGACAACTCCCAGTGTTCGACTCTTCTTACACAGTTTATACCGATCGATCATCAACATGGCAGTTTGATGAGGTACAACGATTGAGGTACCATTCAGCCAGCTTAACCCCCAACAAGCCACTGTTTATAACTTCACCAGATTACTGACAGTCATAAACATATTCACAAGACATCAACACACTATGGAGTTATTAGGGAACTATGGTACAGCGAACTGATGTCTTACATCACACAACGGCTTTTATTATAAACAGACACCTATGAAGAGATAAAATAATAAACTTAAAGCCTACAGGGCATCAGTTTGTACAACCAGTGACATGTAAGAAAGCTGAGATAGCTAAGCGCTAGCCCACAGAGCTAGCTTCTGTTTCAAAAAGCTAACAAGATACGGAATGAAAACCCTCACATATGACCACCATCTGTTCAGTTTACAGATATCTACAATTATTTGATCATTTGGCAGTTTGCTTCTCCCCATCCCAGTGCGCAGGAGGTCCGTATTCCAGGTGCAGGGACAGGTTGCTATGCTGGGGCATCGGTGCCTGGGCGTTGACCTAGGAGTATGGAGTGTGTATGGGGCATATGAGTGTGTGTACAGCGTCTTTTCTTAGGTGTCCTCGTGTGATTGTGAGAATGTGTGTGCGTAACAGGGAGGGTACAAGTGATTGTGTCCGTGTGTCTCTGTCTATTTGTCAGATTGGGCCCTTGGCTGTCTTCTCGCCTGGTGAATCTCAGGCCCCACATCCAGTGGGGGCCTATTTCCC
Organism: Apricaphanius iberus; assembly: GCA_028564705.1. Taxonomy (NCBI): domain Eukaryota; kingdom Metazoa; phylum Chordata; class Actinopteri; order Cyprinodontiformes; family Aphaniidae; genus Apricaphanius; species Apricaphanius iberus. Next base: position 147,661 of record JAPXFQ010001528.1, on the reverse strand, counting down.
CTCTGTCACTCCCTGCCGGTGACTAATGCCCCTGTCCACTTTATATAACAACCAATTTTTGTTAAAGTTAGAGATGCACCAATACCGGTACTGATATCAGGGCTATCTAATGTACTCATAGTGTTTAAAGTTGACCTATAGGTTACCACGAACACATACTTAAAATGTGGAAACTCTATAACAACTTCACAGAAAGTGTTTATTTTTCACTTGAAATATTGTTTTTGTGGTCAATTTTTATTATTCTAATTTCTTCTGAATTTCCCATCACTTTTTGTAACAAGCAGTAAAGAACAACTGTCTTCTAATTTATTGAATTTTTTAGTGTGGTAGAAGTATGGTAGGCCAACTCTGTATCGGCAAGTAATCAGATCCAAGTATCGGTGTATCGTTTTGAGAAAAGTGGTATCATTGCATCCTTAATTAAAGTCATGTACTTATAACGTTACATTGTAAAGCTACAGCAGCACACTGTTCTATAAAGCCTTGTAATTTAAAGTATTATTTTCTGTAAAATGTCCAACTCAGTATAAATAAGGGTTAACTGCTTCACTAGGTGGAGTTATTTCAGCATGTGTTCACATCTATATTATTCTTTACAACACATACATTAACAATATCAGAATCTATATTTTGAGCTGCTACCACTGTAACCAGTTCCCAATTATACTGTTTTCATGTTGATACCTCTTAACCTACTTTCTCTAATCTCATTTGCTGCACCTGCCACAATAAAAGATAATATTCCGTAAAGCTTTAGTGCATTTAATATGGAAAACACCTGACTTCAACAATTTAGATATTTTCATTGGCATAACATCCAGGCTTAATTTATGTTACTTTCATTCTATTCTCTTTCAAGCATGGATCTTGTGTATTTATTGTCATACTTTTAAAGAAAAATGTAACAGTTCAAACTACCATTGGGGCATAGAAAGTGTTTTATTGGAACTAATGGATGCATGTCAACACATATTTCTTTTATACTGACAAAATAAATCCTCTCATCACTTCTGACTCCTGACTCTGGTTCAGACACTGATTCTCTTTAAAAAAAAGTATAATTCTCAGCACAAGACTCCAACTTTTACAAAGCCTTTGATTAGTTCACTTTAGTTTTATTATTGTAGTGCTGAATCATCTAGCATTGCAGGGTGCTTTTTATAGCAGGTCTACACCATGCTTGTCATTTATAATTATAACCCAATAAATAAGCCTGCCCACTTTGGACTTTTGAGCTCATTTTTTTCCATCCTGGAATTTCCTTCTTATTCTTGGGAGCTACGAGACAAAGTTTCCCTGTTATGCGGTGTTGCGTCATCATTTCTATTAAAATGACATATGTTTGCTGCCACACCATCACAACATTGACTAGATAAATGAACTCGAATGGTGCTTTGCAGGGAAAGTTCAACATGTTGTCTTACCTGTTCCATTGTCCTCGTTAGCTGTTTTGGTTCTCATTTTATGCACAAAAGCAAAAATTGTATGACCGTCTGTTTGAGCTTTCCTCTGTATAATAGTAGTCCTTTCCGCGCCACTCTATTTTACCTTTCAAACAGCACTGACTGATTGCTCTGACCATTTAATGTTGAGGTGTGCGGAGAGAAAAAAATGAAAGCTGGCAGCTAAGAAACGGTCCTTTATGGCAAGCTGCTTCGGTAAAAACTCTACATGCTTATATCCATTGCTTTCTATGCTAAATAGGATGCAACTACATGGGACTAGTTAAACATTTTCCCCTACAACTTTAAACCTTTGCCAAACTAGTGCATACATAGTGTTAATAGCAACTCCTCTTTGACTAGTTGCACATTTAGCGCACTCGTACAACTCTGCTTGCCATTGCTTCGGCCCCTGCAGCCCAGATATCAGACCCACCGATTCAGCACTACAATAATAAAACTAAAGTGAACTAATCAAAGGCTTTGTAAAAGTTGGAGTCTTGTGCTGAGAATTATACTTTTTTTTAAAATGTCCAGGTGTTCCCGATTTGCCACTCCGTGCCTGGGCTCAGCCCTGGTGCATGCTTGGGTGGTCCTGGTGATGTGTTTCGGGCCGACATCCTCTTGAGTTGGTTGGGGCACCTCATTTGGGGTGGCAGTTTGAATTGTTGGGTGGTGCCGTTCGGTGGCTCGTGGGGGCGTCCATCCGCTGTAGCGGTTACTGTGGTGCCCTGGCTTGGGGGAGCTGCTGGGGTGTTAGCAGTGCAGGTAGGCCAAAGGTGGCGGCGGGGTGTACCATTCGTCGGCCAGCTGAACTCTGGACTCTGGACTCTGGGGCCATCTGGACGTATGTATCCCAGACCTCCTTCCTGTCTGTGTTGATTCGTATAGGATGGATTAAAGGCTCATTACACCAGCTTTCAAACACTCGTAGGTGTGGGAACCACGGTATCTAAAAACATTTTCTTGGGCTGAGGTTATCAAAAATAGAAAATTGGTGCCAATAGCTTTATTAGCGACATTATTTTTGTATTTATATGCCCATTTTTGTGTGTTGGGAATGTGTAGTTCTTAGTTCATATTATTTGGTCTGTTTAGTTAATGTTTTTCTGTTTTCTTGGTTGTTTTTTTTCACCACCTTTCTGCCATCCAGCGGATTTGGAGGACTGGGATGTTTTCTTGTCTTGTCTTTGTTCGCCTTCCTCTCTTGTATCGTCATTTCACACTCCTACATCTCCTGTGTCTCTTCTTCTTTATTTTCTTTCTTTCTTCTCTTTTGTTTTCTCTTTTCCATGTCCATAACTTCAAGAAATCAAACACATAGCATTCTTTCATAAAGATATTTCACACATATATCGATTGGAGTACCATTGCAAAGCTGTAATGCTCTGCTTGAGAAAGTAAATCTGTTGGTCTTATACTTGGTACTTAGACACCAATTCTGAGTACCACACTGCCAGACAAGACATTCACAAAAAAAAAATCTCTTTACAATGAGCTCATGAATACTGAATTGTTCTTTCCTGTTTAGAACACCACACATCAACTATAAATCATTATAGTTTATGTATCAATAATACATTTCAATATCTTCCTTGAATGTAAAAAGGGGGTCAAACTGATTTTTACAGAAAAAAATTCTCAAAACAATTTCCCCTCTCAACTACGCTCTTCACCTTGTCAGTAGAATCCAGAAACATAACCGCATTATTCATCGTAGACGCAGCCTCTACACTTTCATGTTCGACAAGTTCTCCTACAGCTAAACCACAATTCTTAACAGAAATATCCACGCCAACCGGTATTTTAATACCAAGCTGACAGAAAAGACTCCTTCATAACCCTTCACAGCTATTATTCCTCTCATCCATCACACCGATAAGAAGAGAGAGAGCCGTGAAAGAAAGTTGTGTTATCAGAGACAAACCATGAATCACCACAGTAAAAAGTGAAGTTCAAACATTTAGGAAACCTCATACTTGTTCTCCTCTCCAAACACACAGCAGACGCTAACACATGCACACACCAAAGAAATAAAGAAAGAAAGATTTATTTACTTATTATTACTTGTTTAGCCATAGTCAAATACTCAGTATATATTTAAGAAATAAATCAGTGACATTTGACAGGATCTAGTAAAGCAAATGTGTTTGCGTGAAGAATGAGGAGGGCTAAGGAGAACAGCTTGTCATCTTGCAGGGACACTTACTCATCTGGGAGTGTGTGGGAGGTTGACCCAGTCCAGCAGCCTTACATAAGAACACACATCAAACCATGTAATTCAGCTGCGTTTCCTCTACTCCCTCTTTTTGCACAGAACTGATTTAGGGAAGCATTCAGACGGCATAGCAACAGAAAGCACACCCCTTCCTGCCACCCCCTGAACACAACACATTAACTATCTCTACAGACACATCGAAGAGGTAACTAAAGAAAAGCTAGAGAGGAATTCAGATTTTCACAATCCATAGCAGACAGTATAACTGAACATCCTCCTCCTCCATGTTAAACTAGTGTTGTTTATTTTATGGCCAAATAAATTAAAATATAAATTCACTCTTTTAAGAAACCAAAAATGATATTAAGACATTTAAAGTATGAAAGAAATAGTGCCTGCTTTGCATTTTCAGTTACAGAGACACAAAGTTCATCCTTTTACATCTCTCCTTTTTCTTCTTTCTCTCTGTTTTAACACAGAAAGCTACCCTTGTGGATAAAGAGGCAGATGAAGAAGTGCTGAGAGAGCCTTGCAGCACAACTGAGAATCACAACTTCATCTCTGTCACCATGGAAACGGTTGAACAATCAAAGCTGGTGATGGACTGTGAAATGGAGGGTGCTGTGACTGATTCACCTGTGCAAGAACTAGATTGTAGTGTTAGTGATGAGTTATATGGATTACACACAGCCTTATCAGACTCTCAAGAAGCAACAGTTAGCTCATCATTACCTTGTGTTCCTATCAACACAAGTCAGACAGACAACAGTAACTGCTCAGAAACAGTAACCGATCTTTACACCCAAATGCCCTGCGAGGATAAAAAAGACACATTAAGATTAGAACAAGTCCACGAGGAGCTCAACAGGGATGAGTCAATCAACTCATCTGTGTCTGATACCCTTTCCAGTGCTGACAGTGTTTATGAGAGTGAGGGCCACCGAAGGGGGCAAGACACACGAGAGCAAGATCCTGATCAAGGCCATGAGTCAGAGCAGTGTGTCAAACCTGAGATAGTGCCAGAACCAGAACAGCATCCAGAGTCAGAGGAAGACTGTGATATGGTGAACATGACAGAGCAGGAACCTGAAACAGAAGTTGAGGCAAAGTTTAAAATGCCAGATTTCTTTGAGTATGAGCAAGACCATCAATCTGTGCAAGACCCTGAGCTTGACCAATACTCTAATCTTGACAGTGACGTCCGGCTGGAGTTGTATGGTGAACTTGGACCTCAGGGAGGAGATATCATCAGCTTAGATGAAGATGCCTATCAAAATATAGTAGATTATCCAAATGAAGGTCCAGAGGCGGATGAAGTCCTATATGAACAACCTTTTCATGAAGAGTCCCCATTAGAGCAGTGCATAAGAGAAGAGGCAATGTCAGATGGGTCAAATGAGTCCTACCACAACCCTGAAGAAGTTGATGAATGTTTGAGGGTTGAGATTGCAGCAGCTTCTTCAGATAGTGACACCGATGAAAAATGGAGAGCAATTTTCTCCTCTTCTATAAATAAAGAAGATGATGACTCATATTTAGATAGTCTTCAGCTGAGTGCCCAAGAACTCTTTGTCCAGAAAGTTGAGGAGACAGATAATAATGATGAAGGGCATGGCAACTTTGAAGAGGTTAGCATTGAGGTCCCAAAAGTAACAGATGTTGTGGAACAACCTGAGATAGTGCCTTCCTCTCCAATCCCTCCACAAGAGGTTAAATACAGCCCATTCAGCCTTCAATGTTTATCAAAAATATCTGAAGATGAGAGTGAAAGCTACAGAGATGCCAATCATAACCACTCAATTCTCCAAGAGAACCCCAGTGTGGACACAATCAAGAAGCTACCCAAAGACTTCTGTGTAATTCAGGAGACAAAGAGTGAAAATGTTAGTACGGAACATGTAGACTTCCAGCTAGCTCGCAAACAATGGCGAGAAATGGAGGAACAAATGAAAAATAAGATTGTCTTACCTGTAACCAAGCAGTCATACCTCCAAAGCAGCCATAGTTTCATGTATACACCGGTCCGCAACATTGAAAGAACTCCCAAAAAGGCACGGGATCTGGAGAGTTTAAACCTGGTTACGAATTATTCTCACACCCAATTCAGCCCTTGCTCAGAAGATTCTGGCTTGGATGATTCCAATTACAGGTCCCCTTATGATGATGATGAAACACCGATTGAAAGGGAAATTCGTATATCAATGGAGAGGGAGGAAAACTTGAAAAGAGAGAGGGGACTCGCCAGGATGGGAAAGTCAACTGATTGTGCTCCATCACGAGGTATCCCTCGATCCACAAGTACACCTCTGACCCCGTCATTTATTATAACATCCTCACCAACTAAAGAACCAGTGAAGCATGAAGTGTCTGCAAACAATGTTATAATTGTAGATCCAAGAAATGATTTCACGTCCAGCTCCAAATGTGGCAAAGACAAAGCAACATCTGGGTCTGGAGAATGGTGCTCTGAGGAAAACAGTTCCAATCTCATTATCCTTGAAACATCCAATCTGATCATTCGAAGTGCCTCTGAGTTCTCCCTAAATAAAGCCTGTGAAGAGCCCCAGGAAAAAATGTTCCTCAACAACCCCTTCTTCAAACTGCGTTCAAGAAGCACAATATCGTTAGTAGATGAAGAGATAAGGATGGTGAAGCAGAGGGAGGAAGAGCTCAGGAAGGAAAGGGCAAACCTGTATGGTAAAGATGTGTTCAGCCCAGAAACTGGCCTGTCAAATCGCATGGACACTTTGACATTTGATACGTCAGGTACGACTGTAAAATACTAAAACATAAAACAATACATGAATGGCAACATTTTATACATTTATTCTCAATTCATCTTCATGTATCTCTTTATTAGGTATAGTACCAGTTAAGTGCAAGTCCTCTCCATCATCGCCAATGAAAACAACCCACAGGATGGATCGCTCTGCCTTATCCTGTGATCACAGGGTGAGTTCTGTCTCTAAAGGTTTGTTTCTCTCTTGTTATCTTATCCCACATCTTATCCCATCCAAAACACAGAAAACAGAAAACCATCCCTCTCCTCTCCCTTTTAGCTGCATTAATAGTGTAGAGACTGGATATTTTTAGTTTGGGGAAACTATTCTATTTTGTTTTTTCCAGATTCAGTCTTGGAAAGACTTGTTACCTGTAAAATTAGCAGCTGTAGCATATTCTAAAGAAGGGTTATAACCCTTACACCCTTACTGGGTGTTCAAAGTGGAAGTGTTCCAGATCCAACACAGGGCCAATGTGGAGACATACGACCATGCTCTGACGTACTGAGTCGGTGCCGCTGCTCTGGGCAAAAACGCAGAAAGAGTGTTTTTGATGCACAGCACCTGATGTTTGGTATTACTTTGTGCAAGGGATATTCGGGAGTTGTATTTTTTCTATTGTTTACAAACAACAAAGGAATAAATGTTGGATAGACTCCCTACATATTCTGGATGTCTCATGTTTTGGGTGGCATCTATTGTGCTGGCATTAGCATTGTTCAAATCAAATCAAACTTTATTTATATAGCAAATTTCAGGCAAAAAAAACAAATCAAAGTGCTTAACAGATTATAATGACCCCATATAACCCATATTCCATTCCTTTCCAACACATAAAAACAATTATGATAACCCAGCCCACAACTCAATCCCCAAGCAAACACACACACACGTGCACACACGGATACACACAAGCACAGAAGCTTGTACGCATAACACATAAAGCAAAAGGAGTAAACACTAGGCTGAGCTCAGATGGGTCAGGTGACTAATGACATGCCATCAGGGGAGCCATCTGCCTCGACTGGAGCAGATCCATGGCAGCAACCGAGGCAACGACCCAGGGCGCCCAGGGAGGGAGGGCGGAAACCCCCGCCATCCCCAGGCACTACCCAAGGAGCGCCCAGGCCGCCGCCGCCCACCCGAGGCAGAGGGCTCCACAGAGGAAACACTGGAAGGATTAAAATACATAAAATATAAAATGACAAAAGCTAGTATGGATAATAAAATAACTAATAAAATGTGATAATGGAGAAAGTAAAACTGTAAAACATAAAATAAATAAATAAATTAAGCAAGCAATGCAGCTAAACAGGCTGAATAAATAATAATCATTTAAAAGCTAGACTAAAAAGGTGAGTCTTCAGCCTGTTCTTAAAAACATGAACTTTCTCTGCGGCCCTGAGGTCCTCCGGCAGCCTGTTCCAGAGGTGAGGGCTGTAATAATGGAAAGACACCTCGCCGCGGCCATGTGTCCTGACGTTTAGAATAATGAGGAGCGCAGATACCGCGAGGGTTCATACAGTTAAAGCAGTTAAGATACAGTTAAGATAAGAGGGCCCAAGACCGTTAAGACACTTAAAAATCATTAGAAGTATTTTAAAATCAATCCTGGAACATACGGGGAGCCAATGCAGTGACTCTAAAACTGGAGTGATGTGCTCCCGCTTCCTGGTCTTCATCACGACACGTGCTGCTGAGTTTTGTAAAAGCTGTAGACCTGAAATCCTCTTTTTGGGAAGACCAGAAAGCAGGGCATTGCAGTAGTCAATTCTCCTGGTGATAAAAGCATGCATCAGTGTCTCCATATTGGCCCGAGAGAGAATAGGACAGACTCTGGCGATGTTATTTAGATGATAAAAACCTATTTTGGTTATGTTTTTACCGTTAGGGATAAAAGTCAGCTCAGAGTCAAAAATCACACCCAGTTTCTTCATTCGTAAAGGATTAAAAGACAATGGTTGTAGTTTTGGTAAAAGTTTCTCTCTCTGAGCCTCAGGACCGATAACTAAAACTTCAGTTTTGTCCTGGTTGAGCTGGAGAAAGTTTTCTGCCATCCAGGATCTGATGTCTAAAATGCCAGGATCTGATGTCTAAAATGCAGTTAAAAAGTGCATCCATTGGCCTTGTGTCATCAGGAGACATGGAGATGTACAACTGTGTATCATCAGCATAACTGTGAAAGTTAACTCCATGTCTCATGATAACACTGCCAAGAGGGAGCATATACATGTTAAAAAGTACTGGGCCTAAAACTGAACCCTGTGGCACACCACATGTGATCTTATGGACCTTAGAGGAACAGGTATCTTAACTTACCCTAAAAGTCCAGTCTGTGAGATAGGGATGTGAACCATTTATGAACAGCACCAGAGAGGCCGATCTGTTTTAAACGAGTTCAAAGAATAGTGTGGTCTACTGTGTCAAAGGGAGTGCTTAGATTCAGGAGAACCAACACTGTCACCTTCTTAGCATCATAGTTTAATCTAAAATCATTTAAAATCTTTAAAAGAGCCGTCTCTGTGCTATGGTTCATCTTAAAACCAGACTAAAATTTCTCTAGGACATTATTAATGTTGATAAAATCATCAAGTTGAATTAAAACAAGCTTTTCTACAATTTTGCTTAAAAACGGCAAGTTGGATACTGGTCGGAAGTTGTTTAAATTATTAAAATCTAAATTGCTCTTCTTCAACAGGGGCCTCACCACCGCCCGTTTAAAAGTGGCAGGAAAGACCCCTGTCTGAAGGGAACAATTCAAAAAAATATTAATCTCTTCTCTAAAATAATCATAAAATTGTTTAAAAAAACTTTTGGGAATAGGGTCCAAAACATATGTAGTGGGCCTCACTGAGGAGAAAACTTTATCAAGGGTCCCAGCTTCAACCAGAACAAAACTGTCCAGTGTTTCCTCGGATAGAAACACTCTCAGATTTATCAAAAGTCATACTACTTTGGGAGGATAAAATATTACATCTGATGGTGTCTACCTCCCCTCTGAAGTGGACAGCGTACTCCTCACAAAGAGCGTCTGATGGGGTTTTCTGGAAAGAATTACAATCGTTATTGTTAATGCTATCTAGCAGGGGTCTGCTCATATATCACAGAGAAATGGTGCAGCAACTTTGCAGTCAGAGACAGAATCCCTGACCTCAAGCTCCTGTATGTCACTCTGAGACCTTATTACTTCCTGGAGAATTTGCAATCATATTTGTGTATGCCGTTTACATTCCATCGAGTGGAAACATAGATAGACTAGCCAAGTCTCTCATTTAAAGACACACCTAATGTTCATCTTGGGTGATTGTTGTGTAGCTAATTAGAAGAAAGGGTGAAGGGGGCACTGTTCGCCTTTGACATCTACTTTCAACCCTGAGTGTCGATTAGAACACGGATTGGTTCAGAGGGGGAGCATGCACTCGCAGGGGCGTGGTCAGAAACCAGGCCAGGTTGGATGGTTGAACTCTTCTTTACTTAGCAATCAGAGATTACAAATCCAGTTACAAGGCAGAACTGATGTAATACAGGAACGTGGTTGTAGGAGTATGGTCTTTGTGGTTTTCCTGCAAATAAAGATACAAGCCTAAGTAATTCTAGAATTCCAGGACATGTCAAGAACCTGCACCATACATAAGTAACAATAAACCTTCTTATATAAACATGCGGAGTAATCCCTTACATTCATTATAGATTCTATCTAATTTAGCAACCCGAAAATTAAGTACTCTTCTGCATGAACCAAAGGGAAATGATCATGTACTTAGACTCATATGGTCGGAAAATCCCTTCGAATATCAGGTAAGTCTGTAGCCTACACATTCACTCTGTGCCAACTAGCATTAGCATTGGCGGCTAACAAGCTAACATTGAACCGGACATTTTAACTAACAGATTCGTCCACTCCAGGCCCTGACATAATACTCACTCGTCATTGACGCACCGACACTCTGGTGGCGAGTCTCTGTAGCAGCTCACAGGCTTATATTAAACAAAACCAAACTTTATCTGCTACTGAATGCTACTGCTGCAGTAAAACTCCATCGGGGGGGTAAGACGAACGTATGACGTCATCGTCTGACTGACGCACCAAGCTACGGTAGCCCACGACTACACGTGGTACCAAAGGGTAGGACCTGCCATTCATAGATGGCCGGAGGAGCATCGCTGTTCAGGGCTCGCCACACGAATCTCAGTAGGGAGCGATCTTCAGGGAGGAGGCGGACCTGGTGAAACATTGCCTTTATATCCCCGCTCACTGCCACCTTGTGTTCGCGAAATCTGAGTAGAACACCTAGCAACGAAGCACCAAGTGTCGGGCCTGGAAGAAGGTGTTCATTCAGGTTCCTTCCCTGGTACTGGTAGCAGCAGTTAAACAACGTCTGTTAACCACAGTCTTTCAACGTGTCTCATCAGCTCGTTCACCTGTGGAGGAACAGAGGTAGGTAGGCACTGCTGAGGGCGATTGAGCTGACAGATTACACTGGAAGGGCCCTGTAATGTCCATCCCAGCCGAGTGTGGATTGCTGCAGGGCCTTCAGGGGGACCCAATCGGACCGGCTCCGTGGGGATGAGGAGATGTGGATGATCACTGCCGATTAGAAGCATAGGTTTGCTTCTCTTGAATGGCTGGATGTTAGACAGGTGCTTGTACTTTCTCTTGAGCATGTCCATGTAAGTAGCTGTGATCAGCTAGATCAATGCGTGTGGCCGTGAAGGCGTTCTGGATGCGGTACTTAGTTTTAGGCTTAGCTTTGGGAGAAACCGAAAAGGATATACAGGTACCTTGCAGGGTCGGGATATCCTGCCTTATGGTGCACAGAGGAAGGGCTTCTGGTTCTCCCTGAACTCCTAAGGCTTGGGCTGTGGCTGGCAGGAGCATCGTCCTTTCTGAGCCGTCATCCAGTACGGCGAATGTATCCAGGGTCCGGCCGCCTTAGTGAAGGTACACTGGGATTACCTTTAACAGGACCCTGTTGTTCTCCACCGGTCTGTCAAGGTACAGCACTCCTGTCAAACTTTCTCTGTTCTCTCTTGTGGGGATCGCTGGCTTCGGTCCCTTTGACACCCTGGTATTCACTGCATGCAGGATCTGTAAATGTCTGCCTTGACAGAGGTTACACAACTTCTTGTTAATGATGTTAATCTGTGCAGCCTGAACAAAGTTCTGTTTGGTTTTTATCAGTATGTTCAGTGTACACTAAAAAACAAAAAAAAAACTTTTCCACATAACTGATTTGGGTTGATTTAGCAATAATGAATTTTGTTGAGTGAACTAAATGTAAAAATGTTGGGTCAACCTAATACATTTATGTTTCTATAAGGCTATAAGGCACAAAAATAAACAGTAGGGGAAGGACTCAAACTCAGAAAAGGGCCTCTGTTTTCTGAGCACCTGCACTAACCACTTTGCTACACAATAACTCAAAATCATTGTATATAATAATATATGTATGTGATTCCTTTTCAGTGTTAATTAAAAATTATATTATAAATACCTGCCAATTCCCTTTTTTCATGAAAAAGTGAAGGAATTGTATTAATGAAACCATTGTAATCATGTTTAGTTAACAATAGAAATTAAGTTGTGCCTTACAGCAACCTGAATGTATTAGGTTGACCCAACATGTTTACATTTAGTTCAGTTAACAAAATTAATTATTGTTAAATCAACCCAAATCAGTTGGGTGGAAATTGCTTCAGACCAAGGCAGAGGTAGCCCAAAAAACTGGTCCTAGCGTAAAAAGGGCATTACAAGGGCCCAACAAAGAAACCTGGGTCTGTCATTAAACAACATCACCACAGATAAGGAGCTAAATCCTTTTAACCTTCATTTTGAAACAGGGAGAATGCAGTCACACTTCAACCACACCATAGTCGGTCAGAACTAGGATTTTCTCTCTGACAATGCCTCTAGTTTAATAAATAAACATCAGGGAGTGAATGTGAAGATATAAACAGCAACTCACCCCCAGTAGTGGACCAAAGTTCCAAGAAATCATACAAGTTACCTGAAAGAGTTCATGTTTGGGTTGACTTTTGATTATAAAGATTCCTCAATCCTAAAAACTGCTATACAGAAAGAGAGTGCAATAAACAAATCCTTTAAGATTTGCTTAAAAAGCTCAATATGTCAAAATAGGGCTGGTCGATATGAGCTAAAATTAATAGCACGATGTATTGATCTTTTCACCTCGATAAAGGTAATTTGAAGATAACAATGACCACATCACCCCCACCACCGTCCTTTTCTGTATTCAATGTCCAGTAGTGGCCAAAATTACATTATGTTCTTTAAAATGTGATGGCTTCTTGCTATTGAACGGCTTCAAACAGCCTTTTAAATTCAGTGTTTGATTCCCACTCCTTTCTGTATTTAAACTCAGAAGTGACCACACGGACCAGATGAGGTGAGGAAGTGTCGGGGGCTGAAGGAAATTGCAGATTTTAGTGTCCAGTCGTTTATTTTAGACAGAAAATATTTTACATCAGAGCACAGGTGGGAACAGGCGGCACAACTTAGCGGGGTTAATATCTGCTCCGCATGATTAGGACCTGGTCGGACAGAGCTGTTGGCTGCAGCTCCGTTGCTGGATTAACAAACATATGTGCTCTACGTTAGCGTCTGAGTGTCCAATAACACCATAAAAAGTCACTTTGTTTGTCGCTAGTCGCATTTTTCTGAAAAATAGTTGGTAGATGAGTCTAAACACTTGCTAAATATAGCTACACAGTCGCTGCAGTCACATGACTGTGTGTAGTCATGTAACTCAAGCCAACGCTAATTTCTTAAAGGGGCAGGAGCATCTTAAAAAACATTTTAAATACCGAATTTACCAGCACAGGCAAACTGATGTTTTTAACAGTCATACATTTTGGTATCAAGTAAACCGTCCAGCCCTATGTCATACACTTAAATATATTGCATAAAAAGAAATGCATAGAAGGCAAATTTAGTCTTCAATTTTTTACTTTAATCCCTAATCCTCGATCAGTCAAACATTTTATTAGTGAGATTTTTTGATTAAACCTAATGTAAACAAAAAATGTTTTCTATCCTGATTTTAGGGAACCAACCGTTTTCTGCACATGTCTGGTTTTCAGGCAGGTTGTTCCAGAGCTGAGGAGTAGAAACTAAAATCTGTCTCACCTTCTTTAGTTTTGGTCCTAGGAACACTTAATAAGCGGGTCGCTGAAGACCCGAAGGTGGTCTTCATTCCTGACCAGTGATAGGGGAGAATTCCATAGAGATGGAGACAAGGATGATTCCATCTCTGTTGGAGTTTTCATATATATATTTTTTTCCATGGTACAGGAAGCCCGGTTGGTCCAACGCTGTCTCTCCACCTGCCTGTCTCTATCGTCTGCCTGTGTGTGTTTGTTATATCAGGATTATGGTAGCCAAAACAAACAACCGAGTCGTCCTTTAGCTACACCAGTTTAAAACCTCAACCTAGTCGCTAGCATTATGGAACATTCCCTGGTTGCCTTTACTATTAATAACTAATCACTAAGCAGAACTAATAATAATAAAAAAAATATTTTCTCACTACACCCACAACTCTTAAACCTAGTTTCACCCAACTGATAAATTTGAAGGCTGCTGTTTTCCCTATTAGACTTGGTGAAGCCAGCTTTTTAGAAGGCTCTTACCAGACAAGAACATTTAGAGTTGACATGTCCTTTCTGACCCCGGTGATAATTACTTCCAAGTTTCTATAAACATTTTTGTACCTAGTTTTCACCTGGTTTCTCCTCACATTCTGTGTAAGGCAGATGATTGGCTTAGGTGACAGGAAGTCAAATGTTTGTTCTTCTGTTTGATGCTGCTGGCAGCTTCTGAGAGAAAGATTTTAATCATTTTTCTTATGGTTAAAATTTAATCTGTAATTGATATTCTAACAAGTAACATTTTTCGCAGTCAGTGTTCCAAGTTTTAGCTAAGATCATATATTAGTGTTAATCGTAGGCCCTGTTTAAACTATGTCTCTACTACAAATAATATTGTGATTTTAATTTAGCTGAGAAACAAAAACAGCACGCTATATTTACAGTAAATAAATTAGTGGTCTATTTAGGGGTCATCTAATTTCAGCAAAAATAGAATTTCAGTCATTCTTTGTTTGATAATTAATTGAAATGTTTAACTAAAATGACTTTTCATTGTAAAGTGACTTGAGATGACGCATTGTGAACAGTCGCTATTGTAATAAACTGAATTGATCTGAACATGCTTGTTTTATTTAGCCAAGTTTACATTAATAGAAACATGATGTAGTACATGGAACTCTCTGCTTGAGTAAGAGGATAGACGGGGTGAGATTTCATATGAAACTAAGCAGAAAGCAAAACCATGGATATTAAAAGATGGATCATTAATGCTGTACAAATCTTTTTCTATTGTTCAAGATTTAAATTGGCCTGTAATTATTTCCTAAAAAGAAGAAAAAAGAAAGGTCTTCATTTGCATCAACAACCTGAGCTGGCAGACCAACATTATGTCATTCTTGAACAGAACAACAGCGTCCTCACAGGTCTACCTCAGAAGTCAATCAGACAGCTGCAGCTGATCCAGAACGCTACTGCTGGTGTTCTCACTAGAACCAGGAGGGTACAACACATCACCCCAGTTTTAAAGTCCTTCCACTGGCTCCCTGTAGCTCAGAGAATAGACTTTAAAATACTCTTATTAGTTTATAAATCACTAAATGGCTTAACACCAGAATACACTAAGGATCTGTTTTTTGTATTAAACTTCCAGACCACTCAGTTCCTCTGTTGTGCTATACCAATACATTTGACTTGATGCTTCATAAAAACTTTGGTCACAGAAAAAAAACACACACCAGAGCATAGTTCATCCCATCAACAACTGATTTAAGTCAAGTAAGTTGAAAAAGCAGAGAGATGATGGTAATAACTGCATAATAATAACAGAAGGAAATCGTTTACCTGCCTTTCAGTTTCCTGAGGCCTACACTGGAGGACGACGGAAGAGTGCCATGGCTCTGCGCTGGGAGGCGGGCGAGTTTACAAAAAACAACTGAAGTGGAACAAGTTGCCATTTTTGCCAGTAGAGGTGCAAAGGTTGATGTTTTCATTCAAGTTAGATGCATTTATTATTGTTCTTTGTTTCATATTGTGACATAACCTAAACTCTGCTTTTGTGATGCTTTGGAAAACAATGACAAGTCAAATTTTAACTTACATTTTGTACAGTGTATCAAATAAATAAGGAAAACACAAGGTTTTGGTTAAAGCTTGTAAATTATTTTTCATTTAACAGCACAGTTCTGGCATATTCCAATAACTTCTGAATCAACAGAGGTGGAAAGAGGACTAAAATTATTTTTAATTTGAAGATTAGTTGAAAGTGCCTTCTGAGCTCAAAAAATCATAAACAGTTTACAAATTAAAAGGCTCACAAACCAATGACACTCCCCAGAAATGAAAACATTTAATTTATGCGAGGACCATTACGTAGTGATCAATTTACAAAAGAAAATATGTTCAGTGAAGCACATAGTGCCCGATTACAATCATCCATGAATACGTTTTTTTAGAGTAGCTCTGATCATTTCTGAGGAACCGTCTGTGTCTGATGACACAACACACTTTGTAAGTCAGTGACACTTAAATTCAAATATCTTACAGTCACAAAGTATTGTGTTTGCTGATTTTCACATAGCACGAACAAATACTCCACTGATTCTTGAGACTCTGGCAAAATCTAAGGAGAAAAAAACATCTACTATGAAGAAAATCTACAATGCTGTAAAAATAAATTTAAAAAAAATGTGTTAAAGCAATTATTAGGGACAATGTTCCAAGTTTTTGGTTTTTTATTTGGGATAAATCAGATCTTTTTTAAATTATTGTTTTTATTTATTGAGACGTATTATTTTTCAGTTGGTAAGTACCCAGAGTAAATGGGCTGAACTTATATAGCGCTTTCCTAGTCACACTAACCACTCAAAGCGCTTTACACTTGAGCCACATTCACCCATTCATACTCATAAATTCATACACTGATAAGCAAATCAGTAGGCAGCTATGGGTTAAGTGCCTTGCCCAGAGGCACATTGATAAGTGATAAGCAAAAGCTGGAATCGATCAGATTTTTATGGAAAATAAGCTATAAAATCAAGCAACCACATGGCCGCTTCCATTCCTGAGGATCCTCTTCTCATTCACCATGACATTTAATCTAAAGGCAGCACTAAATTTCCTCATTTCATTATTAATATAAACTATAAACTCATTAGGTTAATGTACTGGCCTGTCTAGTTTGAACAAAACTTAGTTTTTTTTGTTTTAAATTGTTACATGTATGTATTACTGTAATTTTAAGGCCAAAGCCAGCGAGCAACAGAGATCAAGCATGGTTCCTGTTTCCAAGTCGTCCATTTTCTACTGTTGTGTTTTTGTCCCCACTGTTTCCATGGGGACGAAATATTTAATAGTGGAGACTTTAGTTACAGTACTAGTATGGCTTGCACAATTCAGTTTGCACTCAGCATGAAATACTGTGTAGGTTTAAGGTAAAATGTTTATTATCGAGTATTAAAATGATACTTTTCGTGTTCAGCCTCAGTAGAAGTTTCAGGAGTCTGAGTGATGTGGAGCATGTTTGGACAGCTAGCAGCAGGTGGTTAGCTTCTGTCGCCTTAGCTTGTGTGTTTCTGCATGAACTGGATGATAGGACGATATATGCCAACAACAGATCAAAGATCCATCAGAACCTTGCCACCTCATGCAGCAGAGCGTTGTTTTATCAGTTTTATCTTAGTTTATCCCCAGCCTATTAGACCACTGCTACTGTTAAACCAAAGGTTGCTCTCATAGCAGCCACACATACAGCATGCACACCAACAACAATCTGTTCTTTCAGGAATTTATTTTTTTGCATTAGGCAAACAGTAGCCATTTACAATGTATATAGTCTACTATTATATTTCCATTTAAAATAGCAACAATTTGTGCAGTGTAACAATAGAGACAACATATAAGCTGACTTGGAGACACTGTTATTTTACAGTTAAATTATGTTGAAAATATATTTGCAAAGATCAAACCCCTACAAGATTTTTTGTTAAGTTTTACCAAAATATGAAAAGGGTATTATCCATGACTTCTCCTCATAAATGATTATTTATCTATCCACCAGCTCTCTGCTCTGCATTGCTACTGTCCTGTTAATCTTTTCTAACTTACTTGCTAAGCACAGAGTTATGCTTTATGTCAACTAGCATGTGTTTGCCATTGCTGGCACCTCCATCAATGCCTTAGGATGCATTGTGGGTAGTGGGTACATATTCTAGTTATCATGGCTTGAGTGCTTTACACAGGATTATCACAACACAGGGAAGAGGCGCCACCCAGTGGTGGTGCTTGGTCTAGCATGACAACCAAACTGCTGTTGCAGGTTTCAGCCACATAACCATGCATCTTCAGGTTTCAACATTTAGATATGATTCAAAGTGTCACTGTAGAAAATCTATAAATTACTTGACTAAAAGTGAAGGCCTGCTTAAAAAAAGCACAACTTTATCTTCTGAGTGAGTTGGAGGTAATTCTCTTCCCCCTCTTTGAATCAGTAGTCATAGCTGGACTGCTGTTGCTTTCAACTTCTACTTCTATACAACATCAACTCTTATTGAGTGGTGATATTTATGCTGACAGATATCATGCACTTTCAATTCCAATAACATTATGAAGAAAACACTGCAGTGTAGTCTTTGGTTTTAAGAGTGTAATGTCAAAACGGAGTCATTTTAAAAAGGACAAGACTGCCCAGCTTTTGTATAAAGCTATATATTTTCTAACCGCATATCCCAGTCTGACCTCTGTTATCTCTTGCCTGCTGATTGTCAGTTAACCTAAAAAGGTACAAACCAGAAACATTACAAGGGAGGCTGAATGTAATTAAAATAATAGATGTAAAAACTGAAATCTATACTGATCAAGTTATTGATTACTGTGATGAGATGAAAGCTCCACATAGAAACCTTCTGTACTATCTTACACTGTAGAGTTTATCTTCCTCTTGTATTGAGCTTTGACTCTATTCTGCAGGATTTAAGAACTCTTTCTCTACATCAAGTCATGGGAACAACTAAGAACAACTTGTTGCATCATGAATCACAAGGTCTTGATCATTTGGATGTTTTTGAATACCACCTTTAGATGAAAGGGTCTTCAGCAGTAAGCTTGGAGAAGCATTTAATGCTTTTCATCAGTTTGAGGGGAGTAAGGGAGAGCTTTATTGTAGAGGAAGGGTCACCAAGGAAAACTTAGTCCCTATAAAAATAGTACAACAGTTTGACTCGGGATTGGAGCTTTGCATCCGAATGAAAACACAAACTAAACATGTTTAGCCATATTTCTAGCACCATGTTTGTCAAAAACACGTAGAGCTTAAAGGCTGAATTACTTCTTACCAACTCCTTGAAACCACGGGACCTGGGAACCTTGCAGTCATGAGTATGGACCTTAAAGGCCTCATTGGAGGCCCACTGGCCTTCTGTCCAGGAGCAGTTTTGATCATAAACAGACCAAAAATTGACAAAACAGCTACAAATTCCCTTCTGATGTTTAAGAAGGAAATTCTAGTCAATGTTCAGACCTCAACCCAATTGAGATGCTATACTGGATACAGGAGAGAAAACTAAACCCTCCCCTTCAACAATTTGAAGCAATGAGGATCATAAAAGTAGGTTTAAATTCCCTCTCAATGCCCTGAAGGACTAATGCTGGTGTTCACAAGATCACCACTTGAAGTAATTGGTGCCTAAGGTATTTCAATATCAATGGCTTTCAACTCAGGAATTCATCCTGTAATCAATGGGTGGCCGGTTCGTTTCCCAGCTCCGTCCATCTTGGTTGCCATAAGCAAGATACTTCACCCACCTTGCCTGCTAGTGGTGGTCAGAGGGTTATTTACGCCATTTAGCATGAAGCATCATGCAGGTCATAGATGTGTCCTTGTTCCAACACAGCTGATTGTAATGGCTAAATTACCTCCTCAACATATTGAAGTTCTCCAGAGGCCTGGTAATGAGCCAATCATTGAATTCAGGTGACATCAAAAACAAGTAGGTCTCTGGCCCTGGACGTCTCTTTTTGAAGACCATGGTTCTTCAGATGGGTCCTTAGTTTTCCTCATGACTGAGCTGACAGACTTAAAAAACTGCCTTTTACTTCACCTCAGCTGTATTTTACCACCAATCTACAAACAGAGACTGGAAACATTTGCTGGCGTTTGCTTATATTCCTGAATGTATTTCAATGTAATGTAAATTTATTCTTGCTAAGCTCAGTTTTGGAAGCATATTTTGGTGTCACTATGTGTCTTGACAGAGAAAATGCTACATTATGTTTCTCACTGTATATTATCTGTATTTTTTGTACAATGCTTCAGTTGGGTGGACTTAAACGTAAACTGCAAAAGCTGGAAGTACAGAAAATTTACCTAACAGATCTTTAAGTAACTTAACTAAAGTAATATTTTAAAAAGATGAATATGTTTACACACCAATTCTATTTAGTTTATATATAAAGCACACATTTCAATAAAGGTCACTTTAAAGCACTTTGAACAGGTTCCCTTCAAGATGGATCAAACATAGATAACTTTAGTTTAAATCTAATTCCTACTGAAGGAAAATCCCAGAAACCAACAAAGCTGGATTTGGTTTAACATGGCTTCCATAGCAACAGCTCCAGTTTGTCTGCACCAGCTGGGAAATGAAATGAGAAGGCAAAGACACAGATAAACATGGAAGCACCAGGCTATGCATTCTTTTTGCAGAAATGATGGGATAGAGAAAACACAAGAAATGTTAGCAATAATAGCAGAAGCAGTTAGTACAAGACTAGAGTTGGAGAGATAAACACAAAGCTCAGGGTACGTCAAGACAATCCAGAGACTTTCTTAGACAGAATCATACTAAACCAGGCAGTAAACGTGCAGATGTGTAATTACCCTATTCCAAACTGGTTCTACATGTAAGAAGTCCTAAGCTTAACTCTTCAGCTGTACTTCTGGGCCCTCATTTATCAATCGCACTTATGCACAGATCCTTGTGCATTCTGTGTGTAGGAACAATTCTACGCATTGTGTGGTATTTATCAGTCTGGACTTGTATGTAGAATTGTTCCTAAATGTCGGTACAGTCCTAATTGTTCGTATACACAGCATCTAGCAGGGGCGCAGATAGAATTTTAAAACTGAGACAAAGTTTTCAGCATTTTCACCTACCAACACCCCCCCCCCCCCCCCCCCCCCACACACACACACAGGTTTGTTTTGCTATCTTTGTTGGGACTTCTCATTGACATAATGCTTTCTGTAGCCCCTAACCCTAAACATAAAAAATGAATGCCTGACCCTTACCCTAACCCTAACCATAACCTAATTGTAAACCTGACACTAAAACCACATTTTGAGCCTCAAAAATGCCTTCAAAGTTGTGGGGCCCGGGATTTTGGTCCCCACAACGGCTGTCGGTCCCCACAAGGATAGTAAATCCTGATTTTTGGTCCCCACGAACATTTTAAAACACGTACACAACGTTATGAGCCTTAACTAGAGCTTAATTTTACACGAGCTGAAAGTGATCTGCATCAATTCTAGCAGTAACACCAAGTAACACAGACAATCAGTTCAACTGTGACAATAAAGGCCATTTTTCAAAATAAAATACAGCGGCTGACAAACACAATCATATTTCTGGATCTAATGGACTATAGAGATGATACAAGGTACCACAAGGTTCAATATTGGTGATGTTATTTTTTCTAATTTTGGCTACAGTATCTATATCTACAATTTAATTGCTTTTTACAGATGATACAAATCATTTTATTTCAAATAGTCATTGGACAACTCTTATAAAGAAAATAAATGATTACCTTTTTAATTATTCTAAATGAGTAAAAGTAAATAAATTGTTACTAAATGTGAAAAAAATCTGATTATATTGTAATTGTTAGAAATAAAAAAACTGACTAAATTTAAATTCATATTAATAATGAAGAGATCCTACAAGTTTGTACCTCAACCTCAATAGTTACTTGCGGAGTACCACAGGGTTCAGTGCTTGGGCCGATTCTCTTTACTATATATATGCTTCCTATTGGTAAAATAATTAGGCAGCATGGGATAAAATTCCATAGTTACGCAGATGATACACAGCTATATATATCCATAAATCCTGATGAATCCAATCAGTTAGGTAGACTACAGGCATGTCTGGAAGACATAAAAACTTGGATGACTCTAAACTTCTTGCTTCTAAATTCTGATAAAACAGAAGTTGTCGTCTTTGGACCAGAAGCTCTGAAAAAGAAACTACTTAGTCAGCCCCTTCACCTGGACGGCATTAAATTAGCCTCCAGTAATAAAGCAAAAAACCTCGGTGTCATTTTTGACCAAGATATGTCATTTAGAACTTACATTAAAGAAGTCTGTAGGATTTCCTTTTTTCACCTTAGGAATATTGCAAAAATTAGAACCATCCTGTCCAGGAATGATGCTGAAAAACTAGTCCATGCCTTTGTTACTTCAAGGCTGGATTACTGTAACTGTCTATTATCAGGTAGTCCACAGAATACAATTAAAAGTCTTCAGTTAGTTCAAAATGCTGCTGCTAGGATTCTGATGAATATTAAAAGAAGAGATCACATTTCCCCTGTTTTAGCTTCTCTTCACTGGCTCCCAGTAAAATCTAGAATAGAATTCAAGATCCTCCTTCTGACATATAAAGCCCTTAATAATCTAGCTCCATCATACATAAGAGACCTGATTGTTCCATATGTTCCTAACAGAGACCTTCGCTCTCAGACTGCAGGTTTACTGGTAGTTCCTAGGATTTCTAAAAGTAGAATGGGTGGCAGATCTTTCAGCTATCAGGCTCCCCTCCTATGGAACCGGCTCCCAGGGTTGGTTCGTGAAGCAGACAATTTGTCTATCTTTAAAACTAGGCTAAAAACTTTCCTCTTTGACAAAGCTTACAGTTAGAGATATGTTTATAGGTAGTTAGAGTCAGGTCAGACAGGTAGATAGGAAGAGACAGGTTAATGTTAGTAGTCAGGCAGAGTGTCAAAAGTTAGGAAGAGATAGGAAGAGGTAGAGTAGCTAGGTAGAGATAGATTAATGTAAGCCAGGTAAAGATCCGGAGCCGGTCGCGGCTTACCGCCGCGGAAGAAATGCGCCCCACAGGGGCCAGCCAGCGCCGGAGAGAGGTCCCTCAAGGGGATCCTCCCGCACAGTGCGGCCGCCCATTACCTGCCGGGTTGAATCCCCCGGGCAGACTGTGCGGACCCCACCCGTTTATCTCTTAAACGTTTCTCGCCCTCTTCAACTCTGTCCTCTCAGTTCTGTCTATTTTTCCTTTTCCTTAAGATAGTTGTCGACTATCGGTCTCGTGCCGGTATTTAGCCTTAGATGGAGTTTACCACCCACTTTGGGCTGCATTCTCAAACAACCCGACTCCGAGAAGACCCCGGCATGACGGGGGCCGTTACCGGCCCTACACCGTCCACGGGTCAGGAGGACTCAGACAGAGTGTTGGTAGCCAGGTCTCCTAGTAGCTAGGAGACAGGTTAATGTTAGTAGCTATGCTGCTTTAGGCTAGGCTGTTGGAGGACATTATTAGGGTCTGTTCCTACTTTCTCTCCTACTTCTCCCCAACTGCATGATGTGCTGTCAATTCAAGCACTAACCTGTTTTCTATTATAGTAGGTGCTCCGGATTAGCCCTGCTTGACGACCCTGACTAAGATGGCATTGCAGTGACGGAAAATTCTCCACGTCCTGCAACAAACTTCTGCATCAGTTCTATTGCTCTTTCTGTGTCTCTGTTATGTATTCTCCAAGCCACAGACGGTCGCGGCAGATAACCGCTTGTGCTGAGCCTGGTTCTGCCGGAGGTTTCTTCCTGTTAAAAGGGAGTTTTTCCTTCCCACTGTCGCTGCATGCTTGCTCAGTATGAGGGATTGCTGAGAATTCCACGACGCAATCTTCTGTGGTTCTGTAATTTCTACACTAAACATTGTATTGTAATAACTCTTTTTGTAAAGTGCCTTGAGATGACATCTGTTGGGAAATGGCGCTATATAAATAAACAGAATTGAAACTGAATTGAAGTTTGGCCAATATGTCTTGATTGATGAAAAACATTGCTGGAAAGATAAAATCTGACATTTCTGCAGCAAGATGACCAAATTGATTGGCATTTTAAGTAAAATAATGGACTTTTTTCATAATTCATGTCTTGTAATATTATACAACAGTTTGATTTATCCTTACCTTTCTTACTTTAATATTGTTTGGAGATCAACTTTTAAATTCCACCTAACCAAATATTTATTTTACTTAAAAGGTTTTTAATAATAATTCAAACCCAACACAGTGCATCTCTGTTTTATAATTTACAGCTTTTGAATATTTTTGATAAACTTCTCACCTGTTTTTTTGTTTTTAAAGTTCCTTTTGACACAAATTTGTCATCTCAAGGCACTTCACAAGAAGAGTTATTACAATTAAATGTTCAATTTAGGAATTTGAGAACCACAGAAGATTGTGTCGTGACTTCTCAGCGATCCCTCACACTGAGCAAGCATGAAGCGACAGTGGAGAGGAAAAACTCCCTTTTAACAGGAAGAAACCTCCAGCAGAACCAGGCCCAGTATAAGCGGTCATCTGCCAAGACCGTCTAGGGTTTGGAGAAGGCAGCAGAGACACAGAAAGAGCAACAGAACTGATGTAGAAGCAGAAGTTTGTTGCAGGACGTGGAGAACGTTCCTCCATTGGAATGCCATCTTAGTAAGGGTCATCAAGCAGGGCGGGTCAGGAGCACCTACTGTAGGAAGAGACTAAGAGAGAACAGATTATTGCTCGAATTGACAGCACATCATGCAGTTGGAGAGAGACGTAGGAGAGAAAGTAGGAACAGACTCTAATATTAGAATTCAAATTTACAGCTCCTCTATCAGACAAGCTTCAAATTTGCATCTTCCGTGAAAAAGATCACATGAACAATTCTCAATCAGATTTCATACTTTCATTCAGGCTTCTACCATTTCTGTACACATGAATTTTATGTATCTTTATGTATTTTTCAAATATATAGCCTAACATGTTTTGTATTTTCTTGTGTTAAAAAAAAAATACAGAGAGCTCCCCTGTCTACTCACACTCGAAAACAGGAGGAGAAAATATAATGAATGTGAAAAGTAGATAAAAACATATTTGTATTTCAACGTTATGTCTCCACACTCTCTCTGGCTGCACGTCTCGACAAATGATAAATTAAAGAAAGTTACAAACTTCCTCGGTAGCCAATGTCACACTTCTTCTCTGCGATTTTCGGGCTTCCGCTGCATTGTGGGATAGCGTAGCATGCATCGGATTTCACTGTGGCGCTAGTACCTATCCGGGAACTTTATGCCTACTACGCCAATACATACTACAGATTTGGATCTACTTCATCGCTCGCTTACTGTTTTTCGCCTGCTACGTAGTAGGCATAGTAGGGGTATTCGGAAAGCAGGGTAGGCCTAGCGCCTGTGAAGTAGATGTTGGGTTACGTTGTTCTGCCTTCAATGTAATTGGAAAAATGAGCTTCAAGCACTTAACATCTGTGTTTTGTTTCTTTTTTGCTTTATAAGTGGGGGGGTGGATCAGGATGGATCTGAATCTGGGGGGGACAGATCGGCTCTGCAGCAGAAATGTAACGACTGCATGCTGGGGGAAATGAAGCAGACGAACATGGAAAAAACAGTGGTTAAATTAATTGTATTAAATGACTTTTTTAAAAAGTCAGTTCATCATGAATACTTTTTTTATTGCCGCACCTATGTTTCAACTCGATCTCAATAAAATTCCTTTTTCCGCTCTCTTGACCATTATTTTAAGAAAGAACGTGAGGACTCAATGCATTTGACAGATCTTATGGTGCTTCCAAAAATGCTTAATAATTGAGGGCATTTCTGTATGTATGGGCATGAGGACATGAGTACGCACAAATGGGATTTATCAATACATGATTGTGGAGGACCGTGCACACAAGTGGCCACCGCACAATTCATAAATCAGACTTTGACTGTACGAACATTCTAAATTTCATTCATAGGATTGAATATAGGTCAGTTTCTACGAATGTTTGATAAATGAGGGCCCAGGTATCTGTAGAAGCCCAGGTGTGGTGCAGAGTGCGAGGCTTGGTAAACATGGATCTATGATCCGGTTTATGGTACCATAGTGCCCAGTCTGGTTATGTTCTAGTGATCACAGTTCTATAACCTTATTGGAATAATCAGCAGAGAGCTAAACAATAAACTTAAGATGCCTGTTTTTGGGATATTTGGACATGTCCAGATGTGATAAAACTGTTTTTTGATCCTTTTCCATTATTACTTTTCTATTTGCACTTCAAACAAATTAAGAATGGAAGTAGCTGAAGGATACACTTCTAACTGAAGGGGAAACATTAGATTCTGTGATGTTTCCTCTAAAGATAAGTCGGTAATAGCAGAGCACTTCTTTGACTTTACAGTCATCTGGCCCAAAAATGTTTGCTTTACATTTTATGTTTGTATACGTAGTTGTTAGAAATGCAGCTTTGAAATCCCAAGCAGTGCTTGTTGATGTTAATGAAATGTGTGAATAGTCCCTGTTGTGGTTTTAGAGCTAACCGGGTTCTCCGTGAAGAATTATGCAGGGACTCTTCACTGTGGATTTCTCCTACTGTGTTTTGAAGAGATTTGTGAAAACAATAAATAAACTATATGTGAAGAATGTTGTCTGGCTTTTATGTTGCCGTTTTTGTGATAATCAGGAACCGCAGACTGCTAAAACATACCACACCTTATTTTCAGCTCCCAGTGCTATAACAAAAATGGATTTTATTCCTTTTTGATGAAGGTAAGATAAACTGCCGAATTCCTCAAGGATTTAATGATAGGGATTTATATATCCACAACATTTGCATTTAGGATGAACTAATCATTTGGCACTCAGGTTGGGAGATAATAAAATTCTTTGTGTCTCATGTTTTTCTTATACACTGCATTTATTGGCGTTTTATATTCATATAATCATGTGTGCTTATAAAGTTTGTGTTTTATAATATACCATCATTACTAGAAGAATATTTTTATAAAGATCCACAGCTCAGAGTGAGCCTTGTATACAGAAAGAAGGGGCTCGTTCTCCCCTCTTAGTCACGCTGCCGCTGACAGCTCCTGATTTACACACACATGAAGTCAGCAGCTGTGGGGCAGACGTGACAGGAACAGCCAGAATGAAGAAGAACCTGTTTACTCAAACATCATGCATTGCTTTTAAGATAAGAAACTGCATATATGTTAAATCTTCACATGTTAGATGAATAAGACACATCCCACTTCAAAGGACTGTCTATACATGTGCTAGCAGCTAAAACAGATACTGATTTTGAGTGTCTTGCAGATTTGTAGTCTTGCAGACTTTTCAGATTTTTAGAGGGTTGGGATTTTTGGGGTGTTAGACTTGTTAGAGTTGGCAGAGATTTTGGCAGAGATCTGAAGTTGTACTCTTCTGAGTTTGTATTGTATTTCTTTTTTGAGTTAAGATTAAACTTCTTAAAGTTATTTTCTCCTTTTTGAATTGATTCCTTTAAAAAGTATTAACTCAATATTGTAGTGAGGTTTCATAAAGACTTCTTAATTGGGTTCTCTGACATTATTTAAGACCTGGGGATTGATTGACATGATAATACAGACCTGTTAGACGGCAGCGCTAGCAGCTGACTAGTGGTCGGAGAAGATTCAGGAATTCCTAACCTCGAGGACAGGATTGACAGATGTGCTCCTGACCTGTCACTTCAACTGTGTGTTCGTTGACAGGACATCCAACTTGAAATGTGAGTAGCCTTGGTCTCGTACTCTGACAACGGAACTAATAGGTCAGGCGTCTGAAATTTGCTCGGCTCCAGCTGGTAGAGATTGTAAGTATCCGTCTTCAAACTGTGGCCGTGGGGCTGATTTTTGCTCTCTGTGTTCAGTTCAGGAAACCAGGAGGGATCACAGTGCACCCGACTCAGATTACCTCAGACCCTAACCCCTTTTTTCTTTATATCTCTGGTGAATGGATACATGGTTACAGAAAGGTTGTTAATTTGAATTGAATTGGATTAACTTTATTGTCCCACAAGGGGAAATTCAATTTATAGTACAACCTGTCTAAGATCATGACAAACAAGCAACAAGCAATACAAACAGA
Organism: Apricaphanius iberus; assembly: GCA_028564705.1. Lineage (NCBI taxonomy): Eukaryota > Metazoa > Chordata > Actinopteri > Cyprinodontiformes > Aphaniidae > Apricaphanius > Apricaphanius iberus. The sequence goes on along the minus strand of JAPXFQ010001528.1, from coordinate 119,957 downwards.
TCCAGGTCACTGCAGGGTTTGCAGCCAAAAGGATGGCGCTCCCTTGATTAAAAGATAAGATCAGATACATTTCGGGGGAGGGGGGTCCACGGTGGGGGAAAAAAGTGTTCACATGTGTTTTGATCCTTAGTCAAGAGTCAAAAAACAGGTAGTAGAAAAAACCCCACACCTAAACATTTAAGCACATATTCGGACATTAACATTGACACATCAGGAGGGATGGGCAGGTATGAGCTCCAGAGTGTAAAATCATCATTAGGTCCAGTGACACGAATTTGACAATCTCTGAAGAGATCAATCAGATGAGCGAACTCAGTGTAGTTTCTTGGCTGCATCTACTGAATCTGCATATATAAATATAAATGTATGTATTACTTCGAAGGTTGTAAGACGAGACTGTGTAAGCGTCAGGGGCTGACACAGATCTTAGCGAACTGTATAAGTATTCTGAACAGAGAAGTTTTTACTATATAAGAACAGAGGGGAATTGTAGGTCAAGAGATGCTGAAAGATTCAGGAAGTATTTACGTATATTTTCAGTTTAAGTAGGCTGAGACTCAATCACTTTGCTTTTTATATATCGCATATGCATTATTAGATTCGTTATTTATTTTAAAATATACGCTTTATTTATGTTTGTTCTTGTGCGTTAACTGTGCGTCTGCGTGCCCTTATACCCGCGTGGAGCTTCTGGACATTAGAACTACCACCCCTACGGACTTATTACCAGTTTTTTTTGCATCAGCTGCGGACCTGGTCCATTACATCAACAGCAGCTGGTGCACGGATGTGACTGTGATCTCCCAACACTGCGCTCCTTCTCTGGAATATCTGTTCATCCACTGTAAGCCTTTTTAATCACAGCGTGAGATTGCTTCATTCATTCTGGTGACTGCCTACATTCCGGCGAGCGCGGACGTGCACGAGGCTCAGCGCACGCTTGCAGGCCAGATATTAATGTGGAGCGGTCTTTTCCGGACTCTCTTGTTATCGTGCTTGGTGACTTTAACAAGGGAAACCTGAGCCAGGAATTACCAAAGTATAGACAGTTCATTAAATGCCCGACTAGAGAGGAGAACACGTTGGATCACTGCTACACTACAGTCAGCAGAGCGTATCATGCTGTCCCGCGCGCTGCCCTCGGACTATCAGATCACGTGATGGTGCACCTAATTCCCTCATACCGAAAGACACTGAAATTGGCCAAGCCTGTCGTGATAACAACGAGGAAATACACCTCTGAAGCTGTGGAGGAGCTGCGCTCATGTTGGGAGACGACAGACTGGGGAGCGTTTGGAGCAGCCACGGACAATCTGGACGAGTATACGGACACTGTGACCTCATACATTCAGTTCAATGAGACGCGCATCATCCCAACGCGCACCAGGATTTGTTATAACAATGACAAGCCCTGGTTCACACCCAAGCTCTGCCACCTACGTGAGGAGAAGGAAGTAGCACGGCGGAGTGAGGACCGGAGTACATACAGACGAGCAAAGTACCACTTCAGCAGTGAAGTGAGAAGAGCAAAATCTGTGTACTCCAACCATATACAGGAACACTTTAGCTCCAACGACTCTGCAGCCGTGTGGAGGGGGTTGAGGGCTCTCACAAACTACAAGCCCAAAGCCCCCCAGGCCCTGAACGACCGGACTCTCGCCCAGGGCCTGAATACACACTACTGCCGCTTTGAACAGCCGTCTGCTCCTCTGCTCCCCCCACCATCACCCCAACCATCAACGACCCCAGCACTTCATCAAAGGACTCCTCAGGACTCCTGCAGTTCGCCTACAGAGCCAACAGGTCTGTGGATGATGCAGTGAACCTGGCCCTCCATTTCATCCTGGAGCATCTGGACTCCCCAGGAACCTACGCCAGGATCCTGTTTGTGGACTTCAGTTCTGCCTTCAACACCATCCTCCCTGGACTGCTACGAGACAAGCTCTACCAGCTCAGCGTGCCCGACTCCCTCTGCAGGTGGATCACTGACTTCCTGTCGGACCGGAGACAGCACGTGCGGTTGGGGAAGATTGTCTCGGACAATCGGACTACAAACACTGGGACTCCTCAGGGCTGTGTACTCTCCCCCTGGCTCTTCTCGCTGTATACAAACTGCTGCACCTCCAGTCACCAGTCCGTAAAGCTGATCAAGTTTGCGGACGACACCACCCTCATCGGACTTATCTCAGACGGTGATGAGTCCGCCTACAGGAGAGAGGTGGACCGGCTGGCTTCTTGGTGCAGTCACAACAACCTGGAGCTGAACGCCCAGAAGACAGTGGAGATGATCATGGACTTCAGGAAAGTCACAGCCCCACCGTATCCCCTCACCCTGATGGACTCTCCCACCCCCATCTCCATCGTGGACTCCTTCCGTTTCCTGGGCACCACCATCACCCAGGACCTCAAGTGGGAGCCAACCATCAGCTCCCTCATCAAGAAGGCCCAGCAGAGGATGTACTTCCTGCGGCAGCTGAGGAAACTCAAGGTGCCGACCGAGATGCTGGTGCAGTTCTACACGGCCATCATCGAGTCCATCCTCACCTCCTCCATCACCGTGTGGTTCCCCGGCGCCGCAGACCGGGACAAACACCGACTGCAGCGCATCGTGCGTGCTGCTGAGAAGGTGATTGGCTGCAGGCTCCCATCCCTCCGGGACCTGTTCTCCTCCAGGACCCGGAGGCGTGTGGGTCGGATCACAGCTGACTCTTCTCACCCTGGACACCGACTATTCTCCCTCCTCCCCTCAGGCAGGAGGCTACGGTCCATCCAGACCCACACCTCCCGCCACCTGAACAGTTTCTTCCCCTCCGCCATCAGACTCATGAACAATAACAAGACCCGATAGTTCAGTTAAAGACCCATGTAGGATATAACCATCTGCACTATATAACTTTATTTTACTGGACAGTGTGGTCTGACCACACTTAGATCTGCTGCTGTCTTTCACCTGCACATCTGTGAATGGAACCCTGCTGCTGTTCTTATGTTAAAAGGATGTTTATCTCTTCATAGTTATTTTATATAAATATAGATTATAATATTTATAAAGACTTTAGCCTTTTAGCTCATTCTTTTTATTTTTATCTATTTTATTTTTATTTATGTTAAATGTTTTATGTTGCACGATTGTACCGAGAAAAATTCCTAGTTTGTGAAATTGTTCTCAAACAATGGCAATAAAACCTATTCTCATTCTGATTCTTTAACCAAAATTGAAGCAACCCAAAGTTAATGGAGTGAATTTTTTACTGTATGACAGTGGGGGGGACCGTAAGCTAGATATTGCACAAAGAGTAATGGTGTATTTACGTATATTCGCTGATTGACAACTGGCAACTGTGTTGGCAACTGTCTCAGACAAAATTCCCATGACCCGTGGAGTCCCCCAGGGGTCAATCTTGGGATCACTTTTATTCAACTTGTACATGCTTCCATTGGATCAGCTAATTAACAGCAATAATGTGTCTTACCATAACTACGCAGATTAAACTCAGATCTACTGTACGTTTCACTGCTGGCAGGTGAACATGGGCCTATAGATACACTCTGTCACTGTATTGAACAGATCAGTGTGTGGATGCAAAACAACTTTCTCCAGTATAAACTCAGACAAAGATCTGAGTTTTAGCCCACAGACACAAAGAGAAAGTGTTATCAGTCATCTTGAGTCTCTCTGTCTTCATTAAAAAAATCTGGTTAGAAATTGCTGGAGTTTAAATTTTATATTAAAGTGTTCCTCTATTGTGGATTAACTCCAAAATTGTCAATTAGCTCTGTTCATGGTTTCAGGATCCAGCGGTCCTTAGCAGGGTCGAAAAGTGATATCTATTCCAGAAAACAAAGAGAAAAGACACAACAACAACAACAGATCTGTTTGTTATAAGACGGACCTGCAGGTCGGGCTCACGAATGTGCGTGCCTGCTGACTAACAGAGCTCATCTCTTTTTATTGAACACAAAGAAACGAATCACATGACATGGTCACTCACAGTACATAAATATACTCCCCCAGCCTGGTTCTCCCCAAAAATGATTTACAGACACCCGTTTATATAGGGGCCCTAACCTAAACTATCTTTCTTCCTTCCTGTTTAAACACAGTCTGCTGCAATTTATCAGTTCCTGGTCTAAACAAAGCCTGGTATTTATGACTGTTGTAAAAGCCTGGTACAAAGGTAAGATTGTTTTTACTTCAAATCCCTCTTTTCATTCATTCCAACACGAATTAATTACCCTCTTTGGACCTACCCTGTTTTAATTAATTTTCCTTCTAAGGCTGTATTGTTTGGACTGAATGTGCAACATTGGTCACCAAATATGAAACATACACCACCTTTTTCAGAACCAAGTGTTGTACTTTTGATTATTAACAGAAGGGTGGAGCTACTTTTAGTTTTTAAGTTTTATTTATATTCTGACACTGTAGATGACGCCCCAAAGAAAAACAATGCAGATTTTTAGCCACACCATAATGAAAAAACACAACTAGCAATCTGTTAACATTTCGAATTAAATCAAACTTAAATGTGTTAAGAAACCTGTGAAAATTAAATTGTTACAAACATATACTGTATGTTTAAGAGTTTTTCCCTGTCTTATAACCTTTCGGTTGGTATTACCTTTATTATTTGGGTCGTAACACGCCCTCAGGAGACTTGCAACCTTCTCTCAGATCAACTAATCTCTCTCCTTAGAAGACCCTCTTTAGACATTTAAAAACTTATTTATGAGTTTTAAGAAACTCTTACCAAAAAGGGGTGTTAAGAAATCCTACTATTTTCTTAGATGGGTGTTAAGAAACTCATATTTCAACCAGTGTTAAGAAACTGGACCTGTAAAAGAAAAACTGATTACTGATTTAGGCAGATATTAATGTTTTTTTTTTTTTGGTCTCTATCTTCTGCCCTCGTTGGAGATCCCTCTCTGACTGCTGGTAGCTGCAAGTACGCTGTTTATGGAATCCTCTTCCTCCCAAATATGAAATATTCCTTCTTTTGAAATGGCAATTACTTCATTAACTGACCATTTCCCCCAATCCAACACAGATAAGCCAATTTCTTCAGGTGGAGTAGGCCCAGCCTCCTGTGGCTTATCTCACCAATGTGAGAGCAGTCAAAACCTGCTGTCACTCTCTTTATGTAGATTCTTGTATATCCTTGGAAATCTGCTGCAGTGTGCGAGAAGGATCAGAAGCAGGAGCACACTTGTGTCCAGTGAAACCAGGCGGAACCATTGCCTTTCAGCTGCACCGTGTGGGTGGTACGTGCAGACACCAGGAAAGGGCAAGACCCACTCAGTCTCTGTAGGTGCAGGGCCTGGGCCGTGAGTGATGCGAGGAGAGGGAGGTCACCAAAGATTTCAGCTGTTGATGTTCTCCACGGGGGTCAGGAGCAGGATGCGGAGAGACTTGAGGCCTCTGCCAGCCCTAGTAAACATCTCATAAAAGTAACCTGTTTTGGTCCGGTATACTAATGATTCTTGATGGCAATCAACGTAAATTGGAGGGCCTGTTGCCAATCGGCCCTGTCTGCACAGTTATGGTAGCCAATTTTTTCACCTCAAGTCTAAATCCATACTGCATCACACCAATGTGTGAGCGAATGAGTGAATACTACAAGGATTCTGTAACCCCTGACCGGAGTTACCATGTTGTATGTAATCAATCACCACCTATCCACTTAACCCAGACAGGTCTTAAAAAATTCCCATCACAGGTTTGACAGCAGGCTTGGAGCAAAAGTCTCCCCAAACCTGGCCTTCATGAACTTAATCCAAGATGCAACTCATTGCAAAATGTTAAACCTACTTATTATTTTGCATAATCCTCCTAAATTCCAAACATGTTTAAGTACTGCAACCATACATTACCAACTCGCAAAAAATTTAATTGTGTACAGCCCTGTGTCAATTTGCTAAACTGCCTGTGTTTGCTTGTAACAGCGACCCACTGTGTAAGTCCTCATTAAAGATGTTATTTAATTAGCTGATCGGTCATTAAATTAAAAAGAATAATAATCTGAAAAAATTGCATAAAATGTTGGTACCAATATTAAATGTTCGCTGTATCATTTTTAATAATACTTTGGTACCGTAATGTAGTGTTTGTTTTTCTCTTTTCTGAGTCCCGAGTACCCCTGCAGAATGTTTTGTCCAATTGGAGATTAGTTTCTGTCAGCCTTCTTTCTTATTCAATATGTATGGTGATAGGAGTATGTACCAAAATAACCAATTATGTAATTTTAATATATTATAGTAATGTAATTACACCCTTTAAAATGCAACAATTAAACTGTTATTTAACATTGGATTGTAAGGTAAGGGTTACTTCCTGATTCATTGTTCTTTTATTGGATATCCACTCCATTTCAATATATTCTAACTGTAATGTGCTAAGAAATTGTTTAAATATCTGATTGAAAGATCCCTAGGGAAAGAGCAAACCCTTGCGTTAGTTTGGTGCATCACAGTTGTTCCTGATAAGCAAATAAAAACACATCCCTAATTGAGGGATGTAAAAGTAAGTTCAAAAAACATTTGCTACGTCAATATCTATAAGTCAGTTTGAATTAGGAGTCAAACTAGCCAATGCTTTGTAAGGGTTGGGTGCTGCGCTTAATGCAGGTTTAAGATTTATCGCTTTAAGATAATGTATTATTCCTTATTTTCCCCGTACCTTGTTTCTCTAGATAGAATAGTAGTGTTATAACTAGAATTTGAGGGTTCTGAACGCTCATTTATTTTAAGCCTTCAATTTTATCAGCTATTAATGCTTCAGCATCAGGTTCATGTAACACTGAAGGTGCTAGATGGGGTCAGGATGTTTCAGTTCAATTGTAATAGGCTCAATTTGCATCAAATCAGAGAACCACAGTGCTTGGGGAATCATCTATATTTTCCTTTTTTGTTTCATTCAATTATGCTGGACAGGTAGAACAGGCTCAAAACGTTACCTTTTTTGTCTAACTTTTAACTGATGACTATTTATTCAGCTTGTTTACCTACATTGATAATGTTATTTACTTATTTTAATTATAGTTAAGTTTTAATACACATCCAATCTAAAATTGTATTAATCATTTTATTATCCATTCTAGCTTTTGTCATCTTAATCTGTTAAGCACTTTGAATTGCTCTTTCTGCATGAAAAGTGCTATCTAAATAAAGTTTTGATTTGATTAAAAATTTTCTGTTACAATTTAGCTTAGCCTAAATTCTGTACATCCCTGTGGATGAAGAGTAAAATAAGGATATTATTTAAATACCTGTCCCGTCTGTTACAGTTATGTATTAATAAGGAAATATGAGGAAGCTCTCCCTCACCCATCGTTTGGATTTCTTAGATATTGAATTTGCTAGCAAAACAACGATTTCCCAACACACCAAACAGGGATCTGAGGTTATAGGCCAAGTTCTTCCATCCACCTAACTTTCAAATTGTTCCTGGTAGAGGGTGAGGTGTTACGTGAAGAGGGTCTGGGGGGGCACTAAGGAGTCAGAATTCAAGCAACCAGGGCCGCCATGCGATCAGAAAAGCAGAAGCTCTTGCTGGTAGTCCTGCAGAAGTGGTCCCCATATTACATCAGCAGCTTTTGACCCATCATCTCTCAGCAGAAATTGTCCATGTTGTTCACAACACAAGTGAGTTCATACACTTTTCCCCTTGAAAGTTCAGCATGAGGAGGTGTTCTTTTAAGATGGCCCCTTGTTATTCAACATTAAAAGAGGAAATATTGTCCATTCAGTCATTGTGTGCAGACTGCCACCCTTTTTCCGGTCACAGGGAAAGTCTGTGCCTCTCATCAGTATTCACTGGTTCTCCCTTCTGTTATTGGGAGGAAACAGAGCAAAGCAAGGAGGTGGTTGCGACGGAGCTGCGCCACGCCTTTCGTGCTAGTGGGGCTCTGGTGTGTATTTTGGCTCATCCAGTGTGTAATGCACTGGATGTAATACTCTCCTTTCTTCGCCCACACATTCCTCCCATCACCCTCTAATGCCCACCTTCCCAAGAACACTAGCTAATGTTATCTGGAAATAATCATACTTTGATGGGTGGGACAGCACAGCTAAGCCAGCTCCTAATTTATTTTAATTTCTAAGTCCGGTGGCATTTTTATTTTAAAAATTTCCTTTTCATATTAATTAGACTCCTTCCACAAATGTTTTTTTTTCTGAAAACACATCTAAGTCATGATCATTCTATATTTTATCAATGCAATACCTTTCTATTTTGTCAATTTGATGAATGTCTTGTTCATCTCATGTGTAAATTAAATAATTATAAAGATGGACCCCCGCAATATTTTATCAACATGTTTTAAGATCTCTTTTTAGTGATTTAACCATCCATCCATCCATCCATCTTCTTAACCGCTTATCCAATTCAGGGTCACGGGGCAGCTGGAGCCTATCCCAGCAATTATCAGGCGTTAGGCAGGGTACACTCTGAACAGGACGCCAGTCTGTTGCAGGGCCAACACAGAGAGACAGACAACCATTCACACTCACATTCATTCCTAGGGACAATTTTAGAGTGATCAATTCACCTATCATGCATGTTTTTGGACTGTGGGAGGAAGCCGGAGTACCCGGAGAGAACCCACGCATACACGGGGAGAACATGCAAACTCCATGCAGAAAGACCCTGGGCTGGGATACGAACCCACGACCTTCTTGCTGCAAGGCAACAGCGCTAACCACTGCGCCACCGTGCAGCCCGTGATTTAACCATTATGTATTTATTTCAACCAAAAATCTGTTTGCTTTTCAATCTGTCCTTTATCAATGCAGCTTGTATTTTATTCTTAGTTAGCCTACTTAATCCTATCTTAGAAACCCACTATATATGTATATATATATATATATATATATATATATATATATATATATATATATATATATATATTAGGGGTGTGAGGAAAAATCAATTCACGTCTGAATCTCGATTCCTATTTAACAAGATTCAGAATCGATCCGAAATGTTTGAGAATTGATTCTCAAAAAATATGTTTTGTGAACCTTTTGACATTTTCGCTTCGCGTAGGGTTTGTCATGCAATGGCCACCGTCGCATTGACAGGTCTGATGCGCCGTAGGCTAGCTAGCGCTAGCTAGCTGTAGCCGCTAGGTTAAAGGTTCAGCATGAAAGACAAAAGAGAAATCCAGCCCGCCCCGTCTTTGCTGAAGGTAAAGTTTTGGGCCGTCTAAAAGGTCTTCTCCATACTAATGACACCCTTGGCTAAAGTTTTATTGTATTTTTATAAATCTGCAAGTATATAAGAGCGATCTTTCTTTATAAGCTACACATAAACTTCCAGCAGTTCTGCACACCTGTGGCGCTTTCAAGGAAGTCCGAAATCTATGCTGAGTTCAATAATGTTAGGACTTTTAAAATTTCTAACAAAAACAATGATAATAATAACATAAACCATAAATTTCTGTTTAATTATTGTTGATAAGCAACACTTGGTGCGTACTAAATATTTTCAATGTATTTTCTAGTACGTACCAAAGAACAAACAAAATACATATTATTATTGTTTTTTTCTTCTTAAAATATATCAGCATTTTTTTTCAAGACTAGAAAATTTTTTTAAAAGGTCTTGGATGTCCAGTTGCAATTTCATGTCTTGTTACTTTTGAACCAGTTCCTTTCTCTCAGCATAGATTGTAAAATCCATTTTGTGTTGATGCCCTGTTACATTCATGGCTCACTTCATCACAGACACTTGGCAGATCAAGTTGTGTGTATTACAAACACAAATGATGAATGAAAGAGTATTGATTGAGAAACATTTTTTTATTTGAATCAAGAATCGCTTCTGAATCGAGAATCGTTTCTGAATCGAATCGTCACCCAAAGAATCAGAATCGAATTTAATCGTGAGATGTTGTAAGATTCCCATCCCTAATATATATATGTATATAGATATAGATATTGTGCACCGTCCTCCACTTTGCATTTTGGTGGACGTTGGATAACGACCACGTTAATTTCTATCACTTCCCATTCAGGTTCACCGTCTTCCTCAGAAATGTCCTGAGAGACAGGTTTCGGCTGTACCCCATCTGCGTGCGCCGATGTATTAGCAGCACCTGATAAAAGGATTTCTGTTTTTCTATCATGATCGAATTTTCTGTTTCAGATACAGCTACATCTAGGTCTATGTTGTGGTCATTAGAAAGAAAGTATTCTCTCGGGTTTCGGAATGTTTCTACCCTATTTTTGATAAAATCACAGCGGGTTCAGATGTCCCCTCATCCTGAGGAGCATCCTTCATCTGCCCTACTTCTAATTTCACTAAATTTGCTTTATTATCCAATGAATAGTCCTTCTTCTTTTTACTTAAAACATTAAAAATGGCAATAAATCTATATAGTTTAAAACACCAAGAAGGCAAAAACTTAGATGAACAATAACACCCCTTTTTTATCGAAACTGGTGTAAAGGTTATAGAGTATTTATTTAAATATTATTTCTTAATCTCTTTTTTTCAGTAAATTTTTCTGAACATAGTTACGAATAATTTAACATAAACTCAACATAGTTATTGACAGAAAATAAACACTTAAAAATTAATTCTTGATACACTATGCTCCCACTGTTTTTTTTAAACTGCCGATACAAAGTGTAAATGCCCCATGCCGAAAAATAATAAAGCTAGAAAATTTTACGAGCGGATTTTTAGATCCTCATTTAATTATTTTAATTCAGAGATTTATACTAATCTGTCAAAAAACTAACAGAGTCTAGTTTTTTGGTGCCAGCACTCTGAAAACCGCTCTCTAGACCCTGACTGGCAGCACATATCTTGAATAACCGATAATCTGTGGCCACAAAACCCCTTTTGTTTATCGTTGAAGCGTATATTTAAAGCTTGTTTGTTTCAACCTTGCTTTTCATCTCAAAATGTAAATGTATTGCTCCGCAGAGTACACCTGTGATTTCTCTTCAGCAAGGCTGTGCCGCTTGAACTCGCAACAGCTCCAAAAACCGACTCTTTTAGTGACTGCTTTGAAATGAACACCGTTCATATACGTAGTACTTATATGAATATATAAAAGAACTGTGTTGAAATGATGAACCATAATATATAGATAATCTTGAAAATAGATATGTTTCTAAATGCAAATAAATCAATTCTGCAGATATTTTGGTACATACATGATAGCATTACGCAGTTGCTGCAGTTTAGTCCATGATGCGAATCTCCCGTTCCACCACATCCCAAAGGTGCTCCATTGGATTGAAATCTGGTGACGGCGAAGGCCATTCGAGTACAGTGAACTCATTCAGTATGTTTACATGCAGCAAGAGAAATTCAAATTATTACCTAAGTCTGACTGAAATCAGACTTTTAAAATGTGTCTATACACCTTAGTCTGGCTTAAATGGAATCTAAGTGTAGTTTCAGAATCTCGACTGAGGTACACAGATATTGCGATTGGGAATTGGAGTACTCTGCAACCCCCCCACCCCCACCCGCTGTGGCGTTGTAACGATGTTCAATTGGTACTATGGATCACATACAAATGTTAATACCAAGATAACCACTATAATCAAAAAGGGGTTAACCAACAAAATAAAAATAAGTAATTTACTAATTTTTTCAATCCTATTCCCTCTAAAACAGAAAAATCACAAAACATGAGAACCTAGTTTGGGATTAAAGTTAAAAATAACACAATAATCATTAATCGTAATTCATTGTGTAAAGAACAACACTTTTGACTTCTGATGGAGGCACTTTTTTTGTTCTCCCATAAGAAAAATCTAGGTAGTGCATTCTAGAAAATTCCCCTCACACCATCACAACACCACCAGCAGCCTAAACTGTCGATACAAGGCAGGATGGATCCATGTTTTCATGTTGTTGATGCCAAATACTGACCCTACCATCCAAATGTTGCAGCAGAAATCGACACTGTGCAAATTGTAGCCTCAGTTTCTTGTTCTTAGCAGTCAGTTTGGTGTTCTGCTGCTGTAGCCCATCTGCCTCGAGGTTCGACGTGTTTTGTATTCAGAGATGCTCTTCTACATACCTTGGTTTTAACAAGTGGTCATTTGAGTTACTGTTCTCTTTCTATCAGCTCGAACCAGTCTGGCCATTCTCCTTTCACCTCTGGCATCAACAAATCACCCTATTTGATGCTCAGTTTCAAATGCAGCAGATCGTCTTAACCATGTCGACATGCCTAAATGCATTGAGTTGCCCCCATGTGAATAACTAATTAACTGAGGGCTTAATAAAGTGGCCAGTGAGTGTGCGTGTGTGTTTGTATATATATATACGCTGCATGATATATCGTTAGAAAATCCTGGTCTCGATTCACACATACAATCTCATTTTAAAGCAAAAAAAAGTCGGGATTCACGCTCTTACCAATATCGTGTATATCCTTATATGAATATAATTCTGTTTAAATTATTTATTGTTTATCTAATTTATTTTCTGAAGATGTATGTTCTGTACAGGCTATGTTGGAAATGGAAATAGAGGGGTCATCCGCAGCATTTATTCAGAGACCAAGCACCGACCCTTTCTGTACAGAAAGGGTCATGTCTGTGCAATGGATGCAAGGGTTTTTGATTATTAGGTACATGTTGTTTTTTTTATGGGGGGTGAGAGATAGTTGTGCAGTATGTTTAAACAATGCAAAAAAGTCAATCATGTTAAGACAATTAAACAGATCTTCAAATGACAATTTTTTGATTGCATTTGATATCAGGTCTTATCCTGTCTACTAATGTTCATGTTGTTATTGGAAATTCTTACATTAGAGTGATACTTGAAATTTAAATATAAACTATTTCCAGGGCTCTACTGATACACATGTTCAGTATTGTATCTCCTGTCTGTGAACCTCTGCCCTATTGCTCAGTTCATGCATGGTGGATACTTTCTCACTCATGTCACGTTATGTATTGTTAATGCATTAAAATAAATAATTCAGTAATAATTTATCTTTTTCATGTTCCGATATTTATACAAAGATTAAATCTGCTTAAAATGTACAAGCAATAGGAAATGTAATAATCAGACTTAGTAGGGCTTTGCAGTATACAAAAAATTACCAATACCGAAATTTCTGACTGTTACCGACGGCATTTTGCCCATGTTCGGTATTTAAAAAGATGAAAAGATGTGTTTTAGTTTAGCGGCGCTCCTTTCCCGTTTAGAAATGAGCTTTGCTTTGAGTCACATTACTACGAACTGTTATGTGACATACAGAGGGAGAAAGCTTCTAACGCAGCGACTGTGTAGCTACAGTGTATTTAGCAAGTGTTTAGACTCATCTAGCGACTGTTTTTCAGAAAAATTCGACTAGCGACAAATAAAATGACTTTTTACGGTGTTATTGGATACTCAAACTTTAACGGGGAGCACATATCTTTGTTACGGCAGCAACGGAGTTGCAGCCAAACCAGAGTGTTTCTAGCTCAACAGGTCCATCCGCCCAGGTTCTGCTCAGGTGGAGCAGATGTTAACCCCGCTGAGTTGTTGTGCCCCCGTGCGCAGATATAAAAAATGTTCTGTCTAAAATAAACGAATGCACATTAAATCAGAGATTTCGCTCAGCCCCCGTGACTTCTGAGTTTAAACTGGACTCTAAGAAATACAGAGAGGAGTGGGAATCAAACACTAAATTAAAAGGCTGTTTGAAGCCATTCAATAGCAAGAAGCCATCATATTTTAAAGAAAATTATGTACATTTTGCCACTACCAGAAAAGGACGGGAGGGATGTAATGTTGTCATTGTTATCGTCCCCTTATCTTTATCGACATGAAATGCTCAATTTACCGTGATATTAATTTTAGCTCATATAGTCCGGCTTAGTCTTTTTTCACGATTTAGAACAGGACTGGGCAGCCATATGTAGAAATGAGTGAAAAAATAATACATAGCTACAAACAACATCAGACTAATTATTTTGGAAAGGGTACTTATTGCCCTGTGGACCAATGTAGGTATTTACAATGTGGAATTAGAGTAACTTCTTTACCTTAAGGTGGATATTTTTTCTCTGTTTAATTAGATTAGTTCAAATGGAGCTAGATCATTTGTTAACACTGTCAGGGTTGTCTCAGCCCTTGTCATGATTACAATCAGCTCCTCTCACACCATCATCACACGCATATGTGTTCACTCTTCAGCCACTCACCTCATGTCCTTATGACCCATCACCTCCCTTCAGTCAGTGCCGGATCATTACAGGAGTTCAATCCAGATGTCTACCATGTGTGTGCCTGCCATCTCTTCTGCGTTAGGGTCCATGCCTTCATACACACATCCTTACAGCCCTAAGTCTTCCAGATATTTCTAGATGACGAGGAATTCATTAATACAAAAAATGTCCATCCATCCATCCATCAATCTTCTTCCGCTTATCCGGTCGGGTCCTTGCAAGGGTACTTATTGCCCTGTGGACCAATGTAGGTCTTTACAATGTGGAATTAGAGTAGCTTTTTTACCTTAAGGTGGATATTTTTTCTCTGTTTAATTAGATTAGTTCAAATGGAGCTAGATCATTTGTTAACACTGGGTTGTCTCAGCCCTTGTCATGATTACAATCAGCTCCTCTCACACCATCATCACAAGCACCTGTCTTCAATCTTCAGCCACTCACCTCATGTCCTTATGACCCATCACCTCCCTTCAGTCAGTGCCGGATCATTACAGGAGTTCAATCCAGATGTCTACCATGTGTGTGCCTGCCATCTCTTCTGCGTTAGGGTCCATGCCTTCATACACACATCCTTACAGCCCTAAGTCTTCCAGATATTTCTAGATGACGAGGAATTCATTAATACAAAAAATGTCCATCCATCCATCCATCAATCTTCTTCCGCTTATCCGGTCGGGTCCTTGCAAGGGTACTTATTGCCCTGTGGACCAATGTAGGTCTTTACAATGTGGAATTAGAGTAGCTTTTTTACCTTAAGGTGGATATTTTTTCTCTGTTTAATTAGATTAGTTCAAATGGAGCTAGATCATTTGTTAACACTGGGTTGTCTCAGCCCTTGTCATGATTACAATCAGCTCCTCTCACACCATCATCACAAGCACCTGTCTTCAATCTTCAGCCACTCACCTCATGTCCTTATGACCCATCACCTCCCTTCAGTCAGCGCCGGATCATTACAGGAGTTCAATCCAGATGTCTACCGTGTGTCTGCCTGCCATCTCTGTCGTCCTACACCTTCGTTCCTGCCATGCAGACCACCATAATCACCATCACTCTGCACCTTCAATAAACAGCTCTGCACCTTGCTACTGCGTTAGGGTCCATACCTTCATACATACATCCTAACAGAATGATCCTGCCCAGAAAGATGGACCCAGCAGAAGCCTCCGATCCAGACATCCTGGAGTCGACCTGGTGTAGGCTGGATAAGGTCTCCGGCTTCGGCAGTCCCTCTGCTCGCCTCACTGCCGTGGAGGATTATGTCCTGGACCTCCTTCCCCGGTTCCGCTCCAGCCTCAACTCGCTCGATACGGAGGAGTTGGAAGAGGCAGCCGACGATGCCCTCCTTGCAGCGGAGGATGAGCTGTCTTCTGCGGTGAGGCAGCCCGCTTCCACCAACGTCGGCTCGGTCTCCTGGCTCCACGCGCCTCCAATCCTCTCTCCGGCTGTCTTTGCTCCTTTTCTGGCTGCTTCGCTGGGAACTGCCCCTGTCGGAACCAGCCGCCCAGCTTTGGCTGCAACATCGGCGTCTGCCAGCCCAAAGCTGGGTCCCCTCTATGTCAGGGAAGACGAGCTGTTCGAGTTTTTTTTATGGAGACAGACTCGACTACCTCTGCTCCAGAGGGGATCCAGCTCTTCACCGCAACCGGCGACACAGACTCCGCAAAGCTGCGCCGGAGTATTCTCCCTCGGACTGGGCGGAATAGGAGGAGCAGTGTTTGGAACAGCAGACCTCGCTTATCGGCTCTAAGCTCGCGTATTGCGCACCAGGAACCAGTCCACCCAGGCACGAGTGACCATCTCAGCCACGCAGCCAAAGGCAAGAGGCTCCTCCACCACCTCGCGGCAGATGGCCGTGCCAACGAGGAAGAGCGGCTTCCGGGTTGGCCGCGAAGTTGGCGTCTGCTTCAGCCTGCTTGGCCGCGAAGTTGGCGTCTGCATCAGCCTGTTCAACCTTCTCCTTCTTCCAGTCTCTGCCCCCAGAGCAAGCAGAGCTCCTTCAGTCTCTGGTCCCAGAGCAGCTGGATTTGCCGCTGCCTCCGCCAGAGCTGCTGGATGCGCCGCTGCACCTGTCCTCAGCCGCCGCTTCTCATCCGCCGCTGCACCTGTCCTCAGCCGCCGCTTCTCATCCGCCGCTGCAAGTGTCCCCAGCCGCCGCTTCTCAGCCGCCACTTCTCAGCCGCCGCTGCACCTGTCCTCTGCCGCCGCTTCTCCCCCGCCGCTGCACAGTCTTCAGGTTCCCAAACCTGCTCCTCGTCTCCTGGTTCCCAAACCTGCTCCTCTTCTCCAGGTTCCCAGACCTGCTCCTCGTCTCCAGGTTCCCAGACCTGCTCCTCGTCTCCAGGTTCCCAGACCTGCTCCCCGCCTCCGGGCCCCTGTGCCTGCACCCCTCTTGAGTGTTCAGGCCCCGACGCCTCAGCGTCGTCTCCAGGTTCCCAGACCTGCTCCTCGTCTCCAGGTTCCCAGACCTGCTCCTCGTCTTCAGGTCCCCAAGAGAGGATCTCTGGGCAGTCCGCCCGACTCACGCCCCACAAGGGGACGTCCGCCAGTCCGTCGTCCGGCCAGAGGACCCCATTCGGGCCGTCCGCCCGACTACCGTCCCGTGAGAGGATGCCATCCGGGTCGCCCTCCCGACTCAGTTCCCTCAAGGGGACGTCATCCGGACTCTGGCCCCCCTTCCGTGGGCCCCCTCCATCCACCCTGGAGGGGTGCTTCTTTTTTTGTTTTCTTTGTTTTTCCCTCCATGGCGTCTGGAATCCGCCTTTAAAGGGGGGGGTGGGGTCCTGTCATGATAACAATCAGCTCCTCTCACACCATCATCACACCGCACCTGTCTTCAATCTTCAGTCACTCACCTCACATCCTTATATCCCCTCAACTCCCTTCAGTCAGCGCCGGATCATTACGGGAGTTCAATCCAGATGTCTACCGTGTGTGTGCCTGCCGTCTCTGTCGTCCTACACCTTCGTTCCTGCCATCCAGACCACCATCATCACCATCACTCTGCACCTTCAATAAACAGCTCTGCACCTTGCTTCTGCGTTAGGGTCCATGCCCAACATACACACATCCTTACAGCCCTAAGTCTTCCAGATATTTCTAGGTGACGAGGAATTCATTAATACAAAAAATGTCCGTCCATCAATCCATCCATCCATCTTCTTCCGCTTATCCGGTCGGGTCGCGGGGGCAGTAGCCTAAGCAGAGAGACCCAGACTTCCCTCTCCCCGGCCACTTGGGCCAGCTCCTCGGGAGGAATCCCGAGGTGTTCCCAGGCCAGCTGGGAGACATAATCCCTCCAGCGAGTCCTGGGTCTTCCTCTGGGTCACCTTCCGGTGGGACGTGCCCGGAACAAAAATGTCAGGAATTATTACTAGGAAATATCTATGCAAAAAGGTGGCTTACATGAAGGGCATTATATAAAGACAATTAACTTTCAAATTTGGTGTCTGGGTTCAGCCAGTTTCTTTCTTTTACAAGGTCATCACTTCCTATAAGGCAAACAAAATATCAGATGTAAAATATCATCAGGTTAGATGTTGTAAAAAATATTAATTTAAACCACTTGGAAAAATTAATTCATTTGAGTTAAAATTTAAAATAAATGAATGATGTGGAAGATTTGTGGATAGTTTTGCATTTGAGTTAAATTGATTTTGAATTTAAAATGGTGTATTAAAAACAATTATAAGGTGAAATAGCCCAAATATCTCTAATGTTTTGACTATTAGCAATAACTATCTTAAAGCACACATTACTAATAAGTAAAAATAATTCAAGACCTGTAATATTTGCTTGATGTTCTGTACTTTCAAACTATAAGTGCTCTTGTTGTAATATCTCTTGAAAATGATTATCATGAAAATGTTTCTATATAAGTTATCCATATTTTTAAGCTTGTCTGTAGTATAGCCATTAATCTTAAAAGGCATATTTACATTTTTTAATTTACCGTATCCAGAGGTATAAGATGGTGTTGATGGCGACACTGGACGGGAGTATCCCAATGGCAGCAGCGTTCAAAAAGATCGGGGTGGACCATAAAACCATTGCAGACACAGCTGCAATGGCTGAGCTTGCGGCAATGAGCAAAGAAAAATATGATGAGCTCAGAAAAGCATTTATCGCAAAGGAGACTTTAGCTTCCTTTGCTAAAAAATTCAAGGAAGTCATTCAGTCGTATGGTCTTGTTTGGGATGTCCTTCAAATGAAGGAGACAGGAACACTTCTAAGAATGTTCCCTAAAATGTAAAGAAAAGTATTTGTTTTGTTATTGTTACGAAAAGTGTGAACTTTGTGTCTATTTCCAAGAATTATGTTCATTGTATTTTTCATATACCACCTTGAAGGTGTGAAAGTAAGGATTTTGTTTGAACCTTAATTTTGTAACTACTGTTTTAAAATGTTTTAGCATGTTTATTTTAAAAGTTGTAATAGTAAAGTTAAGTTTTGACAAGGTATTTTCTGTTTATTGATATGTGCTCTATTTAGATCAATATTTTTAAAAGTCCTGGAAGGATTGATTTGAGCCAAGTAACACCTGCAGGATTTTGGCCAACGCTGACAGTAAATGGACAACCATACTCAGGTTGTTTTTTTTTTTTGTGTGAGAAAATATATCTCTATGGCTTATTACTACACAAGATAAAGAAAAATGCTGTGTGAAAATACTCAAATTCTCTATGACAAATGCCCATGTAAAAACATAGTAAACAAAGTAAGTTGTGATGTGTTCCTCAGTAAGTACATGGGAGATGGCTTCACTTTACTTTAGGGTACACAAATGTAGTATGTAATGTTTAGGTACTGAGTGAGTAAGGATTAATTCATAGTTAGGTACCTGGGAAAAGCCTTCACTTTACTTTAGGGTACAGAAATGTGGTATGTAATGCTTAGGTACATGGTAAGTAATAAATCGTTCCTCAGTAGTTATTTAGAAAGAACTTTCACTATACTTTAGGGTACACCAATGTGGTATGTAATGTTTAGGTACTGAGTGAGTACGTATTAATTCCTTGTTAGGTACCTGGGAAAAGCCTTCACTTTACTTTAGGGTACAGAAATGTGGTATGTGATGCTTAGGTACTGTGTAAGTAATGATTAGATTCTCAGTGGGTATTTAGGAGAAGCCTTCACTTTAGGGTACACAAATGTAGTATGTAATGGTTAAGTACTAAGGCTACGTCCACACTAAACAGCTAAAGTTATACGGGGAGTCAGACGCCCAATGTTATCCACTCAACACAAGCATTTACGCCCCATTTAAGGTCCCATGATTGTGCAATCCCATACCAACCTGTGCATATACTGGGCATGCGTGAAAAGACGCATGAGACATGCGTATTATCTACCTGACTGCGTGCGCCAACATAATATACACAAGAAGCTCTACAGAACAGTACATATTTGTTTGTTCCTTTAACCGAAGACAACCATGGCTGCTCAGAAGAAGAGAGAGTTTTTGGTGTGGACCGACGGTCGACTTGTTACTTTGCTGTTGTCTGTCTGTAGTGTTGCGTTGTTGTTGTCAACCTGGAACGCAGCATTCATTAACGTCCCTTCCTTTCATTATCCGGGGAAGCTGTCCAAACCAGCTCATTTAGCCGTTGAATTAAGAATTAGACGGCCCTCTTACCCGGCTAATTATTATCTGGCCACAGCCCTTAAAAAACACCGGGTTAGTGTGGACGATAGGAGGGTGTAGACTAAATAATGATACATTTAAGGCATTATCCGGCTTATTGTGGACATGGCCTAAGTAAGTAGTGATTCGTTCCTCAGTGGGTATTTAGGAAGGGGCTTCACGTTACTTAAGGGTACACAAATGTACTAAGTAATGATTAGGTACAGAGTAAGTAGTTATTCGTTCCTCAGTAGATACTTGAGTGGTTGCATCACTGCACATGCCAGTGCACAAAGTAAGGGAATAGACAATGGTTTCTTACCTATTAAGTGACAGACAAGTGAAATACAGATGATAAAGCTGAGCAACGTCACTGTGACATTGCAAATGCTTTGCATCCTTAATTGAAGTTTACAATAGAGAGTCTACAGGCATTAATGCCCAATTCAATCATCTGTTTCTTTGACACCTAACCATTCATCCCTATAAGACTTGTGGGTGTTTTCACCAGTAAGTACTGGTTAACTACCCCTTTGTCCCTGTATAAGACTTGTGAGTGTTTTCACCAGTAAGTACTGGTTAACTACTCATTAGTCCCTGATTCATTCCTCCGTTATTCCTTAGATAACTACACATTAGTCCCTTAATAAGACAGGTGGGTGTTTTTGGCAGTGAGTACAGGTTAACTACCAATTGGTTCCTGGTTCATTAGTCATTATCTCCTAAGTCGTTCCCCTAGTAACGAAGGACAATTTTGTGTACCTTATTGTAAAGTGTTACCAAAAAATCTGATGGACTTTGAGTGGCACTTCATACAGGTTAGTCACTGTCATTTTCTTTTAGAAATGTGTTTCTAAATCATTTACATTCTAATGATATTTTCCTTCCTTGTTCTATTCTGAATGGCTTTCTCATCTATACCATAAACAGTAAAGGACACTTGGACTCCTGTAAACAGTAACACGTCATAGTTCACAATGTTTAACCCTGTTCAGGACAGTAACATGTTACTCCACCGTTTATATTCAAGTGTGCAACCATGTTTAAATGTTTATGTATTTTTGGGTGACTACTGTTTTTCTGTTATACTACCAGAGCATTGGCAGTTGCTTTTGTTGACAGAGTTTTTGGTATACTACAAAACAACCTCTAATATTGCACTTTTTTCCACAGTAAGTGTACCTATTGCAATGTTTTTGTATGGACCAATTGTTTTAAATTATTTTCTGAGAATCAGAATCAGAATCAGCTTTAATGGCCAAGTATGACACATACAAGTATGACGCATACAAGGAATTTACAGATACAGTACAACCTGTCCAAGATCATTACAAACAACAACAAACAGATCCAGGTCACTGTTGGGCATGCAGCCACAGAGCGGCGCTCCCGTTTATGAAACATAGAGAAGTAAACATCTGGGTAGGGGAGGGTTCCACGGTGAGGGGAAAAAACGCTCAACTGTGTTGTGGGTCCGTACAGCACTCACAACGCAGGTAATAAAAAAAACACACCAACAAACATTTAAGCACATATTCAGACAATAACAATGACACATCAGGAAGGATGGGCAGGTATGAGCTCCAGTCCACAGGTTAACTCGCTGCCATCGAGGCGCGCTGTTATCCAGCTTCATGTTGCAGCAGAGAGAATTGAGGATACAGAGAGACGGTGTGTGTGAATGTGAGTGTGTGTAACCATGTCAGTGTGTGCGTCAGTAGATGCAGGTGTACGGGGGAGAGGAGACTCTGTTGACATTCTTCTCAGGGACATTTGATTAGGATCAGGTTGAAAAAATATATATTATTTGGATTGCAGGGAGAGATCAAATATTCCTTTCTGTCCCTTCAGTCTGTCAGTGGTTTCTTTTGTAGTCTAATTCAGCCAAATTGTAGTTCAAATTAAAGTTCCAAATCTGAATTAATTCCCAGATTAATAGTTCCAAATCCAATTAATTTCCAGTTGCCCCAATCCGCACCGACAGTTTCTCCAAGTCCGATGACAAATTGTGGATGAGTCCCAGAGCGCCGGCCAGATCCCCTCTTACAGCGTCTGTTCTGCGTCCGAGCTCCCCCAGCATTTGGTTCTGAGTCCCATCAGTACGAATCAACGCATCCAGCTGTTCCTTCAGCCGTCCAATCGCTTCCAGAACAGTGACCAATCTCGACCGTGTTTCAGATCTTTGTTGCTCCATTTTTCGGTAGTTCCAGTAACTGCCCATTCCAATCAGCATAAACCCGATCACCATGATTGACACCCCGGTTGACCCTTACCGGCGCTTCGTAGAGTTGAGTAGATTTTATCAATAGCATTCAGAGACCAGCTGACCATTTCCATCTTCGCTTATTCAGTTTGGTTTCGGAGAAAATTGCCAAAAGATACTCCAGATAGAGGCACAGGAGACAGAGAGCTGTGGGATAAGACACAGGAGGAGGAGGGAGGGAAAAAAGCGACCGTCCTCGCTGAGAGCTGTTTGTTTTTTTGTTTTTTTTATGCTCTTTTGCTTTAATTTGAAAGAATATGAATATATGGTTTACACCTTAACAGTAACTTTATATAAATATTCTGTACTAATAAATATTACCCGTCTCATCCTTTTTTGTCTTACATTTCATAAAGCTTAGCATTAGAAATCACTACTACTGTTCTATACTACTTAAGAAAGTTATTATTCGCAGTGGTCTGTGCAGTTTTACAGTACAACGTACCTAAACTGCGATCTAGATTTACAGTAACATACTGACCGTGACAGATGTCAGTATGTTACTGTAAATTTAAATTCATTACTGTATTTACTTTAACAGTAAACTAATTACAGTGTAGAAAATTTAAATTTACAGTAAAATACTGACAGCTACATTCACCAGTATTTTACAATTTTTTTACAGTATCTGTACTGTATTTCCTTTAACACTAAGCTACTGTTAAAATATTTTAAAGTATAGATACTGTAAGATTACAGTAAAATACTGGCGTCTGTAGCTGCCAGTATTTTACTGTAATTTTACAGATGTCTTTTCTTAGAGTGCAGGTGTTAAGAAAACATCTTAAAATATTATAGGTATTGAGCAACCTATTAAAAATGAGTATAATAAATTTCAAAATTGAAATAGTAATGAAATCTTATGAAATCTAATGAAGTCTTATATCAGTCTGGCTGGTAATACCTTATAGGAGACCCTATTTACACATGGAATAGACACAGAAAATATTAAAATGTAAAAATGTTCATATATTAATTGTAACACTGAATTGGGTGTAAAGAAACCATCTCAAACCAGTGTTAAGAAACTGGACCTGTCAAAAGAAAAAAATTTGGTTAAAAAGGTCTATCCAGTCCTTTAATGTATTTGTTTTGTTGTTTTTTCTTATTTCTTCATTCTCGTTGTAGAACCCCCTTTACTGGGGGATAAATATATATATATATATATTGTAGTGTAGTTTACTTTACGTATTCACCACTATATTCACTCATATATTCATTTATTTATATATTTGTTAAATACGTAAGGGATAATGCCCGACGAGGTGTACATTATCAGAAAATAATGGACGACGCGGAGGCGTGAACCTTTGCTTCCGCAAAGTCCATTATTTTCTGATAATGTACAACTCGAAGGGCATTATCCCGCTTATACCATGGTCACTTACGAAAGAAGGACATACTTAATCAATTAATAATACTTTCATGTATTTTAGAGTTAAAATAGCTATTTTTTTAATATAAGTCAAACGCACTATTTAATATCTCCCGTATACAGGTGTTGCCAAGCAACGTGGCCAGAGCGAGCCGACCGCAGCGATTTATCAGTGATGGGAAGTGAGATGATGGCTTTACCTTACGTTACGTGATACAAAATATAATTTCAGAAGACCAGTACACTACTTAGTGCTTGTGTGTGTGTCCAGAGGATGATGCAAAACTCAAATACTTTCCTAAATTGTTTTTATTAAAGCATATTTTATCAAATATATTGTAAAGACAGAAAGGCAATGGCAGTCGGCCTGTGTCAGGCGTAACTTAATAAACACACTATTTACATTTAAATGGTGCATTTCTATTAATTGTAAAATGTGATAGCAGTCGGCCTATGCCAGACACGCTATTTAAAATTAAATGCTACATTTCCATTAACTGTAAAATTTGATAGCGATATTGGCATGTCCATGGGATTTGATGGATGGAGATTTAAAGTTTGTGGCTCGCTACCAGCACTGCTTGGGACAGTGGGAGATGACAAAATGTTGCTCCATTCTCGTCTGTCCTGTACTGAAGGAGCCCAGTAAGCCTGCAGGCTGCTCTCACAACGATGCCCCGTCACCGACATGATCTGGCGAGTTTCCAGCCCGGCGTCAGAGAGACTACTGACAGCTGTGCTCCGTAGGCTGTGGTTGGTGTAAACCTGCAACAGACCCACCTGAAAGAAACAATAATAAACAGGCTATATTAATGAGGACAGAAGAGGGGTTATACAGCTACATTATTATTAGAATGTAGCTGTTGTACAGACCTCCTCGCTGATTTTTTTCAGCATGTTCCCCAGGTAGCGGACACCCATTGGCTCCCTGGAGTACCACACATCAGATGCCACAGTGATGGAGCGCTTCGGGTGGAGATAAAAGGATTTTGCATCTGGTGGACACTTAGAGATGTAACTTCTAAAACTTTTTACTGGACACAGAGGATCCCCGGGCCTGGCGAATATGAAGCCTCGTAGGTTTTCCTTATGCGGGTCATTCGGATCTTTATGGTTTTTTGTATCAGGATTATGAGCTAAACTGATGTATTCAATGCCTTGCTCGTCTCTTTGGATTACGAAAGATTTCAAGGTCAGCCCTCTGCTCCCCTCCCTGCCATGCCGACCAAAACACAGCTTGATGTCAAACCACACCTTTCTGACGAGGCCGAGGGGCGTATCGGGAGACAGCAGAGATGAACATCTGATTTTTTTAAGATCCTACTCAGTGATGCGAGGATGGTGGAAGCTGGTGTCCTTTCCACTCTTTCTGTAACGCTTCAGTAACGCCTTAAAAACTGCATTACTGAAATTAAACACAGTGTTACTAATAATGTTGACATCGCTTAAATGTTGTTTAATACCGCCTCTCAGACTCCTCAAACTGGCAACACTGTATTCTCCTCCTTCCTTGGTCGACTGGAAAGACGCATAAAACAGTCGCAAAACTTAATTGAGAGTGGCGGCAGTGTAGCTTTCAAAGTTGATGTCCATGTTTTATCAGCCAGGAAGTCTCTTAATGTTTTAACTGCCCATTTCGTGGTTTTCTTTGTGTTTATCTCGTCCTTCTCATCCTCTAATTTGTCCAAATCTCCCAGTGTCATCGCCTTGTGTCGCTTATCCTTTTTCTTTTCACATTCTTTTCTCTCTTTTTCTTCTGCTGCATCCCAGTCTTCAAATTTATCAAAATCACCAAATAAGTTGAAAGAAATGATAAAATCACTCATTTTTTGTCTGTTTTGCTGTTGAGAGCAGTCAACTGTGAAATAACGTTGCGTCTCCGTTGCCATGTGAACCAGCGCAATAATTTAGAACTGTCATCAGGCAATTTAACGGGACTCCTTTCCTAGGTGTACATTATCACTTTTTAATGTACACCCTCCAGCCATTCAGAATCAAGTATTCACCCAGACCATTGTATAATTGTTTATAATCGAGTTTTACACATCGAGTTGAGATCGCCATATACATACACACAAACATTCTCCGCTCTTACAACAAGATAAACACTCCTTCACCGTCAAACAAACCACAAACTTCCTGCTATCTACCAACAAAAATTATTTATTTTAAAAAAACAATCACTTCGCCGTTGCCTTCACCCTGCACAGCCGTATGTCCACCTACTTTCAGAGAGCGTCGTTCCGAAGCAGCACCTGTCTCAGGTGTCCAGTCAGTCTGTTCGTGTATGGGCTTCTCACCGCTTCCCCAACTACTTTCCTCTAAATGGGAGTTTATTTGAATCCAGAGGTACAAAAAAGTTTCCTTGAAACCACTTGCTCTCAGATTCTGCTCCCCACACTGTCTTGCATTCACTCCACAACATTATTTCCCTTTTTTTCTTTCTTTTTTTAAACATTTTTACCACAGAAACTAACCTCTTTTTGAGACTGGACCTTTTTCCCTCAAGCCTTTTTGTGATGCTCGAATCACGGGTAAGGAGAAAAAACATAGCCTAAGATTCGGGAATCCGTTCCCACCAGATCAGGTAAACCCTCAACCTGTATCTTGGAATCCTTCGTTCCCACCGAATTTTGTCAGTAAAATAACGTCTTGTTTCACTGAGAGGCGGCCAAATTCCGAGCTGGTCCCACAGTCTTCCATTTAACCACACAATCTTCCTTTTAAACACACAGAGTCAACAGTAAATGGAGAATTGTGAGATCAACAGAACCTATTAATTTACGTTTGCGCTTGCCAGATTTCTACAAATCACCCTGGTGTCGTTACTAATTATTGAATCGTCCATCGTCCTGTTAGACTCAAATCAGAGCCTGAATTTCATCCTTTTTCTTCAACACAATTCCTTAAAGTTCCTTAAAATTCCAGACTTAGTTTTTTCGTTCTTTATCTTCGAAGACCCAAAACATGCCCGCATTCTCCACCAAATTGCTGGATTTAAAATTAATTTAATATTATCCTTGAATGTAGATTAACTCCAATGTCCAATTAGCTTCATTATTTCCAAGAAGAGAGGGTCCAGCCTTCCCCCAGGGTCACACCATTTTGGTGTCTAATTCAAAAGATAAAAAAAGAAAAAAAACACAGAGCCAGCTTTTGTGTTTATTGCCAATCATACCTGTAATCGCTGTCCATCCCCGAAGGGAATGAACACCTCAAACAAGACAGATCTTCTTTTTATTGACAAGGAGAACAATCCAGTACCAGCCCAACCTCCCCTCACAGACACACAAACAAAAGAACTTTCATCAGGGTTCTGTTAATTAGATCACAGTTCAAAGCCCTTCCTTCCCGTCACATACATACGAACAAAAGGAAGACCTTCCTCAGCATTCTGCTAATCACAGTATGACGTCCTTCCTTTAACAGCAGTTTTGTTTGATGCTTTGTTTAAGTTGAGCCTGCTGTTCTATGGAGGTTCTGTTAGGAATGTAAGATTTATTTACAACATGACACTCTTATTTACACTTGATAGGCTGCTGGGTTGCAATTCACCCTTCCTTTTCATCTGTTGCAGCTGGGTTTAGACAAAGGTTATTTAAAAACAAATTTCATATTTTATTACATATTATTTTATTCATCAGTTCCTTTTTAATTTTATTGATCATTAAGTTTATATAAATGTTTAAAGATAATTTTGAAAACCTGTTATAGATTTCTTTAATCAACATGGGTTTCTTTTTTATCTTTTACTGAGTGTATGATTTTGGGATGTGAAGCAGGTTACATCTATAATCTATATTTCATTTTATCAAAACATTTAACACATTAAGAAAGGTTTCATAATACAAACTCATCCCACACCAAGCTGTTTACCTAAAAGTTTCTTTGCTGTGCACTTTCAGACCCAGCAGCTGTAAAAATATGTCTACATCTCATTCCTGGAACAGGGCATGACAAAATGTCCCATTAAACTGCACAACGCAAATGGTAAGGAAGTTTGTCCCACTGATGAGGAGCACAATGTCCAATTGTCATCTACAAACATGCAGGAGGTGTGTGTGAAGGTTTACAGAGCCAAGAATTATACAAATCTGGCCAAGTCAGTGATGTATTGTAAAATACTCTGTAAGACTTAAGCAAGGAATCCAATGTCTGATGTGACATGGTCCTCTCTCCTAATGTTAATCAGGACTCTGGCTACAGTTCTCCTCTCACCTGCAGGTGTTAAGATAACAGTTGCAATCCAAAAAACTATCGTAGTTGTGTGCTTTCAAAGATGTATTCACTCAACATGTACAACAACAGAGAAATAGAGATTGCCTTTTTAACTGTTGTTTAGGCATACGCACTTATGAGACGTTTCATCCTGGCAGTGGTAGTGCCGTAGCTCCCCTTGAAAAGTCATAGCACTTAAAAAGTATGTGTTTGGTGCAATTCAAGAATATTCCACCACCAACTTCCACACGGTAAAAGGAATTATTTACAAGCTTTTATTTAACACCCTTAAATCAAGAACCTTTTGTTATTATTGTTATACATTGTAGGCGATATGGCTAGTTTTTTTTATCTTTAGGATTGTATGGAAGTAATATTTACTGTACAAATATAATTTTGATAACCCTAACACTGACAAAGGTAACCCCCTGGGATTTGAGGGGACCCTCAAAGTTCCAAGGTTAGGAACTACTGCCGTAAACAATTAAACCACCAAAGGATAGATCCATGTTTTTGTTATTCGTTTCGTTATTTGATCTTACATCTGTCCAAATATTAGGGATGCGACAATCGTAATTTTTTTCAAACCAATATGATAACGATACTTGGATCTGTGTACTTACCATTACGGGGTGCAATGCCACACAAAAAATCCAAGGAATTGGAAGTCAGGTTTTATTTTCTTCTCTACTCAAGTCACCATTTATAAAGTGCTTTAAAACCAGTATGACTGCTGACCAAAGCACTGAATAAACACTCCAATAGTTATATAAATCACCTATATAGTAAAAGCAAAAGTGATAAAATAGTCAAGAACAAAACAATAAAAGACCTAAAAAAAATACAGTGTAACAGCATAAAATACTAATAATTAACAATTAAAACCAAGCAAACATCAGTTACCGAAGGCTAAATCGAAATGAGCTTTTAACCAATATTTAAAAATCACTACTCGGTCCTGGTGCCT
The DNA here is from genome assembly GCA_028564705.1 of Apricaphanius iberus. Lineage (NCBI taxonomy): Eukaryota > Metazoa > Chordata > Actinopteri > Cyprinodontiformes > Aphaniidae > Apricaphanius > Apricaphanius iberus. The sequence continues at coordinate 91,324 of JAPXFQ010001528.1, read as the reverse complement.
GTCGGGCGGGTCCTGGGTGGTCCGGTGTGTCGGGCGGCCGCTGTTTCGGGCCGACGTCCTCCTTGGATTGACTGGGGCACCTCTTATGGGAGTGCCGGGGTTGTAGAGTAGGTTGGTGCCTTCCGGTGGATCGGTGGGGACCGTACCTGGCGCCCAGGCCTCCTGCCGGTTCCAGGACTTCTGCTGGCTGGTCTGTTTACCTGGGGGGGCTTTCCGGCATTGGCTGGGCCCCTGATCTTGGCGCCCTGCGTGGGGCGGGATCTGGACCCAGGAGCTGGAAGATCTGGATGTCCAGGTGCCGGCTGGGCGCGGCCTGGGGAGGGCGTACATCCGCTGTGGCTCTTGCTGTGGCTCCCTGGCGTGTGGGTGTGTGGGGGCGGGCCGGGTTGTTGGCGATGGGTATTGGTCCGGGGTGGCGGCGGCGTGTGTTGTCCGTCGGTTGGCTGCGGGTCCCCCTTGCCTGCGGCGGCGGGGGGGGCCCTTGTCGGCTGGTCCCTGGTTGGGGCCCCGCTGGGGGGCGGGGTGCCCCTGGTCCCCGTGGCCTCCGGATCCTGATCCGGGCCCGCCTGGCGTAGCCGGTTTCCGGCGGAGCCCGTGGGCTCGTCACTGCGATCTCTCGGGGCCCTGCATTGCGGCTGGTGGGTGTTCCCCTGGGGCTTCCATCTGTTCCTCTCTTGGTGGGTGATCGACCCTGCGCTGATCCGCCTGTGGCCTCTGTACTCTGTGGGACCCTGGATGCATACATCTCCTGCCTCTTCCATGTCTGTGTCGATTCCTGTAGGACGGATTGACGGTTCCTTACACCAGCTATAAATCACTTGCATGGGGAAACCTTATTCCGACCTGCATGCTCGCACACACACATAGGTGTGGGGACATTGGTGTGGACGGGCATATCTTAAGCTGAGGTTATCATCATTAGTTAGTTGTTCACAGGAGCTTACCAGAAACATTTGTATTATGTTCATTAATCCATGCTTGTGTGTAGTGAATATGTAATTCTTAGTTTATTCTACTAGATCTGAACTATTGGTTTGGTTCTGTACAGTTTGTTGTTTTTGTTTTTTATTACTGTTTCTCTGCCGTCCGGCAGAGGTGGAGGACTGGGATGTTTTCTTGTGTTCTTTGTTTGCCTCCCTGTCTTGTGTCGTCAGTTCGCGCCTCTGTTGGTCCGGTTTCTTTTCTTCACCTTCTTCCTTTCTCCCTTCTTGTCTCGGTTTCGTGTCCATGACGTCAGGAAATTGAACCCACAGTAATCACTAATAAAGATTTTTCATACATATACATCAAGTGGCGTACTACAGCGAAGCTGTAATACTCTGCTTGGGAAAGTAAAACTGTTGGGCTTGTACTTGGTACTCTTTCTGAGTAGCATACTGCTAGACAGGACACATAAAAAAAAAAAAAAAAAAGCAAACCATTTTCCAATCTGTTATTTCCAAATTTTTGTGACTTTGTCAAAACTGTAACTCAAATGTATTTTTCTTAACTGACGGGAACGGTAACCAGAGTGCTTTCTGCTATGCAATTTTGGGGTTATGGTCATTTTGGTGTAATCAAGAGCAACCAGGAAATACTATCAATCTGAAAGCTGAAAGTCTCCCCCCCACCCCCAACAATTACAGTTTAATAGAACCGAGGGTACGGATTCATAATCTGTGGGCATGGTTTAGTAAACCAGGGGTACGGATTCTTGCCCACCAAAAAATATTTCTGCACCTGTCCCCGGGTATCTCCTAAATATCACCTTCAGGAGATTCTAGCAGATGACAAAAACGAGGTTATCTGCAGCCTGCTGTGATCTGCTAACTTCCCCACCCCCCCACACCCAACCCCCAACCCACCTTCTGTTGATGTAAAGGATCATGCCAAGGTTTTGTCAGCCAATCAGCAGCGACATAACCCAACACGTGAGCATGCTTGTTGGGGTTATTACCAAAAATATAACTATTTGGCTATTAATAGTCAAAGAACTGCTTTTGCCACTCAATACAATTAATAATTTATGGAAAATTATTATGATTCGGGGCACCACCTGTTATCCTGTTAGGAACTATTTTAATAGCCAAATGTCTATGTCAGTCTCATAATCTGAAGGAATGAATTCTTTACCATTTATAGACCATAAACCTTGAAATGTGTCTGTGTTGAACAAGAAATGACAACTGTTAACTTCCAAACACAAGATTTCTTTACATAAAACAAAGGAAAACATTTTAATCACCACAATGAAAAAGAACTCACTACTAGTTAAAATAAATGAATATTGAAAATAATACAACACAAAAAGATGAATAATGTAATCAAATGAGAAACCATGGATTCTGATTTATGCTGGAAGGAAAGCTGAATTAGTTTCACCTATTTTAATTACTGTATCTATACACACGTTATGCTGACAAATACCTGCTGGTCCACTTGACTAAGTACAGTCATGTGACTTCCCAACCAGAAGCAAATAGCACTGGAACACAGCCACTGTTATTCTTAACTGGACTCTTAAAAAAATACAAAAATTTGTTGGAATTGAACCCTGAATAGACCCTGTGCACATTAGCAAATGCTACTTCCGGTTGAGGCTGTGGCTTGTATCGGCATTTCCTGTTGTCACCACAGCGCTGTTGAAATGGATGGAGCCTGTAGCACACTCTATTTTTCCAGATGCCTTGCAAATTTACCGCAAATTTCAGTGGACGATGTTCAGCGAATTGTCAATGCCCTCTCATCTGCTCCACAAAGTAAACGAGAGAAGGGTTTCAAATGTTATATTTCCCAGTATGTGCATAATGACGAAGGTGAGTACACACTACTGTTTTATGCTAGCTAGCGCAAATTTAAGTTGGGGCTTTTCAACCTAGGTCCTAGGTGAGGGATCAGACAAAGCGCAGCCCGACGACCCCTATGATGAATCAAATAAATGGATCTAGTGTTTCCTCGCCCGGACGCGGGTCACCGGGGCCCCACTCTGGAGCCAGGCCTGGAGGTGGGGCACGTTGGCGAGCGCCTGGTGGCCGGGCCTTTTTCCATGGGGCCCGGCCGGGCTTAGCCCGAAGAGGAAACATGGGCCCCCCTTCCCATGAGCTCACCACCTGTGGGAGGGGCCATAGGGGTCGGGTGCCGTGCAAGACGGGCGGTGGCCGAAGGCGGGGACCTTGGCGGTCCGATCCTCGGCTGCAGAAGCTGGCTCTTGGGACGTGGAACGTCACCTCTCTGGTGGGGAAGGAGCCGGAGCTGGTGTGCGAGGCTGAGAGGTTCCGACTGGACATCGTCGGCCTTGCCTCGACGCATGGCTCTGGCTCTGGAACCCGTCTCCTCGAGAGGGGTTGGACTCTCTTCCACTCTGGAGTTGCTCCCGGTGAGAGGCGCCGAGCTGGGGTGGGCATACTTGTTGCCCCCCATCTCGGCGCCTGTACGTTGGGGTTTACCCCGGTGAGTGAGAGGGTAGCCTCCCTCCGCCTACGGGTGGGGGGACGGGTGCTGACTATTGTTTGTGCTTATGCACCGAACAGTAGATCAGACTACCCACCCTTCTTGGAGTCCTTGGAGGGGGTGCTGGAGAGTGCTCCTTCTGGAGACTCCCTCATTCTCCTGGGAGACTTCAACGCTCACGTTGGCAATGACAGTGAGACCTGGAGAGGCGTGGTTGGGCGGTATGGCCCCCCCGATCTGAACCCGAGCGGTGTTTTGTTGTTGGACTTCTGTGCTCGTCATGGATTGTCCATAACGAACACCATGTTCAAGCATAAGGGTGTTCATGTGTGCACTTGGCACCAGGACACCCTAGGCCGCGGCTCGATGATCGACCTGGTTGTCGTTTCATCTGACCTGCGGCCGCATGTTTTGGACACTCGGGTGAAGAGAGGGGCGGAGCTATCCACCGACCACTACCTGGTGGTGAGTTGGCTCCGGTGGTGGGGGAGGACGCCGGACAGACCTGGTAGGCCCAAACGTGTTGTGAGGGTCTGCTGGGAACGTCTGGCGGAGTCTCCTGTCAGAAGGGGTTTCAACTCTCACCTCCGACAGGACTTCAAACACGTCCCGGGGGAGGCTGAGGCAAAAACTCGGGCGTGGGAGGAGTTTGGAGAGACCATGGAGAACGACTTCCGTATGGCTTCGAAGCGATTCTGGTCCACCATCCGGCGTCTCAGGGGGGGGAAGCGGTCTGCCGCCAACACTGTTTACAGTGGGGGCGGTGTGCTGCTGACCTCAACGCGGGACGTTTTGGGTCGGTGGATGGAATACTTCGAAGACCTCCTCAATCCCACCGACACGCCTTCCTGTTTGGAAGCAGAGTCTGGGGACTCTGGGACGGACTCTCCAATCTCTGGGGCTGAAGTCGCCGAGGTTGTTAAAAAGCTCCTCGGTGGTAAGGCTCCGGGGGTGGATGAGATTCGGCCGGAGTTCCTCAAGGCTCTGGATGTTGTAGGGCTGTGTTGGTTGACGCGGCTCTGCAATATTGCGTGGACATCGGGGGCAGTTCCCTTGGATTGGCAGACCGGGGTGGTGGTCCCCCTCTTTAAAAAGGGGGACCACAGAGTGTGTTCCAACTACAGGGGGATCACACTTCTGAGCCTCCCTGGTAAGGTCTATTCAGGGGTTCTGGAGAGGAGGGTACGACGGATAGTCGAACCTCGGATCCAGGAGGAACAATGCGGTTTTCGTCCTGGCCGTGGAACACTGGACCAGCTCTACACCCTCGGCAGGGTCCTGGAGGGTGCGTGGGAGTTCGCCCAACCAGTCTACATGTGCTTTGTGGACTTGGAGAAGGCGTTCGACCGTGTCCCTCGGGGTGTCCTGTGGGGGGTACTCCGGGAGTATGGGGTACCAGGCCCTCTGATACGGGCTGTTAGGTCCCTATATGACCGGTGTCAGAGTCTGGTTCGCATTGCCGGCAGTAAGTCGGACTCGTTTCCAGTGAGAGTTGGACTCCGCCAAGGTTGCCCTTTATCACCGATCCTGTTCATAACGTTTATGGACAGGATTTCTAGGTGCAGCCAAGGTGTTGAGGGGATCCGTTTTGGTGACCTCAGGATCGGGTCTCTGCTTTTCGCAGATGATGTGGTCTTGTTGGCTTCGTCTGAACGTGATCTACAGCTCTCGTTGGAGCGGTTCGCAGCCGAGTGTGAAGCGGCTGGGATGAGGATCAGCACCTCCAAATCCGAGACCATGGTCTTGAGTCGGAAAAGGGTAGGGTGCTCTCTTCGGGTTGGGGATGAGGTCCTTCCTCAAGTGGAGGAGTTTAGGTATCTGGGGGTCTTGTTCACGAATGAGGGAAAAATGGAGCGGGAGATCGATGGACGGATTGGTAGGGCGTCTGCAGTCATGCGGGCGCTGTACCGGTCTGTCGTGGTGAAGAGAGAGCTGAGCCGAAAGGCGAAGCTCTCGATTTACCGGTCGATCTACGTTCCTACCCTCATCTATGGTCACGAACGCTGGGTGGTGACCGAAAGAACGAGATCACGGATACAGGCGGCTGAAATGAGTTTCCTCCGTAGGGTGGCTGGGCTCTCCCTTAGAGATAGGGTGAGAAGCTCGGTCATCCGGAGGGAGCTCAGAGTAGAGCCGCTGCTCCTCCACATCGAGAGGAGCCAGTTGAGGTGGCTCGGGCATCTAGTCAGGATGCCTCCTGGACGCCTCCCTGGTGAGGTGTTCCGGGCATGTCCCACCGGGAGGAGACCCAGGGGAAGACCCAGGACCCGTTGGAGAGATTATGTCTCCCAGCTGGCCTGGGAACGCCTCGGGATTCCTCCCGAGGAGCTGGCCCAAGTGGCCGGGGAGAGGCAAGTCTGGGTCTCCTTGCTTAGGCTACTGCCCCCGCGACCCGACCCCGGATAAGCGGAGGAAGATGGATGGATGGATGGATGGCTTTTCAACCTCGTTTTTTAAAATCTCTTTAGGCGCAAACGTTGCAATATTGCGACTAGACACGCTAATTTAATTACAACTTAATATCAGTGAATTTGTCCAGGGAAAAAGGAAGTGATGTGCCATTAGCCTACAGTAAAAGCCGCTCCCGTTTGCCATGACAAATACAGACAACAGCTGTGCAGCCTAGTTTATGCTTCTCCGTTTTGACGGAGACGGATTGAAGCAACACCATTTTCCGTGAACGCAAGGGCTCTCAGTCACCTACGCAAGGACGCACGGAGTAGAGGCCCAAATTTTAACTATCCGTCGACGGATAGCGTATGCATCTGATTGGTCAGTTTCAGTAACACCCAGCGATAGCTATACCAGAACAGGGCTCTATAGTCGCTGTAATCAGTAGTTAATGCAGCGTTTGGCCACTACATGCTTTATATTGAAAGGATAACTAATCTAATCTGTTCTTTTGGAGATTTTGAACACAAGGAGGTGTAGGAAAACAACAACAAAGGCTGCTGTGTTTGTTTCCATGTGTTTTTAGAGGATTATATGAGCTGCACATCTAGTAAAAAGCTCTTCAGCTTAACCAAAACTTAGTTTCTGTCGTACAAGCCTAGAAAAAAACAGAAACGGCGCAGTGTAGGCAGTAGGCAGAGACGCCATGAAAACTGCTGTCCTGGTTGAGCAACGCTGAAAAAACAATAGAGAATGGAGTGGAAGAACGGAGTACTATAACGATAACGTCTGGTCAATATGTCTGCATCTGAATGCAAATTTGCGGTCGGAGAAGCATAAACTAGGCTTAAGAAGCCACACATGCTGATGTCCGATGCTGCACGTCTAGGTGTCCGGGTAGGATAAAGCTAAGTGATGGGGTAGTTGGGGGGTCAAAACACCGCTAATCTTGACAGGGGTAGCCTGAATGCAAAAATCAGTGGAAATAGCAGCAGATGCGGTGGATAAAACACACAGCTAAGCTAGTAAGCAGCAGTAAAGTATGTCCCGCTGCAAATGACGATGATGGTGGAGAGAATTTCTTGAAAGATGAGGATGAATATCACTTGTAGAGCAGACAATTACATGATCCTGTTGGTTATTTAGGGGACAGAGATCTATAAAATTCTGAGCCCATTGATTTGCTGTCTGTTGTTTTAGATGGAGAATACTGTATCCTCGTTGCGAATGAAATAAAAAGACATCCCCACCTTAGCTTGAAAAATAAAAGTAAAAATAGATAAAATATAAATGTATAAAAAGTATATATTGATTAATGAAAATATTGTAAATAAAATAAATATTTTAAGCCATGTAAAAAAGATAACATCTGTAAGAGCCATGCAATCCAATATCGCCAACGAATGAAGATTTCATAATATGCTAACTAGATGCGTGACTTTTCTCCCATCACAAACATTGGGTCATAATGAATATTTTTCTAATCTACAGTATGCCTTCATCTATAACCATATTAAAGCTTCAACCTTTTGAACTAGTGATAATAAAATCAAGTATTGGTGTGATGAGGTAAATGGACTGAACATATATAGCGCTTTTCTAGTCATACTGACCACTCAAAGCACTTTACATTGAAGCCACATTCACCCATTCACCAGAGAGTCCGACCCAGCTCTCTAGATGTTCTAAAAATATGTCATGTTCAATGGTGTCAAACGCCGCACTGATGTCTAATAGCACCAGTATTGTGTTTTTACCACAGTCAGTATTTGTACGGATGTCATTGAAGAGTTTGACGAGTGCTGTCTCTGTGCTGTGGTGCCTACAAAAACCAGACTGATAAATATCAAAGCTGTTGTTCATTGCTAGGAAGCTATTTAATTGTTGGAACACAGCTTTTTCAATAATTTTACAGATAAATGGGAGATTAGAGATTGGTTTGTAGTTTTGCATTAACATGCTGTTTTTAAGGCTTTGGGGAAAACACCTGATAGGAGGGATCCGTTAACTAGTTTGATCAGATCCACTTCGATGGCTGGGAGGACCTTTTTTAGAAAACTTGTTGGTAAGATATCCAAACAGCAGGTGGCGGAGCTTAGTTTGTCAATAATTTAATCACAGTTTGTTTGATTTATTGTTAGAAAATCAGTCATTTTCTCTGCATGGGTGTTAATAGAGCTCATAGTTAGCATTGGGGTTGAAGCGGATGTACTGATCGACCTTCTGATGTTCAAGATCTTTTCAGTAAAGAAGCTGGCAAATTCATTACAGGCCCTGGTGGAGTTTAGTTCAGGGGCTACTGTCACTGGAGGTGTAGCTAATCTCTCCACTGTAGCAAATAATGTCCTAGCATTATTGTTGTTTCTGTGAATAATCTCAGAAAACAGTGATTACCTTGCACCCTTTAAGGTTACTTCATACTTGTTCAGTCTCTCTTTATATATCTCATAATGAACCTGGAGTCGAGTTTTCCGCAATTTCCTCTCAGCGCTTCGGTACTCCCTTTTTTTATTACATACCAGTTGATCGCTTCTCCATTGAGACTTCTTTTACTAGAGACAATTTTAACCTGAAGTGGTGCAATCTTATCCATCATATCTGAGATTTTGGATAGAAAATCCTCTGTCACTTTGTTTGCTGAGTTGATGTTGGTGATTTAGATAAGGTTGGGGTGTACATCAGTTTAAAGCTTTCAGCTGAGTTTTCTTTAAGGAGGTGTTTTTAACAGTGGTTTTACTCTGATTAGGTATGTTGGCTTGGATGGTGCTTTCAAATGAGATGCAGATAATGTAATATCAGTTATGGTAATGCTAGAGATATTTAAATCTTTGCTAATAAGTAGGTCCAGAGTGTGCCCTCGGTTGTGCATTGGCTCATTAATGTGTTGGGTTAGGTCAAAGTTATGAAGGGCGTCATTTAGTGCTTTTGTTCCGCTGTCTTGGGGTTTGTCAGCATGGATGTTGAAGTCCCCCACAATTGCTATGTGGTCATAGACTAGGCATATTGCAGAGCAAAGGTAATATAAATCGTTAAAGAAGTTTGTGTTCGGTTTTGGTGGTCTGTCCAGCAAACAACGTGGGCTACATTAATAATTGGAAAACTTTTTGGGGAAAACCTGGTCTGATCCAGAGAGACGGCATCCATCCCGCTTTGAATGGAGCAGCTTTTCTTTCTAGGAATCAGGACAGGTTTATTAGTCCTTCAAAACACTGACAAACCAGGGTTCAGACCAGGAAGTGGAGTAGTATTTTAACCCACCTCTCTGCAGCTTCTGTACTGTTACCCACTCAATACCCCATTGAGACAGTGTCTTGCCCAAAATCAAATAGGCTAAAAGTTAACCTGACAAAAGCAAACTATGAATATGTCATTAAAATTAATACGACTCAGACCAAACAAGGAAATAGGGTAATTAGATGTGGTTTACTAAACATAAGATCCGTCTTATCAAAGACTCTATTAGTAAATGACTTGATATGTGATTATAAAATTGACCTATTTTTCCTATCAGAAACCTGGTTGCAGTAGGACGATATTGTAGTTATAATTGAGTCAACTCCTTCCAATTATCAAAATTTTCACATTCCTAGAAGTCATGGGCGAGGAGGAGGAGTTGCAACCATCTTTCATTCAGATTTGCAAATTCGCCCTAGACCAGTTATTAACTACAGCTCTTTTAAACATCTAATCCTTAGTTTTCCTCATCATAACTGCAAAACATTAAAACCTTTTGTTTGTGGTTCTGTCTCATCCACAAGGCCCTTACTCTCAATTCTTGCACCAGATATCAGTTTTTTTTGTCTGATTTAGTTTTAAACACTGATCAGGTAATTATAATAGAAGATTTCAATATTCACATGGACATTGAAAGTGATAGCCTAACTGCAGCTTTAAATATCATTTTAGACTCAATTGGCTTTACTCAGAAAGTGAAGGGACCCACACACTCTGGTCAACACTCTTTAGATATTGTACTGACATACGGCATTGAGTGTGATGAACTAACAGTCCAGCTTAATGTGAAAATGAGCAATATGGGGCAGTTACTAGGAAATGATAGACTTATTACTTGACAGAATAAGCATTTGCAAATTTAATTATATTTTACATATTTTTTGGTTATATTTTACTTGCCAGCTCCCACATTCTCGTTATCTAGTTGCTGACTGACAATGGTAATTATTATGCTGTATTTGTGACAGTTTGTTTTATGTTTGAAGATTGCTGCCCTGTCGAGATAGCGGAGGTTGAGTGCTCTTGTGCAGCTGGTACTGTGTTGTGCAATCACAGTGTTGATCTGTTGTACCAGATCGCACATTACTCTGCTCTGAATTTGTCAGCTGTGCCACCGGTGCTTAGCTGCACAGAGACAGAACCAAGCTGGCACAAACCAAGGACCATGGTAAGTGTACATTTTAGGTGAGCCCGAGATATATAAAGTAGACCAGGGAATTAAGTACACCCTTTATATTCATGCAAACATTTTATAACTTTTCATGGCACAAGAGCGAATAAGGTTATAAAAAAGTGAGTATAACCATATGAAACAATTGATAGGGATTCAAAGTGGATCCAGTTGTTTAAGATTTTTTTGTATCCCTTGGATGTGCTCACTTTTTTGCTACTAGACATTGCTTGATGTTGTCCTATGAAATAATAACATAATAGCAGATTTTTTTTTTTTACTTCTATGACATACATTAGGATGCCATCTATTTCTATTTGAACCAACAGTGAGGGACAACACAATGTGAGCGACACAAACTATTGCTTATTTTTTTATACACATCAAATTCGCAAACCTTAGTTGTCAATAACATTATTTAGAGCTGTTTGTTTACATTATGTATATGACATTACTATTTGTGTGATGTAAATCCATCATGCCTCCTCTCTAAGTATGTGGCGTAATTAATGGCATATTGTACTTCATTTAATGACAGGGTGTGAAACCAGGCCGGGTACGCAACATGGTTTTTGTCTCCGCAAGGCTGAAGCAGCGCACTGTTGGAAATGGTGTCAGGTAATTGTTGTTAAAAATCTTGTGTTTTTTGTATTTTTTTTACCAATGTAGAATTTTTATATTTTGGTGTATTTTATTTTTTTAGGCACAAAAGTTACAAAGCAGTGCAGGAAGAAATGCCTGACTCTTAAGTCCTCCAAGTTGCAGAGGTTTATGAGGACTTTCCAACTGACCTAGCGCCTCTCATCAACACCATGGCTATCAGCGCTGATGTCCCTCTCGTTGACTCAGCCTTTGGAAAAGTGTAGGAAGGTAGCCCTCTTGCTTTCCAACACCAGTCAGCCGAGTCATCACTCGCCATCCGGATGCCCCTCCACCACCACCGCTGCTGCTGCTGGACGATTACCACCTTGAATCCACCTGTGTCTAGTTTGTTTGCAGCCACCAGCAGTTAGTGGAACTGCAGTGTCTGACCACAGCGCTGGAGGAGGCCCGACAAGTTAAACGTGCCAGTGGGATAGCACAATGTTAGGAAGCCACGCACTACATCCATGTGGTTTCGGGACTTGTGCCATGTTAGAGGGTCCAGTTCTGCTCTGGCTTTAGCCCAGCGGATCAGGAAGGGGACAGCTGCTACACCTGCCATGAAGAGGGGCCTTGCTCTGGAGTCGGTTGCTATCCAGGAACACTGCAGGGTCAAGAGCACCAAGCTTCAAGGTGCGAATGTTCTAGCATCCAGCTGGGGGCATGTGGCGCGTTTTGACGCTTTTAGTGTGGACACAGCGTTAGATAGGGTTAGCAAGTCTGTTAAATTTGACTGTCATACACTGATTTATTAAAATAAATAAAAAATCATACCGTGGATGTGTAAAACCTTTCTGAGTCAGCAGCAGAGGCCTTGGTGTTGGTGACCCAGATCATTTTGGATGCAGACTCAATCAACTTCCAAAAATATTGGAAATGTCTGTATGAGGCAAATCTGTAAAAATAATACTAAATATTTTTGACAAAATTAAGACTAAACATAATGAGTAGGCAGTCCTCTGTGGTTAACCTCTATTCCCTGCTAAGGCTTGCAAAAGTGATCAAAAAACTTTATTGTCATGTTGTCATTGCATATGGGTTACATTTTTGAAGCGTTTTCATCTTTTCTCTAGTTGCTTTTTTTGTCGTGGTTTGTCAGTGTTTTTGCTTTGTTGTTTTTTTATCGTGTTTTTGCAACTTTATTTGTCACTTTTCTGTTGCCCTTTAAGCACGTTTGTCACTTTTTGTAGCTTTTTAAAAATAGATACATCTGTGGATAGTGCTGTTTACTATGCAATATTAGAGATACAGATTGGCTAAACTTAATACAGATTTTTTATTTATTTCATTTTACCCACATTTGTCTGTCTTAGTTTTGTGCTTTAATGAAAGTGTGTGATTATCTATGTCCAATATTTTTTGTATATTTTTATATTTCTGTTTACAGCTTCAATCTTTTTTGAGTTTAATTCCAATACCAAATGTTCTAAAATACTGTATTGTGTTTATTTGTGTGGTCATTTTGTTCTAAAAATACTTGATGTTATAGATATTATGAAAAATAACTGCCTTATAGAACATAGAAATAACGTCACACGTAATTTGCTGAGTAACTAATTACTTGTACATTGTGGTAACTGCGTTACTAACTCAATTATTTTTTGCAACGGTAATTTGTACCATAATTAATTACCTTTTTAATGTAAGAAGCCCAACACTGATTATAAAACAAACTTACCTGGTATAATGGCGAATCTGGTCATCTGAGCCAGCAAAGCGCTCCAGACAGAAACGCGCTTGCTGCTGCAGACTCTCTATTTGAACCTGCACCAGCTCAAGCTGTCTTCGAAGGGACTCATTTTCCATTTGCAGCTCGTTGGCCATTACCACAGTTGCCGATAAAAGACAATAATCGTGGTTGGGAGCCACCACCTTCATTCTGAACCCGAAGAGTCCTCAGTTGGACCTGCAGCAGCAAGGCTCTCCTCCGGTCGTGCCCTACGCTCCCACACACCGGGTCTTAGCTGAGGCAATTCGTTGTTCCACTCAAAAAGAACAGGAACAGCCCCCTTTTTGAGCAGCCTCTTTCCCCGTGGTGTAATAACAATATCACACGGTAGAAAATGCCAGCTACACATCCTTGTGTCCCTACTTTTAGATGGCCAGAGCTGACGTGTGGCATTATCAGCAGTGGAAGCTAAGGCAGCAATTGTACCGTGAAGAACATGTGCATTTAGGAACACAGCAGCGTAGTGACGATCCTCCAACCCATTAATAGGCGAATCTCCTTTTCTGGACACCGAACAAACTCATTTTTCTCCGTTCGCTAGCTTTCTCTGACAACAAAACAGACTGATTAACAGGACTGGGAAGTGACCGGAACATAGCCAATTAAAAGGCTGGTTGAAGGTGGACAATAGCTATGGGGAGTGGGGGTGGGGTTATCGTCCACTTACAATTATTGGTGAACTGCTGTATATCGCGATATTGATTTTAGGTCCCAGCCCCACTATATCTCTACTTAAAACTGATAGTATCTTTGCTTTTAACAGGTGATTTCTGGGCATGAATCCTGAAAGAGGCCTGAAAGACCAAGAAGCGAACAACAAAACCCTCGAGTGAGCACCTTTTTGAAGAAACGTTTTGACTTTGAGTGGGCATCATAGATTTTTTTTTTTTTTTTTGCAGTAATTGTCTGGCTCCGTTTTGAGTAGCCTAGTTCTTTTGCAATTTTTTAATACAACTTTTGACTTTTTTTACACAATGCTGTTGCATGTGGACTTCATCGCTGTGTCCTTTCCTCTCCTACCTTGTTTTTTTGTGGAGGGGAGAGACTGTACAATAATTATAAATTTAGATTAAATTGAAGCTTCCTCTGTATCACTTTTACAGTTATAGGACAATTTTAGAATCATTCCACAGTATACATTGTAAATTCACACTAAATTTTTGTCAACTTATACATTGCTTTCATAGCACTGAAAAAAGAAAATGCAGCTCAGCTTCACTTAGTAACAAGTAATTGAATTAAGTTTATTCAAGTAACTTTATTATGTTTTTGAGTTAAAAAAGTGAATAAATTAAAATAGCTCAATTTAATTCAATTACTTGTGACCAATTGAAGCCATTTATTTAAGTTAGAGCTGCATTTCCTTTTTTCAGTGCACTGTAAAATTACAGGGTCTAATTGTAATGATTTACAGCATGGTTGTAATTCCACAGTAATGCACTGTAAAATTATGTAATTGCTTTGTCATTGAAGGTGTAAAATTACAGTATACAGCTATGCTTTTACAACAATGCATGGTAATATCACAGGTATATTTTACAGTATATTGTTGTTATCCTTACTGTGAAAGTACGACTAAACATATCCAGTACTTTACTGTAAATTCACAGCAAAACATTTGAAAACTCCTGAAGTTGAAAAAGTAGAAAAGTCCTGACAATAACACTCCATAGCCAGCTTGCCAATAAGAATGATCTGCTGCCATCATGTGGCAATGACTAACAGTTGATTCTTTTGCTCCAGTTTCTTCTGTGTTGCTAGCATTCCCATGGCAACAGTCACAGTTGCCTTGCACAGGTGAGACCTACCTGAGTAAACAATTGAGCGGGGAAGAAGCTTGAAAGACAACAGCTAAACATGAGCCTCTTTTCCAGGTAATTTCTTTGTGCTTTGCAAATATTTTGACAGAGAATATTTGTTTGTTTGCCATACTGTATATTTCTTCTATTTAGCCCCAACCTTAAGCTCCAATTTCAGGAGACATTGTTATTGTTTCAATAATTAATGTGATCCAGAAGGGATGCCCAGATGCAGACAGTTGAGCAGATTTTGAAGAATGCTGAGAAAAACCTGGGTGAGATCTGCACCATCTTGGCCTCCTACACCAGGAAGACGGCCAAGCTCAGGGATAAGGTTGACCTTCTGGTAGCTACCCTCTTTGACTTCTCACACACAGAGGATCCTGAGTTTCAAATTGGCTTCAAGAACCTGGCAGAAGATGTTGCTATGGTTCAGGATTACAGGCATGCACAGGTTATAGAGATATTCTGAACATTAATATCAACCAAACCATTCTTCTTCTTTTTTTAGAATGAAATTCACAAGTTTTGTTGTTGCAGGTAGAGAGACTGGAGACAAGAGTTGTCTCTCCTTTGAAAGCCTATGGAGACATAATCAAAAATAAAAGGGTGAGTTTAATATTTGCTACCCCGAAATATGAGTTACAGGTTTTTTGCATCCTACCCAAAAGCCATTTTTGATAAGAAATTACACAGGGATCTATTCATTTCACTTTATTTTGCCTCCCAAAAAACAAATCAGATCTTCATAAACACACTGTTGACATTTTCTAAAAATGTCCTCAATATCCATCCATAACTTCTTGAGTTATGTTGCTGTTGGGTACAAACAAGATATTTTTTAAAGTGCATAAATATAAATAATTGCCAGGGGTAATTATTAATAGAATTACTAATTTAGGTCAAAATGACTAGGTTAGGGGCATCATCCTGATTGTCCAGGAAATAATAACTAAATAGTTCAGTCTCAGTTATTGGTTATGAATACCAGGCTGATAAGGCTGAGGTGATTAAACATGAGAGGAAAGCAGAGCTGCCGTTGTGTAGCCTTTTTAAAAGACTTATGCAACTCTATTACTTTGTATACACTAATTTTCCAGTTCTCTGGCTGGAATATTTAAGTTTCTTTATGACTTGCTAAAAACGCACAGTGAATATTATTTTTTACCTATCAAGTCCGAAAATACACACAAACTCTGTTGCCTGGAAACATCAGCGATAAAGATTAGCCAGTCAGCAAGCCACAGCTGCATGGGGGCGCAGCTAGCAGTCAGTCCTCATGGGTAGAAGGCTAGCTAGCCAAGGTTAGCTCATAACACAGCTTTTTCTCTCAGCTTGACACGACCCATTAGCTTTCGGCTCCTATCTTCTCTTAAGGACTGGCCCTTTTTCACTGGGTTTAGCTTAGCTAATGTAGCTATAAATACCTCGGGGCCCAGCAGGCCTCACAGCTGTAATATCTGTTTCACTTCCCCGTTGAAGCAGACTTTAACCACTGCAATCCCTGATACTGAGCAAGCATGTAGCGACAGTGGAGAAGAAAACCTCCCCTTTAACAGGAAGAAAACGCCAACAGAATCAGAACCAGAACCTGGCTCAGTAGTGTGATCCAATGATATTGTAGACCATTTAAATAATAAACTGAACTTGATTGCACTGACTAATAACGAGGATCAATTTGGAATGAAATGTTTGTTCTTCCCTTAGAATCAGTGTGCCAGACTGGATTGAACTGACTTTTTGGAAGGTGCCATGAGATGATGTGTTGTGAAATGGCTCTATATAAATAAACTGTGATAATATATTTCAAATGTAAATCTGCTAAGGGTATTAATGATTTTCGGCTGTAAATGTGTATAGGATAACAATTAACATGTGATAGCTTCGCTAAGTTCCTCTGCTTCTTTTTCTACTTTAGATAATATTATATATCAGTACTTGCAGTATCTGCCATTTAAAATCATTAATACAAACTATCCATCACCATAATAACAGTTTAGGTAGCAAGACTGATTAGTTGCTCATCACACGGACATTAAATGTTCTGTTGCTACATAAAGGGAGACAGAAGCACAGCAAGTACATGAAAAATGAGACAATTAGCAACAATTGGCAAACACAACACAGTAGCAATCAGACAGCAATGATGCAGGGAAAACACTGACTGAATCTTGTTTCTCTCTTTGTGACTTGTTTCAGACTGACTTAAAGAAACTCAGTGCTGACATGAAGAGAGAACAGAAAGAGATCCAGAGACTGGAGACAATCCGACAGAGAAACCCTGCAGACCGACAAAGCATCGTATCCTTTACTCAGAATCCTTCTAATGTAGTAGCGGGGAAGAATGAAAGCTGTTGTTTCAGGATCTAGTATTAACGTCTGGCTCCAACCAAAATAAACTCCTTTGTATTGCCTCAATACCACAGAGTTTCAAATCTTTTGAAGAAACAGATTCAGGTTGTGTTAACAGTACAGATGACTTGCAGAGAAGTAAATGTTTTTTTTTTTATGTTTCACACAGTGAACACAAAAAAACAATAAGGCTTAAATATAAAAATAAAGTTTTTCATATATTACTACCCAGGCAAAGAAAAGTAGCACTTAATTATAAGCTGTTTTAATGACCATATAATAATTATAATAATGGTTGTCCAGAAAGTAATTAGTGTTTGGGGAAGCATCCATTTTAATAACATTTCAACAGGATGCAAAAACCTTGGCCGTCCTCTCTGTGTGTTCAGCCAATCTTCCAGAAAGTCTTCAAGTTTGGACCATCTGCTTTTATTACCTCTGAAAGCTTTTTTTTCCTTTTATTCCATTAAACTTTAAATCATAAGAGGAATGTTGTTTTTTTCTAGAATGCTAAATATAATTATTGTAATAATGTAGTAGCAGACAAACACGGCAAGCATATTGTTGAAATGATAAAGTTTGGATGTCATAATATGGGTGCTGGTAGCCACGAGCAGCCATCAGCTCCGTAACGCGGTCAGCTCCGACTCCTCCCCGATAAACCTCTCACAGCGAGTAGCTCCATCCAGCCCACACTGAATCTTCTCTTCAGCCAACAAGCTCAGAAATGCTGCACTTCTGCAAACACTGAACACATCCACTCACACATACTTTTGGTATTTCAAACTGCAGTATGTACACACTAAATTGTGACATATAATGAACGAGTGGAAAAATAACTTTTAGTATTTTTCCTTGACATTCATCACATCTGTTAGTCTCAGGTAAAAATAATTTTATATCAACAGATTTTTACAGCCAGCTAACAGACAGATCGATGATTACATACTGATTTTGCAGGCAGAAGTCAGCGCTCAGAAAGCTTCCACTAATGCCCAGCAAAGCATGAAACAAATAGAAGAGACCATCAAGGAGTTCCAGAGACAGAAACTGGAGGATGTCAAAGTGTGTTTGACACATGAATAACATCCCTCAGCAGAAACTGAATCTTTATTTGACCTGCAGTCATGTTTCTCTCTTTTTTTCTTCTGGCAGAAAATCTTCAGAGAATTTATCACCGTTGAGATGTTGTTTCATGCTAAAGCACTGGAGGTCTTCTCACACACTTACCAAAACGTGGAGGCTCTGGATGCAGAAAAGGATCTGGAGGTCAATCTCTACACTGGAACAGTTAGAATAATGAGTGATCGATAGAATAACTGTTTATTTCATTTCAAATCCTTTTCCCTGAAATATTTCAGATCATCAGACAAGTATTATTAGACAAAATAATCAGTGTGAAAAACAAACAACTGTTAAAGGGTTTAAGAGAACATCCAAGTCAACCTTTGAATATTCTGGTCAAGAGAAAAAAAATCTGATTCCATAAGTTATATTCAGGACACAACCTCAGGAAAACGTTTAACCTGATTGGAATCTTTGCATAATTGCACTGAAATGACTTTTCTTGTAAAGTGCCTTGAGATGACGTTTGTTGTGAATCAGCCCTATAAAAATAAACTCGTTTATTTTCTCATTTATTCACTCACTTCTCTGTATTCAGGCGTCTCTGATCCAGCTGCTGTTCTTTAGGAATGTAGAATAAGAAGGGCGTGACTTAGGCTCCCCATTTCTCATTGTCGGATCATTAACTCTGACCTTAACCTAGCTTTAGATGTTGTTCTGGGTTCTTCTTTGACCTCCTGCATGAATCACTGATCCTCTGTGATTGGTCAGCCACGCCTTGGAAGTTTCAGCACTGTTTCATGTTTCTCCATCTGTGGATAATGGCTCTTCCTCTGGATACCCTCTTCTTAGGTTATCAGTTATTAAAATGTATTTAAAGATCCAAAACATTTTAGAAGGACAAATAAACTGAAAAGGATTAATTTTGATTAATCACAAAAAGGTTTGCTGTTTTTCTTGTTGTTATTTATTAGTGAAACCGTTGTGGTTTTTCATCCTGTCGTAGCTCTTCTCTGGTCAGATTAGGATGCTGGACTCCCAGTCCTGGCCTCTGCACCACCCTATCAACAGCCACTCGTCTCCTCTAACAAAGCATTTCTCCAGCCAAGCCCTCAGGTCCATGGAAGCCTCCAACACGGGTCAGGGCCAAAGAAAACAGCACCAACATGAGAAGGCTAAGACGGTAAGTCCTGTAGGCTCCTGGGTATCATCATGGCATATAAGGAAGACATGCTGTTAAGACAACAACCTCTGGACAATTTGAACTGATGTCCCAAAATGTATCATTACTAATGCCAACTCAACTTTTTTCATAGTCTCACAGCAATTTACAGCGCCAAGGAGGCATGGAGGAGGAGCTGGAAGTGATAGAGAATGAAGGTGATGAAGAAGAGGAAGAAGAGGAGGAGTCTGAACCAGAGCTAGAGCAGGACGAGCATATTGGGCAGTCCTATGCTGCACAGTACGCTCAGACCCACAGAAAGCTGAAATAACGTACTATTAGAAGGAGCTCAGCCACATGCATACCTACACAACCACTGTGTTCTCTTCTATTACAGACTCAAGTCACATCATTCACTATTTGTTGTCCAAACGATGGTTTATTACAAATGTATAATTTATGGCAGTTGATTGGAAGTCGTGGGCGAGTGCAGCTTAGTGATTAGAGTACTCATCATCAGTGTGTGAAAGTGTGAACCTTAGTTAGTGCCATGGGGTTCATTTGGCTTGCGTGTAAAGTGCTTTGACTTCTCAGCAAGTGCTGAACCAGGCAAAGAGGAGCTGCTGGAGGACAAGGCAGAGAGACTGACGGTATGACGACAAAGGCTCTGCGTCTCCCTCTTCGCATAAAGGAGGCGGTGATCCGTAATAAGGAGTTGGAGGTTTAGGCTATGAATCTCTGCCTGCAAACTACAGAACTGGAGAAAAGTTCACCTGCCATTTTAAAATAAGCAAACATATCGCAATAGGATTTGGAAGCTGATTCATTTTTTAGTGCCTTTAAACGCATTGTGTCTGCTTTAAGTTGGCCCAAAGAATTATGGCTTTTATTGCAATGCAAATTTGTGGGTAAAGCCAAGGAAGTCTGGTCAAGTTAGTCAATTGAACAAAGTCTAAAATTATAATATTCTAAAAAGACTTTTTCACAAGCATATGGACTTGTTCTGGAGGCCTATAGAAAACAGTTAAGGAAACTGGAAAAAACTGTAACCAGATGTTTGTTGAGTTTATGCGTGAAAAAAGTGTTCTATTTGATAAATGTTGTCACTTGTGTAAAGTTGACTGTTTTAACGATTTGAGGGAACTTCTTTTGCTGGAAGAGTTTAAATATTGTCTAACAGGGTGTATAGTTATTTATCTGAATGAGCAGAAAGTTTAGTCTCTGAGTAAAACTGCTCTTCTGGAAGATGAGTTTATTTTAACATATAAAAATGTGTTTGGTTTCTCTGATAATGCTCAAAATGCAAGCTTACAAAGAAATACGTCACCAAGGGTGGTAAATTGATAGTTTGATTGCTGTGTGTCCTGTACTTAAACAAAAAGAAATGTTAAAACTCCTGCTGGGGAGGGATTGATAAAATAATCCCCTTAGATTAAAGTTGATTCAGGAAACAAACAAAAACGAAAAGTTGAGATTGATCCCCAGTTTTTGCCATTTATTTGTCTTGATTTTTTTTTCTCTCTTTCATCGCTTGGAACTAGCGAGGAGGTCAAAATTTATTTATGGCAAAACTTTTTTGCATTTTGGGCGGAAATCAATGTTTTAATAGCGGGCGTGTTCCATGCGCTTTGTCCATCCGGGCTCTTGTAGAAGTAAAGACGTCATCTAATATGGCTTTTCCCTTAAAACTGATTTTTAAAGTCGTATTTTTACAATGTCGCCTATATTTTGCTATTAATGTACTTTATGTAATTATCATTACATAATATTTTAATGGCTATTTTCAAAGATGTACTGCAAAAACTACACACTGTCACTTTAAAGACACAAACAAACCGAATAAATGTGAATCTGATTTAGGTCCTTCAGATGTTGATCTAGGTTTAAATATCACTCCAGAAATGTTGATCAAAGAACAGAAAAATGATCCCATTCTGTCTTCTTGTTTTTTCCTCTGCCGCAGCCCCAAGTTAGTGTGATTATCCGGTGAAATAGTACTTTGAGGATGTAGTTCTTTTAAGACCTTGGTCTCCAGATTCGATTCTTTTATGCAGGGTAACGTAGGTGGTTGTTCGAACAATTTATCGGAAACAGGCAGTTAGTCTAGCCCACGATGCTAGCTTGGCCGGACATCTTGGCAAAAAAAAAACAACGTATGATCGTGTGTTGTGCAAACTTTTTTGGCCTAGCTCTGTTCTCTGTTTTTAATTTTCATACTTTGACTCTAATTTTCTTTTTATGTTTTTTATCAAATGCTAAATGTTTTCTTTTATTGATGATCTGTTTTTAATTTTCATACTTTTATATATATTTGGTTTCTTTACCACCAAATCATTTAAAGCACTTTGAATTGCCTTGTGTTCAAATTGTGCTATAAAAAATAAAGTTGCCTTGCCCTGCCATGCCTAGACTTGAATCTGATGTGGTACAATTCTGTCGTGCCTCCCATATTTGTCATATGGTGGCAAAATCAAAAAACCCTATTCCAGCAAACCACTTAAGCCAATCTCTGTGCTTGGGGAGCTTGTTGAGCCCCTTCCAAAAATGTCATCAGTACATTTTGACTATTGTGTGTGCTACAACTCGTTTTCCTGAAGCTGTTCCATTACACACCTTGAAGGTGAGAGCTATTGCAAAAGCACTTATTACATTTTTTCCCAGGTTGTTCAGATGGATGGATCACGGAACACATTTCATGTCCACAACATTTTTACAGGTTTTACAGTAGATTTAAAATAGAACATCAAAAATCTTGTTGTTATTGCCCAGAGTCCCAATGAGTCCTGGAACGTTTCCAGCATACTTTAAAAACCATGTTAAGCAAATAATGTATTGAGTCGGGTAAAGATTAGGATGAGGGTCTCCCACTCCTACTCTTTGCTATAAGGGAAATTACCTAGGAATCTGTAGTATTTAGTCCTGACTTGGTTTTTGGCCATACTGTCCGCTCAAAGAAGAAAAGTGGCTGTCATCAGGCATGTGAGTTGGCTAAACAAAAATAGGCTCAGATTAAAATGCAGAAATACTAAGTCAAAAGTTTGGTAAGCCGAACCTTTAAATTGGGTGATAAAGTGCTGGTTCTGTTCCCGTTTTCTGGGTTCTGTCTTCAGGCACAGTTTTCGGGTCCATATGTGGTGGACTGAAAAATCTCTGACACAAACTATGTGATACAAACACCAGATCGCAAACAAAAAACTTGTCACATTAATGTGCTGAAAGCGTATTCATCCAGAAATGCCCTTATGTTGCCTGCTTCTACTATCATTCCAGTAATTTCCATGTGTACCACACCTGTATATCATCCATTGGATGACGGGTTAACTGAGAAGGGTGGCTGCATGCCTGTGGCTCGTTTAAACGGCCTATGTCATACAGACGCCTGTTGGCTGCATGGATTACAGGATTTTATTCTACATTTCGAAAGAACACCAGCTAGATCAAAGAACAAAGACGCCTGATGGAAAGAGAAGTAATTAGCTACATGCTAATGCTAATGTGTGTTAGCCATTTATCAAGCTGCTTATGTGATATTATAACAGCATTGTGTGGTTAATTAATTGATTTGTAGCACCTCAGAATCTGGGCTGGAAAGAGCTGCTTACTGCGCTCAGCTGTGTTAGTTTGGGCTCTGTCTAAAGCCTGGAGACTTAGCAAATGAAATAGGCTTTTTCAGTTTTTTACAAAAAAAACCTAAATAAATAAATCAAACATCTGAGCCCTTAATATAACAGAGTTTCATTGTGGTACTCTGTGCTTTTCAAATTATTTGTGAGAATATTGTTTTCGATGAAGCTTAGCAGTGTTTGTTTCAGTTTGATCTGCTCCCGGCTCTGCAGCATAGCGGAGTTTAGCAGGGGGTGCAGGAGGCGGGTTTATAGAGAAAAAAGCCGTTTCACATCATGGTCTAATATTAACCACAGGATACAAGTTAAATTTCAGGACAAATTAATACTATATAACACCAACATTTTATCATATTTCCGTCTATCCCAGAAGTTGAAAGCTGTAAAATAGCATGATATAGTCCCTTTAAGAAAGTCAGAGATGTTGAACAGTCTGGAATCCTTTTTATCTCATTTATCATCAAGCGAGATTAACGATATTAGGTATCTCATAGAGGAATATTCAGAACTTTTTGGAAAGACCTTTGTGCTGTTTCATGACATCTGTATAGACATTCATAAACCTATTAAACAGCATGCATACTGAGTGAATCCAACAAAACATGCAAAAATGCAGCAAGAGGTGAATTATCTAGTTGATTAAGATTTAGCCATACCTAGTAGTAGCCCTTGGAGTTCACATTGTTTGCTGGTTCCAAAACCAGATGGTACATCTTGTTTTTTTCCACACATTATAGGAAGCTTAATGCCACCACTAATGCCCATTCTTTTCTTCTTCCCAGGATGGAGGATTGTATTGATTGTCTTGGAGCTGCCAAGTTTGTTACAAAGCTAGGCATATCTATACGATGTGGTAATTCATTCTGTTTCATGGACTGAACTTTTAGAGAATGTGGTGTTTGAACGTTTCCATGACGCTTTTCTTTCTTTAAACTTGGCTAAACGCGAGTTTGGAAAGGCTACTACAATTTGTCTGGGAAAAGAGGTTGGCCAAGGGCCAAGTTCTTTCTCTTACTGCAAAATAAAAGCAGTTATTGATTTTCCTATGCCAGAAAATAGTAGCGGACCCAAGTTGTTTTTTGGGAATGTGTAGGTTTTTTTGCAGGTTTTGTAAGAATTTTTCAGACGTTGTAACTCTCCTCAATGACTTGGTCAGTCCTCTGAAGTCATTTATGTGGTCCTCAAATTGTCAGGGTGCTTTTGATTCTGCTGAAGCATTGTTATGTATTGCACCAGTTCTTCTTGTGCCTAGTTTGGGTCATCCAAGCTTGAAGCGGATGCTATGATGCAGGAGCGGTCCTCTTGCAAGATGACCAGGATGGTGTGGAACGTCCTGAGTGCTATTTTTAGAACAAGTTTAACAAACATCAGGTGCAATATAGCACAATCGAAAAAGAGTCCCTATCTTTATTGCTTGCATTACAACACTTTGTATATTAATGTCACTGCACAACCGATTTTTACTGATCACAACCTGTTGACATGTTTAACTCGGATGCACAATTCAACTCAAAGACTGATGCCTTGGTCTTTGCTTTATAGAATTTCAATCTGCAGATTGCATGATCTATTGAGTTTATCGCTTGAACTTAACTTTTGTTTCTTTCTTTGAGATGGATGTTTAACTCATGTGAAAGGAATTATTAAGACCTTAGTAGTATTTATGTTCCATTTAAATGCAGTGGGGAGAACAAGTATTTGATACACTGCTGATTTTTGAAGTTTTGTCTGTAATTTGTATCAAATGTATTGTGAGGGACAGAATCTAAGGGTGTATTCAGACCAGAAAAGTAATTTAGTCCGGCTGTTTAGGTCGGACCAAAGGCAAACTTTTTTTTTTTTTTTTGGTGCGATTTGTATTTAGACTGTTCATTTTTGCAAGTGGACTATATTTTGTAAACCCATCCATGTGTGTGATGATCGGTGCTGCTATTGGATAGCGATGACGTGGGCGGAACTAGCAAAGACCTGGAAAAGGAGGTAAGCAGCTGTGAAATCATATGGCTATCAGAGCTGCAGGATGGATGCAAGGGCGAAGAAATGTTTTGGCATTCCAGACGTGGAGGAGAGCTGGAGCAAGATGACAAGGAGTGGTCAAGGCTGGGAGGTGAATGAGGACTAGGCCGAGCTATGGAACTGAGATGAGACCCAAGAAGATCTGTAGCAGAGCTGCTGGAGGAGTTATCCCGGGTCTAATAGCCGGCAGCAAGAGCTGAGGCAGAATGTAGTCAGATAGATATACCAGGCGGACTGGATCTGATTTTTCAAGATGTGTGGTGACGCAGTTCGTTGAACTGATGCATGTGAACGATCAGAGACAAGGTTGCAATGGTGGAGTGATGAGTGGTAAGTGCAGGAATCTTCAGACTGAAGCTAATGTCCTGTCCTGTTTACCTACTGCTCAGCTGTTTATTCTGACAAAACTGCTGTCAGTGTCATTATCTCCCATCAATTGCGTGTCACAGAAGCTCATGCAATGCAAGTTTCACAATGCTTTGTTTGAAAATTTAGAACAGCGAATGCTTGCGGTAAAAAGAGGGAAGCGATGTGTTCTGCGGGCTCTGACCCCCGATATGTTTGCAGCAGCATGATTAAACAGAAGACAGAAGATCAGAAACTAACAACATCCACTAAAGCATAGGGGATACTGATTTGTGGCGCTGTGAGTCAAACGCGTGGGTTAAATAATCTGAATAATTTGACAAAAAGGTGCATTTATTATGGAGTTGGTTCGGATCGAGACTGTTTGTATTCAGACCTGAAGCGCAGCAAACCTCTGTCCATTTAGAACTGGACCGGTCCTTTTCTCTTAACAGCAGCACGATTTTTTTTTTGTGTATTCACACCTGCATAAAAATTCCGGTCCAGCGTTCCAAACGAAGTCTGGTCCGTTTAAAGTGGAATAAACTGTGCAGGTCTGAATACACCCTAAAACAAAAATGCATAAAATCACAGTGGGTGATTTTTAAACACTTAATTTCTACTTTATCCCTAAGTTTTTGATACATCAGACAAACAGAACTCAATATTTGGTACATAAACCTTTGCTTGCAATCACAGAGGTCAGACATTTTCCTGTAGTTCTTCACCAGGTTTGCACAAACTGCAGCAGGGATTTTGGCCCGCTCCTCCATATAGATCTTCTCCAGAACATTCAGGTTTCAGGAGTGTTGCTGGACAACATGGACTTTAAGCTGTCTCCAAAGATTTTTGTATTGGATTCAAGTCTGGAGACTGGCTAGGCCACTCCAGGACCTTGATATGCTTCCTACAGAGCCACTC
This sequence comes from Apricaphanius iberus, assembly GCA_028564705.1. Lineage (NCBI taxonomy): Eukaryota > Metazoa > Chordata > Actinopteri > Cyprinodontiformes > Aphaniidae > Apricaphanius > Apricaphanius iberus. The sequence continues at coordinate 65,445 of JAPXFQ010001528.1, read as the reverse complement.
CCTAGTTTCCCTGGCTGTGTGTTTGGGGTCGTTGTCATGCTGGAAGACCCAACCACGACCCATCTTCAATGCTCTTACTGATTGTTGGTCAAGATCTCACCATGCACGGCCCCATCCATCCTCCGTTCAATACAATGCAGTCATCCCGTTCCCTTTGCAGAAAAGCATCCCCAAAGAATGATGCTTCCACCTCCATGCTTCACAGTTGGTATGGTTTTCTTGGGGTTGTACTCATCCTTCTACTTTTTCCAAAAAGTTTAGACCAAAAAACTACCACATGACCATCTCCCATTCCTCCTCTGGATCATCCACATGGTCATTGGCAAACTTCAGACGGGCCTTGACATGCACTGGCTTGAGCGGGGGGGCCTTGTGTTCGCTGCACTGGTGGAATTTTCTCCAAGGGGGGGCTATGACTACGATGGGTAGATTTTAGGGCTGTCAAATGATTACATTTTTTTAATCAAATTAATCAAACCCTAACCCTAACCCTTAAAGGGTAGCTGTGAATTAATGACTAATTAACATTACTAAATGACCAAAACAAATTCTACCATTTTTGCTGTAAATAAAGGTCAAATATAAATGTTGTTGTTCTTTTTTTAAATGAAATAAAGGAGGGATTAATCTAATTTTTGCTTTGAACTCCACAATCACATTCACACACGGCCATTTCAACATATTGATGCTTTAGCCAGCTGCTAAGGCAAACTAAGTGGTTAACATTTTCTGTATGTAAAGCTGACTGTTCCTCAATCATGTTGGACAATCCTGATCTTCCTCTTAATGGGACTATCCTACGACAACAGAATGATTTCAGTCAGAGGCTTCAACAGTTTCTGTAGAACAGACTGCTACTGTAGAGGAGGAAACACTGAGCTGTCTATAGAGGTTCTGGTTCAGACTGGGATCACTCTGTTCACACTGGGAGAACCTACCATAGCTCCACTTAAAGCCATTCAGAGTATGAGAAGATATGAGTTAGATAAAAGCAGTGTTCATTTTGTTGATGAAATATTTTTGTCTTTTTTTTTCGTTACGAAAATAGGTTTGCGTACTAAAATGAAACTACATTTCCAAATAAAAGCTTGGAAAAAGACGAAGACGATCACTAAATTGATTGACATTTTTGTCAACGAATAAAAGACGAGACGAAAACCCACGATGACGAATGTCCAATCAGAAGACAGGAAAGATGCAAGAAACAGACAAAAGGACCACCCAACAAATTGAAAAGGTGGGACTAGATGAAAAGAAAACCAATCAGAGTCCCCCTTGTTTAGAGATGACGCTGGGTTAACCTTTTCTAAACAAGCTCCCAGGAAGCCAAGCCAACTGAAGACGAAGGCATGAGAAGAAACCGAGGAAAATGTCAACAGCTGGTCGAAAAAGAAGAGTGAGAAGAGTGTTGATCCCGCTGCAAAGGTCCGCAGATATATATTTTTTAAAGTATTATGCTTACAGTGCATTTAAAACATACACTAAGAATTCAAATTAAGGAATAGAAACAAATGTCTCACTGTGCTGCAGAAAACTTAAGTAGGTCATTCATATTTACAAAAACAAAACACGGCATCAGAACTAATTTGCATAACTGATCATATAAAGAACTGTTATACTGAAGATAATATGCAGCTGAATAGGTTAATATTGAGAATAAAATATACAAGCGCATTAAATTTGCTTCTCACTGAGAGTACGAGACAGCGAGTTCAGGACTTCTGCGTTCTCCGTTTGCAGGTGAGAGCCATCGGCTCTGAACCACGATCAGCTCCGACTCCTCCTTGATAATCCTCTAACAGCGAGCCGCTCCATCCAGCTCACACTGAATCTTAATGCACTTTAACGTTTTCATTGTTCTTCAGCAAACACTAAACACATCCACTCACTGTAGCGAGGTTTCAAAATGTCGGTTGGTTTGTTGTTAAAAGTCCCTGTCAAGTTACCCTCCAGTGACTCCGCCCACTAGCCAATCAGTGACCAACAGCCGTCTGACGTCGCTATTCAGTACCAGTTCAGCACGGATGGAACCACAGCTGAGGTGGTACGAAAAATAGTATCGGCTCGGAGCGGCTCAGGCAAACTTCTGCTGGTGGAGAGTAAAAGGTACTGAGGATGAGTCGATCCGAGTCGAGTCGAGTCGAACCGTACCGATGGAGAAACGCCTTTAAAGACCGTGGCAGTTCTCCGGTACTCCTCAAACACCTCATCCAGCTACGCCACTAAATCAACCAGTCTGCAGAAAATCCCTGGGTTACTACCGGACCCCTCCCCTTCATCCTTGCCCCGCAAAGCTAACTCAAACACGCCGCAGTACTTCACGCAATCAATATGGCGGCCAAGGATTTGCTGGTTTTTGCTGACCTCATCGTTGTGGCGGCACACAGCTATCCTGTAGCTCCCATCCAGCTGTATTGAGATGTTGACTCTCCCGAAGGCCGCCAGTTTTAGGCAGCTGTCCATATGCATCTTTGATGCTTTGTGTTTCCTTGTGTTTTCGGTGAGATGATGCATATCGGTGACACATGTTTTTGTCCGTGTTGGCGTCAGGGTGAATCAGGACACAGGGGTAGCAGAAAACAGTGTTAGCCACCTCACATCCAGCCATCCATGTTTTCCGCTCATACCAGTTCCGGGAAAATCTGCGTTAGTATGTTTTATCCCCCTTCTTCGATACCTGCTTGATATTTAAAATTGATTTATTCTCGATATAGGTACTGCTTTCCACATGGTCAGATTTATAGAGGTTTTCTCTGTTTTTAATGCTCCTTTCTTCGTCCTGGAGGCTACGACCCTCACTCTCCTTCTTCTTCTGCAGTTGTAGTCCGCTAAGTGTTTTTACACTAAACCCAGTGCTCTCAAGTCTCACGCAATGAGGGTGAGACACACCCATTTCACCGACTTCACACGCTCACACGTCACACATGCCATTTCTCACGCTGATAAATAATTAACCCTCTTGGCGCCACGGACAAGTTTTCTCGACAAGATCCGGCACTGAATAAAACGGCCGATTGTGTCAAATAGGTTGTCATATTTTATTCAAACTCAACTCCACTGGTCGGTAGACATGTCATACGTCATCACTGAGTCAACAAAATAATCCTTCTATACAAAATTTGAGCGCATTGAATCAATTCCTTGATAGCGGATTTAGTGTGTGTCTGAGCTATATTTAGTCAGAGCGTTAGTGTAAACATCAGCGAGTATTTACATTATATTATTGGGTAATGGCATCAGCGAAGTTCACCTGCAAGTTTACCCGTAATGAGGTGTTGGAATTTCTCTTTGCTGACCCATATCTGCCTTTAGAACATGACGGTGATTCATTTAGTGATCGCGCTTCAGATGCGCCCCCAGCTTGCAGCTGGACAAAGGGAGAATTTAGCCCAAGCACAAACTCCTTTGCCAGATGTAGATGGTGGGGACAATGTTTCACGGGGTCGGGGTGTTCATCTGAAAGTCAGCAGGCTTGTTTGTGGTGTGGGAAACGAGACTGGAAATTACGCGGGGGTCCAGCTTTTTAACGCACTGGCAAACTCGCTTCTTTATCCTCTGACCGTGTGCCTCCCCGCAATCGTGGCAACAGAAACGTGGTGGAGCAGCTGTCTAAGGTCACTGAGATGTCAGACGAGGTCGTAGTTTTTTTAGGACAGTTAGGGGAGGCACATCTGTGCCAAGCAGATCTGGCCGTGCTATTCGCAGCGGGAGCAGATGTGGTGTTGCGCTGGGGCAGGGCAGGGGGCCCATGCACAGTTTTTTTTGTGATATACATGTATATACATCATATAAATAATATACAGGGACCCCATAAATTGGAAACAGAGTTCCTAATGTATGTAGTAAATGGAAAATCGCTAGCCTAAAGCTACCTGCATTCGTTTTGTTTCTGCCATTTATTAGTAATGATTCACACAGTTTGTTTACTACTTACTATTTACCTAAGCATTCAGTATTGTGCAGTATAGCATACAGAAGGTGAGGGACCTTTTGGGGAGAAAAAAGTGCTGCATTTTAGAATCCAAACATGTGACTTTTCATGAAAATTCTATAATCCAAAATGGCCACCACGTCATCCATCCATCCATCCATTTTCTTTACCGCTTGATCCTTAATGGGTCACGGGGGTGCTGGTGCCTATCTCCAGCTGTCAATGGGCGAGAGGCGGGGTTCACCCTGGACAGGTCGCCAGTCCATCACAGGGCAAACAACCATGCACACACTCACACCTAAGGACAATTTGGTGACATCAATTAACCTGAAATTCATGTTTTGTTTTTTTTTGGACTGTGGGAGGAAGCCGGAGTACCTGGAGGGAACCCATGCATGCACAGGGAGAACATGCAAACTCCATGCAGAAAGGCCCTGGGCCAGGATATGAACCCACAACCTTCTTGCTGCAAGGCAACAGTGCTAACCACTGCGCCACCGTGCAGCCCTGCCACCATGTCATATGATATAATATGCAAATTAAATGGGGCAATTTAATCACCATATAAGCTTTGGCTCATCCTTAATATTTTTCTAATTTACAGAAAGTCTTTATCTCTTATCACTTTTAAGGTATAGCCTTTTGAAATTAAGATGTAATAATCAAACGTTTCGGAAAAAAACCTCTGGCACCTAGAGGGCGTGTTACTATGAACAGTCAATGCCCACCACAGCTGTGCGCTTGTACAGCTCATCGTACAGCTGTCTTGAGTTAGCAAATCAGAACATAGAATTTCTAAACCAATCAGACAACATAATGTCTCGTTGCTAGCCGGGTAAGATCCAAAATAGGCAGTGTTGTCGCTGGCTGACGAAACTTGACGAAGCTTGACGAAGACAGACCTGACAACCAGGCGGGTGCTCTACGATTTACCCCTGCCCCCGTCACAATCTCACTCCAAGCAATCTTGAAAACTTGAGAGCCCTGCTAAACCTAAAGTAACTTTTCCTTTGGTCAAAAATCTGTGTTTTCTCTGCATCAAAATTTGTTGTTAAAATTCATGGACATCATATGTTCGATCCACGACGCATTTCATACTGGATCAGAAAATAACTTTTATCACTCCATTGACTCTTTTTCATTTTTTTGGGCATTAGGGGACCCATGGACAGGAAGTACAAGGGCGTGACTTAGGCTCCGCATAAGACTCTTTTATATGTTTTTCCCTTTGACTCAAGGAGGGCGATGCCCACTATGGGCCAGGCGCCCCTCTTCTACTGGTTAAAAAAATTTGGTGCTCAGTCTGTATTGCATAGGGATCTATGGGAGGAAGGAGGGACTTAAGAAAAACAACAAATGATGATGATAAAACTTTAATACAGAAATAAATCCTCCCGAATGCAGCTTTAAGTAAAGGTTTAATTACAATAGCCTTAAATTCCTGAGGCACATTTCCATTAATTAAAGATAGATTCATCATGTCTAGAATAGGGCCAGTAACCAGAGGGAACACTTCCTTAAATAAGTTGGTTGGTATTGGGTCTAACATACAAGTTGAGCTAATATTTGTAATAATGGGTAAACGTAGTTCTACACTACTCTCTGTTACTGCCTCATTTACTGAGAGAAATAATCATGCTTGAACAAAAATATAACGTATCACTTTCTTTTGTTGCTCCCATTTTTTAAGAGATGAACTCAAAGATCTGAAACATTTTTTACATACACAAAATAAGCATTTCTCTCAAATATTGTTCATAAATCTGTGATAGTAAGAATGAAGCAAGAATGGAACAGATTCTTTAAAACTTGTTACAGCATTGTCTGACAGAGTTTTACTGTAATGAAATTTTCTTTCAGATTTGGGAACGTTGGGCAAAGTAAATTCAAAGGTTCTAAAAAAAATGGTCAGATAGGACTGGGTTATTCGGGAGGACTGTTACTTCCTCACACTCAATGTCAGTACAACGTCTAAGGTATGCTGATCCAAGTGTGTGGATCCCTTCTGGGGATGTCACGGTTACCGTTGTAGCGGTAAACCCTGGTAAATATGTTGACCATAATAATAATTACTATGTTGTTTTTTAAAAAACATATCTCGGTGGATCACCGTGTCCACGTTGTTAACTCTATGCAATATGCAGCTCTCGGCGGGCAGTTAAGAGTTAGTCGCCAATGCAATAGAGTGATTCTCGCCGTATAATTATGAATTTAACAAGGATTACTGACTGATATTTTCCCAAATCTGCAAAGCCCGCAGGAAGGACACAAATGATTTGCATTCTCAGCCCTTGTTTCTTTACTTTGATGGGTGATTCTATAAGTGGAGATACATTTGAAGTCCAAAGCCATTTACCGGTTTTACCAAAATCTAACTTCAAAACCTTATTTTCATTTTTTATTCCTCTTTTTAAGAGTCACAAAATTTCAGAGTGTAAAACGAGAAAATACTTGATTTTAAAAGGTATTTCTTGATGAACAAAGTCATGTTTTCATCTATCCGAAGTGTTTGTCACTTTTTTCAAACAATGGTCAAATTTGCATTAAACGGTTTTAAATTACAAATTTCGGATTGGGGTTTTAATTATTTTGTTTATAAATTATTATAGGTGGCAATTTGCAAATTATGCAAAATTACTTTGTTTAAAAGTAATTTTTTTTTTGTTCAAAAATACCAGTCCATAAATCCTGTGTCAATTCTGTTACTACATGTTACTGTCTCTTTAAATTTTTTGATATGTCCCATCAATATCTATGAACCACTTCCTTTTGGTATTAAACTCTGAATAACTAGGAGGTATGTGTTTTGGTCTCTCTGACATGTAATTTTACAGGCACTTGCACCAAGAGTTCTAGTATAACATGTCAAATCTGTTTCAACAATGTCACAGGAAAATCAGAGTTTAAATATATTAACAGAAGGAGTTATTAAAAGTTTTCAAAATCATCTTTAAATTTAGGCCATGTGCTCTTAGCCTTTCTGCTAAAATGTGGTGAAATTAGCAAAAGATTCTAAAAATGTCAACTCTGTTACTGTCAAATCTGTTACCAAGGTATGGTAACAGAATTGACCAATGCCCCTGCCTTGGGTTACAATCACATAATTATACACATTCATAAAAATGCATACTGTGTGTTTATAGCCAAATACACACCATCCCCACACACGTGTAGTCATTTGTCATGCTGATATGACGTGTCACGTCTTATGTGTTCAGCTGTGTCAATTCTGTTTTTGGTCTTTCAGCTTGAATATTAATGAGATATTACATTGAAATATCAAACTACTTAATGTTGTTTTTCATATTGTATGAGAGAAAGGAATATTTTACAGTTTTATCTCTGCCTTGTATTCTACACTTAATTTGACAAAAAAGACAAGTGATACCATTGGACAATACACCAATGCCCGGGGGATGAATCTAATTTTTAAGTTGTCTAAATGTAATATTTAAAATCAGTTTTAAAGCTCTGAATAAATGGACTACATAACAAATAAAACTAAAAAGATTCATAATTTTGATGTACTGTTACTTCTATATATTGGGTTGTTTGTCCGTAACAGAGTTGACCAGAAAAACTATAAACAGGTGGAATTTTGATAAAATAAGTAAAATAATAAACTACCTGTATTTGTTTAGCACTGAATATATGAACTTTAAAGTGTTTTCAATTTTATTCTCAATCAGTGGCACTGTATGAAAACCTTTTTTTTTTATAATTAGAAGGGCAGATGTATCGCCAATTATAGAATCACCCTGATGTGAAAAGTTGCACTTTTGATAAGGCTTTGTCTGTATTATATTAAATATAATAAATGCTGTTACACTTTTTCAAAACTATTTCAGTTGTTGTAGGACTATCAATGCTTCCTTAACATATTCAACACCCTTTAAACAGAAATACTGCGATAATACCGAAAACCGTGATATTTTTGTCACAATAACCGTAAGGGTAAATTTTCATACTGTGACATGCCTAATCCCTTCATTTTCTGAGTAAAGCCAATTGAGTCTGAGATAACATTAAAAGCTGCAGTTAGGCTAAAGCTTTCAGTGTCCACATGAATATTAAAATCCCCATCTATAATTACCTTATCAGTGTTTAATACTCTTCACTCCTCTGGGCGGCCTGGGTTGGGGCCTTGGCTGCTGCTGCTGATCTGCTGCCGATGCAGATGGCTCCCATGATGGCGTTTCCTGGCTCATTTGTTCTCAGCCCACTGTTTATTTTTTTTATTTTTTATTTTTTTTTAAGCATTTAAGTGTGTGTGTGTGTGTAAGACTGATGGGTTGGGTTGGGAGGGGGCTGTTGTTGTGATGATGATTTTATTTTTGGTTTTTGATTAATACTAAATCAGATTTAAAAAATCTGAGATCTGAGAATGTCTGAAGAATTGAGAGTGAGGGCCTGGTGGATGATGCAAAATCACAAACAAAAGTGGTTTTAATGTTTTGCAGCTTGGATGAGGAAAAACAAAAGATTAGATGTTCGAAAGAACTGTAGCTATTAATTGATCTAAAGTAAATTTTTCAGTCAGATCCGTTTTCTGACTGCCACACAGAACTGGCCAATATTTTGGCTGCAGGAGGCAGGAACACTACAGTTTGCACTCTCGGTTCTGTGCTGGACCAGATTCGGTAAAACGAGCGTGGGAAGACGTAGATACAACGTTTGTTGAAAACGAAGTGGGACACAGGGAGGACCCAAAACACTTTTTTTCTGTAAATTACAAGTTTTATTCATGTTAGGATAATGTTTTGTTTTTTTCAAGAGAGCCTGATGTTCTCATGTTTTTTTAAACCTTATAGCTGCTTTTTAGAAAACGTTAAGCTAGCAAATACTTTATATTTGTTTAGAGAAGTGTAAATAAAACTGTAAAACTTATAAGATGTTTAATTCTAGAATTGTGCTGCTCTGGGTGGCTGCATGTTGGAGTGGCTCTGTTAGCTATTGACTTTTGTTTCTGTGGGCATTGCTTCCACCTTTTTCTTAGGTAAGAATTGCATTTTTTTGGACCTGTTTGCTTTGTGCGTTTTTGTCCTGTGAAGTTGGAGGGGTGGTGATTGAAAGAATGAGATCACGGATACAGGTGGCTGAAATGAGTTTCCTCCGCAGCGTTGGTTAGGGGTGGCTGGGTTCTCCCTTAGAGATAGGGTGAGAAGCTGTACGAGCAGACATATATCTAAAGAGGAGCAGGAAAAGAAAAGGAGGAGGAGTAGCAATGCTTCTTAAAAACACATGTTACTGTGAAGTGTCGTCTCTGCAGCTCAGATATTGAACCCTTGGTAGTAAGCTTACGTCCATATTATTTACCAAGAGAGTTCACCAATGTTATTTTGGCAGTTGTTTACATTCCACCTTCAGCCGTTGCCGACCATGCATGTGATGTCATCGGTTCTGTTGTCACTACAGACCCAGCACCCCAATGCATTTGTGGCAATATGTGGTGATTTTAATCATGCCTCGCTCTCTTCTACACTTCCAACATTTCAACAGTTTGTCGGCTGCTCCACAAGAGAAAACAAGACCTTGGATTTGTTTTATGCAAATGTAAAGGATGCTTATATGTCAAAACCAAGACCTCCTCTGGGACAATCAGATCATGGTCGAGGCAGATGACGTCTTGTACTGAGCCTGGTTCTCCCAGATGTTTCTTCAACTTAAAGGGGGGGTTTTCATCTCCACTGTCACTACATGCTTGCTCAGTGTGAGGGATTGCTGAGGAATTGCTGTGGTTGGAGTCTGCATGATCCGGGCACAACATCATGTTGATGACTCATCCCAATCTGCTTGGATTCCTTACACAGAAAACTTTTAACTGATTGGAATGTTTCTATAATTGTATTGAAATGACTTTTGTTGTAAAGTGCCTTTAGATGACATTTGTTGTGAATTGGTGCTATATGAATAAAAGTGAATTGAATTGAATCATAATCTAGTCTTTCTCTGCTCTGCTCTGAATATAAACCACTTGTTCAGAGGAAACCTCCAATATAGAAAACTGTTAGAAAATGGTCACATGAAGCTGAAGAAGCCCTGCAGGGTGGTTTTGAGTCCACAAACTGGACGACTCTGCCTGCCACATGGAGAGGACATCAATGCCATGACTGAAAGCTCCTTACAGGAAGAAGCTGGAGAGCAAACTACGGTGGAACAATATCAGAAATGTCTGGTCTGGAATGAAAAAGATCACAGGCTTTAAGCACAGGAAGGACTGGATAGATGGAAGTCCTGATAGAGCCAATGAAATGAACACATTCTTCATTAGGTTCAGTTCAGGAGCAAGCTCAGCATCCTCCTCGCGTGTTTGCAGGCAAAGAGACACCCCACTCTCCTCTGACCCACACCTGTCCTATCACACCTCAGTCATGAACTGTTCTATGTTCACAACCATGTCTTCAAGCAAGTCAGGAGATGCTGCTACCCCCTTTATCTCACTCTCCCACCTGTCTGTCTCTAGAAATCAGGTGAAGAGGCAGTTGGAGAAACTGAACCGGAACAAGGCTGCAGGTCCAGATGGTATCAGCCCCAGAGTCCTGAAGACCTGTGCAGAGCAGCTCTGTGGGATTCTGCAGCACCTCTTCAACCTTAGCCTGACCCAGGAGAAGGTTCCAGTGTTGTGGAAGACATCCTGCCTTGTTCCAGTTCCAAAGAAAACTCACCCATCAGTCATCAATGACTACAGACCTGTTGCCCTGACATTCCACATCATGAAGGTCCTGGAGAGACTCTTGTTGCCCCACCTGAGTAAGCAAACTATAACCTATCAGGACCCCCTGCAGTTTGCTTATCGCCATGGAGTTGGTGTTGAAGATGCCATCATCAACCTGCTTCAACCAACTCACTGTCATCTCACTGGACTGTTTGTCAAACCAGCCTGTCAGCAGCACAGGAGCACCACAAGGGACTGTAGTCTCACCATTCTTTTTCACTCTGTACTATCAGACTTTGAGTATAAGACAGAAACCTGTCATCTGCAGAAATACTTAGACAACTCTGCATTTGTCGGGTGTATCAGAGATGGAGAAGAAGCTGAATACAGAGAGCTGGTGGTGTGCTTTGTGGCATGGTGTGGAAACAATCATTTTACCTTGAATGTGAACAAAACAAAGGAGATGATTGTAGATTTCAGAAGAAAAAGGGAGAAGTCAAAGACTGTCTCTATCACGGGAGAAGAAGTGGAAGTGATTGAGCAAGATGCTGCAAACCTTCTACAAGTCTGTTCATCATCTGTTGGGGTAGCAGCATCAGAGTCAGGGGCTTAAAACGGCTCAACAACCTGATACAGAAGGCTGGTTCTGTTCTGGGGACGACTGTGGAACAACTGGAGATAATGATGCAGAGAAGGTTATTTATTATTCATTCAAATTAAAAAGATTATGAACAACCCTTAGCATCCTCTTCATCAGACTATCCTACAGCAACAGAGTATCTTCAGTCAGAGGCTTCTTCAGTTTTGCTGCAACACAGACCGCTACAGGAAATCTTTTCTCCCCACAGCCTTATGGTCTACAACAACTCCCTGAATAATTAATTAGTTATGAGCTACAACACTGAATTGCCCTCTGGGATCAATAAAGTATTTTTGAATTGAATTGATTCAAAATTGCAACGTTTAAAAAATGTATAACGTCCACTTGTAGCTCTAGAGATTTATTTTAAAGTGTTCTGTAGTGCAGGAACATGCAGACGGAGTCGTGTTTTATGAATCAGAAATATAACTTTTCTTAAAGTTAGGTCAGTGTACGCTGATGAGCACTGCACAGTCTCATCAGAAACAATGAAAAGATGCAAGCTAGCGGGAACTAGTGTTGGCTGCTTACTCAATAACATTTAAATAAATCAGAAGAAGCAAAGTGAGAGGTTGTTGACGGGTTGTTACGCAATTTATTTAGTTTCTTTCCTCTGTGTATCTATTCAGATTTTAATTTAGGAAGAAAACTTTGCTCATTTTTGGTGAAGCAGTCCAGATGGAAGGCTGCAGCAACATGGGAGCAAAAAACTGACAGTCACTGAGATGTCTAGAAGGGTTTACTGCTGCAGCTCTCTGTATGATACATTTTTTGGGGCTGAATTTGACTGCAAAAGCAATTTGAAAGGGAGATTTTCTTTTATAATATGTGGGAAAAAAATGATTTTTTGTTTGGTTTTGCATATAATGTTTTAGTTCTTTAAAATAATACAGGGCAATCATCTATAACTAATATTTATTATAACTCACAATACCCTTAGTTCAAAGTAAACACAGTACTACGATAGGCTAACGACACATTTTTGGTGTTAGGTGTTTTGAACGACAAATAAATCACAAATGTAAGAATTTCTAGAATATTCCATGTAAAGGCTTCAAACTCACCCAGCAATAGATACCTGGAATATGTAATAAACTTTTGTCGACTCCAGCACCAACTGAGACACTTTTCCTTGTGAAAAAAGGTAAGATGTAAAATAAATGTGAGTTGATTATGAACTCTACTCATGTTTTCCATTTTTCAGGTAAGGAATGTTTAATATTTTAGAACATTTGAACATAAAGTCGTACATTTCACTGAAAGCGCTGACATAGCTGCATCAGATGGGGGATTCTCCTACAGTCCAGCTAAAAGCAGCAGGAACACAGGGTACTAGGAGCACTGCTAGATAAAAGAATCAGTGGGAGTGTATGGTAATATCAGAGCCGTTCTAGGAGAGCCTTGCCACTCTCTAAGTCCCATTGTAAGGAATTTTGGTTGCAGTTCCACCAGAGTTCCACTGGGGGCGATCGCCATGACTGAAAGATGAATGGTAGTCAATGAAGCTAGAGGGCTAAATTTGTCTGTTTCACCCGATTGCCGTTAAGAAATCTAAGATTTGATTGTAGGTTTTGCAAGTTCAACATGGATTATAGGAAGAAAGTTGAATACTTATGTCCTTTCATTTTCTTACATGTTGAGTTTTTGTTGCCCATAATTCGCTAGCATTTTGCTAATGACCGCTGATTGGTCAGTGAAGGACTGATTACAACCAGATGTACCGCTTGACGGCATCGTGGCATCCGAAGTGGTACCAGAATGTTAAAGTGACCGTGTGTAGTTTTTGCAGTACATCTTTGAAAATATCCATTAAAATACTATTTAATAATTACATAAAGCACATTAATTGCTAAATATTGGCAATATTGTAAAATATGACTTTAAAAATCTGTTTTAAAATACATAGGCGCAGGTCCTCTTTTCAGGGGAAAGCCATATTAGATGACGTCTTTACTTCTACAAGAGCCCGGACGGACAAAGCGCACAGAACAAGCCCGCTATTAAAACACTGATTTCCCCTCAAAATACATTTTTACCTCTTTGCTAGTTCCAAGCGATGAAATGTGCTGATGTGCTCGTCATGTTGCTGCAAATACATCATTCACAGGGAATTGAGCGTTTGAAAGCAGCACTAGTTGGACCTCTGTTGTTGAGTTTCTTACTTGAAGACACAGATACCACATGCTTGTGATAATTTAAATATGCACTGCCCCCTGCTGGCCGAAAATTACACACTGTGCCTTTAAGACAGACTTTTTTGCCCAAGTTATTTTTTTTTTTCAATGTAATACATTTTTTTGGGTTGCTCTGTTATCTGCCTATGGTTATGTAAGTACTGTGAAGTTTAAAAGGAAACACAAGGACTGCCATAAAGCAATACCTCTGGTCGTACGATGTGTATGACGTCAGTGACTATAAAAAAATCTTAACACCCACCAATGTGTCATTTCTTTGCATCTACTTTCAAATACAATATTCAAATTGCCGGAACAAAAATTATATCCTGAGAAAAGTGGATTTTGAGGGGTATTGCTCCATATACCTTCATTCATTCTGCACTCATCATGAGAGCACCCTCATATGGAACCAGAGTAGAACTGCAACCAGTTCAGAATCCGGAAGTTCAGTGAGAGTGGCACTTCTCTCTTTTTTAGACGTTCTCTGGTTCTATCATCTGTCTGTCGTGTTAATTACATCAGCAACTGGTCAGAGATATAAAAAAACACATATTCACAGTATTGTTTGATTATATCTATGCATGTCACATCTCAGATGGCACCATGTAAACCAAATAAAATGAGATAAAAAGAAAATATAGTGGCTGGTTTTCTTTCAGTGATGTGGGAGAGGTCAAGGGTCAGACTGAAGGAATGTTGTGTTGGTTCCCCTGGGCTTCTGACCTTGGAAAGAAAAATCCTAATCTTTGAGCTGGACTAAGTGTTAACGTATCTGGAAACCAAAGCTACACACAAAGTCCACAGAATATTTAAAACAAGTTAAAAATGATCCTGAAACTATACATTAGCATAGAGGAAAACACAAAGAAGTCTATTCTCCAACAAATGTCCCCCTTTTTTGTAAAGCAGACACAGAACAAGCATAAAAATATGAAATCCGACCATTTCACACAATTAGAAGTTGGCCAGTTGTGTTAAATCATAAAACAAAAGCACAGATGTGTGAAGATAAATAACACAGTTTTGTTGACAGGCAACTTTTTCACAGAGGCAGCTCAGCCAAGAGTCCCACACTAATGTGCAGCAGGACAGTAGTAATAACACCAGTCCATCTTTTTCTTAAGGAGCAGAAGTATATTAGGCAAGAGTTCCCTCTCCATGCTTAACCCCACGTCTCAGGAGACCATTCTCATGTCTGATTGTTATCCAAACAATAAAGTGCTTCCAAAAAAGTATATCCCTCTTATTATAGTCCACTCTATTTATACAAGTCCATAAAGCCATCAAGGAAAGGTTATACATAGGAAAGAAAAGAGGAATCATTGGAAAGGGTCTATGCAGGCACGAGCAAGGAGCTCTTCTCTTTCTCTATAACTTCCTGGTTGTTTTTTATTTCTTGAAAGGCGTTAGTCTCCCGATGTTATGCCAGAAGGTGGTCTTCCGCTTGGGCTCGGCCAGCATGAAGACCTGCTGCTGGGGCAGAGCAGTGGCCAGGGACGGATGTTTCTGACGCAGGAGGAAGTCGCAGTATGGCCTGGTCACTGCTGACAAGGAAATCAACATATATCAACATATGGCTTTTATTTGGGACAAAAACTACTACTGACACATTTACACTACTACTTAACAGGCACAAGATGCTAAAAATGACAGAGTAGGTATTGAAAACAAACAGGCAAATCATATATCATATATATTGATTGTGACAGAAAATATTATTATACTGGGACATTAAGAAAGGTTTAATTGTCTTACTCAGCTCTTAGAAAGCTGTTCTTATTCTGAGGTACCAACAAGAACCAATTGTATGTAAACATCTCATCTGGACTTATGACAGCTCTTATCATTATCTGGTGTTACACTTATGACAGCTCATGTGAATGTCTTTCTCAGCATTATACAAAAATGTCTCTTATTCTTATCTATATTCTGATTGTTTATTGCTGACGGCTGAGGTGTTTGTCCTATTCTTCCTGATTATGGATGAAGTCATTTGATGTAGTAAGGTGTGGTTAAAACAGTATAAAAACCCATGCAGCTGTCTGACGCGTTAGGGTTCTCAGTACAAGACCCTCCATGTGCGTAAAATAAACTATGTACGAATATGGCTGACACTTTTGTTTTATTGTCTCATCCAAGGCCCCTCAGACACCCAGATTTCCATGACATACATAAATAAGTTATATAAAGATCACCATTACCGATAAGAGGCCATTTAACTTTCTCTATTTTGTGAACTTCAACTCACATCCTTTAGTGTGAATGATGCTGTTGATAAGACACTTGTTTCCCAAACTTTTTCTTTGACACCCAACCCTTCCTCTCTCCTGTGTCCAACACCACCCAGGTCCCCCCAATCCCAAATCCTACCAACCCACATCATTTAAAAATTGAAAACAAACTTTTATTTGCAAAACATAAAAACCAGTTGTAGGTTTTTGTTCTTATTTTGTTGTTTTATACTTGGTTAAACAACATCTTTTGTTATGTTTTTGATTCATCAGATATATCTTACACACAGTTTTATTTGTTTTATATTTATGTTTTAATGTTTAATAGGTTTACCTCAATACATTAGAAAGATAATGATTGATTGTTAAGATAGATGAGTATATATAATTTTTTTTTGCTCTATGTGTCACCAGCTTTATAAAATAGGCAGTATTTATTTTTAACATAGTATAATTATATTTGATGTATCATAATCTAAACTTTGCATAAAGGTTTGTGTGCGTTAAATGGATTTTAGAAATGTTGCAAATGTCATATTTCCAAATATGTTTTTTATAGCCTCCCAACCACAGAGAACATTGTATAGACCCCCTGTGATCTCTTGTGACCCCCTTGACCCAGAGGGTGTTGTAATGAGACCGATACCTGCCCCCATCAGGATCAGTGTTTTTCTGGGATCCTTGCCTCAGTGTTATTTTTAATGGTTAACCAGAAACTCTCAGATATTATTGGCTACACCCTACACCGTGACCCATGGGTGCCTAATTAGGCCTGGAGTGTTTCTGAAGCTGCAGTTACTGACCTGAGCAAACTCACCCACACTGTGACATCTTACATCGGTTTTCCAGACCAAGACAAGTTTTCACATACAACTATAAATGTTCATGGTTCACTTGAAGTTTAAAGTTCTACCTTCACTGTTTTTTTATTCATTTTTAACTGTTCCCTGGTATGAAATTATGCTGTCTGAGACGGTTTCTTTAAAAAAAAAAAAGTATTCCCAGTCTATTTCAGTTTATGCAAGTTCAGTGCTGGAGTGGACGTGTACTTCCTCAGTAAGATTAATGACATGCAAGTTTCTGTACTCTGATTGGCTAACTGCAACACTACTGTAATACTGGCTCTATTTACAAGATTCATAAACAACAGACAAAAATGGTGCTGGTATTTATGCTTCCTCAGCTTAGCAGTACAGTATGCTTAAATCCAGCGAGTTGTCTATTCTGATTAGAGCTAATAGTTTGTTCGGAACGAGCGCCGCCGCACACACACACACACACACACACACACAAAAGTTTGTATTGCTACCAATATTAGGACCGGCGTCCATTGACTTCCATTGATTTTAGCGCTGGATTTCACACCCCGCGCTGACGAGCAGGGAGAGCACATGGCGGCTACATGACCGGGAAATTTTACCATATATTATAAACATATCATTTGGGGTTTGAAGCGTTGTTTACGTTGGAGGACAGTTAAAAAATAACATCTCTGTGTGGATGTGGTCACAGATATTAGCTGTTAGCCGATGTAGTACATTTCATTGTCATGGCATGTTTTAACACATTACTTGAAAAGTAAAACACTACTACCAGCCTGGGAGCTGGTGATCCACGGTTATGACGGCACAGATCCTTCTTTTAAGTTCTACCTCAAAGCAAAGCCGTACTGTAAGGTCCGTAGCCTCTAAGAGGATCAGCTTTCACCTTGCCAAATACAATGTTCCCGTGGGCGGTCCAAAGCTAGGTAGGCGAGACCATGAATGCTAAGATAGCATTATGACGTATGGTTGTTGGGCTTTTTCAAACTCAGGTGTTTTCTGGTCTCTTTTTTTATGTAATTGATTTGCAGGAATGGAGTTTGTATAAAATGTTTTTAAGCAGCATGCTTTTAGAACACAGAGTGACTGATATTACTGAAAGAAAACTTAGTTTTTTAAGATTTTGAGTGAAGGAGAACTTCAAGAACCAAAGAAGAGGCTTTATGACAGTAGTCTGTCATGGAGCCAAGCCCTATATCACCTCACCAGAAAAGGTAAACATGGCTATCTTTTTGAAAAAAAATTGGTAAAAGTTGGGGCTCTCAAAATGATGAACTGGAGAATCTGCTTAGTGTTTACGTTTGGAAAATGATAAATTGTGACATTTGATTGCTAAGTCTGTATTACGTTTGATTCATATGATTTTTTAACTCAGACTGCTAATATCTAAATGTTAAGTTTATTCATATATTTTTGTTAGTTCATATGAGACCACACATACATTGTCAATGTGTTTGTGGTGTTCAAAAGACCAATTCAGTTGATTTCTCCTTTATTTAATTTAAAACAGAGCAACAGCATCTAGATTTTGTTATTTGAACTGAAAATTGCAGTTTTTTGGTCATAGCTAGGAATGGTGATTAATTCACAGGTACCCTGTGATTAATTAGATAAAAAAATGTAATATTTTAACAGCCCTACTAAAAATAAAAATATAAGAGGGTTTTTTGGATGAATTTTGTACTGGCACCATTTAAAAGTCCTGGTTTGGCCCCATTAAGGTATAAAACCTAAACGATACCCATCCTAACATCACCATCTTCCTGACTGACCAGCAGCAGCCAATGAAGCTGTGGAGCATCTTCTCCTGCACTAGAACTACCAGCAGCAGACAGAGCACTGTCATTGGTCTGAGACTGAACAATGATGAATTTGCATTTAATTCATCAGTTTAATCAGTTAAATGTTTTCTATATAAGGAATCCCAGCAGATTGAGTTGAGTCATTGACATGATGTTGGCCGTGAACATGCAGACTCCAACCACCGCAATCAGGACAGGAGGTGAATTAGCTGGTGGACCGGCTAATCCACTATGTGGTCAGAACCTCCTACAAATAGCCCCCTACTCAATACTGTTAAACTAACAGTTAATTCCTTTTCCGTTTCACAGTTTCTTTTGAATACATTAAGTTTTTAGAGATTTTGTGTTGATGCTACAAGGACAATGGAAAACAGACTACTTCAAGATGACTAAACTTCGATCTGGATGGTGGACTCTTTTTCAGAGAACCTACGGGTACTTTGATGGACGTCGTGTTGAGGATAACGGACTACAGATTTCTTCTTTTTTTTAGGGTAAGACTTTAAAGGTGGAGATTTTACGAGCGGGTTGAGAGCTCTAACATGCTTCGTTTTCTTTTTATAAGCACAGCCAAAAGTATTTTATAACGTTTTTCTTTTTTTTCTCTCTTTTTCCTTTCGGTATTAGTTGATGTTAAATGTAAAAATTTCTCTTGGTTCTTTAAATGTTAGGGGCTTGAAAGAACTGGTTACACGAAAGGCATTGTTTTTATTTTGCAAAGGGCAAAAATCTAATTGTTTATTTCGACAAGGAACCCATTTCACAGAAGCTGATGCATCGTTCTGGTCGAATCTTTGGGGCGGGAAGATCCTTTTCAGCCATGGCTCTCCAAGATCCGGAGGAGTAGCGATCTGTTTCAACAACTTTCCTGGAGACGTTATTACACATGACTGACACAGAAGGACATTGGTTGACAGCTGTGGTGAAAATGGAAGGTTTCTTCATAATATTGTCCAACGTTTATGGGTATAATAATGATAACCAAAATAAGTTAATGTTAGAAGATATAACAAATGTGATTTCTGAATTTAAAGGTCGATATCCTACGGATTATATTTCATGTGGAGGGGACTGGAATATGACTCCAAATGAGTGGCTTGATAGGTGGCCTGCAACAGTTGGAAAACCCCAATATAATACCTTAATTAATAACTTTATGGCTGAGAATAATTTTAGTGACATTTGGAGAAAAATATATCCAGGAATAACAGGATTTTCATGGTTTAGACCTAATGGAAGTTGTAAATCTAGGATTGATTATTGGTTGAGTACTGACAATATTATGAGCCACGTTACAAAGGCAACTATGTCAAATGCACCTTTATCAAATCACTGTTTCATAGAACTAGTTTTAGAACCTATAAACAAATCAACATTTAGGAAAGGCTTTTGGAAATTTAATGCCAATTTATTGCATACTGAAAGATATTGCAGAAAAATCAAAGAAGCAATTACTGAAATAAAAAATAACGCAATTATTGGTTATATTAACAAATGGGAATTCATCAAATTCAAAATTAGAGAAGTCAGCATTCAGTTTAGTAAAGTATTAGACAATGAAAATAAAGAAATGGAAAGCGAATTATTACAAGAAATACATACATGCTGTAGCAACACCAACTTAACCTCTGAAGAAAAAAGCAGACTAGTCGAATTGCAGAACAAATTAGATCAACATTATCTTAACAAAGCACACGGACCTTTTGTGAGATCTCGACCAAGGTGAAAATAATTCCTCTTATTTTTTCAATCTAGAAAAAAGCCAAAAACAAAAAAATTGGATCTCTTGTCTTTTAGTAAATGGAGAGGAAAGGAAAGATTATAAAATTATAGAAAATGAAGTCTACATGTTCTACTCTAAATTATATTCTTCTAAATTCTCGAAAGAAGACTGCAATAATCTATTTCAAAATCTTTGCCCTCTAATCCCTCAGATTGATTTTTCTTTTAAACAGATCTGTGACTCTGAACCTAGAATTGATTAACTGGATACAGTTCTTAAGAAAATGGCTTCAAATAAATCCCTGGGATCAGATGGTCTCACAGTGAATTTTTACAAACATTTTTGGGAAGATTTAAGAATCATTATTTGAAGAACTAAAAGAATGTATAATTAGAAAAGAATTAATGACCAGTATGAAACGTAATTACTCTGATTCCAAAGCCAGGGAAAGACAAACGGCAATTAGACAATTTAAGACCGATTACACTATTAAACACAGATTATAAAATATTTTCAGGATCCATTGCAACTAGATTTAAAAAGGGGATAGCAGACATAATAAGTCAGACACAGTCAGGCTTCATAAAAGGAAGAGCTATTCATAATAAAATCAGACTTGTCATGGATTTATTAGACTATAGTGATTTAATTGATGATGGATTTATCCTCTTCCTTGACTTTTATAAGGCCTTCGACTCTGTTGAGCATGAATTTATTTTAAAAACGCTTCATTATTTTGGTTTTGGTGAAAAATTCAAGGATATTATACAAATGCTCTATTCTGACATAAATAGTTGTGTGTCTTTGGGTCAGGGAACTTGTAAAAGATTTAATATTCGTAGAGGAATAAGGCAAGGCTGTGGAAGTTCCCCCTTGTTGTTTATAATGGTTGCAGAAATTCTGTCTATTTAATTAAGAACAGTATGATAGAAGGTCTGAAGGTCAGCATTATTATAAATCCCTTGTGCTAACAGCTAAATAGATAAATCTGAATTTAAATTTTTTCTCTCTCTCTTCTACAGTTCAAATTGTTCAATTCTTTCCAACCTGGAATAATCTAAAATCCACATTCTGTGTGCTGTTTAGAACACAGCACCGCAATAATTTAAAAAATACTGTCAATGTGCTATTGATCATAAGTCCATCAATTAATAATTGATAATTAACCTGTCAATAACTAAATCATAAATCTGTTAATAAATTTATTCCTCATTTTGTGATTTCCATTTTGATAAATGTAAGGTTCAAAACATTAGATTGACAATCTGGAATCAAACACTGATACATTTATTCAACCATCTATCAATAATTAGATCATAAATCAGTTAATACATTTATTACTCATTTTGTGATTTTCATTTTGATAAACTTAATGTTCAAGACATTATTTTAACCAATTTGGAACCCAACATTGGATAATAAATTTATTCAATCTTTTCCGAAGAAAAAAACTGCAAACAATTAACTAAAGGTCCCTTATTAGGTGGTAAATCAAAACAGTCCACAGCTGCACATTGAATTAAATTCACCATAGTAGCAGACACAAAATAAAATCAATTTCCATTCATCATTTAATCCTACCTCCTCCCTACAAAATTGACTAAGATGAATATTGTTTGTTCAAGGAACATTTTTGTTTAGCTTGGTAACAACCTGCATTTATTTCTCCACTGCTTTAGTAGTTTTGAAATAATTAAGGTAAACCTAACTTAAATAATTCACCTGCAGCTAATCTGCCATTTAATGTTTATGAGTTTCTTTCAGATAATCTCATATTTTTTTGTCTTGTCTGTGTTTCTTCTGTACACAATCTAAAACGGACTCACAATCTAACCAAGTTAGAAGCGTTTACCCTCGCTAAGATCGCTGTCTAGAAGACACCATTTATAATCTTAGCAATCTTTAGTTTCTTTTTAACGCTGAAAGGTTCTAATTAAACTTTGAGAGGCGATTCTCCTCTCAAAGGAATAACTCAGCACACTAAAATATCGTCAAGTTTCAGCAATAGAGTCTGATCACCTCTGGCTGAACTTAACTTGACCCAAACATTATCTACTGTGAAACAGTAGCTTTAAACCGGTTTATTAATTTCTTGGCCAAAATAACTTAACACTTAAGGCTATCTAACTAGCAGTAGTGTTGTAAGCCACGATTCTGTTCGTGCAAGTTTAGTACTGTAAAGAGAGCCCTGTAAGACACAAACCGACTGTTTGTGCATTTCTTTTAAGTGAGAGCTGAAAATCACTTTGACACCTGTCTTGTTAATTTAAATACCAATAAGGCATTCCCTTAATTGTTGTAATTGCTAGCATTGTCGTTCATTGGTGTTTGTCAATCCCTAACACCTTTTGTGTGCTGCTTCTCTGAAGAGATGGCCACATCCAATCTTAGATCAGAGGCCCCAGCCTACCCAGCCAAAGGTCAGTTACAAGAACTGATTGGGAACCTGCTTAGCTGGAACCCACAACAGCGTTCAGAGCTAGACCAGCATGACACTAAGTCATGTGACAGGCAGATTCAAAGCGTGACAGAGTTCGTCCTGGATGCACAGGGCAAACAACTCTTCCCCAGCTGACACACAGCACGTGTCAGCACCAACCAAATTAAAAACAAACCCTGACCCAAACCAAGCCAGCAGCCCACCAGGTGGGACAGCTGTAACCCCTCAGCTCGCCTTTGCACCTGCCACCTAGGTAGGCGTCAACTCATCCCTCCATCCTCCTCCACGGGAACTCAGAGCTGCCAGGTTGACTATACCAGCTGTCCCAGCAGCCAGTAGTGACCCACGGGCAGGAGATAAGGGGGGTCAGCCTCTCCCGGATCCAAGGCGTGCTTACCCCTCAGCTTTTGGTGGGGGGGTTCACCCCACCCCAGATCCGAGGCACGTTTATGCCACAGTTTTTGGTAGGGGAGGGGCGACATATTCCAGATTACAGGGATAATTACCCCAGAACTCCAGGCCATCCCTTTCTCTAGCCCTTATCCAACAGGCCAGTCTTTGAGGGTCCAGAATCCAAGTCCCTCTGGACGCTTCTATAACCCACCAGAAGATTTAGTCCCAGTCCTTTTGGACACTTGGAATGTCCTTCGAGTAGGTTAAATCAGAGTAGTTTCCCATACAGTGGTCCACAGGCAGACCTTCAGCAAGAGACTAGCTTTCTGGGACGCTCTGATCAACCATATAGACAGTAATAATGAAATCTGTTTCTACACGAAGATGAACGTGCTCAGGCTTGGTCTAAAACGTATGACACAGAGCCAGTTCATGAGCATGGGATCAGAACATGTCAGCTAGAATCATTAGCTGCAGATATAGAGAAATTTGACCCAGATGATAAAAACTCAAACATTGATGATTACCTAAGAGAGGTAGAAATATGCCTTTTGCATCTGCCCAATCCCTCCACCAGCTAAAAGGTTAAACTCATTTGAAAGACCACTTCTAGAGTGGTCCATAATCACATAGAATCTCTACTTCCAGCGATCAGGGACGATTACGCTAAACTGTGCAAAGCACTCAGACAGGAGTACTCAGTGTACCCTAACCCAGCGTCGGCGACACTAGGTGCCTTCTCTATGGTTCAAAAGAGAAATTAACCACCTTGAGATTTTTATAGAAGACTCCGCACAGCGTATTTCCAAGGCCGGACTGCCCCAGGTCTGGAAGAAGATCCAACTTTGAAGTCGTTTTTTCTTCACAACCTGCATGAAACTATCCGCTTTGACATTACCATGCATTGTAGAATGAAGAAATTAAAAATGGAGTAGATCAGAAAGGTCGCTCAGTTAGCGTGGGAAACAGAAGCAGGTCCAGGCAGCCAGACAGCGTACCTAGAGTCCTACAGATAGAGGCCAGGAAGGATGGCAATCTTGACATGGAGGGGAGGGAAACTGCTCCCACCAGAAGAAAGGCTGCTAACAAAACCACAGAAATTGACCCGACCTACACCACAGAACCAGGGGGGTGAAGGTTGGCAGAACCTAAGGCCTTCAAAACCGGACTACACCCAGTCTGACAGAGGTCCACCGCAGCCAAACCAGGTAAGCCAGAAACAGTTTGGACAGGATAAGTCAGAAAGTAAACACTTGACACAGGAAGATTTAGAACATTTCTGCCTCAGGTTTTTCTCTGAAGCTGTACAGCA
This sequence comes from Apricaphanius iberus, assembly GCA_028564705.1. Lineage (NCBI taxonomy): Eukaryota > Metazoa > Chordata > Actinopteri > Cyprinodontiformes > Aphaniidae > Apricaphanius > Apricaphanius iberus. The sequence goes on along the minus strand of JAPXFQ010001528.1, from coordinate 41,320 downwards.
GCCGAGAGACACAATTACCTCATCAGCTACACCAACCCCGTCAGCAAGACTAGACAGGCACCCGACTCCGGCTGCCAAGATCCATCTGGTCGGCTGAGGAGCCACCCCCAGCTCACCTAGGGCCCCTCAGGACCCAACAGCTTCCATAAATCCAGAACCTACTTTAAAAGCTAAATCAACAATCAGTTTGAAAAAGCTGATGCGTTGAAAACAGCAGCTGATAAATTAGAACTTTTCTCCAAATGTCAGCGTATTTCCAAAAAGGAAAAGACTCTTAACAGTATGCTCCACTGGAGTACCTGGAGACTCGAGATTATTGACTCCCTGTTAAATCCAGCTCGTCTAAAAATCTCCTCAGTTAAAAACTGTTTTGAGCTTAAAGCTAAACTCCAGACCAATTAAATAAACCATATATATTTTTCAACCCTGTCAGGTTATGAAAAATGACATGCTGTAAAACAAATAATAACAAAAAATTAAGAGACTTCGTACAGAATCTCAGTGATAAATTAATTTATATGTAGACAATCTTTTATCAGGACGCATCCTAATTTATTCCCATTTAAAATGGCTAAACACTCTGAGTGCTAATATAAACGTTCAACAGTCCTAAAAATTTACCACGCATACAACCTGGGTAGAAAACCCCAATTATTAATTCAAAATCAATTTGAAGTTAATATCATACTTGACTTTCTCATCGTTGGAAAACCAAACATATAGATGCTCAAATCTATTCTAAATATGGGATGTTGGAACAGAAACAGCCATATCCAATTGTTAACCAAACTATTTTAAACCAAACTAAACCTGGAACTATTCTATTACTAATTTTGATCCGTGCACCAAAAACAAAAGTTGCAAACTTGGTTAAAAACATCAATAATTGTCGTTGTGGCCTAAAATGTGACGCTCCTCAGCAGATTGTCGTGCTATTATTACATTAAAAGATGCAGGAATGGAAACAAAGATTGTCTAACCTGGCTAACCAGCCAGCGGGAAACCGCTGGCTCGTTAGCACACCAATGTTGGATCTTTAATGTCATAGAAGCAGCATGACACAATCACTTAAATTAAATTGCTCAACCAGACAATGTTTGTGACTGTCCCTCCATCGGCGACACCATCCTCCATCACCTGGATATGGACAGACATGACACAGAAATTGAAATAATGGACGTGTAAATTGAACAACAGCTGCTAATAGAGGGGACGAAATTGGTTAAATTTAATCTGACACCTGCGGCATTAACACTTACCCCTCTATCTCGATTCCCAAAGGACGATAATTGGACAGAATCTTACACTATGACCTTTACCTTGATCGCACTTGTGATCGGATGGGTCATGACTGGAGTGATGACCTACACAACTTACAAGCTAGCTACACAATTGCTTTCTTGACTCGACACCATGACCTTCATTACACCTCGGTTCATAGCCAATCCTAGGCCCAGGACGCCTGATGGACGTCAAGTGTCGCCGATCTGCCACCCCTCTTCCCCCCACCTAATGTTACCCCTCCCCATAACCATACGTCAAACAAAAAGACACAATATTTTTATGTTGTTACTCTTGTTACTGTTTTATGATGTTACTTGTTATTTTCTCTTGTTTTCTTATATATAGGTTTAAGTTTGGTAGTTAGACTCCACCCAGGCGTCTCCACCCAGGGTAGGCTTTACCAAAAACATTTTGAGATACATGTACCCAGTGTAGCTCTAAAGACTGTACCCCGCAATTCCACTCTTTACAGCTAAGGGGGGAATGCCGGGACATATATCGTCGATCTTTATATATATAGTTTCTTCCCCTTTTCTCACCTTTTGTCCCGATTCCGTCAATGGACTGTTTCAGCCATCATTCAGCAAATGAACTGAATCAGTGTCGCATTCATGGACTGTTCATTCGCGTCTCATGGACTGTTGCTCGCCACTGCACAAAAGGACCGAAACGTTGAACCAACGTCCAACAGAAAAGACACTGCCGCTCATGAACACTGTACACAGACCCTTACCAGTTCCAAAGAACGGAATGAACACACCCTTTGGAACTGAAGGGGCGATTGTTGGGTATGAACCATGAATATTGAAATTAAGAGGGTTGTATTTATAGTGCCACCAGCATTCCATCGATGCAGGATCCCTGCTATCCAGAACGGAACTTAAATTCCGCCCACCGCCATTTTCCGGCTGAATAACGCTGGTGCACCGTCTCTCTCTCACCCTCCTTCCCAAACTGGCGGAGCTCTGAAAGATCTGTCATGTTGATTGACAGGAACGCCAATCCATCAAACCTGCTGCAGCTCTCTGACAGTGTGAGTGGACATCTGCACAAATATGAGGTACCGCAGCACTGAAGCGGGCGGTTTTAAATTTTTTTAATGATGACCAACAAAACTTAAATCACACATTAAAGAAGAGAAACATTAAATAAATTAATTAATTCAAATTAGGGATAACCAGCACAGGGCTAAAATACTTATGTTTTTCTCACACTAGAGATAATAGAAATGCACTTAAAGTTCTGAATGAAACTATATGTATATATATATATATATATATATATATATATATATATATATATATATATATATATATATGTATATACATATACATTTATGGAATTTTAACTTTGACTTGTCTGCTAAAACAGAAAGCAAACATGAACTTACTTTAGTTTAAAATTATGATATTGAGCAAATAGAATACGATGTAAAATCTTTTAAAATAAAAGACTAACATGCAGCTGCAAATATAGTGCAAGATACGCCAATTAATCCTCATACAACGGGGTCAATGCAGCTTCAACTGCTTCAAATGTTTTTTTTTGCAGAATGCTGACAGGCACACATAAAGCGTTATTTGTATAGATATCCAACTTAATATTGAAATTAGATGTATCTATTGTGTTTCTTTAAAGTGTTCCTTTAATTTTTGTGAGCAGTATATATATATATATATATATATATATATATATATATATATACACATAATTCAATTCAATTCAATTCATTTTATTTATATAGCGCCATTTCACAACAGATGTCATCTCAAGGCACTTTACAAAAAGAGTTATTACAATACAATGTTTAGTGTAGAAATTACAGAACCACAGAAGATTGCGTCGTGGAATTCTCAGCAATCCCTCATACTGAGCAAGCATGCAGCGACAGTGGGAAGGAAAAACTCCCTTTTAACAGGAAGAAACCTCCGGCAGAACCAGGCTCAGCACAAGCGGTTATCTGCCGCGACCGTCTGTGGCTTGGTACAGACTAGAGTACAGTACGGCATAGAGTACAGACTAAATGTTTGGACACACCTTCTCATTCAGTGCTTTTTCTTTATTTACATTTCTATTTACATTATAAATTCTCAATGAAGGCATCAAAGCAATGAATGAACACATATGGAATTATGTAGTACTTTTACAAAAGTGTGAAAGTGTGAAATAACCTGGCCTCCAAAGTCAAGGGACCTGAAGCCAATGGAAATGATTTGGGGTGAGCAGAACCGCAGAGTGAAGGCAAAAGGTCCAACAAGTACTAAGCATCTCTGGGAACTCCTTCAAGACTGTTTGAAAACCATTTCAGGTGACTAGAAGCTGAAGAGAATGCAAAGCAGTAATCAGAGCAAAGGGTGGCTACTTTGAGGAATCTAAAATATAACACATGTATTCAGTTATTTTACCCTTTTTGTTTAAGTACATACAGTAATTCCAGTCATAGTTTTGATGCCCTTACTTGAGAATCTACAATGTAATCATGAAAAGAAAGAACACCCATTGAATGAGAAGGTGTGTCCAAACTATTGGTCTGTAGTGTATACAGTCGTGGCCAAAAGTTTTCAGAATTACATAAATATTGGAAATTGGAAAAGTTTCTGCTTAAGTTTTTATATTAGCAATTTGCATATAGTTCAGAATGTTATGAACAGTGATCAGAAGAATTTCATAGTCCTTCTTTGCCATGAAAATTTCATTGCTGTCATTAAAAGGACCTGCTGAGATCATTTCAGTAATCGTCATGTTAATTAAGGTGAGAATGTTGACGAGCAAAAGGCCGGAGATCATTATGTCAGGCTGATTGGGTTAGAATGGCAGACTTAACATGTTAAAAGGAGGGTGATGCTTGAAATCATTGTTCTACCATTGCTAACCATGGTGAGCTGCAAAGAAACGCATGCAGCCATCATTAGGGTTGCATAAAAATGGCTTCACAGGCAAGGATGTTGAGGCTACTAAGATTGCACCTAAATCAACAATTTATAGGATTATCAAGAACTTCAAGGAAAGAGGTTCAATTCTTGTTAAGAAGGCTTCAGGGCATCCGAGAAAGTCCAACAAGCGCCAGGATTGTCTTCTAAAGAGGATTCAGCTGCAGGATCGGAGTGCCACCAGTGCAGAGCTTGCTCAGGAATGGCAGCAGGCAGGTGTGAGCGCATCTGCACGCACAGTGAGGCGAAGACTTTTGGAAGATGGCCTGGTGTCAAGAAGAGCAGCAAAAAAGCCACTTCTCTCCAAAAAACCATCAGGGACAGATTGATGTTCTGCAGAAAGTATGGTGAATGGACTGCTGAGGACTGGGGCAAAGTCAGATTCTCCCATGATGCCTCTTTCTGATCGTTTGGGGCATCTGGAGAAAGGCTTGTCCGGAGAAGAAAAGGTGAGCGCTACCATCAGTCCTGTGTCATGCCAGCAGTAAAGCATCCTGAGACCATTCATTTGTGGGGTTGCTTCTCATCCAAGGGAGTGGGCTCACTTAAATTTTTGGTACCAAATCACCTTCCAAAAGCAACTTCTTCCAACAATCCAACAACAGTTTGGTGAACAACAATGGATTTTCCAGCACGATGGAGCAACGTGCCATAACGCTAAAGTGATAACTAAGTGGCTTGGGGACCAAAACGTAGACATTTTGGGTCCATGGCCTGGAAACTCCCCAGATCTTAATCCCATTGAGAACTTGTGGTCAATCCTCAAGAGGCGGATGGAGAAACGAAAACCCACTAATTCTGACAAACTCCAAGAAGTGATTATGAAAGGATGGGTTGCTATCAGTCAGGATATGGCCCAGAAGTTAATTGAGAGCATGCCTTTTAAATGTATGAAGTGCTTGTAATTATATTTACAACTGAAACAAAGATCTAAAAGCAGTTTAGCAGCAAACTTTGTGAAAACTAATTTATATATATTTGGGTGGTTCCATATATCCATTCCAAGCTCGATTCCTCTACCAGAGGACAGGGAGCATGAGGGTCCTGCGCAGCATCTTTGTTGTTCCAAGTACTGCACTGTTCTGGACTGAGATGTCTTAGATTCTTGCAAGGATCTGCTGGAGCCATTACTCCAGTTTGTGGGTCACTGCCCTAAGTGCTCCGGTTACCACGGGTCCTACTGTCACCTTCACCTTCCAAGCCTTCTCTAGCTCCTCTCTGAGCCCTTGGTATTTCTCAAGTTTGTCATGTTCCTTCTTCTTGATGTTCCCATCTCTTGATATTGCCACATCCTCCACAACGGCTTTCCTCTGCTCTTTATCAACCACCACAATGTCGGGTTGGTTCGCCATAACCAGCATTTTACATCCTGCTCTTATTTGCTGGATTGTCTCACATGACTCTTTGCCCCGCCCACACCTTGGGTCTACATCTGTTGTGGTAGATCTGGGCCTCTATCGTTCTGGTGCTCAGAGCCTGCTCCTGTGCTGCCAGGATGAGTGCCTCTGTGGTGTCCTGTAGGCCAGCCCTCTCTAGTCATTGGTAGGATTTCTTGACATCAGCCACTTATGTTCCGAATGGTACGTCCCATGTAGGGGCTTTTCCTCCCATGATGGTTCCTCCTCTAGCACCTCCTCATCTCAACATTCTATCAGGCATTCACTGAGTATGTTATTCTTTGAGGCCTTTTCCTGAAAGTACTTATTGAGCTTGGATGTTTCATCCTGGAGAGTGGCTCTCACGCTCATCAGTCCTCGACCTCAGACTTTGTAGTTGTAAACTGAGTTTTGTATGAAGGTATTTTTGGTGCAAACATATTTATGTCTGAGAAGTTAAAGTCACAGAGGGAAATTGTGTTGCAATTTTGTGATTGCCAATTTTTTCAAACTTAAAAAAAAGCAACAGTAGTTACACCTTTTAAGTTTCTTAAGTACAATGCTCCTAATTGTGTTCTTTGAGTCACACAAAAAAATCGTACATTTGCAGTTTTGCCCCAATTGATCTAAATCAAATGGTAAAAAACTCATCCACATACATGTCCACGAGCGAGACATGGACATTATCTTCGGCTGTACCTTTGCCTCCACCTACAGCACACAACTGGTGGACACCATCCCGTACCAGCCCGACTGAGCTGTGGAGGGTGGACCCACCGCTGGGAGTCCAAACGGTTATGGGGCGCCGGAGGCCCGTAAATCAACAACTGCGGAGGAGGCGCCCTGGCTCTAGCTAGGAGCAAAGCCCACGGTCCCCCTCTGCTCCATTCCAATGCTCCAGGGTGCCTGGTCGATGGTTAGCCCTGGCTGTGGCTGCGGCGGGGGGGGCTAGGAGCTCTAGCCATCGATCTCCTCTACCTGGCCTACCGCTCGCCAACCGTTTCGAGCCCCTGGAGCAGGACTTGCCTCCGCTGACGGCTTCTGGGCCCCATAGCTCTGCGGTACCACCTTCCTATTCTACCGCGGGAGCAGCTGTCGGACACCAACGGCCAAACCTCGGGCTGCAGCCCGATCCCGCGGAGGAGTCGTTAGCTTCATACCGAACCCTCGTAAGGAGCCATCGGCACAGGAGTCCCATCGCTGCAGTTCCGGGGAAACGCTGCACAACATCCAGCAGGTCCTAGACCGATCCTCTGTACATCCAAAACCAGCCGACCCGCCACCCAGGACCCTCATCATCGGAGACTCAATCATTAGACACGTCAGGATGAGAGGAGCCATCACTCACTGTTCTCCCCGAGCGACAGTCGTGGACATCTCACAGCGGATCCCAGACCTCATCCAGAATCACCCAACAGTGAGTAAAATCATAATCCACGCCGGTACCAATGACATCGGCATGCATCAGTCTGATCTCAAGCGTGATTTTATGTACCATTTAAATCTTTTAAAAACACAAACCTGTGTGTTTTTATCTCTGGCCCCATCCCCACCATGTACAGAGGAATAGGACGTTTTAGTCAGCTTTTATCTCTGAACACTTTGCTTTCCTCTCTTACTGTGCAGCAGAACGTTGGTTTAATTGATAATTTTAACATTTTCTGGAGCAGGAGGCATCTTTTTGGGCCAGATGGACTTCATTTAAACAGACAGGGCACCCAGACGCTGTTAATGAGCCTGGCCTGTCCCCAACCACCTCTGTCCAACACACCAGCCACAGCTGAATGTTATGTTATGTTTTCAACCAGGAATGGAAAAAAAAGGAGGCGGAACTGCTTTTATATGTTCTTTAACTCTTTCTGCAAAACCTGTTTTATTTGACAATTTTACAACTTTTGAATATAGTACAGTTGTTTTTAGCATTCCTCAGATCTTATGTGTTACACTTTATATGCCTTTGAATTTTACACAACTCCTTCAATAGAATTATTGTACCTGGTGATTTTAATCTACACGTAGATAACCTTTTAGACCTCTTTGCCGCAGAATTTTTAATCATCTTGAATTATATGGAATTTATTCAACATGTTGTGCAGCCGACTCATAACAGAGGACACACCCTGGACTTGGTCATCACATATGGCCTGTCCACCGGTGTATCGTCTGTTGTGGATCTAGCGGTCTCAGATCATTACTGTGTGTTTTTTAACATTACCAGTATTATTCAGCGGGGAGCCTCTGTCAGAACTGTAATGAAACGCCATCTTACCCCTGAAGTGGCTGCTGGCTTTCTGGAAGCTTTTAAAGAGATCCCTCCTATTAATTTATCTGCCCCCTGTGATTTTATTTTCAATAATTTTAACAGTAGACTTAAATCTGCTCTGGACTTGCTTGCCCCATCCAAAATAAAAAAACTACAGTCACCATCATCACCATGGAAAAAAGAACATCTAAAACAGCTAAAGAAAACTTGCATGGTGGCAGAGAGGAGATGGAGGAAAAATAAGAACACAATAAATAAGCAAATTTACACTGAACAATTAAAATCATACAACAAAGCAGTTAGAAACTCCAGAAATGATTACTTTTCCAAAATCATCACAGAAAACAAAAATAATCCTAAAACTCTCTCTTCTACAATTTCTAATATTTTGAATAGCGATCCTAATTCTTTCCAGAAAACCCCATCAGACACTCTTTGTGAGGAGTATGCTCTCCACTTCAGAGGGAAGGTAGACACCATCAGATGTAATATTTTATCCTCCCAAAGTAGTATGACATTTGATAAATCTGAGAGTGTGTGTCTACCTGAGGAGACACTGGACAGTTTTGTCCTGGTTGAAGCTGAGAGGTTTAATAAAGTTTTCTCCTCAATGAGGCCCACCACATGTGTTCTGGACCCTATTCCCACAAGGTTTTTTAAACAATTTTATGGTTATTTTAGAGAGGAGATTTTAACCCTGATGAATTGCTAGCTTCAGACAGGTTATTTTCCTGCCACTTTTAAACGGGCGGTGGCGAGGCCCCTGTTGAAGAAGAGCAATTTAAATTTTAATGATTTAATTCCTGTTCCTCTAAGGTCCGTAAAATCACATGTGGTGTTCACCAGCGTTCAGTTTTAGGCCCAGTGCTTTTTAACATGTATATGCTCCCTCTTGGCAGTGTTATCAGGAGACATGGAGTTAACTTTCACAGTTATGCTGATGATACACAGTTGTACATCTCCATGTCTCCTGATGACACAAGGCCAATGGATGCACTTTTTAACTGCATTTTCGACATAAAATCCTGGATGGCATAAAGCTTTCTCCAGCTCAACCACAACAAAACTGAGGTTTTAGTTATCGGTCCTGAGGCTCAGAGAGAGAAACTTTTACCAAAACTACAATCATTGTCTTTTAATCCTGTACAAATGAAGAACCAGGGTGTGATTTTTGACTCTGAGCTGACTTTTATCCCTCACATTAAAAACATTACCAAAATAGGTTTTTATCATCTAAATAACATCGCCAGAGTCTGCTCTCTCTCGGGCCAATATGGAGACACTGATGCATGCTTTTATCACCAGAATTGACTACTGCAATACCCTGCTTTCTGGTCTTCCCAAAAAGAGTATTTCAGGTCTACAACTTTTATAAAACTCAGCAGCACCTGTAGTGATGAAGACCAGGAAGCGGGAGCACATCACTCTGGTTTTAGAGTCACTGCATTGGCTCCCCGTATGTTTCAGGATAGATTTAAAAATACTTCTAATGGTTTTTAAGTGTCTTAACGGTCTTGGGCCTTCTTATCTTTCGGAACTGCTTTTACCATACGAATCCTTGCGGTCTCTGCGCTCCTCTGGCAGCTGTCTCCTTGTGATTCCAAAAGTCAGGACACATGGCTGCCGAAGGACCTCAGGGCCGCAGAGAACGTTCATGTTTATAAGAACAGGCTCAAGACTCACCTTTTTAGTCTAGCTTTTAAATTATTATTATTTATTCAGCCTGTTTAGCTGCATTGCTTGCTTAATTAATTAATTAATTTTGTTTTTTTATTTTAATTATAGTTAGGTTTTAATACACAATTTATGTTTTACAGTTTTACCTTCTCCATTATCACATTTTATTAGTTATTTTATTATCCATTTATTGAGAATGGGGAATAATTGTCATTTTGTCTTTACAATTGTGGGGAAGGGATGGGAATGTAGGTTATGTGGGGTCATTTTAATCTGTAAAGCACTTTGAGCTGCATTTTTTTGTATGAAAAGCGCTTTATAAATAAAGTTTGATTTGATATAACCTGTGTAAACACAGACACAAATCAGTGAATGAAACAGCAAAAAACCACTGATGTGAGTCACAAAACCTGCTTTACAAGCCACACCTTATTTTTCTGCAGGCTCCTCCTTTTGCTCAATTTGTACCGCTGTCAAAAAATGTTTGTGACTTGTGGGTAATGTATATGCCATACTAACAAAAAGCATAATAACAAACCGCAAATACCCCCATGCTTAGCATGTTTGCCCTGATAGTAATATTTTGATCCTACGGCTGTACATCAGACATTCACAGCAGATCAAATCTTTAAAATGTTCCACGAACTCCTCAAGACACAAAACATGAAAGATATTTGTGATAAATTATTCTTTACTGTCTATTAATACAAAGCAGAGACCTCTCGAAACCGCATAAATAGGCAAACAAGATGCTGAAGTTGGTTTTCGATCGTGGTCGGACTTGGGCTAAAAGGCGATCCCGTCTAATTTCCACTAACCAGAGTGGCTTTAATCTGCTCTAGTTTAAAAACTAAAATACTTAAAAAACTAAATGACTCTTCAAAGCATTTAAAAACAAATGCTTACTCAACCAATGTGCCTGAGTGCAGCAACTACAGCCTAGTTTATACTTCTGCAACAGCAACTTTGCACCCAGACACAGATGTATATAATTGAAATATTTTTTGTTTATTGTGCTCTGTTTGTTTCTCCTCTGTCTCCCTGGATTTTTCTGCGTTGCAAAGCAATTACCAAACAGGACAGCAGGGGGTGCTAACTTTTCAAGGCGGGTCTGTTCCAGCATCATTTTGAGTTTTTTTTAAATTCAGCTGGTGAACACATTTCCCCCTCAAGGAGCAATAGACGTCAGAAAGTAAGTTTTAATTAAGCTGTAAAGCCTTTTATTAGAGGTGCAGCTCATAGAATCCTATAGAAACACATGGAAACAAACACAGCAGCCTTTTTGTTGTTTTCCTACATCTCCTTGTGTTCAGAATCACCAAAAGACCGGATTAGATAAATTATCCTTTCAATATAAAGCATGTAGTGGCCAAACGCTGCATTAACTACTGATTACAGCAACTCTCCTCTGTCCAGTGGGACTCCAGTCCTTCTTCCCCAGCTGCGGCTCCGTCACCCTGGCTCTCTTGGAAGGATCTTTGACCTTCAGCCTCTGTGTCTCATGGCGGACGCCCTCACAGCTGCTCAGACCAGCTTCTAACTGCTCGGCCCGGCTTTCTTGCTTCAAGGCCTCACGTCAGCACTCTCCTGGTGCTGATCCAGGCCGTTCGGTCTGGGACCTTGCTTCTCCCTCTACGCCTATGCCAGAATACCCTGCTTCCCCTGAACATATTTCCAGGAGGAGTGGGATTTACAAAGCAGAAAGTACATGTAGCTGTGCGTACTCCAAGTTTGATAGATCGGAAACTTACTAGGCATAAGTTAAAAAAGGTTGCTGAGCTTAAGTACCGTTTTAGTAAGGATTCGAAGCACTTCTAGGTTTTATAAATGATATTCCAGGCCGGATTGGGTCTCATTTTCAGCTCTGGAACATTTCATGCCTGAGACCGGACCACTTTAGAGCACATCCTATTTTTAGTAAAATCAAGTAATTAGAACTTTCCATGTTAAATCTACAGCAGCACATTGTTCTGTACAGCCTTGTAATTCAGAGTATTTTCCTAAAAAATGTCCAATTTGCTGCAAATAAGGGTTAATGACTTCGTGAAGTAGATATATTTTTAGCATTTCTTCACATTATTTCAACAGAAAAAATCCAGAGAGAAAGTCTCCTGTCCCGACCCGAATCCCGTAGATTAGTAATTTACCTCCTATGGCGCTCGCTCCCCATTTTTTTAAAGCTAATTCCCTGATATCCGACAAGATAAATGTAAAAAAAAAAAACATTTAAATTATTATTTCCGGTTTCCCGTCCGATCCCGTGGATTATTTCCTGTCCCGTCCCGATCACGTTACCAACACTGAAATTGACTCCCGTCCCGCGGGAATCCTGCAGGAATCCTGCAGGAATCTCATGACCCGTGGGAATCCCAAAACATTGTCACCCTCTACTCCCCATACCCTCCAACATCTATGACCCTGAACCTATAGTTGGTATCCACTACAGCGAGGAGCACAATGGAATGCTGCCACTTGTAATTGATAAAAAAGGGCCAGAGGCGGGGGGTGCCTTCAGGCTCACATGCTTCCCATCGATCGCACCACAGCACAGGGTGAAGTTCCATCACTCCTCAAACTCCTCTGCAATGGACCTCCACTCTTCTTCTCCAGGCACAGCCATAAACTCATCCACTAAACCATCCCAGATGGCAGCCACCACATCAGGGATGATGGTGGAGACGGTGGAAATGGCCACGCTGAAGCTGCTGGCGATGGATCTGTAGGAATCACCAGTAGAAAGAAATCTGCAAGCACAGAACAAAGAAAAAATCACCAATTTGTCCACCAAGTCGTATCTGTGCTACTGGTTCTTTTCAGAATGGGATTAAAATAGAGCTGTTTAATCCCATTGTCAAAGGGAAAAAAATACAATTTTCATACTGGATTTCAAAGTAGATGTTGAATAATATGCATAGTGTATGTAAATAATGTAATAACACGATTTCAAAACTACTTGGTAGTGTAATTAATATTCTGTGAATTATTTAAAGAAGAGATCGGGACCGCATAAATTAAATTGTCTGCTAACCCGGCTATATTTTTATCTCTTTTTTGTGAGTGAGTAGTCTAGATAACGCAGATTTAAAAAATCATAAAAAACACTTACCGAAGGCAGACGGACAGGAGGAATAGAGAACACATAGTTGGTGTCCTGGTAGGAGATTTGAGCTCCGATGCGTCTCAGGAGGTCGTAAAATTAGGCGCGGGACAGACGGAAGTAGCACTGAAAGCGAACCTCATCCATACGTAGCTCCTGGAGTAAATGGTTAAACTTCCCAAACTCAGAACGCATCTGAATAATGGGCGCTGATACACCAGATGTCGATGTTTAGCTTTATCTAGCAAATACAGCCAAGCCAGTTCCTCGATATGATCCGCCATAGTTCAGAACGTCCGGCAACAGAGGAAGCCCCGCCCACGCGCTCTTTTTTGCGCAGAAGTGGCTGGCGGTGCAGGCTTCAAGCATCAAACTAGACACGTTGTGAGCGTTGTTTGACGCTGACAAAGTGTGCAACAGACAGACAGTTATGAACAATAGACTTAACTGGACTCTCAGAACATACTAAATACCAATAACAACTTTGCAGGGATCGGCATTCAGTGTATCAGAAGTGATATTTCTGTCTATACTCTACTATGCTGATTGTTTCCAAATTTGGTCTGTGTGTAAATATTTGACCTATTAACTTAACCCATAGTTAAGAGCTGAACCAACAATGGAAGAAGGGAGGTTCTGCAATACATGTAACTGTTATATGTTTGTTAATTTGTTCTTTTTTTGTCTATGTGTGCATTACTAAATAAACAGAATGTGAGCGAACAAAGAACAAAGAAATCCTGTCCTAGAAAAACTATTACCAATCCATTTGTGGTGCCCTCTGGTGGCATCCAGCTCGGTACAAACCAAGCACACCCTTTACTTAACTAATGTGGAACAAATGCATCTAAATCTTGCTACTTTTGTCATTGAGAATTCAGAGTGTGCTTAAGAATGGATCATAATGGTTGTTCTGGATTTTTTAGCCCATCATCTATGTTTCTCTTTGATAAACTAGATTTGTTTTTTAGGTGGATTTACAGTAAGTGAGATTAAATGAGTACTAATAATGTGCTTAGCTTTAAGTCTCCTAAATACATACCTTTAGGTTTTCCAGCTGGATGGCTTTTGAAGGCATTCAGCATGGCTTGTTTCTTCTGGACTTCAGTAAGTGAGAAACCTTTAAAACAAAAAACGTTTTCTGTTAGAAAAAAATGCTCAGTCTCCTACACTCTAATTATACCTGAAACATATTTTCACACATTATTTAATTATACTATTCCTGATTAGATTACTCCTAAAGTATTGCAGAATAATAATACCAAGACAAATGGTTGTCATCTTTTACAGCAGACAATTAAAAACCGAGAAGACAAAAAGCCCTATTAAAACGCAATAATCATTGAATGTAACTTAATAGTGACAGTAGAGGGAAAAGGAGACATGGTGTGTAAAACATACAAATTTAAAATGGCAGGTCCTTCTGTCTCAATATGAGAGCAGCTGTTCTGTTTCTGGTCTGAAAGGTTCCTTAGAAAACATCAGAGAACATCTAGCATCATGATGACCAAGGAACCCAGCAGAAGGCATGAGAAAGAATACTTAAAGCAACTATGAGAAGTTTGAAAGTTTTTTTTCTTCTCACGAGTGCCCCCTCAGGCCAAAGGTGTAACTGTAGCCTGAATGGTAAGCTTCTGCATGAGGCAGTCATGCTGTGTGAGAGCTCACAGCCAAACGCACAGAAACAGCAGCTGAGTCTGTCCCATCCTGGACAATTTACTGATTTAAAGAAATGACTTCATCTGAGGTAAGAAATGTTACTGTTGTGTGAGTTTAGTTTGGGTCTAGGCTGGAGTTTAGCTGCTGCTAAAAGCTGCTCTCCTCTTATGCTCTGCTGAAGCCATCCTTCAGTTACCCCTCCCTCCACACTTGTTTATGATGGAGATAGCAGCACGTATGAACACGCATGACGCCATTACACAGGCTGCCATGGAAAGCAGTCTGGAAATCTGCCTTTTTTGACCCAATCTCTCCCCATTTAAGTTAATTTACAGACTTATAGAGGCAACCGTGGTGAAAAGCTCAGTGCTCATTCTACTGACCAGGACAATGCTGGAGCATCTATGAGGAAGACGTTTTAAATGTTTATATTTTTATGTTTGGTTAAACACATATATAGGCCCTTTAAAGTAGGGTTAAGTTCTAGAACAACATCCCAAACCAACAAAGGACATCAACACTAAGCCTACATCTACATAGGAGAGCTTCAGATCAAAGCATGTTCCAGTGCTAAAATGGTCCAGTTAAAGTTCAGACCTAAATCCATTTTATAATCTGCAGAAAGACTCAACAATGACCACTACCAGTTACTTTCAGACTAATCTGACTATGTTTAAACTATTTTACAAGGATGAATGGACTAAAACTTGAGCCTTTATATGTGCAACGATGGCTTTGAAAAACCACAAAAATCCTGCAGCTGGAACCGCTGGAGCTCTACAAAATGATAAACCATTCAAGGATTGACCAGATATCCCTTTTCCTTCCAATTCAAAATTCCACATTACTTTGTGTTGCTATATACATGAACCTCTAATAAAATAGACTGGGCTTTGTTGTTGCTTTTTTTGATTGTCTTTAGCATTTTTTTATGTATCACAACATAAAAACAGAAAAATGGGGGGATATTTTGCATATTGCATATTTTTAATAAAGTATAGGAAATAATGATGCTTCTTTTTTGCTTATATGACAAACCGTTTTGTCCAGTGCTTAGTGTCTTCCATCCAAATTCCCTCCATCTTGTCCAGTTAGTACATGTGGGTTGTCACACCCATTGAAAGCCAATCACCCTCTGACACTTCCACAGATCCTTTTCCCATTTTGAGTTGATGTACAAAGTATTGTTACCGTTTAGTTTTTGCAATCGTTAAATCTCGCTGAACCACTATGCTCTTTTTCAATCTGGAGTGTCTTAAATGTTATCCTTGGTCTGGTCCCTGACCACACAAATCATGATAGCAGCCTGTCCCAGGCAGTAAACTGTGAATTTGAAATCCTGATGAAAAGAGGGCTGAAAGGCTGAAAAGATCCAAAAATCTAGGAAGCAGATTCATCTTCACTATTTCTATCCTATCACTAAAATCTAATATCAACATTCTCCAGCGTATCATATCTTTTGAGTATTGAATCAATAACATAAGGTATTTGAGATTTTTAGAGTCTCATTTCAGTTTATAATTATTTCTAATGAATTTGTTGGAGGAGTAGTGAATAGCCAAGACCTGTGTTTAGGTGATGCCCATATGACAGGCAGACAGTTGACAGCTCTGTTAGAGTTGTCATTAGTTTAGGGAGGGTTCCATCAGGGTTTTGGGTAATAACATTATTATCTGCAAAAAGTCCTATTATTATTATTATTATTATTATTTTTATTATTATTATTATGTTCAGTATTTGCAATAGTGATTCCTTTAAGCCCCTAATTGTGCCTAATGGCTTGCACCAAGGGTTCTATGAATAACGCAAAGAGCATCGGGCTAAGGCAACATCCCTGATGGTTCCCTCTAGATCAGAGATGTCAAACTCATTTCCATTTTGGGCCACATACAGATAATGAATGTCCTTAAAGGGCCGGTTGTGGCAGAAAGCATTAATAAAACTATATTTAACAAACCACTAAAACATGAATAAATATCTGTCTCAACAAGTACTTCTTAAAATTAAATGATATTGAACATCTTTTCATAATGATGAGATTTGGGACTATTCAAATAAACACTGATTTGATTAATAAAATGTATTTCGGTGCATATAAAGAGAACTTAAAAGTTCTATGTAAATGGTCCTCTACAGTTTAGAGGGCCGCATCAATGGCTAAATGGCGGGCTGCATTCGGCCCCGGGGCCTGCTCTATATAGAGGAAAATTATTATTTAAGTGCCCGTTAATTTTTACCATGGCAATCGGTCTATCATACAATGACTGTATGGATCTAATGAGTTGGTTTCTAAAGCCTAGGCATTGACCTGATCTTTGTTTAGTGACATGACAAAATGTAGAAAAGTATGTAGGTGTCAAACTTCTTCCATAACATCAGCTGTAACGTAAAGGATCAAACCTGTCTCACGGTCATGATGGACCTGCTTCCTCTCATCGGCAAAAGCTCGGAGCCAACGTTGTTTCTGTTCTGGTTTCTTGGTACACAGGAGGTGGACTTCATCACCGCTCCTTGCCCGCAGCTTTAGGGCATTCTTCACTGTAATATTAAAATCTTTTTCTTTGCCATCTTCCAAATCTATCACCTGCATTAGGTCCATATCCATGCGTCCCTTGTAGTACAGAATGTCCCTGCGCAAGAGGTCCTAAAATGACAAACAAAATGCAAACAATTGGTGCTGGATATGAGGGTCTCTTTGTATTATCTCTTTATAGAAGTCTTTTTGGCTCTGGTACCTTCCAGTAGGGGGACATCAGCTGAGCTTCTGCTGCTAAGCTGATGTCCCCTTTCTGTATACATTGCCTTGTCTTTCAGTGTTTACCCCTGTCTCTGTACTCCGCAAAGCAAATGAATAAGATATTGCTGTAACTAACTGTCTGTCTCTATAAATAGGCCTGAAAAATGGCTCAGAACTGATCTGTTTAGCTATGCTTCTCTCCTCGATGGAGCTAAAACTGTCATTAGGTCTTTATTTTTTCTTTAACACAGAACATACTCCTGGATCCATTTGTGTAGCTGCTCTGCATTCTCAAACTCCCAGTTGATTGTGTCAGGTGGCCAGCCATGCTATGTCAGGTTCTGCTTCTGCTGGAGATTTCTTCCTGTGAAAGGAGAGTTTTCCTTTCCACCGTTACTACGTCAGTATGAGGAATTCCTGCAGGTCAATGACCATTGGTTGGGTTTCCTCACCTCTTTATTTTTTGTCCAATGAGCTACGATTAGATTGGGTTTTGGTGTGACTTGAAGCCACATCAACAAACTAAGTTAAAAAGAACAGAGAAAATAACCAGGACTAATCGTCTTACCATTTAAGATAATTACATATTGATTATCTTTGAACACTAGCACATGTTAAAACTCCGGGAGATTTGAATTTTGTTTCAGAGAACAGTGAGGTGAAGCCACTATCAGCGTACGGTAGGCTGGATCCATCTACACTATTCACTATTCTGCTTTGACATACCAATGACCTCAGGTGACATCCCATTCCAAATCCGTAGGGTTTTATGTGACGTTGAACCACCCTATGCAACACTAATATTTTCTAAAGTGCAGATTTAAAATCAGATACTGTGTCCCCTCATGTCTCCTCATGTCCCCTGCTATCTCCCCATGTCTCCTCCTGTCCCCTCATGTCTGTTTCCCTCTACACAGCTTCTGCCTCTAGCCCCAACCATCTCATATCTTGCTCCCAACACTTGTTGCTGTAGAAATTGTAGGAGTTGAGAGACTTTTAATCATCTCTTCTTATGGCATATACCCTAGATGCATTTAAATGTAGTTGCTCAGACCTGGCAACCATTTCCCTGATGCTGAATATGATCAGCTCCTGATCTAATATGAAGAATATAAAACACATGCTGATTGGAGGTTTTATAGCTACTACTGAGTGCAGACTGTTGGCGCCCTCTGCAGACCATGTGCCTCACTAACCCCTGACCCTACCTTGTTATTTGATGTGACTGATTTGCTGTCGTATCTTACTGCTTCTACTAATAATTGATTTTCAAAGAGTGATGAATCAGAACGTTTTATAGCTGGACTTCTTGCACTGATAGGCATGCTACCAACAATTGATCTGAGCTCCTTGGTGGAAGATTTTAGAAATCTGTGACCAACAAAATGATGCATCTGGACTCATTATTCACATGTTATGAAGAACTAAATGACTGGAGTACCTTTTTGCAATAAACCATCTGATGGTCGAAGAGAAAACACATTCTCTGCTGGCTCTTAGTCTGTGGCAGGGACAGTTTAGTCATCTCGCCAGAAAAGATAAGTTCAGAGCTTCTGACCAGGACATCTTCACCCTGCACGGATCAGAACCGGATTACACTGCTGATCTGCAGAATGTGACAACAGATTTCACAACAACGAATCCCTTCAAACCTCCCAGTCTTCTATGGAACTCTGCCATTGAGCAATTTTGTCAATGTTCTCAAGTCGCCGTTTCCTCTCATTGATCAGCCTGGCGACATTTTTCATGGCATTTAAGGCTGCCTCCACATCCTTGTAGTCCCTAAAGATC
Organism: Apricaphanius iberus; assembly: GCA_028564705.1. Classification (NCBI taxonomy): domain Eukaryota; kingdom Metazoa; phylum Chordata; class Actinopteri; order Cyprinodontiformes; family Aphaniidae; genus Apricaphanius; species Apricaphanius iberus. The sequence continues at coordinate 22,506 of JAPXFQ010001528.1, read as the reverse complement.
CAAGAGGTACATAAAACATACTTTAACATAGACATGTAGTTGCTCAAAACAAAACTCTGTATTTGTTATGACCACAAGCATTTACAGAAAAACAGATCCAGGTTATTAGAAATATACTGTATATACAAAATACAAATATACATTAAAAGCAAGTAAAGTTATTCTCTTATCAGACTCAAATCTCTAAAATGTAATATGAAGGAATATATTCTCAGAGAGCCTAAATTGCATTGTTCAAAGAAGGAATAAAATTTATATATATTATGTTAAATATGTTATATTATGCTGAACATATATGGCCAAAAAGATTAATTATCACCTTATTTAATTGATCGTATAATCAGAACCAGTTAGGTATTTATAAAAATGATAGTTTTCACTGATTAATTAAATAGACAAACAAAACATCTACTAATCTAACTAATTCAAGGGAATGTCCAAAAGGAATCGAGAAATGACATTCAGAGTGTCCAAGGTTTACATGTAGGAAATGCTGATTTAAATACCCGACTGAAGTCTGAGTAAATGTTTGGACGGGTCGGTCGGACTAACCCTAACCCTAACCCTAACCCTGACTCCAACAGGTTCTGACACTACAACAGTCTTAGCCACAGCATAGACGGATCATCCTCAGGTCCTCTGAGATGCACTGAAACATTCTTAGCTGACGAACAGACAAGGATGCCTTATTAATTTCTTTTCCAGCTAAGCTGTCTCAATAACAAAGTGCCTGAGATCATTACGATAAACAATAATGCGGTCATCTTGAGACTATTTTCAGGTGATAAAAGGTAATAAATGCATGTACACCTTCTTAACAATCAATAAACATTCATTTAGGAAAAAAAATATATTCAATATGAATTAACAAAACTGAAAATGAAAAAATGAATGAGCTCTATAAATAAAATTGCTTTTCACAAAAATGCACTTATTGAGAATTGGGTATTTTGGTTAAGCCCAAGAAAAAAACGTATGAAAGGCTGTCTGCCAATGCTTGGCAGCCTTTTTGGCTCCTGACTGTGGATTGGATGTTTGACATTCAACACATTTTGGAGTTCATTCATTTAACAAATTTGTATGTTAAAAACCATACAGAACCACAACCACTTGGCTGTGAGGATACTGGTCAACCACTTGGTTACTCACCATCCAATTCATCAACTTGTCAATATTGTCATGTCGGTAACACTGGTCTGAGCAGCAGGTACAAGGTGATCCAGCAAATGTTTAACAGGAAAGAGCAGCCAGGATGGCAGACTGGCCTAGTCCACCTATCTATTCCCTAATTTATTTCTTATTAAGCCCACCTCTGGGTGAAGCAGCCAAAGCAACAAACTTTGTTACACCAACAAAAATCCATTAATATAAACGATCTGCTACGTTTCTATAACAGCACTGTAGTTACAGCGAGAGTAACCCTCAGAAATGAAACTTCTTACCCATTTTTACAAACGTTTTCAGAAACTGAACATAACTTTTCCGGAAAAAAAACCAAATAACATTCCAGCACACAATTTTTTTGAGCTTTTTATGAGACAACCGTTTCTAAAAAGTTATTTAGAAGCAAGTCTATATAAGTCAAATGTGATTTATTGGGAATAAATCATCTAACTAAGTAACCTACAGTTTAATCATGAGTGGTTCTAACTTTAAACAGGGATTATTTACTTTGAATACATTCAAGTTTTATGTTGTTGTTTTCTTAAAACAGTTTGTCAGCTTGAGCAAAACTTCTTCCAGATATCACCATTCGTTTTAGAACTTCCTCCCTCTAATGAGCTACACAGTAACATGTTGCTCTGCAGAATTCCCCTTAAATAAAATGATTTAGATTTTTAGTGTTAAGTGTACCAAAGTCCAGGTAAGAGATCCACTGAGACATCCAGGATCCATCAGACAGTCAGAGTGAGACGTTCCTGCTGCTCTTGGTGGACCATGGAGCTAACAGACAACAGCTCATTCACTTCAAGCACCTTCATCTCCAAACTTTAATTAGCTTAAGTAAGGGAAGGTATTTGATTCACCAAATCAAATTATAGAGGAAGAGACATTGATAGAACTTCTGAGAAAGTTAGATCTTTAATCAGATGATGACACAATGAACCTCCCTTCAAAGTTTCCCTTAAGGTGGTTCTTGGATTTCATGCTTTAGGTTTGTTTATTGTACTGACTGAATCATTTCAACAATCAGGTAGATTACTAAAAAGGTCATTATCTGTTCAACTAATAACTCATTCTCATATAATTATTCAGCATCGATAAAATATCTGAGTCAGAGTATATTATATCATATTATATCATATTCTCTAAGATTTGAGGTAAGTATGCAGGTGGCATTGGAAATAAATTAAAAGTGAAATCTTGTTTATTTCCGGAGCTGTTAAACTCTGACGGCTCTCTCTAACAACATGTGGAACAAATCCTCTTAAAAAAAGTTCATCATCAACGACTGAAAGCTAATGAAGGTAGCATTCAATTAAAATACATGAATGAATGATTTATAGATTCAACACAAAAGAAAATCGCTGCTTTTTTTTCAACAAGAAAACAAACAGAAATCTGTTAAAAAAATTATATCAACATTAAATTTTTGGATATGCAAATAGACTTTCAAATAGGCCACAGTTTTATATGATATGTGTTGTAAATGGTTTTAGTTGAGTTTCCTTTAGAGCTACCTCTCCTGTAACCTGCAGAATTTGACGGTGTTTGTAGACCTTGAGTGATGCAGAACAAAACAGCTCTGTAACTTTGGGTTTTCTGTGACAGAAATCCTGTCTTATTTTATTGTATATATTTCAAATCAACTCACTTCAATCTCCCCAGAAAGCAGAGACACAAAAAACAGATTTAGTTATGTTTTTATTTTATTTTTTTGTCTAAGACAAATCAGATTCTGCTAAAGTTGACATTAGCAGGTTAGAGCCGTGCAAAAGCTGCAGATACAGGCCAGGAAATCTCTGATCAGCATTTGTACTACAGCATGTAGATGCTGTTGCTGGCAATTTAATGTAATATAATATCTCTGATGTGACTTCATTGTATTTTTTTGCATTTGAAATCAAACTGCAGCCTAAACTTAGCTACAGGGATTTTACAGTGCTCTAATAACCTACATGAAATATTCATGTTTGTATAATGAGGCAACTTCTGCAGGAATACTTCAACCTTTAGTGTAGTTTAAGATCAATCAGTGACCTTCTTAAAGTTAAGAAGACAACCAGGTTATTGAAGTTAAAGCCAGTCACCTGTGCTGAGGGTTGGTGTATTTGAGGAGCTCAGCCAGCTGTAATGGATACTTGCAGATCTTCTGTACTGGAGTGAGCAGGAAGCCATCTAAAGAAATGTCAATCATCTTCTGCAGCAACCGACAGGCCTCAAAGAAAAACACGTACTTGTTGACTTTCATCAGCTTGGAGAGTTGGATGCAGGCGTTAGGGTGGTTGTTACAATACTCTGAATAAATCTGGAAATCTGTTTGCTAGACATCAAAGGCATGAAGACAAATGATTGAAGGTTAGATCACCTGAAATACACATCCTGAGTGATGGAAGAGGTCAGCGGAGCAAACTTAACAAATGTCTTACATGTTCCAGGAAGCAGCATCCTATCTCACTGAGATGGGGCTGCTCCTTGTTGAACATTTTCTCCAGGCCTTTCAGGAACTTTCTCTGAAATCTGTAGATCTCCTCAATGTTGCCAAAAATAGTTTGAAGCTGCTCTTCTGTGAACATGTCCGTCCTCTTACGGCACTGTTTGATGTAACCCTGACGGAACAATAGCAGGACCAGAGATTGTTAGACTGGATCCAGTTTGTTGCTCAGAAATGCTAAGTAAAAAATACAACTTGACAACAGAAAGAAATAAAAAAGCCCACATGACAACACAGTTAGTGTTAAAGAAAAAGCCCTGTTTGGGATTGTGCTGCTGTAAACCAGGAGGAGCCGTCCTTCTGAACAGGCTTTAAAAGCTCTGGCGTGGATCACGTTCTACGGAGCCCCTAAGGTTGGTTTCTTAATGACACAAGTTACTATTTTGTGGGTACCACTTAGTACCTGGTGCACTCCTGAAAGTACAAGAAACCAACTTTGTCTTTTGTGTTTGCCCGTGTCCCCTTAGGGGCTCCATAGTATTCTGTTCTTTTACATAGTAAAATAATCTCTCATTGCTGATGACAGAAGCTTTATTGGGCAACTGTGGCTCAGTAGGTAGAGTAGTTATCTTGCAATCGGAGGGTCGTAGGTTTAATTCCAGCTTCCTCCAGTCTCATGTCATTGTGCCCCTGGGTAAGGCACTTAACCCCAAATTACCTACCGATGATTGTATCTGTTATGAATGTGTGGGTGAATGTGGCTCCAGTGTAAAGCGCTTTGAGTGGTCAACATGACTAGAAAAGCGCTATATAAATTCAGTCCATTTACCATTTATACAACAACAAACTAAACTTCTTTTTCTTTGCTTATTTAACCAAGTAGAAAAAAACTAATCAATAACAATATAGTTTATGTTATAGTAGAAATTTTTGAAATAGAAAGTAAGTACTGTAATTTCCAGACTATAAGGCACACCTGATCATAAGCTCTAGGTGTTTTAACATATAATTACCATATGTAAGGGTTCGTGCAGAGGGGATTGTCGGGAAGGTGATTGGAGTTTAGGGAAGCTTCAATTTTATTAACATTTCAACAGTGTGGAAACACCTCGAGTGTCCTGTCTCTGTGTGTTCAGCCAATCTTCAAGAAAGACTTCATGTTTGGACCATCTGCCCTTATTACTGAAAGCTTTTTTTGTCTTATTGCACTGAGACAGTGCTTTACGCTGGTGTGTCGTAACTCTCACTATTGACTCAGTAATGCCAAGGGTACTGGAAGCCGCTCAATTTCTTTCTATAAAAGGCAGATCAGTTTCTTTTCCATAATGAGTGTTTGTGCATGAAAACTTGGTTTTCACAAACTGTCTCACTATTGTAATGTCTGTCTATTCCACTTTTGCTCACTTTTTGCTGGAGTTGGCGTCTTAAAGGCAAGTATCCCTTAAAAGTGAATCCAATAGATTGAGGAGGCCCCCTAGTGGCTGTAAGCTGAAACAATCCATAAAGGCTGCAGGGTTCAAAGCATAGGAAAACAGTAGTAGTTTATAGTCTGGAAATTACGGTGAATGAAATAACATCTCTAAATGAAGTTGGTGTGGTTCCAGACCTCACAGATGTCCTTCAGGTGCTTGATGTAGTCTCGCTCTGTGCTCATGATCTCGTTGATGACGTTGGCCCTCATCTGTTCTTTGCAGGGTAACCCGGGTCCTAACAACAAACCCAAACCTGCTCGCTCCTCCTCTCCACACTGGGACTCCTCCAGATGGGTTGAAAGTTGCTCCATAGGTTCATCCTGATTTACCCGCAGCTTAAGGCGACACAGTAAAAACCCTTAATGAGCAAAATATACAACTCACCTTATGCATTTTTTATTAGTGGCAACAAGATGAGACTCCATACTGTATGTGTTGGTTTGTAGTAATCACTATTAAACATGAGAAATGATCATATTGAGTAAGTGGAAGTGCTAGCAGAAGTGAACTCACCCGTACAAAGCTGGCAGGAAACCAGCCCTCACTGTCCATGATGCGCCCCCACCACCACTCCTTGTTTGTGGCATCAATCACTTCAATGACATCACCAGCCTTGAAGCCTACCTCCTGGATGTCCATGGTAACATGGTCCCAGAGGGCCTCGGCATACACCACACTGCCATCACTGATCAGCTGCAGGTTGACAACAGAAACACTGTGACTACATGGGAAGTAATTGAGTGGAACTCACAGGAAAACTGCTGGCTAGAACTGGAACAGGCAGGTTCAACCAGGCCAGTGTTGGCTAGAAACCTGGGGCCGTATTCACAAAGAGTCTTAGGGCTAAAAGTAGGTCCTAACTGCCGAAATTTAGGAGTAACTCCTAAAAAATGGGGGCGTGTCACTCTTAAATTCAGGACTCCTAGTTTCTAGTTCAGCAGTGATAGAGCTTATAAAAGCAAACAAACAAAATGTGCTTTAACAATGGATGATACCAACACAGCTCTGAGGGCATAAATGCTTTTTTTTTTTTTAAGAGTACACACAGTTCGCACAAGTGATGTTGGAGCATTTTTTGGTTGCGGATAGTGACGTTACGGTACTTAAAACTCTGTTTTTAACCGTCCACACGCAGAAACTGAAAACGGAGAAAACGCAAATCTCCACTTTGGCCGGAGTTTATCAAAAGATTCGCGTTTTGGTGCCGAAAATCTCTGGTTACGTGTGGGTGACAGGCTAAACTGTAGAAAAATATCTCTGTTTTGTGAGATACCCGGCTACGTGTTGTTCCCCCTGCACAAAGAAGAAAACGTGCACGTCTTCCAATTTACGCAACATATGTAGAGATGCCTATATGATGGACATCCTTCTTATAAGCGGCGATCTTGAGCCGACACTTGGACTATAGAGAATACCATCTCTTCTCACAGTCTTCTGCGTTCGAGAAACCGCTGGATAAGATGCATTTATGTTTCTGCTAATTTCCACCCATGCCTCCCTTTTCTTCTTATTCGTAATCCCGACTCCGAATCGCCCTTTAAATTAGGTTTCCTTGTTCTTTTCTCGGCACTCATTTTCAGTTCACGAGGTGCTTTTCACGGTAGTGGGGGGTCTATTTAAGATGTGGCTGATGTGCTCAATAGACAGCCTAATTGTTTACAGCCTACTTGCAATCATTCCCTTAATATGATGCATCCATCCATCCATTATCTATACCGCTTTCATCCAATTCTGGGTCGCGTGGAGGGGGGATGCTGGAGCTTATCCCAGTTAGGACGGCAACCTGTCACATGATATGATGCATTTCACGTTTTTAAACTTCACCATCTCTGTAAGTAGGCTATTGAGTGTAAGTTGTATGAAGTGTCAGTTGTTGAAGGGTAATGTTATGTAGTCAATAGTGCCCCCCCTGAGGACAGATGTTCTGGCATCCGGTTTGGTGTGAGCCGACTGTAATGTGCGGAGCTGGTGAATACATGCTACTGAGACACAGCTCGACTCCGTTTCTTATCTATGCACCTTCACATACAAACATGGTGTCAGAAGTTTTATTGAACCCAGAGTGAGACGTACGTTGCCTGTCGCTGGAAAAGCGTGCTCTTATTTGTTTTGCTAGGCTTAGTAAGAAGTTTCAGTTAGCCTGCTAGCACTAGTATCGTGCCGAGAGGATGTCTTCCAATATTCCGCCACTGGAGCCCATGAAGATGACTGGGGATGTTCACAGCAACTGGGCTAGCTTAAGTCTGAGTTTGAGGATTATCTGCTTGCGACTGGGATCGCCCAGGCAGAGAAGCCAGTGCAGGCGGCTACGCTCAGGAGGCTAATGGGGAAAGACTGCCTTCACGTCTACAAGCACAAACTGGGACTAACGGCGGAGAAACAGCCAGATACTCAACAAACTGGGACAATACTTCACACCCTTCAAGAATGTAATATTTGAAAGGTATGTGTTTGGCAACCTCGAACAAGACGAAGGAGAATCTATAGATGCTTTTGTCATGAGACTGAGAGAAAAAGCTGCAACATGTGAATTATGGAGCTATAAGAGATGAGCTCATAAGGGTCGGGCTTGTTCTTGGAATTACTGATGAGGGCGCCAAACGACGCATGCTGAGGGAAAAGGAACTTAAGTTGGAGGGAGCTATTGACAATGGCCGCGCAGTGGAGGTGTTGGACAATAAATTCAAATCCATGTCACTCAGGAGCTTGGTGCCTGGAGAGAGCATCAATATGGCATATAGTCAGCCACAGCGAGCAGGACAGAGATCTAGGCCTACCAGTAAGCCTTCCGAGTCCTCTAACACTTCCGCACAGCAGAGAGTAATGGGCGAATGCAAGCACTGTGGCACACTGCACAGGCGGGGGCGAGACCTGTGCCCCGCGTTTGGAAAGACATGTCGCTCGTGCGGCACTGCTAATCACTTTGCCAAAGTATGCATGAAAAGAGGTCAGCTAACACGTCAGGTTAATGTTGAGGACAACTCGCCGCCAGCGGACCCGGATGACAGTGACCGCGACGAGAGGGAGGTATACACTGCTGAAAGCGTGGGGGCCGTGACTGCCCAAAGTAGAACGTGGTTTGTAAACTTGCCACTGCATTGAGGGTTCCAAAGGTGCCAGCTTGACTCCGGAGCCACCTACAATGTGATGGGCATGAAAGATAAGATGAGACTGGCAACTAGAGTGCCTCTCCACAAAAGTCTCACTAAACTGAGGCTTTACAACAGTGAGTGGATGAACTCAATTGGGGTGTACAGCACACAGTGTGTCATCAGGGGCAAGACACACAGACTGGACTTTGAGATTGTGTTCACGAGCCATAAGCCTCTGCTTTCAGGGGAAACATGCGAGACGCTTGGCCTGATACATTTCACCATTCCCAAAGAATTGAACAAAGTACAGCACTGCGAGACGGGTGAGTTAACCAGGGACCACCTCATCGACACCTACAATGACGTGTTCACCAGCCCAGTTGAGTCACTGCCGGGGGATGTTCATTTCGTGTTGGGTGGCACCATGGCGCCAGTACAGTGCGCACCGAGAAATGTCCCGGTGGCCCTCAAGATGGCTGTCAAGGCGCAGCTGGACCAATATGAAAGGAGGGGCACCTGACCACAGTCACTCAGCCTGGATTAGTAACCTGGTCAAAGTGAAGAGGCCGGACAAATTGAGGCTGTGCATCGACCCTAAGCCCCTTAACTGGGCCCTAAAGAGGTCCCATTACCTCATGCCCACTCTGGATGACGTGCTGTACAAACTGCCAAAAGCACGCGTCTTCACCCTGGGCGCTAATTGCACCAGAACTATACCAGAGGAAACAACATGAGCTGCTAGCCGGGCTAGAAGGGATCGAGCCCATAGCTGATGACATCCTCGCAGTTGGCTGTCGGGACACGGAGAAGGAGGCTGTACGCAACCACGATGGGAACCTCATTGCCCTAATGGACAGATGTAGGGAAGTGAACCTAAGGCTGAGCCTGAAGAAGCTACAGTTTCGCGTGAGGGAGGTCCGTTTCCATGGCCACATACTGTCGGCGGAGGGTCTCAAAGCTGACCCCGAGTAGGTCAGGGAGGTCAGGGCGGTCATGGACATACCGAACCCCAGGGATGCAAAAGGCGTTCAGCGGTGCGTCGGCCTCGTGAACTATTGATCAAGGTTTATGCCCCGGCTGCCTGAGGTGTGTGAACAGCTGAGGAGGTTGCTGGACAAAGAGATGCCGTGGCACTGGCTGCCCAAGCATGATGCAACTATGAAGGAAATCAAGACGCTGGTCACGGCGGTGCCAGTACCATGTTATTATGATGTCAGCAAGCCGGTCACCATACAGAGTGACTCCAGTCAGTCTGGGTTGGGCTGCTGCCTGCTTCAGGGGGGGCAGCCGGTCACGTTCGCCTCCCGCGCGCTGACCCAGATGGAGCAAAACTACGCACAGATCGAGAAGGAGGGCCTGAGCATTCACTTGTCAACACTTCCACTATTACCTGTATGGGAGGGGGTGATGTTACTGCGGAGACCAACCACCGCCCGCTAGTTTCAATCTTTGCTAAGCCCCTCCTCAGTGCACCAAAGCGCCTGCAGAACATGCACTTTCTCACTTCAGAACTACTGCCTCATGGTGGTGTACAAGCCAGGTCCTGAAATGTACATAAGTGACATGCTCAGAAGGGCCACCGTACCACCAAGGAGAACAGACACCTAGTACAGACGGGAAATGGTCTGCTCCATGCAGCAGGAGCAGTAAGATGCGGCAGCCATTCAGCAAACGGACTATCTTAACGTCACCAGCCAACGCCTCGCCCAGATACGGAAACACACAGAGGGGAACATGTGTCTTCAAACGCTTAAGTCGGTCATGCTGGGGGGATGGCTAGTTTACAAAGAGGAGAGCCCCGTGTCCATCAGAGACTACTGGGCCATCAGAGACGGATCCACTACAACCACATGGGGGGTGAGGCTTGTTTCAGACAGGCCCGCGATACTCTTTAATGGCCAAACATGCAGGGAGAAATCAAAGATTATGTGCAGCAGTTCTTAGTGTGTAATGAATACGCACACGAGCAACAGAAGGAGACCATGATGTCACACCCACTCCCCGCACGTCCCTGGCAGCTGGTGAGCATGGACCTGTTCAGCTACGCAAGGCAAGATTTCTTACCTATGGTGGATCACTACTCTGACTTCTAGGAGATAGAACTGCTTCCGGACCCTTCAGCAGAAACAGCCATCAGGAGGTGCAAGGCACAGTTTGCATGGTACGGCATCCCTGACCGGGTCATTTCAGACTGTGGAGGTCAGTATGACTGTGGAGAGTTGTGCAGAGTCGGCAGTGAAGATTGTGAAGAGCTTATGCAGAAAAGCAGACCGTGCCGACGAGGAACCCTGGAAGGCTTTTCTACACTGGAAGAACACGCTCACTGAGGGCATGCCCTGAAGCCCAGCACAACGGCTGATGTCACGGAGGCTGAGTACGCTTCTCCCTGTGACTGACCAGCTGCTGGAGACTCAGGTCATCACCGGGGTCACAGACAAGCTGAGAGTCAAGCGTCAGGCAGCAAAGCTGACTTACGACAGATCTGCCAGAGCTGAACATTGGCCAGCCCATCAGGATGAAACCACTCCCGGGCGACAGGACAGGGCGATGGCGGAGAGGTGTATGCTTGCAGCAGGTGGGCATGGGTTCGGCTGAAGGGGGCCATGCGAGCGTGGGCAACGTGGAGGAAGTCGGCAGCCACCCTACGACGTCCCCAAGGGTGTCAGCCCCGAGTTCGCTGCCATCTCCCCCACCGGCGGTGAACCGGAGTGGGAGGCATATTAAGCCTCCAGACAGAGTTGACCTATAGGTCACATACGGAACAGACAACACGTAGTGTGACGTTCACTTCAGATGTTGTCTTTTCTCTAGTACCAGGACACAATCTACATCCAGGCATAGAACCTGAAGTCTACAAGCACTGAATAAAAATACACATTCCTCTTTGTGAGTCGGGAGGTTCTGAAGCACAAGAGTCCATGTTCTGGACCGGCCATCACAAGTCCTGATCTGAGTCCTAGAGAAAATCTGTGGGCCAATCTGAAATCTGACCCAGTTCTACTGGTTCTGTTGGGAGAAATGGGCCAGAACTTCAGCAAACTAGAGAGAGAAGCTGCTACAAGGAAACAGAATGGGGGGGGGGGGATTTATTTTCAGATCTGCAACAAGTGATAACTTCTGTACTTTTCTGAACATTAGCTTTTAGCATGATGCAGTTAGTCAGTAGTACTGTGTGTTTGTGACTGAGCAATAATGATGCGTACAGACCGCAAGCTTTGTCAGTGTCAAGCAACGCTCATAAAGCGACTAGTTTGACACATAAGCACAGAAGATACATTTTTAAGCTGAAGCTAGCAAAGCTCGTAGACGGGCATTTCTCTGCGGATGTTTTAAACACTAGCGGATCGTGGTTGGCTAGGCAGCGTCAATATTGGGCAACATCTCTACAGTGAGACGCTGTTATTGGTTGCCATGCTGTGTCAAGAACGTTAAGACCATCAAAAGCTCAGCTAGCTGAACTTCTGCATTGCTTGCGTTTAGTACTTTGAAGCTTGAAACGCAGGAAAAGCTGGAAACCCACCTAAAGCGCAGCAGAGACTGTGACGCCTAGGGTGGCCACCCGTCCCTTAATATATGGAATCGTCCCGTTTTTGACTATTAAATGTCCCGTCCCGTTTTGAACTAATAAATGTCCAATATGTCTGTCGGACATGGGCTTCAATAGCCTAATTATAACTACGTAGCCTATATAAAAATAAAATATAAATCACGCAACTACATTGAGTAAAACTGTTCTGGCTGCAGGATAGAAAGGGACCGCAAATTGTTTGTGTTTGCGACTCGCGAGTGATTCGCACTCAGGATTGATCAGCTAGACACACACACACACAACACACTGGCGCTTCACACGCAGCACATTTAAAAATGTCCCGAAATCCCAAAGCAAAAACGCTTATAGAGATACAGATCTGAGTGGGCAGAGGCCCATCCTTGGCTGGAAAAGATTCAGTAAAGACAGAAACGAGGTAAATTGTAAAATATGTCAGGGAGTGTTGTCAGTCGCACACTGAGAACACTCCCTGACATATTTTACAATTTACCTCGTTTTCACATGTGCCTGTGCAATTTTATTTTTGTTTGCTTAATTGTGGAGAATTTTTTAAAGCCAGTAGGTTTAGGCTACGTCCACACTAAGCCGATAAAATTATACGGGGAGTTAGACGCCTAATGTTATCCACTCAACATGATCATTTACGCCCCGTTTAAGTTCCCATGATTGCGCAATCCCATACCGACCTGTGCAAATACTGGGCATGCGCGAAAAGACGCGTATAATCTACGTGACGCCAGCGCCTACATAATATATACAAGAAGCTCTACAGCACAGTACATATCTGCCTGTCCCGTTAACCGAAGAGAACAATAGCTGCTCAGAAGAAGAGAGAGTTTTTGGTGTGGACAGACGACGAGATCGATTTATTACTCTTCGCTGTTGTCTTTGTCTGTAGTGTCGTATTGTTATTGACGCAGCATTCATTGACACCACTTCCTTTCATTATCCGGGGAAGCTGTCCACACTGGCTCGTTTAGCCGTTGAATTAAGATGTACACGGCTCTCTTACCCGGCTAATAGTTATCCGGCCACAGACCTTAAACGAAGCCGGGTTAGTGTGGACGATAGGGGGGTGTAGACTAAATAATTATACGTTTAAGGCATTATCTGGCCTAGTGTGGACGTGGCCTTAAGCATAGCCTATTATCCAATCAATATAAATGACAACTTAATGAAAAAATCATACTAACTGATTGACTGTTATGCTAATAAATAGATTAAAATGAAAAATAAAAAATGGATAGGTTGCTGGCTGTTGAAATCTTTCTTATTAGTGTGGTGTGATTGTTCTTCAGACAAACCATGCAAGCCAATTTAATTTACAATTTTACATCCCACTCATAAATTTGTATTTAAGTTAGCAGATAAACAAGTTTAAGGTGTTTTGGGTGTATCTGCCATATCCCCATAGAGTCACTTTAGAAAGAAAATATTGAAAATACATTGTTAGAAGCTAAACAGACCTCATGTTGCTGTTCCTTTCTTCATGTTTTAGATCACACTGCATCTTGTTAAAATAAATTGTACAGACGTGGACAAAATTGTTGGTACCCTTCATTAAATAAAAGAAAAACTCATAATGGTCACAGAAATAACTTTAATCTGACAAAAGTAGTAATAAATAAAAATTATATAAATGTTGACCAATGAAAGTCAGACATTGCTTTTCATCCATGCTTCAACGGAATTATTTAAAAAATAAATGCATGAAACAGGCCTGGACAAAAATGATGGTACCCACAACTTAATATTTGGTTGCACAACCTTTTGAGGCAATCACTGCAATCAAATGATTCCTGTAACTGTCAATGAGACTTCTGCACCTCTCAGCAGGTATTTTGGCCCACTCCTCATGAGCAAACTGTTCTAGTTGTTTCCGGTTTGAAGGGCGCCTTTTCCAGACAGCATGTTTCAGCTCCTTCCAAAGATGCTCAATAGGATTGAGATCAGGGCTCATAGAAGGCCAGTGTTTTCCTCTTAGCCCTTCTTGGGTGTTTTTAGCTGTGTGTTTTGGGTCATTTTCCTGTTGTAAGACCCGTGACCTGCGACTGAGACCATGCTTTCTGACACTGGCCAGCACATTTCTCTCTAGAATCCCCTGATAGTCTTGAGATTTCATTGTACCCTGCACAGATTCAAGACACCCTGTGTCAGATGCAGCAAATCAGCCCCAGAACATAACCGAGCCTCCCCCATGTTTCACAGTAGGTACCGTGTTCTTTTCTAGATATGCTTCATTTTTCCGTCTGTGAACATAGAGCTGATGTGCCTTGGCAAAAAGTTTAATTTTTGTCTCATGTGTCCACAGGACATTCTCCCAGAAGCTTTGTGGCTCGTCAGCATGTAGTTTGGCATACTCCAGTCTGTTTTTTTTTAATGATTTGTCCTCTGGCTCAAACAGCGAAGGATGTTCCGATCTGACACTGATGTTCCTTGAGCATAAAGTTCAGCTTGGATCTATTTTGAAGTCTTTCTAGGCTCTTTTGTTACCATTTGGATTATCCGTCTCTTTGATCTGTCATCAATTTTCCTCCTGCAGCCACGTCCAGGGAGGTTGGCTACAGTCCCCATGGATCGTACATTACTGAATGACATGTGCAGCTGTAGTCACAGAAACATCTAGCTGCTTGGAGATGGTCTTATAGCCTTTACAGTTAACATGCTTGTCTATGATTTTCTTTCTCATCTCCTGAGACAACTCTTTCCTTTGCTTCCTCTGGTTTATATTGAGTGTGGTACACACCACGTCACCAAACAACACAGTGACTACCTGGAGTCCTATATATAGGCCCACTGAGTGATTACAGGATTGTAGACACCTAGGATGCTGATTAGTGGACATACCTTGGATTAACATGTCCCTTTGGTCACATTATTTTCATTCTTTTCTAGGGGTACCATCATTTTTGTCCAGGCCTGTTTCATGCATTTATTTTTTAAATAATTCTGTTGAAGCATGGATGAAAAGCAATGTCTGACTTTCATTGGTCAACATTTATATAATTTTTATTTATTATTACTTTTGTCAGATTAAAGTTATTTCTGTGACCATTATGAGTTTTTCTTTTATTTAATGAAGGGTACCAACAATTTTGTCCACGTCTGTATGTACTTAATTTCCTTTATGTGGATGCATTTAATTGCAGATTTTTGTAGCCTAACTTACAGCATGGATGCATTAATGTGTTTAATGTGAACAAACCATTTCAAGCTTAATGTATGACCATTCTGGATGACCCCCTCAGTGAAAGCAACACACGTGGTGAATAAGCGTTCCTTATTTTATTTTATGAAAGTTGGCAACCCTAGTGACGCCCTTCTGATGGCCTCAACTATAGACTTTACATCTTACGTTGCTGCTCCTGATGCTGACGTTTGGGACGGTGTGAACGCAACATAAGACTTCAAGAGGTTGAAATAACTCATGCCAAACTCCTTCTTAACTCCACTATTGCTCACCCTTCACTAACACCAAAGGTTGGGATAACAGTTTGGAATAATTTATCCACAGCTTACACAGACTTCATAGAGTTAGTTATTAGGTAAAAACTTGGGCCTGAGGCCATGGAGAATGACTTCGATGCGGCTTCGAAGCGATTCTGGTCCACCATTCGGCACCTCAGGGGTGGGTCGGGGGAAGGAGGGGTCGGTGGATAGAATTCTTCGAAGTTTTTCCAGAGAGGAGGGTCTGACGGTTAGTCGAAACTTGGATTCAGGAGAACAGTGCGGTTTTCACCTTGGCTGTGGAACACTGGACCAGATCTACACCCTCAGCAAATTCCTGGAGTGTGTGGGACTTTGCCAAACCAGTCTACATGTGTTTTTTTGGACTTGGAGAAGGTGTTCGATCATGTCCCCCCGGGAGGATTTCAGGGCTCAGCCAAAATGATGAGGGGATCCGTTTCAGTGGCCACAGAATTGGGTCTTTGCTTTTTGCAAATGATTTGGTCCTGCTTGCCTCATTGTAACGTGATCTACAGGTTTCGCCGGAGCTGTTCGCAGCTCAGTGGGTAGGGTGCTTCCTCCGTTCAGGTATCTGGGAGTCTTGTTCATGAACGAGGGAAAAAATAGAATGGGAGGTCAATAGGCAGAATGATAGGGCATTAGCAGTGATGCGGGCGCTGTACTGGTTTGTCGGGGGAAAGAGAGCTTTGCCTTTAGACTCAGCTCTTGTTTTACTGGTCGGTCTACAGTTAGGCCCAGAAATATTTGGACAGCAACACAAGTTTTGTTATTGTAGCTGTTAATGAAAACATTATATAATCAATATGGTCTTAAATCGCAGATCTCAGCTATATACATTTAAGCGGAGGAGCAAGAGATAATTCTTCAGAAATATGAAGAATATAGAAGTATTTTTCAAGCATGCAGTAACACTGTATCTGCTGCCAAAGCAAGAGAACAATCTTGGAGGAAGATTGCTGATTGCGTTAATACGTAGGTTAAATAATTAATGTACATTTATGTAGGCTAATCATATTAAAAATATATATATTTAAAATCATTATTAACAGGTAGCTACTTTAGACTACTGTATAATAGATTTCTAAGTGTGAAATATTGTTTTTTGAAGAAGAAAAAAAATTAGATGTGAGATGTTAAATTTGTTCATGTGATGTCACCCTATCAAGACATCTTACCGGCAATTTTATAAAAGCCCTCTTTTATGGACATGGTCGATAAATGTTCAGAGAACACAATGAAGCTATTTATGTACCCCTGCAGAGCGAACACCACCTTTCGAATGGTTTGACAGACAGTTTTTTTCCCCTAGATTCTCTGCATCCCCGACCGCATACAAGTATGTACCACTTGCAAAAAACCGCAACGCAATACATACCATTTGCGGTACAGTAAGGGCATGGCTTCGACGAGTCACATTTGTTATGTGCGGCTCAAGAAGTTCACAAAGATAAGACATTCCTTCCGCGGAAAATCTGTATCTTTCATACAAGTAAGCATCAGGAAAGTCAAATGGATTTTGTCTGTCCCTAAAAACTCTTTCTCTACGAAGTGCTCGTCTAACAATTTGCGCGGAGATGTCCACAGGATTTGGGAGAAAAGGTGAAGCCATTGCAACAGAGAACAGACGCTGGGAATTAGTTACGTCACCTATATGTTTCTTTGCTCACAGCTGATTGGTCAAACTTCAGTCTGAGATCTCGAATCCAGAACATAACCTGCCCCGGAGCAGGTTAGCCGTGCAGCGTAAGACACCATGGCAACGAACACCGGTTAAAGCCGAGCTACTTTCATAGTACCTAAAACCCAGTGTTGGTGGAAACTAAGCTGAAACATAGCTGGCTAGCCACCAAATCCGGCTTCATGGTACAGGCCCCGGGTGTGGTGTTTGCATTTGGGAGCTTTTGCTGTGAACACATCATATGTGGTCAAATGAGCTCCCAATGGAGGTGAAACAGACCATCTTGAGGCTGAAAAAAAGAATCCCCCAGAGAGGTAGCAGAAATATTAGGATTGGCCAATTCAACAGTTTGGTACATTCTGAGAAAGAAAGAGTACACTGGTTAGCTTTGGAACTCAGAAAGGCCTGGACGTCTACAGAAGAAGACAGTGGTTGATGATCACAGAATCCCTTCCATAGTGAAGAAGAAGCCCTTCACAACAGCCACTCAAATGAAGAACACTCTCCAGGAAGTAGGTGTGTCATCATTCATCTATGTCTGCCATAAAGAGAAGACTTCAAGAAAGTAAAACAAATAGTTCACCACAAGATGCAAAGCATTAATCAGCCTCAAAAATAGAAAAGCTCGAATTAACTTTGCCAAAAAAGACCTGAGGACGCCAGCCCAGTTCTGGAATGGCATTCTTTGGACAGATGAGACTAAGATCAACCTGTACTAGAATGATGGGAAAGAAAGAAGAAAAATAGAAAGTTTGGAGAAGAATTGGAACAGCTCATGATCCAAAGCACACCACATTTTCTGTAAAACATGTTGGAGAAAGTGTGATAGTATGGGCATAGATGGCATTGGGTTACTTGTGTTTATTGACAATGTTACAAAAGACAGAAGCAGTCGGATGAATTTTGAGGTGTATAGGAAATAGTTTCTGCTCAGATTCAGCTAAATGCAACAAAGTTGATGGGATGACTTTTCACAGTACGATGAAAAATGATCCAAAACATACTGCAAAAGCAAACTAGGAGTTTTGTAAAGCAAATAAGGGGACTGTTTCGCAATGGTCGAGCCAATCACCAGATCTCAACCCAATCAAGCATTTCAATTGCTCAAGACAAAACTTAAGGCAGAAAGAGCAACAAACAAGCAACAACTGAAAACATCTGCAGTAAAGGCCTGGCAAAGCATCAAAAAGGAGGAAACCCAGCGTTTGGTGATGTCCATGGGTTCCAGACTTCAGGCACTCATTGCCTGCAAAGGAATCCAAACAAAATATTGAAAAGTAACATTTGACTTAGGTTTGTGTTTATTTGTCCAATTACTTTTGAGCCTCTAAAATGAGGAGCAATTTCACAAAAATAGCTATATAGTTCCTACATATTTAAGCATATATTTTTGTTCAACCCCATGAATGAAACATTAAAGTCTGCACTTTAATTATGTTGTAGTCGTTTCATTTCAAATCCAGTATGGTGGCCTGTAGAACCCAAGTCATGCAGATTGTGTCACCGTCCAAATATTTCTGGACCTAACTGGATGCTTCTTGCTGGGGGTGTGCAAAGCATCTGTATTTGTATTTGTTGAGAGGAGAAGAGTATTTTATTTGTATTCAAGTAAAATTCAAAGTAAAATTGAAAATAGGCATAAAAAATGTTTTGCGTTAAATTTCTAATTTCTGTTATATTTAATAATGCATTATAATAATTATGGATATGCAATGTTGGTTGATGTTTTCCATATATCCAGCAACGGATATGTAACAAGAACGTCATTGAAGAGAAACATACAGGGGAAGAACTTGATGATAAATTGTTGCTTGTTGGGGGTGGTTGCAGATACCTGGGGGCGTTACTAGACCTTATTCACTGGGGCACATGTCTTAGTAAAAGTATCCAGCAAACCAGTAAAATTATGGCGCTGCTCTCACTGGAAACGGCATTCATGAGCGCATCTCTGTGCCTGCATAACTTAAACCTGTAACTTACCAGCAAAAAAGGAAAAAAGAAAGGGGTCACAATAGCAGCACCTCTGTAGCTGGGTAAGATGGAACGCAACAACCAATGAAAAGCATTCACATAATTCTTGCGAAGGTTTTGTTCTACCCACACAGTACACGGTGGAAACCCCGCTTGAGATCGTCACATCACTTTGAGCACAGAGTAAGTCGTCCCCTGTTTTAATGTTACAACAAATTCACAACTTGTTTGGCAGAAAACATGACAAGTTGATCGCTGTTAGAGAGCCTATTATCTTTCCTTTACACGAACACCATGCGTAGGCTGCATACACTAATCCGGACAATTAATAATGATTTATACGTATACTGTAGAGAGAGTCCTGTAAAAGTAGCTTATCCTGTTTGTGAAGCTGTTCTACTCTAAAACTAAAAAGTGTTGATAAACTATTCTGAGATGGACATCAGAAAATTCTTCCTGAACAGAAGCAGAGGGAGAGGAAGATAGAGAAGAGATGAGGAGGACAGGGAGGTATGATAGTTGTTCACATTACCAGTAACATTAATATTTATAGTGGTAATAACCAGTGCTGTGATTTGATCAGTGGCTTAATGTCAAATTTGAATAAATTTGTTGCATTTGTAAATGTAGCCTATGATAATCTACACAGAGTCAAACTGGTTTATAGATAATAATTTGTCTATAATGTAGCGTATAATAATCTACACAAAGTCAGAATGGTTTATAGATTATAATTTGTCTATAATGTAGCCTATAATAATCTACACAAAGTCAGAATGGTTTATAGATTATAATTTGTCTATAATGTAGCCTATAATAATCTACACAGAGTCAGAATGGTTAATAGATGATAATTTGTCAAAAATGTAGCCTATAATAATCCACACAGAGTCAGAATGGTTTATAGATTATAATTTGTCTATAATGTAGCCTATAATAATCTACACAGAGTCAGAATGGTTTATAGATGATAATTTTTCTATAATGTAGCCTATATTAATCTATAAAGAGTCAGAATAGTTTATAGATGATAATTTGTCTATAATGTAGCCTATAATAATCTACACAGTCAGAATGGTTTATAGATGATAATTTGTCTATAATGTAGCCTATAATAATCTAAACAGAGTAAAAGTGGTATATAGATAATAATTTGTCTATAATGTAGCCTATAATAATCTATACAGAGTCAGAATGGTTTATAGATGATAATTTGTCTATAATGTAGCCTATAATAATCCACACAGAGTCAGAATGTTTATAGATTATATTTGTCTATATGTAGCCTATAATAATCCACACAGAGTCAGAATGGTTTATAGATGATAATTTGTCTATAATGTAGCCTATATTAATCTACACAGAGTCAGAATGGTTTATAGATGATAATTTGTCTATAATGTAGCCTATAATAATCTACACAGAGTCAAAGTGGTTTATAGATGATAATTTGTCAAAAATGTAGCCTATAATAATCTACACAGAGTCAGAATGGTTTATAGATGATAATTTGTCTATAATGTAGCCTATAATAATCTACACAGAGTCAAAGTGGTTTATAGATGATAATTTGTCTATAATGTGGCCTATAATAATCTATACAGAGTCAGTATGGTTTATATATAATAGTTTGTCTATAATGTAGCCTATAATAATCTATACAGAGTCAGAGTGGTTTATAGATGATAATTTGTCTATAATGTAGCCTATAATAATCTACACAGAGTCAGAATGGTTTATATATAATAATTTGTCTATAATGTAGCCTATATTAATCTATACAGAATTAGAATGGTTTATATATAATAATTTGTCTATAATGTAGCCTATAATAATCTACACAGAGTCAGAGTGGTTTATAGATGATAATTTGTCTATAATGTAGCCTATAATAATCTACATAGAGTCAGAATGGTTAATAGATGATAATTTGTCAAAAATGTAGCGTACATTAATCTACACAGAGTCAGAAAGGTTTATAGATGATAATTTGTCTATAATGTAGCCTATATTAATATACACAGAGTCAGAATGGTTTATAGATGATAATTTGTCTATAATGTAGCCTATAATAATCTACACAGAGTCAAAGTGGTTTATAGATGATAACTTGTCAAAAATGTAGCGTATATTAATCTACACAGAGTCAGAATGGTTTATAGATGATAATTTGTCTATAATGTAGCCTATAATAATCTACACAGAGTCAAAGTGGTGTGTTTTTATAGATGATAATTTGTCTATAATGTAGCCTATAATATCTACACAGAGTCAGAAGTGGTTTATAGATGAATAATTTGTCTATAATGTAGCCTATAAAATCTACACAGAGTCAGAGTGGTTTATGGATGATAATTTGTCTATAATGTAGCCTATAATAACTACACAGAGTCAAAGTGGTTTATATATAATAATTTGTCTATAATGTTTAGCCTATAATAACTATACAGAGTGCAGATGGTTTATATGATGATAAATTTGTCTATAATGTAGCCTATATAATCTATACAGAGTCAGAATGGTTTATATATGATAATTTGTCTATAATGTAGCCTATAATAATCTACACAGAGTCAGAATGGTTTATAGATGATAATTTGTCTATAATGTAGCCTATAATAATCTACACAGAGTCAGAATGGTTTATAGATGATAATTTGTCTATAATGTAGCCTATAATAATCTACACAGAGTCAGAGTGGTTTATATATAATAATTTGTCTATAATGTAGCCTATAATAATCTACACAGAGTCAAAATGGTTTATAGATGATAATTTGTCTATAATGTAGCCTATATTAATCTACACAGAGTCAGAATGGTTTATATATGATAATTTGTCTATAATGTAGCCTATAATAATCTACACAGAGTCAGAATGGTTTATATATGATAATTTGTCTATAATGTAGCCTATAATAATCTACACAGAGTCAGAGTGGTTTATAGATGATAATTTGTCTATAATGTAGCCTATAATAATCTACACAGAGTCAGAGTGGTTTATATATGATAATTTGTCTATAATGTAGCCTATAATAATCTACACAGAGTCAGAGTGGTTTATATATGATAATTTGTCTATAATGTAGCCTATAATAATCTACACAGAGTCAGAATGGTTTATAGATGATAATTTGTCTATAATGTAGCCTATAATAATCTACACAGAGTCAGAATGGTTTATATATGATAATTTGTCTATAATGTAGCCTATATTAATCTACACAGAGTCAGAATGGTTTATAGATGATAATTTGTCTATAATGTAGCCTATAATAATCTACAAAGTCAGAATGGTTTATATATAATAATTTGTCTATAATGTAGCCTATAATAATCTACACAGAGTCAGAATGGTTTATATATAATAATTTGTCTATAATGTAGCCTATAATAATCTACACAGAGTCAGAGTGGTTTATAGATGATAATTTGTCTATAATGTAGCCTATAATAATCTACACAGAGTCAGAATGGTTTATATATAATAATTTGTCTATAATGTAGCCTATATTAATCTACACAGAGTCAGAATGGTTTATAGATGATAATTTGTCTATAATGTAGCCTATAATAATCTACACAGAGTCAGAATGGTTTATATATGATAATTTGTCTATAATGTAGCCTATGTTAATCTATACAGAATTAGAATGGTTTATATATAATAATTTGTC